>JAHFWJ010000131.1:0-1200000 GCA_028555115.1 Himalopsyche japonica
ACTTATCTTTCAAAACATGCTTTACACGAAATTCGTTGAGAAAGGAAAAATGTTTCGTTCTTAAATAATAACTTAATAAAACCATCAGTTTTTTTTTTTTTTTAAATAATAAAAACACATTTTTTTAGTACTTATTTCCACAATATATTTTTTGATCAGGACCGGTTTCGCTCATCGCGAGCATTATCAACTGATCCATCAAGAAGTGACAGTTAACACCTTAAAAAAAGCCGTCAGTGACAAAAACAATTTTAACTGATCATCAATGTGAAAAATAACTATTTCTGCAGCATTGTACATTGGCTCATTTACTCATTGCAGTATTTTTTGCATATTTAACTCACTTTTCAAATATCAGGACATAACCCCTTGACTGCTAATGTTTATAAGTGGCGAAACGGCTTATTGTAATGAGTCCATTTATATAGTGTTAACGGTCATCAGTATTATCTACTGTTCGAGAAACTGGTCTTGATTTTAAAACATGTAATTGTGGAAGTAGTGCAAAACATTGCGTTTCATTGTTTGAATATGATACCTTTCAACTAAGAAGTGACAGTTAACACAGTAAAAGTGATTAGGCATTCTTATATACATGTGATACTCAACAAAATACGCGTTATTCGTTTTGGTACAGATATGACGAGATGTTTTTTTTTTTTTTTTTTTAATTTAAGCCGATAAAATTTTTAGGCGCAATCAGGCAACATTCGGTAAACAACACAACGTGAAATTTTCCCGCGGGGGATTTCCCGACACTCCAGCCCGCCTCACAACCCTACCCGATAAAATTTTCATTCTCCAGAGGCACCACCTTTGTACACGTAAGAGCGGATACCAGCTGCCTAGTATTAATATGGGGCGGTGACGTCATCGTAGGCTAGGAAACGGAAAATCGATCGCGCTACGTCGACGGAGCTTACACAAAGCGGTCCACAACCAGTTGCGCGTTTATTTATTTTTCAAAGAAGTATTCAATTCGTCAAGTTGTCAGTGATAAAGATTTTATGTAATTAAGATAACAGCAAACCAATTCGATACAGGAAACCTTCGAATATAGTCTGATTTAATAAGGTTCCAAAGCTGAAATTTATTTTACATCATCTTCTGTGCAATCGATTGTAAATACGATACACGGCAGGTGTGATTGGCTAACAACTATTAATGTTCATTCTTGATAGAAAATCATCGCATAATTGAAATAAATCACATTTTATTTTTACTTATTCCACATATTTTAAAATGATTATTAAATATACTACGCTTGCAATGAACGCACCTCATTATTATAAAAATGTAAAATTGATTCAAAAAAATGTATTTCATTTTTAAAAAATATAACCGTTGATAGTTAGTATCTTAAAGATTGGGCGTCGTCTATAGACAGCTTTTTCAGGGCGTTGAGTGTGGTCCACACTGGGAAGTGGACAAATTGGTTAATCTATTCACTGCCCATTCTATACGGGATCATGAGATTCATCTTACGACGCCTACCGCTCATATAGATTACTCGATCATTATCAATAGCTATTTTTGTGGAGGTTAGGTAAACTATATTCAGTCTAAATTTCTTACTTTTCACAAGGGCCGTGATAAGATTTGTAAATGTTTAGCTTTTAATTAAGAATGTGTTCAGTGTGAAAAGTACTCATTCTGCAGAATGTCTAAGGGCTCTTTTCACAGTCATTCTGCATGGTTATCTTATTTCACAATCTTTAAGTCATAACAATCCTGACTGCTAAAATCTCAAAAGGTGAGACAGCTAATTGTAATGGATTTATTTGTAAACAGTTGTCAATGATCGCGATCAGCGAACTAAGCCCAATATTTTTAAATAAATTGTGGAATAAGTCGTTAAAATTGTGTTTTATTATTGATTGAATTGGCATTCACTTGGTAGAACTCCATTATAACACGGTGAAAAAATAGCAATGTATTTTAGTTCTACAAAATTATTTTAACAAATATAGTTGATAGCTATTTCGGCTCACGCCATCATCAGAACTATCTAGATAGTTCTGACGATAGCGTGAGCCGAAATAGCTATCAACTATATTTGTTAAAATAATTTTGTAGAACTAAAATACATTGCTATTTTTTCACCGTATTGTGTTTTATTACTTAAATATAATGCCTTTCAGCCAAGAAGCGACAATTAACACTTTGAGACTATTAACAGTGTACATAACTTTCGTATATTTTTTTTATTTATTTTAATATATAGCCTGATAAATAAATAGCATTGTCTTCAACGTTCTATGAAAGGACACAAGGAAGGATGTTTTTAACAGTATTAACTATGATCAAACTTTCGTTTAAAAGCTAAGTTTTGTGTTAAAATGTAGCTTGGTATGTCGTCATAATCTCAATGAGATTATTTCATAAAATAATTCAAACATTTTTTGAAGTTATCAGCGTAATACATTCAACAAAGCTTAGCAGGGAATATACAATAGTAATGCTTTTTCCGTTACGCACACGCCATGAATTCTTAAAAGTGTGAGCGTGAAAGGACGGATTTCGTTTTGGCAGTTGGTTGGAGAAAGGGTTGACGTAGGGTAAATAAAAGTAAGTGAATATTGTCGAATGGCCGACTCCTGACAGACCCAGTTGTAATCGCCGCAGCTTTGCAGTACATTAGGATGGCGTCCGTAAATAGAAAACCCACGCAACAACTGCCACCGGGTAATGGGCACACTGCAAAAAAACCACCCCATTCTCGATCACGCCATATCGAGCAAGTATACATCCACAAGGCGACGATAATATAAGTAAAAGAAAACATAATGCGTATCATTTTTATGAATGAGCGTGTTATTTTTATGTTATATGCAAAAAAAGTTTTTTAAAATTCTACGATGTTTGAACTTTTTCTTCTACACGCGAATCGTGGAAATTATGTCCAATTTTGACTAGCATTAAGAAAAATTAGTGTAATGAAGGATAATACGGGCTAAATAAAATTACGGACAATTTCAGTCAGAGTCAATATAAATTGAAACATGCCAACTTAATATTTTGCAGTAAAATTTTTTATTTTATAATCTTGGAAGAGAGACCAACATCCATCCAACATTTACGCGGTAGATACGTTTAAAAAGACCCGAGAAAATGGAATCCGCATAAAAAGGCAGGGAACTCGAACAAAATCACAAGGTGAATTCCATTATATAAAAATTTGCGTAAATGAACACGCTGGTTCAATAATAATATGAAGGTGCGATTATCTTTTATAAGATTGAGCAGGGAAAGGGTCAAATATCAACACACTTTAATGCGCTATCTCAATAGTTGAGACGTTAGCAGCCTAGAAGGTTAACCGTGCTATAGGTATATGCTTCCACATGATTCTCCTCTTATTAAATCACTTAAAAAATACAGTAGACCTGAACTTATAGAATCTTTTCGATAACTCAGAAGAATTACTTCTTTTGAATACTTATGCAGTGCACGCCACCAAGTCTTGGACACTTTCTGCGAAGAAACTTTCAATAATTAAAATATAAAAATTGGACATGCTCAAGTTTAGTCACGCCTTTGGGTAATGACATAAATTAACGAGCGGGAAATCAGCGGAGGGTAGAGTAGGGAAACGAAGATATAAATGCAGTATATGCGACAGTACGATGCAAAGTATTTCTAGGAATAACCACGCATGCACATTACGATACGGCCCCCAGTCGAATGTATTGTATCATCCTTGCTGACATGCACGAAAAAAATTATGACGTTCTATGAAGAGCGAGTAGTATATCTCACACTTATCACATCACCTCTTACGCTACGCACAGTATAGTATTTTGCAATCAACCATTTTACAAATGGGCCTATTATTTAAAATTTGAGAAACACTGCTGCAGATGTATGCCCTCATTGCGACAAGAAATGATTTTCCGCAATATTATAGTCGTACATCATTAAGGTTAATACATTTACGTAGTCATATAACATAACAAGTAAACTACTTACGGAATATATTTACCGGGGGATAAGCCGCCAGCCACGTCTAGACCGCGTCGGATTCACGCAATATGCCCAAATGATTGATAGTGGTGGAGCGGAAAATCGATATTGTAGACGTTGTTCTAAGCCGTATAATGACAGCACCCATTCGTTTTCCCCTATCATAAACTCAAATTATTTATTAAACTATTCCAATTTCAAACTCTAAAAATTCCGTAGGTTAAAGAGTTAAAATCACTCAGTGTGGACAGCAATAAAATATTTTGATTACGCACATTTCGATTCTGCTTTTATTTTGATAACATAGTTTTATTGTAGTAGAATGATAAAATGCGGCAAATATTATTTTGAAATAAAATGTTTACTCTTAAAATAGATATGCAATATTTTCAAAACAAATTAGTCTTGAGAAATATAGATATAATAATAAATCACAATAGCAGCTATCATTTCTAGAATTTTATGTTATTAAGGTCAATAGGACCGGGTTCGCTCATAAACTCGCTTCGTTTGATAATGCTCTCGATGAGCAAAATCGGTCCTGATATTAATAATATAAAATTGCGGAAAGAGTAATGAACTCTGTGTTTTATTATTTAAATATTATGCCTTTCCATAAAGAAGTGACAGTTAAGATCTCAAAATTGATTTAGAATTTTGGTTTTCTCTCAGACGAGTCAATGTTTGGCTGCACTTAATTCTATAGAGGGTAGTACGACCAGATTTTTTTAGAAAATTCATTTTAAAAAAATTTCATGTGTTTAAAAAGAAGAGTAATTTCTTAATTATAAATGGACAATTTTACTCTTATGTTTGCAGTAAAAATAATGTACGCGAGTCGTTTTTCTTTGTAACTGCCGCGCCAAGCATATCAAAAAATAATACTGGAATCCATAGACTAGTGTGTCATTAACCCTTTTTAGACGATATTGTTAAAGTTCTTTAAATACCTGCAGACGGGCTGATTTTTAGCGATTTATAAGACGAATTAAATTGGATATAGTATCATTTAAAAAATATTCAATGATGTAGATGTAACCTAAACAGTTCAAAGCTAACAAACCAATTATAAAATCAAACATTTCTCTATCTAAACAATAAAAATGACGATATATAATGTCTCCATACAAAAAACAAAAAACCAAAACGACTGCGGTCATACCTAATGTGACTAGACGTCTCGTTTTCGCCGGAACAATCCCGTTTTCAGGCAGATCTTCTTGGTATCCGCGAACAAAGATTTGGGACGTCGACATGTCCCGTTTTCGAAAAGAAAGAGACTCCAAGTAAAATTTTAAGAAATGTAAAAAAGAAAAATAGCTTGTATTGTATAAAAGTGTGAAACTCTTAATACATACATGATTCATACGGTTTTCGTCTCAATCGAGTATGAATTTACTGTGATGTTAACTCATTAGCGCCGAACCCAATTGCTCACGTTAATGGCACAGGTGTCCAATTGGACACGCATTTATTGTTGTCTACGATTGATCAGAAAATTGTCAATGGATATAGTCTTAATATAGTTTCACATATATCAGTTGACAAAAGTTCATTGCTTCACTTAGACGTCACTTTGGAGTTCTGGCTAATTAAATTAAAATAATATCGGTTGTCAAAGTGTGCCATTTTTTTTTCATCAAATTTTACGTAAGTATTTTTTTCTGATAATATTGATTCGAATAATAATGTTTCTTTCATTAAATGAAATATAAAAATACATCGTTTACGTTAACATATACAAGAATGGCGATAATATTGTTTATGGTATATTTATTGAGCATTTAAATCCAATGTGTCCATTTGGACACGTGTGCCACAAACCACTTAAAAATATTTTATATAATTTTTTCAAAATACTTTTGTTTTAATTTTTGTAAATACATATGTAAAAATTATTCAATTTTAGGGATATGTCCAATGATGCTGCAAGAGAAACACTAATTAACAATGCATTAGATGCACTATATGATGCAAGCGATGATGAACACGTTAAAGAATATAATCTATTTATAACACCACCAGACCCTGCAGTTTTAACGGATGAAGATTCAGAAGATGAGGATTGTGGCGGAACTATCGACAATTTAAATCATAGGCAATAACAAGCAACTGCACATGCAAGAGTTAGACATATAACAGAAGATAATATAGAGGAAACCAATATAGATTTGGAATGTGCTAATATATATGACCACATCGACAATGTGACTTATAATTTTGACTATTTAGTAGGAAAAGAAAAAGGACTTGGGTCAAGGGTGAAATGGAATCATTCCTACCTCTATTCCCAGAGCCGGATTATAGTCAATTCAAAGATAAATCTGCAAGTCAGCTATTTGAATTTTTTTTCGATAAAAGTAGAAAATGCGATGTTGGCTTGTGTATTATATGTTTTGAACATTATCATACTGTTAATATTTTATAGAAATAAAGAATCTTAAATATATCAACGTTTTATTACATTTTAACAATATTGAATAATTCATCTAAAATTTAAAAATAAACCTTAAGTGTCAAGCGTGTCCATGTAGACACAGCTGTTTTCTACGAAAGTTATATTTTAATTTGAAATTTAGTTATCACTTTCATTTAACATGTTCATACATAATAAATGAAAAGAAATTATTTTTGAAACAAAAAAAAAAACCTTGCCACACGGAGAACAAAATTTGTGTGTCCATATGGACACCTGTGCCACTAATGAGTTAAGGTTCAAAACTCGGTGTAAAGCTGCGGCATGTATACATGACGCTCGTCTTTCTGGTACGCGATCGGTTGGCATGTCTAGATGACGCTCGTCTGAATCAGATTAAACAATTTGATAACCGCAGTGGAACATAGATATTATTTTAAATTGAATAAATAATTTTATTGTCTCTGAAATCGATAAATCGAATTTGAATTTCGTATAGGCAGTCTACTTCCTAATAATGACGGAGTAAAATTATTACTATTGTATAAAGATAGCGTCCCTCTACTGTTCCAAGTTCAAAGTTGACGTCCATAGGTTGCCAAGGTAACCAAACAAAAATGGCGACAGTGTAATTATTATTAACACAAAATGTGCAAGGATAAGGCAGCAGGCATTAAATACCTAGCAATCATGAATACGACTAAGCTATTCGTGTAAAATAATTAACATGTTCTATGAATAATTTGCAATACTACTGTTATTAAGGAATTATAAATGAAGACAAAGAATGGAAATGACAGAAAGGGCGGATGGGAGAACTATTAAAAATTAATTGTAGAAGTAAGTGCCTTTTGTAATCTGTAATAGTAATTTTTGAAAATTACACACAGTCCTTTTTATGTATTCTTGTAAATTATTTGATATATTGGTTCAAAAAATATATCTGCGTAAGAAGACTATATACAAAAAACCAAGAAAAATTAAAAATAGTATTTTAATTTCATGGTCTTTTAATAAAACACGGTGAAAAAATAGCAATGTATTTTATTAGTTGTACAAAATTTACAAGATTTATAGTTGATAGCTATTTCGGTTTACGCCTTCTTCAGGACTATTATACTGTTTTATAATGGAGTTCTACAAAGTAATTGCCAATTCAATCGATAGATATTTTAATAAGATATAAACTTTTATTATTCAATATAAAAACAATTTAAATTATAACATCTTTCATACAGGAGTCATTTCCTCTTAGCACTGTCAGTCGTAGGAACGAATGCATTCGTTACCGATTTTTTGAATTTCCATCTCAATTATTAATTTATTTTTTATGCAATTTTAAATATCAATCGTTCTTTGTTTGGATAATATTTATAGCCGAAAACTGTAATTTTAAAGAATTCGATAAATATGTTTACATTGATTTATGATCATTTTGATGAGAAGTTAGAAAGAAATGATCTTGAAAAAAGGGCTATGATAGATATGCTATGTATCACAACAATATACAAACCACAGTTTTTCATAGAAATAATTAGTGTTCCCTCTAGCTTCAAAATTATTTAATGTTTATTTTTTTATACAAACTCATCTTACTATAGAAAATATATTATTATAAAAACAGGGTCCATTTTGTAAAATTTTGATATCTACATATTTGTCAATTCTGCTGCATTCGTGTGATGGAATGTCCGAAGATACCGAAAGGCGAAACCCGGGACGTTAGTGATGAAACAAACCTTCTCTCTTCCAAAAAATACGTTGAGAAATCGATTTAGAAATAGCTTTGTAGAAAAGCATCAGTTAATATAAAGCCTAATTCATTACATTGGGAGCAGACAAGAAAAACAAATTCACATGGAACAGCAAATTTTGAAATAGGTACATATGTACATATGTATTATTGTGTACCGTAAAAAGCGTACGCTATAACTTATCTCTACGTTCCAACACCCGAACAATGTAGTTTGCTTTTTTTACTAACGGCGAAATATGTGGGTAAAATCGGTCGCCAGCCAGCTGCTCTAATAATAATAAAATTCGATTTATTATTCACGAAAAGGGGGTAATGATATTTCCATTAATTCGTTCGCCATTACATATCAGAAATGATTATTTTCCAACGTATTGATCTTCAAAATAAATAATAAATAAAAAAAAAACTTGCGGTGAATTTTCACTCAGGAGTAATTACTGAACTTACTGCGTGCAACATTCCTCGTAAATAATTTGATAGTTTGATAATACTATAATCCAAATCTTACTCAAACTATCCGAATGCCAATATAACGGTATGGTTAGAAGTATTCTTAATGTTTTATAGCTATTCATATTTTTAAATTAGGAGGAATTTTGAAGCAGTGATATTAAACTCTAGGTAACAAGGAAAGAGTTATAACGATATATTATACATTCAATGATATAGGTAATAATTTATGGCAAATTTTAGTGAAGAGTCAATCGTTTTACTTTAAAAAAAATCGAAAACAATACCGTTACAAATTGAGAACTTCGTCTCTTATGACACATTTTTTTAAATAAATTAATCGATATAATAAATAGGTACATATTCCAAGTATCCAATATTGCGTGAAGAATATAGTAGAGATGAGTGACAAAATTTTCTTGTAAGAGGTTATTTTTGTAACTAAATAATGCATAACTTATCGTGATAATCTCCAAAAGCTTGCTTTATACAAACGTTAACTGGACTCATTATCAAATATTATGTATAGGAATTTTCTTTCTACGTTTCGGCAGCTACTAAATTGAAATTGTTATGTATTTTGCAAGGTTTTACGACGGCCGATATCATTAAAACAAGTGATTTTTGAAAAAAAAAAATAACCCTTCGTTTACGGGGCGTCGGTCATTCGACGCCGCGTCAAACTTTTCATCAATGCGGCACCCGTTTTATTTTGTAAATCGTTAGAAGATATTGCAAAAACTGTAGATCTATGTCGAATTAAATTTTATTCTTGTTAAAGGTTCGAACTATTGTAAGGTCTAATTACTGATTCAATATTTAGATTTACCATTTTTTAAAGATCGGGGTGTAACAATAGCAATTCGCTAACGACTAGTCTGTTAAACCTGACTGCCAACGTCTAACTGTCACAACGGCTGATGGCAATATATTGATAGTTAATACTCAAAAATATGAAAGACTCAGTAGCATAAAAGCTTTCGTCTAAGACTTTTTTGTAATTAAATTAAACTTGGTTTGCTGATAATTTTTATTAGTTTGATTGACATCAACAAAAATGAATGGATTTATAGAAAATACGGTGTTGTACTGTCTACGTAGCTCAGCAGGGAATAGGTTAAAATTACAAGCCAATAACGCCAATACGACGAAAAAAAATGAGTTAATAAATTAAAACCATTTATCATAAAGCAACTGCTGCTATGATGATCCTTAAGAGTCATGTCAGTCATAAATTGTGAAAAAGTTACTATTTAAAATGTTACAACTACTGGCTCAAAAAAGGTTAGAGACCACTATTTTAATTAAGTTATTCATTCCGCAGTGATTATTCACATAGCAAAATGGGAGTAATTAATAAATATTTCCCAATGTAAATGATTTATGTGCCTAATCAAAATACGCCATTACTAAAAATAATGCTTCGAAAATAACAGGAACGCGTTCGTTTTATTTATTACCACATGCTAATTTGATTGCCTGTGAAATTTCATTGGCCGAAAATGTATGGGAAATGATTCGAGTTTTCATTTTTGGCAATATGTACAATGGGTACCATCTAACGGGGATCGTGCGAACTAATTTAACAGAAGGTTTAGCAAAGACGCAGGCCAAAATTTTCATCTCGTGAAAATTTTGTAGTAAAAAAGATTTCATCATTTTCCACAGTTACAATACAAATTGTGGTTAGGAAACTATTAATTCCTAAGCATGTTTAAAAAATAAGTTAGAAAATCTATAAATATGTGAACAAAATTTTATTATTCATTAAAATTCTAAAATATTTCCTATCGATACCAAATTTGGAACGTTAAAACTTTGTTCACTATCTTCATGCATTCTAATACGCAGTGCATTCGAACCGATATGTCAGTAAAGTTTATATCGCTAACAAAAATACGAAGGCAACATTATTTTCAATATACAATTAATAACTTGTTTTTCACTGGCTGTGTTTTACCCTTTTGAAGAGCATCTTCAGACTGTTGAAGTCAAGCAAGTTTTCGACATATCTCTATTTTCGCAGATGATCTATTATATAATATATGCACTATGTAGTGGACATGGAAGAAAAAAAATGTATTATACCTGTAAGTGGGGGGAGCCCCGTGAGTTCTCTGTTATGTGTGAGGTTAAAACGAGAACTGTTCTGCCGCCTGTCTCGTCTGAGTAGAGCTGGCGGGGCGGCCAAGGCTGCCGCCCTAGGGACGATACTGGTAGGAGGGGGCGCACCGGGCGCTCCTGGACTGGCGCCCCCTGGTGCCACCGAGTTTCCGGTTGCTTTTGCCTGCAAACAAAAAGAGAATAAATGTCATTCGGGCATCTTTAATAACATAATAAATTTTGATAAGACAAACATTCTTTCATTTATTAAAACAAGAACTGAATACGATAATTTATCTATTGTAGGTGAGTACTATGTAATATAAGCACGTTAAAATACGAAAATGTAAGTACGTCGAAATATATCACAATCTCGACAAAAATTTTAAAAAAATAACGATTGATAAATTTTAATGGATTTGATGGCACTGGGACGTTCATTTTTAATAAAAATTGATAATTTTGTTATGAAACTTGGTGTTTTATTGAACGTTCCACGTTTTTCGCTTCCTTTTTAATGTATTTTTAGATTAACTGTATTGTTATTCATTTGCTCATGTAACTTAACAATGATTCTTAAAATAAAAATAAAGACGCGGAGAATGGGTTAGAAGCGAACTATAAAAGCATTTATGAATTAAAATTATGTGACTGAGCACTATGACATTTTTTGAAAAACAATAATATTGATATAATCATGTTTTTGCAACAAATTATATTTTTGTGAAAGGTGAAAAAAATGGGTTTCAACGAAACTCTATCGAAGAGCTTCTGCCGACCTGTCAAAGCAGCATACACCGATCACTCTTATCTCTAAACCTTGTTTCATAGTTCCAGCACTTTAAGAAACCCATAAAAATGCTGTACCCAAAAACAAGTTTGGAATACGAGATGGTTTCACCTGATTAAAGCAGTAGCTTAGATCTTTAACTTTTAAGACGCCATTTTCAACTGTTTTTTTTATGAAATTGCGTCGACATCAAATCATTTACTAAATTTTTATTCATTAAAGGTAAAAAAAAAGTTTTTATTATTATTTCCAGTATTTTGTATTTTAAGATCAGGATCGGTGTCGCTCATCGTGATCATTGAACTATAAAATTGTGAAAATATTACTAAACATTGTGTTATCAGTCTTCACATATAATGCCTTTCCACAAAGAAGTGACAGTTGACAGCTCTTTAAAGAGTTTTTAACATATGAATTATGTCTCGTTTAAAGATATCGCACGATATTTTTGGTATAATTTACAGATGTTATATGTTATTGCTTCGAGAGTTTGGGTTTCACAGAGAAAAGCACAATTAAAAATAAATATATATTTATATATTGTTACCGAAGACGAATATGAATGACATGAGAATGGGTCGACATTTGAAAGTTCTGCAAATAAGATGATATTTGATAGATCTATCTGTTTTGTATTAAATGAAAAAAATGATATATACATTCATTAATGTTCTCGCGGTATGTTTTCCGTACATGCACGCCATTGGCGTTTAAGTGGTTAATGCATATCTGCGATTCTACTTCCTACGCCGTCGTCTGCACATCATCCGACATCAAAAAATGAATACGAAAAAGACCTTGCCCCGTAAAACGGAATTGCGCATCGCACCGGTCAGATTACAGATAAATGCACGGCTTGGCTCCCAAGAGCAAACAGACATGATAATTATAATAAATACCAACAAACACCTCGCATTAAACAAACCGCTACTTGTTTTTCACGGTCGACCGCAATGCGAATAAAATATAAATATACAGCCGGGCTAACTGCAGATATAACATTTGCTACATTTTGATTTGGCGCGTTTTTTTTTATATTATAGGGATTCAACAATGCAAAGATAATTAATTCTCCCTTAAAATATGTTAACCATCTGACTGCTAAAGTTCCAACTTTTGACAACAAAAAGCAAAAGGGAATTGATCCATATTTTAGGCGGTCTCGTAAAGAAAAAGCTAACTAAGTTAAGCAGAAAAACTCCAGTGATACTAAAAGTTTGGATCGTATAAAACTTCAGTACATGAAGTTAATAACAATCTTATATAATAATACATTCCAATTCTCTCCAGAAAAGAGATGTTTCGTGGGACCTGGGACAGAAATTTTATTGGAGGCGCTTTGAGGGTTAAGGAAATTGCACAAAGGAAATTAAAACAGAGTTTCACGAAATTTTCCAACAAAATGTGTATGTCATTTAGTCAAACTAGAAAGTCAGTTAGGAATTGAAAACATGATTGTATATTAAAGCAACCACAGTCAATATTCGCAAGGAGGTCTTCTCAATTGTTTTTCGAATTATTTATTCTGGATCTACCGTAGAAATAATAAATAGTAGACAGAATGAAGTCTGCTTTGTAAGTACCACACAATCCAACACCACAACGTTTTACGGTTACCTCTATATTAACCTTCATAAGGCCGCCGTACAAAACAATACTTTTTTCATCATAATTTCATTTTAGTAAAGCATATTTCGTCGAATTAATGGGTTATTTTAAATTTCATCACTATTAGAATATTTAAAACATTTTCAGTTTTTTTTAAATATCAAAAAACATAAATATAATGGAAAGCAAAAAAAAAATTAAAATCTCAAATATATTGAAATTATTACAAAAAAACCTTCAGTCGATATAGTAAACAAATCTACTATTTTTTTAATTTCTCATATGCGCGATCCTTTGAAATGTGATGTTCTCTTAAATTTATCTTCGCAAAAATATTTATGAGACCTCAAATAATGATTCGATATTTTGAAAGCATTTTTTGTGTAAGCTACTATTCGTAAGTTAAATAATATTGTCATGAATCAGCGAAATCTTACTGCGGAGTGTGCTGTGTGTTGTGTGATCCACTGGTCTCGTACAGGACCGCTGGGCGTCTAAAGGTTAAATAAGTGTGAAATAATACTGCCGCGTAGATAGCAGTCAGTACTTTTGTCAATTGTAGGTCATCACGTATTTCCAAAAACGGTAGTAGAAGGGTACCATACCAAAACCGTTCCGACACTAAAGAGGTTTCACGTTTTTTATTGCATCATTAAATTATCTTATTAGATGCGTAGCTGTCATATAGCAAATAATTACACAATCGCGTAACCTCTAAAACAAGTAAATGATATGTACATGAGACAACTTAACGAATACGGAAATATTCTAATCATAGTACCAATTGGCATACATTCGCGATGGTGTTATATTATATATGACAATATGTCAACGTTTATATTCACAAATGGGTCAAAATGTTTACGTTTAATTTCGAAATATTTCAGAGTCCTGGATATTACAGATTCTTTGAAAGTGATTGTACATTTTTTTACAACGATCTGACCAAGATTTACATAATCCATTGTTCTACATAATTATTGTCGGGTTCATGGTACTGCGGTCAAAGTCGTTAGGATACGGGAAGGATTTCACGGGTTTAAGTCCCAATAAAAACAGCGATCGATGGATTCCATTCGACGGCATGGGCGTTTGTGATGTTTAAAAATTTCCTACCACTCATTCCAGCATAAAAATGGGACGTGGCTAAAGTGGATTAGACAACTACTACCATTGTCTTTCTGTCCTTATGATTATTGAAAAAGAAATTTAGAAACTGAGAAGCAAGCAGGTTTTGTATAAAATATCTGTTAAAACCAATATTGCGCGATCACACGCTAACATTGTGAACGACATAAACAAAACGCATGAAAGTAAGCGGTATCGATTTGTGAAATAGCGATTATAAATATGAAAATAATATTGCATCATTTGACAATGCCCGCGATGAGAGAAACCTGTCTTGATCTTGATAATATAATATTGTGGAAGCAGTACGAAATATTGCGTTTTATTGTACAAATATGGTGTAGATATATATATTTGTATGTGATCCCAACCAAGCACGTTTCGGATTGTTTGCAGGGAAATATATTAGTTCTATTACATGGATAATCGATTAGACCCTTGTATTAACCTTATATTTGATAGCCAAGTCTCCGACGATCGAACAAAACTGTTCTGACTTGAAATCGTGTTTGAAGTACTTAACCCTTTGTGGAGTATGGCCGTACGCGTGTGCTCCATATGTGTCATACTTTATCAATTGATATTCATATGTTTCTTGTTGCATTACTATTTCTACAGACATTGATGCTACATATATCTGCCATTGATTTTAGCCAGTCGCACATTTTCATAATTTTCATGTCAGTTCGGCCGCTCCCGTATATGGAATCGGCGTCAGTATCGAACCGTATACGATCAGAGTGCAATTATGAATTAGGCTAGTCAGAAGTGATGTGTCTGTAAATATAATAATAATAAATAAATTCATTTACATTTATAACCATATGTTCATGAAATGTTAAAAAAAAAATATTTTTCAAAATAATAAATAATAGTCTTCCCGGACTGATCCGTAACACAAAAAAAACTCATTTAGTAAAATACGATATGCTATTCAAAGGGTTAACGTCGAATATGCCTAGTATTCAAATGGCAATTCAATTGAACATTGATTTAAAGCAAACGGACGTCCCACAAGAGATCGCACCAACTGTAATATCCGCTTTGCGAAGAAAATGGCGTTTATTAACCCCAAATTGTAACTGAATTGAAAACTACATCAAATTTCTTATAATGCTATGCTTCTGTACGGCGTGTACCCGATACATCATCCGATATTAGATTTTATGAATATAATTTCGCAAATTTAAATTGGCAGACCTGGCAAAAAAGGCGGCGTCATTTGTTTGGGGTGAATAGTAACAGGCGTATGAATGAGATCAGAAGTTGAAAAAACTTCCAGGTGCCAAGAGTTCAAAGTTCGTGACTCCCAAAACACCTATGGCAGTATCGAGGTTGTCGTTAATGTATGAAAGTAGATTTTTGATTTGAAACGATTTTGTTAAATGCGAAACTCTTGAATTATCATGTAAGCTTTTTAGTGAAAGTACAGTAAATATATCGAAATAAATCACTTCTGACAATTGTTTAGATCATTATTATAAAATGAAGTGGTCTTGGCATAGTGGGGGCGTATAATTAAAAACATGTATTTTCAGGTTGACGGCAACATAGGCAAACCATTGAAGCTGGAATAGTACAACAATTGTGTGGCTGACTGGAGTGCAAAGAGTAAAAATAATTAATGGTGTTTAGAATGGATATTTCTTCTTCAAAATTTTTTTCTCAAATTTAATTAAAAATAAAACTATTTTCCTGCTTCGAATACAGTATTCGAGTGAAATGTATTTTCTATCACATATATTTGTAAACACTTCAAATGTGTCAAAATACCGAAAGGTAAGACCTGAGTCGTGAAATAAAAAACGTGTCAAATAGTAGAATGTTTTGATAATTGAAATCTATCTCTTGCAAGCTATCTTCTTAAAGCTAAGCTTGTATAAAATTAATTTGACAATGACGTGAATGATGCATTGCATTATGCTGTTTTTATTCCGCTACAAAGTGTTTCAAACACAAAACGTGGAGTTATCCGGAAGATTCTTATAAAAGTTCGACAGTTACATGTGAAGAGGGCAATTCACAATATAAGAATCGATAGGAACAATCAAAAACGATGCACATCGCGTGGCGGTTCATGACGTGTAAATTAATTTGACAAAATACTCCTGCGACACTGCGAAACGTACAACTTGTAATGGTTAATATATATATTTTATCACGCAGGTTTACAAGCGTGATGTACTCACCGTCTCGCCGGCCGGCCAGTTCTTCTTCCGGCGGAACATGTTGCCGAAGGATGCGGCCGTCATGTTGGCGGTGGCGGCCACCGCCGACACGAACATCCGGCCGGCCTCGGGGGCTGACGACACGGCCCTCGGGAGGCCCAGCGCCCTTCGCCCGTAGAGCCGAACTTGAGAGCGCCTTCCCGGTTCACCAGCTCTGAGAAACCATTGAGGCCGAGCGGGGAAAACCTCTCACTTCTTTCGGAATGGATTACGCGTGACACTCGAGTCTAAATGCACTTCGAGTGAATCTCGGAAAAGTATATTTCACAATATGAGTTTGTTGAAAATTTCACACTTTCTTCTCTACGATTGAAGGCTATTTATTTTCAATTTTTTGGTTTAAATAAAAATATTTTTTTTAAAACAGAAAAAAATAAAATCAAAGATTAAGTTCGGTTTAAATTCCTTCAAAAAAAACATAAAAATCGATCAAATTTACTGTGTAAAATGCAAATTTCTTTCAAAAAAAAAAACACATTGTTCAATGATAATATTTAATGTAATATAACAATATTTTCACCAGCGTATCTGAGTGTAGTCGTCAGTAAAGGATCTTCAATATATATATAATTTGTGATTACCGTAATTTCAATTGTTAAACGTGTTTAAAAAATATGGCTTATTGATTTTATAGATTTAATAAGCGGCTTACGTAAAAATATTAATAGATTTTATTGATTTTTACCATCAATTTCATCACATTTAAAAACATATATTGCTCCAAATAACATACATTTGCCTGCAATTGTATATGCTTTCAAGATATCGGATTTCGGCGAATGTGGTAGCCCTTGAAACCATTACAAGTCGACTTATCCAATGATCCTTCAGTGAGGTTCAATAATAATGGAAATATTATTTCTATCGCATGATAATAGATGTCCCTACGTATTTACAAAAAAAACATCGAGGAACATATTTCCAGTATTTTCAAATAAACTTGACCACTACTGGTGGCTTTGCAACACCGAAGCATTAAAATAAACTATTGGATTATAAAACGTAAAAGTAACCCTATAATAAAACAAGGCTCCGGCGAACTTTTATTCGGGTCGATCGTAATTAAATTTCACTAGTACTCGAATTTAATAGGTCGTTGAAAAGTTTGACAGCGAAGTAAGGGATGATCGACCTTGCCCGGCTTGCATAGTATTTATTAAGAACGGCCATAAAAACTAATTAAGAGCAGGTACTTTACATTACAGAGACGACTACCTGCATCGTCAACTCGTTCGAACCACTGCCGGAGTGGAGTATTAAAAAATGCGGTTTAACTAGAAGTAATCCAGTGTTTCTCTTGAGAGTTCGCCGACCAAACTGTTAAGGGGCTGGACGGGTCTAAAATTGAATGCAAATATGACAGGTATCTATGCCTCAAATGATTCCAAGTTTTTTGCAGTGTCGTTAAACCGTGTTATGTCAGCCAATTTACTTTATTGTTGAAGACAAGGATGTATAAGACAGTAAGTTTAGCCGTACACGCTTCATTAATCACTTTTAAGGTGTTAACTGTCACTTCTTGATGGAAAGGCATATTTTAAATAATAAAAACACATTTTTTTAGTACTTATTTCCACAATATATTTTTTGATCAGGACCGGTTTCGCTCATCGCGAGCATTAAGTTCATCAGTTGATAATGCTCGCGATGAGCGAAACCGGTCCTGATCAAAAAATATATTGTGGAAATAAGAACTAAAAAAATGTGTTTTTATTATTTAAAATATCATGCCTTTCCATCAAGAAGTGACAGTTAACACCTTAAAAGTGAACAAGGATGTATGTACGGGTATTGACAAGGCTATCGATTAGCTGATGATTACTAAATGAGGTGACAACATATAGTTATATGAAAATATATTATAAGACAAGATAGATAGGCGAAGTCTTACAATTAATGGTATAATAGTAGAATTGTAATGTCCTACTAATGAGAAAATCGATTAGTCACTGAACTGAAAAACTCAGATTCAAAATTGTTTGAAGGGTCGTTTAGTTGAATATGTTTCGACACTCCCCTCTCCGTCATTATAATTGCATAATATATGTAAGTATATGTTACGGCGAGAGTGTATTAAAACATCATTTAACTAGAATTTCATTTAAATCACATATAGCCGTAAAATATATATTTAGACATATAATTTCCGGAGATATCCCAGAACGATCATTGATACCACAGACAACATAATGCTTATATCGTTGGCAGGTTTCGTACATTTCGCTGCCTGAATTATTAAATAATATTTTCACTAGTGAAAATACATGACAATCTTTCGAAATGATACAATACTTTTACGTTGTTAGCTGTCACTTCCCGGTGGAAAGCCATTATATTTAAATATAGACAAGTTGTTGAATAATACTTCCAAATTTAATGTGATCGAGATCAGAGCCGGTATCGCTCACTGCGAGCATTTTTAAGTGTTGTTTTGTATTATATAAAGCGTACCAATACCAACCTTCAAATGTTTCTCATGTAAAAACTCATTCATTGTCGATCCGTTAGGTTATTCTAATACTTAATACTTCAAAAATAAATTCAATAATTTTGGTGATAAGTAAATTTATGAATATTATAAGAACAATTCTGGCTATATTTCAATATATAATTCAGATAAAACACAAATTTTCACACCTACACTCATCAAAATATTGCAGAAGTTGAGCCGCTAAGAGTCAAGAGGGTAAAGAAATATATATAATACATCAAAATATTATTATGTGATTATGCTAAATCGTTGACAACAATGCGGAGCTACAAAAACCGACTAATATACGCATGTGAATTGAATGGAAAATTTGTTACATTTGTATTCAGTGGATAATGTAGACGATGCAGCACGTCGAGCGGAGGCCGTTGTCTGTATACGGGCGGCCCTCATTCGGGTCTCCTTATACGACGTTGCCTTGGATATCGATATTATATGATACATCCAGTTACCAGGACTTTAACCGCTTGGCTGTTATATGTTGCATAAAAATAATCTATAAAAATAACAATTTAAGTGGTTCTACAACAATACCGGCTGAGTACACATCGAAGAGCCCAGTTTTAGGTTAATTCCATGAAAATAAATAGAGATTAATGGTTAATCAATGGATACATATAAAATAAAAGTTTTATGAAAAAATAAAGCTACTGTCAAAAATTATTGATAAATATGTCTAAGTATTCGTATCTGAAGAAATAATGATAATTCAATAAAAAGTTTGAAAAATACATAATAGATGAAAGCTTTGTTGCTTGTGTCGTGCTAATATTATAAAAATGTGAAAACCGAATGTTCACATATTGATAATAGAAATTAAACGTTTCATTATATTCTCAAAAAGCTATTCCATTTCGCTGATCATCGATAAACGATAATAGCGGTAGATTTACACTGATATAAAAAAAAATGATCAGTGGTGGACTGGCATTATCGCCAAGTTGGACCCCGCTATAATTGGCCCTACTATTTAATTTTACATTTGACAGGATCAAGCGCTTTGGGTACTTCATTGTCTGGGCCTCGTTTTTGCCACGTGTTTACGCCTGATTTCTGGCGACCAATATTTTCAGACCCAGTTCGCCACTGAAAACGAGGAAATAGCATAATGACAAAAATGCACATCCGCTGGGCGATATTAAAAATAATTGTAAAGCGCCGGAATTCGACCCATATCCACATAGCATAAACACGGCGGAATACCGACCGCAAATCATAACAGTAAAATTTTACGATACCCGATCCGTTGGAATCATATAGCATTGTTATGACGTCCATGCCACAATGTATGTAATGAATGCACTTCGCGTCACTTTGTACTATACGGTTAGATTCCGCACATTACAATCGTATAACATTGCAATTGCAGCGGTAATAATAAGAGTCACATATCCAGTATTGAAGAAAAATATATTTTCGTGTAAAAAATAAAATCGGCGAAATATATTCACGACCTTACGAGCACTATATTTAGTTGTATATGGGGGTGGCTTTAGAATTATCCTAGGTGCAAAAAGATCGAATGAATTTTCAAAATAAGACAATATATTATAATATAGACATAGGGAGACGCAGATTTGGGTAATACGAATGCATGTCATTTCTAGCGTAGTGTTTCACAAATAGAGGATATATTCAATAAAAAAGACAACTCGCATTATTGCACTAACGTAATATAAAATCTTTTGGATCGTGACTATAATTATGTAACAGAATTCCGCTCAACAGTTAGTTTGATTTTCCGAAATGGTGATATATATGGCTTACATATATTTAGATTTAAAAAAACCTAATGCTATAAAATACTTTTGAAAACATATATTATCAACATAAGGACCAATTTCACTCATCGCGAGCATTTTGAACTGACCAGCAATAAAAATTAAACCAAGAATATTTTTGTTTAAAAAATACTTAATAGTTACCAGGAACACAAAACAAATGGATTCCGATCTAAAAATATATAAATTATAGGTAATCATACAAAACATATTAAATAGGTAAAATTAGGCTGTATTTCCATGGAAAAATTAAGCATCGATCGTAGATTTTGGTACTGCTAACCCCTTATATTTTTAAATGTCGACAATCAACACACTGCAATCAGTCGTTTCAACAGCTAATACGTTACCATTCAGTGGGTAGAAGATTGAATTTTTATGCATTTCTCTTTTATTATGAATATTAACAGCTTAGCGACCGCATGTTTTCTATCGAATTTCGCGTGTTGGCCGGCGATTTTGCAAAAAATTCGCCCGAAAACTGTCCTTTTACTAGATTCACTATATTTTGTGAACCGATAGAGATATCTTAACCAAATTTGATTTGCTGGCTTCTAGATACTTCGCCCCATAAATCAATGCCATTTGAGCAGTGGTTCTACACCTGTGGGTTGTGTACTCATGTGGTATAGTGAAAAAAACTTGAATTTACTACAAAACTATTCTTTTTAATATGTAAAATTTAATTTTTCACTTTGTTTTATTTTATTTTATGTTCATATATTAGAACTCATTAGATAAACTCTATACGTCTCTCTCTCTATACTCTATATATTGTATACGTATCTATATAAAAAAAAAACGTTCACGGATAAAAATTAATTTTGTATAAATAACTTTCATTATGAGTTGATGGGAAATATACAATTTCAATTCGTGTTTACCCCATCGATAGATTTATATCGAATCTGAAGATGGCGAAAGGTGAAAGTCGGATTATTAGATCGATATGAACCATGGAAAAGTAAGTACAATGTTCTCAAGAATTTAGCTGTAAGTAAATTATTTTACTTGAATCCATATTTGTTTTGCTGAAAAAGTGAAAAAAACAAGGTTTTCTTGCCCATACTGTACCTTTTGTACGTATAAAAATTAATATATACAAATAATTCATATCGATCCTCATTGTCATATTGCCTGCCCTTATATACCCACAATAATATCTAAGTAAAATATAAGAACGAAGATAAAATCATGCTACGTATATACAAGATAATATTATAAATACCCGCAGTTTAAAGAGCCCTGGTTCTCATGTCATCCCCGTTGCAGATGTTGTAACTCCCATTAGTTTGTTTTGTATTTTTTTTACAGCCATTCTGAGAAATCAGGGTAGTGTGTTGCAAGTGTTTCTCAATATATAAGTAAATTGTATTCTGTCTTCTCTAAACTATCGGTGAAAACGTCGCGAAATTTGCTTTTCTCTTGCTAATCATTTATGATTATAATTTTTATATTTTTATTTTTAATCAACTCAGAATTGAAGGAAGAGATGAAACATATTTAGAAAGTTTTGAGGATGCATTGTCGGAGGTTCCCAGTGATTGTGAACAAGATGACGCGGACGATAGTGGTTCTGATTCGAGTGTACATACATTCTGTAATGAGCGAGTTAAATCCATATATGAATAAATGGCACAGGATTTATGCATATAATTTTTAGAGCAGTGTATCGCTCGCTAAAGATTTATTTTTAAGTAAAACAGGACTTTGTGGATCAATTCGGAAAAATTGAGGTTTACTGGAATCTTTAAAAAATACATAATGAAAGCCTCAAGAAACCAAGCATTCCAGAAAAGGTGACACACTCGTCCAAGTGTGGAAAACAAATAAGAAAGGGAACGTCAGAATGATATCCACTATTCACTATAATAATGTAACATAAAAGAATATATTTCAGAAAAATATGTTTTTATTTAATTCGTCAACATAAATTGAGAACCCCTGCCACTGAGTTTTAATATGTCATAATTAAATCAAATTAGCATTAAAAATGTCAAAAATGTTTTCGGTTAAATATTTCATAACCATCATAAAAATTCCATGTGGCTTAGTCGATTAATCAAAGGTAATTTGAAACACCAATACTACGATCTGTAAAGGGCCCCGAAATGTTTCTTGACATGCGTATCAGTGTACACTGGACTGATGAATATCCTTGCTAAGTAGAGAAACAAACCAGACTCGATTTAAAAATAAAATCTTTAACCGGAATGTAAAATTGTGTTATGAAAGATCATATATGAAAAAAATATACATGAATTTTTTAGGGGTGTTTTTACGAAATTGATTAGGAAAATAATAATTTAATCTTTGTTAAATAATGCGTTGATGTGTATACTACCACACCCCATTAACATTTGAAATCAAACCCGATTCCAATCACATGATTTTTCAATGGAATGGAATGGATGGCGTAGGACGCATATGAGTCCGCGGCCCGCAACGGAAGTTCTTCAAGGACTCAAATACGAGTCCCCGGTCGTTAAGCTGTTAAGGTTCAATAGTGCGAAATGCTTCTTCGGCCCATTGTATTCATGTCAAATTTTGTAAACAAGACGATGACCACATAACAATAAAAAAATCCAAACCAAAAGAAATAGTGTAAATTGTCGAGTGTTGTCCATATTCAATAATTCTTCGAGATTTGCCAAAGATAGCGTCTTATTCAGACATAACTGAATACCATTTTGCAAACGAATTGATCACATTTTGTACGTATACAAATTATTAAAAAAAACTCGTATTACAACTCAAATAACCTCTATAAGATCATCTCATCCTTAGGCCGTTGCCCCAGGTTAATAAGGCAAAGTGGCGGTACTAAAAAACGTTTAATTTTTACCTCAGGCAAGTTCAGCGCCTTGGGAGACAAATTACACGGCAGTACGAGTCCAAGCCAATCTCGGGAAATTAAGGCTGTAATAGGTAGTCAACTTCCTGTAATAAACTGTCGTTCCCGCACGTAAAAGTGTAATAAACGTGAAGTGACTCGGTTAGGATTTAATCCTGGGAAAGACTTATTGTTTTCGGCAGGGTGAGATGAAACATAAATTTATTTTTCACTCCAGCTATCACATTTTAACATTTGCTTTCGTTTAGTGTCAGATCTAATATTGTTTAAATTGCAATTTCACATTAGCAACAAAATACTCGATCAGGTTGATTTCTTTTTAAAAATAAACATAACACTTCCCTCGAAAGCAACAGTTTATGTTAAAAATGAAATCTAGTTTCGTAATAATCTACATTGTTACATGATTTACCTATGGAGTATAATTTTAAAATGTTTTGCACGTAATTATTTATATCTAGTTACTCTGCTTATCCTATGAATGCTTTGAAGTTGCAGGAGCGCAACAGTAAATTAACATGTGATTTTGGTTTTTAAATGGGGTATAATTTATATATTTTGAAATATATTACTGCTATATTAAGTACATTAACTATTTGCACACGAATGCCACCATAGAAGCGGTATGGGTTTGTTTGGTAGCGTTGTAGAAATTGATTTATTGGAACATAAAAGATAAAGGTTTTAAATCTACATGATGATCTTGACTTTAGTACGTAGTTCGTTCCCCAATCGCTGAATGTGCGAAGAATGAGAAAAGCCCGCAGTATGGTCAGGAGCTACTGAGTTTTCCTTTGATAATAACGTAAGATAAGGCGTTCTTTCTGCAGATAACGGCGATATTAAATAATCTGTTCCGAGCAAATACACTTTCCAGATGAGCTGATCCTCTCAAATTAACCGGCCAATCCAACGATCCGATAATGAAGTATTGCAGATCGATAACGTGCGAGCGTTAAAGTAAATCTAAAGTATTCATAATAGGTCGGTCGGGTGAGATGAATATGCGTTTATGATAATTATCGGGCAGCGAAGCGAGAAAATCGGAGCGCCGAAATAGCATCAGTGTTTATAGAAATAATTACCTATTTTTACCAAGGGACTGAGTCATAATCGATCAAACGTGTCGGGGGAGAAGGGGCCAGCCTAAGCACACACCGGCGATGCGATTACGATCTGAGTAATTAATTTATGGCACATTATTGAAAAAAAAAGCTATTTAAGAGCTTATTATTTTGTGGCCATGTGATATCATTTAGGGGGATGGGGTTATATAAAATATTATAAATTATTTGAAATTGTATATATAACTTGACAATAGGGGTTGTATTACTTGTATTACCAAAATAGATACAATTACGGTCAGCTAGGATCGCAATACGATTTAACTTACTTTATACACGACGCTTTTACGTCAAGAAGTTAATAGAAATGTTTTTAAGGAGAACGAAGAGAAAAGTTATGGTGCAAAAGTATTGTTAAAAATCTGTCGTTGAAAAGTTTTTAAAGTTGTATTGGTTATAATTGTGTTTGTTTTTTCCTAAATTATAGTATCGTCAAAACTAAATCAAAAATAATTTTAATTCTTTTAGTAATATATTCTTAGGGGTCAATATATTGTTCGTATAGTCTGTCAGTTCTATTGCACATATGTGATGTCGAAACATGTGAAACTAGGCAGTATTACCAATAAAAATGAGATCGAGCATCCTTAGTCGATATCACAGCAGGGAAATGTAAAATTCAACGGCTGTTGACTTTTACTTAACTCTTAATTAACTGAGGAAATCAGTTGGTGGAAAAGAAAAATTCATTTTCTCTGAGATTCGCGACCTTCTAATTACGAGTTTTTATTATTATTTACTTTATCATTTCTTCCTTAACTGTATAACGATACGTAAATATATTTTTGTTTTATAAGAATAATTAAAATTTTAACATTATTGTTTCAACAATAGAATAAAATTAAGAGGTAGGTAAGTAATTAAAAAAAATCTAGAAATATTTCCCGATAGACTAACAGTTACGATGATTTAGTTAGACTTCGCAATTTAAGTCGCGCGAACCAGCTCCGCAGCTTTGCGTATTTAGGGCACATTTCCAAGATCCATTCCTCGGTACTATCGGCATTACATCAACCCCTTGATGGCATCATGTAATAAAAATATCAGCTAGCAAGGTGAAAAAAAACTACAAAATAGTTCTGATGAGGGTGTAAGCCGAAATTATAATGGAGCCGTGTTATAATGGAGTTCTACCAAGTAAATGCCAATTCAATCAACATATCAGCTAGTTCAGGCGTATTTAATATGTTCCATGTATAAACATACAAAAGATATTGCAACGCCGAAACTCAGTGTTTGTGTTAGTCAAAATGAATGGACCAAACCAATACACAAATAAACTATAACATGAATTTCAACGCTTATATTTTTAATTAAAAGTTGAATGTAGAACAAGAGATTCATACATTGTAAACGCGTAGCTGTCGTATCTTTTATGCTGTAAAATTTCAAAATTAAAATATGTGCGAACGTTATTTAGTATGGAATATTATAACATTTAACATTGAAAACCATGTGCAGAAGTTCACCATCAAATCGATAAAATCATCATTTATTGATCAGACACTATACATAATATATAAAAAGAAATAAAATTGGTCTAGCAACACATATGAACCAATAAATAATTCAGTGATGATATCTCGTTTTTAAATAACCAAGGAATCGATCAAAGTCTCTACTTTCGTTTTACGGTGCATTTTTTTACAAACAATACAATACAACGGTAAACTAGTTTCATATTTCTTTTTATATTACCTCGTAATTGTTAATTTATATATTATATATAAACAGCCTTGAGATCATTTGTTTTGTTCGATTTGAGAATTTTTAAGGTGGTGACTGTCACTTCTTGGCGGAAAGGCATGATATTTTAAATAATAATACACTTTTTAGTACTATTTCCACAAATCAATTTATGATAAGGACCGTTTTCTCTCACAGTGATCAACTGAATCAACTGAAGGGTCACGATGAGCGAAACCGATCCTTAAAATAAAATAATTTGTGGAAGTAGTGCTAAAAATGTGTTACATACGTGTTGTTAATTAAAATGACATTACATTTGATTAATAACTGACAGTTAATATAATACCTTAAAAAAACACTCAAATCTAAGAGGTTATACTCCGGGTCAGTTGTTTGCAACCTTTATTTCGAATAGTTTGTCATAAAAACCATTATTTTCAATTCTTATTTCTCTAATCACTTGTTATTAACGTTATATTATTAAATTGTGAAAATATTATTCAAAACATTTTTTCTTTTATTTAAACGCAACGCATTACAAATAATATAACCCAATTTGATACATAGTCGTGGAGTTCAACAATTAAGAAATCGTATTAAATCAAATTAGAGAACGCAAAAACAGTAAAGCGCATGCGCATGCGCATGCGCATGGATCGTACATTCGCACATACACCCAGTCCTTTTTTTACGCGATACATTGGTTCCAGAAAAAGGCGCGTAAAAAGTGATTTCACGCAATTGCACTATATTTCTTTACACACCCTAAAACACAAATTCGCATAATATCCGATACACTTGTTAACATTTGGCAATTGTATGTGTATTTAAAAAAATGGAATGCTATACAAAATTAAGTTTTAAAAATACACATATTTTTTTATTTAAAAAAATAATGAAACGTACATGCCTAGCATCATATATAAATGTCTCCTTTAAAACAAATTTGGGGAAAAAATTACGTAAAAACGAGTGAAGCGCGTAAAGAAATGTAGCGGTGCCATCCAAAAAAATCGCGTATAATCGAATTCGCGTAAAAAAAGGACTGGGTTTACTATTTAAATGGAGATTTTTAGTTGTCATAACAAGCTAACGCCGATATGTAACATAAAATTATGATTTCTACAAGCAAAATACCAGTGCTTGATTAAAAATTTAAAAATAGCTATTCAATAATTTCATTTTTCGTAGTTTGCTCCCTGTTTCTCCATTCGAAGTTCCATTCTAAGCTGGTCCAAACTCAATCAAACAGTGTACACATTGGTTCGTGTACACTGTTCGCAATTGCAGTCATAACTTAGAGCTTGATTGATTAAATTCTGGCATCGTTAAACAACCCGCCGACATCGATGTTGGGTAATTTTCTGAAATAGGATTTTTTTTGGTAAATGAAATTGGCTTTCCTAGTGTTCGTAAAGTGTGCATTTGCCTTGCCACGCCAAAAATATAATTTAGACTATTTCTGAATAGTCTGATAGTTAATAAGCGGGAGCAGTGGAATACATGTATCTATCTTTGCGCAAACAAACTGTCCCGTTTCCGAGAAGACAACTTTTTAATAACATGCACGTCCTTTCCTTCTCATTGCAGTCCAATAATAATTATGCTGTGGGGGTGGTTGGATAATTTTGCACATACGCGTGACGCGGTCGAAGTATATTTATACGCCGGACCCCCCCACAAAAAACGATCAAGCGATTCCGATGTGACACGAGGCCGAACCTATTTATTTCACGATTAATGAACCTTTTTAGCTAGTCTAAACCAGCTGAATATATTCAATTCGGTATCAATAAGGGAATTTCGCCAAAGAACTATAATAATTAAATTTAATATATCCGTGATATAAATTTCACTATAATTTATTATATACAAGTATTTTTCAAGTTTGAGCATGCGACACACAAAGCAGAATCAACATCGCATACACTACGCGTAGCATTCATTATCACAGTGAGAAAGTTGTCCATTTTTTTGTGTTTCAGTCAGTTTGCATGCGAATGAAAAAAGAATAACATATTCTTCGTATACTCTGTCATACTAGCAACTACCCGCTAAGAATTAATAGTACTGATTGTGCATCTGCCAGCTACAACATTCTAAAATGTTTTCCATGGTTGGCTTATAAGAAATTATCAGTTAGCAGTTATAATGGTTCGTTGCTACGCACGTAAATGTACTAATGTGGAAAAACATAGCACGACAAAAGATTGCAATAAAATACATCTGTTCGCTTTCTTTATGACGCCGCAAAAATATCCCTCGAAAAAGGTTTGCCAAGTTTCAATCGGGTCGGAACTTCGCATCAGTTATTTGCTCCCATCACTGACTAGTGATAGGACAGTATACTGTAATGGTACAGACGTTAAGAGTATCAACTGTTTTTCTCCTTAGCTGAGCGTGTTTTAGGAGTAACTGCCCTAGATTTAGTAGCGTACACATAACACTGCAGAAAATAAATGACAATTTACTTTGAGATCAGGTCTACACAATCTCCATGGCACCATTTTTTTTCCACTTAGTTGGCGCTTCCTATCGTTTTAGAGCACCGTTGTATTTTTAATTACTTGCAAACTTTTATCGAAAAATGTTTAAAAACCGTCGACATAAAGGTAACACAAGTGAAATTGCAACTCAAATAGGCAAAATGATATAGAACATGCCGAAAGAGAATACAGACATTTGCCGAATTCGAGGATAAGACTTGCTTTCCAACGTCGATGCACGGCTGCCTTATGCACTGTTGACACAGGCGCAATGTCGAGTGTTGACAGGGTGATCCAATATTATATTGTTTTCGCACGATGGATACATCGCGAGTGTGACGCCCGACCAGACCGCAGAGGCGTCATCTAGCAAACAGATCGCGAATGACACAGATTCAAAAAAAAAAACAACATTCAAAACCACGCGGAAGTTTAACACCAAGGATTATCGAATATACTATCATTACGGCATTATTTATGCACGGATCGCCAGAGACCTTCGCACGCCCTAAACCACTACACGTGGAAAATGACTAATGCAATGACCATAGTTTTTTTAATCGTTAATACATAATATACTTCTAAACGTTCTCTTGGTTAAAAAGTAATTTAAAGTAATACATGTTAAGCTCCTAGCTAAACGCGTACATTTTTGTAATTAGTCTTATTCAATTTATAAAATGCTTATAATCATTGATTGAATTGGCATTCACTTGGTAGAACTCCATTATAACACGGTGAAAAAATAGCAATGTATTTTAGTTCTACAAAATTATTTTTAACAAATATAGTTGATAGCTATTTCGGCTCACGCCATCGTCAGAACTATTCTATAGTATATTTGTTAAAAATAATTTTGTAGAACTAAAATACATTGCTATTTTTTCACCGTGCTTATAATTACTTTGAGTGCACGTGTGTACTGTAAATGTTTCAAGATTCCAAAAGGCGAAACCTGGCTTTGAAAGATTCAAATTTGATATCAAAATTCCATGAAGCACCCACCCTCGGCCAATACTTTATATTGATAACTATAATTACACATTAATTGATGAAGTAATGATATTTAATCAATAAATCATCGCTCCTACATATCTTTGGAAGGTGTGAGTATATAAATATATATAAATTGTTCAAATAAGAGATTACTTACTTTATCCTATATCTTACTTTATTTACTTGCTTTGTTATTAAGTAGCTTCTTTCTCTCTCTTTAGAGACGGTAAGGATATACGAGAGGGGCTTGGAAGAGTGTGTTAGTTTGCCAATTACATTCGCTACAATTTGTGTGTCTTACTTCAACAGATCGTTAATTAATATAAATTATCATAGAAGCGATCAAGGGTACCGAAAGAGCATGTGCACACTATAAGCGAAATAGTGTTCGGAAGCCCAGCGCCTTATTTAAGAGTGACGGCCAGTAGATTAAAGTAGTTCTCTAATTATATGTTATCATATTAATATTTATTCTCAGAATATCTTACGACATAAATTATCATATTGACTGAAGGTTCTTGGTGGATTTTCAATATCAGATTTGAATTGTTGTAACTTTGTTACCGATGCTAACTGTTTACTGTGTCAGTTTTGTTACATCCGTGTGATAAAATGCCTAAAGATGGCGAAATGCGAAACCCGGGTCGTCAGTGACAAAACATGTTGAACGCAAAGTTTCCCAAGTTCAAATTTGATCTTGAGATACGTTACGTATCATATATCAATCGGTGATATTTGACAGTTATCTTATTTTTCATCTTTGCTTAAAAAAAGAGATTTTGTATAATAGGTATAATATATATTTGTATAATATTATTGGATATATTCGATAGCCATATAAAATCGTGCATTAAAAAAAATCGTCTTCTACTCAATTCTTGCAATCATCGCCTTTATTTTAGATTTTTATTTGAGTGTAGTTTTACTCTTATTATTACTCTTATATTTACTCTTATTACTACTACTTATTAATCCTAACTAAAGGAATAATAATTCACTTACTGCCTACAAATTATGCAATAATTAAAGTCATTTGAATATGGCTGTAATATCAGCAAAAGTTTCAATAAAGCCTATAAATTAATGTGGTATTTCATGACTTATTCTAAACACTGAATGATTACAAAAAAATCACTGCGGTATGAAAAAATAAAGAAGTCAAGCCAAAATGTGTGTCGATATGTAAACACATTGGTTTTATATAAATATTGACATTTCAAAGTGCTCACAAAGATAAAATCAAAAGTAATGATAAAGATACATAGATTATCGGCAATTTACTCTAAAAGTAATAAGGATTATAATAAGACGGAATAAATTTATCAATTTCGAGCATATCAACCCACGCCTTTGGTATCATTTTGCCGTCGCCGATGTGTTCACTAAGATACGTCAACGAGCAATCAAAAAATTTTAAAAAAAAAGAAACTCATTTACCGAAAACATTTATTTATACGAAGGCGTATATTTGTTTACAGAATTCCGACGAAATCGTCATTACGAAATAAACAAAAAAAAAATCAAATTTAGAATAGGTGTTATAAAAAAACACGATTTTCCAAGTAAAATCAGGATTACTTGGCCACGGGCCATTTTATATTCAATTACTGTTGATTTGAGTTCCACATCGAGCGCCCACCTGTCAGTTGACTCTTCACACAATAATGTTTGTTTATGTTATTATGTTAAAGATAAAACAGCTTATATTATACAATTAAAATATGCCAATTTTTTACATCTATACTAAAATTTTACACCGAAGATTACTAACGAACGTTTCAAAAAACATATTTTCGGTTTTTGCAATCATTTCAGTAAGTATTACTGATAAGGTTAGATTAGCGTTATATAATTAATTAGTACATGAAATATTATATAGTAACATATGTTACAGGTTTTTGTATTTTCGATATATTCAGCATATTATTCAAGTAATTTTTTAATATGAAATCAGCATTAAGAACTTTGGTGTGTTACTTTACGTGGCTTGTGTATTCGGGAAGCGTCTGTATACCAATTGCTATTTGGTATATGAATTAAGTACTACTTTTACAATTTTGTATTATTAAAATCTGGAGTGGTTCCGCTCATCGCGAGCATTGTTAAACTAAATCTTGCGATGAGCGAAACCGGTCCTGGGCATAGCAATATAAAAACCTTTGTTTTTATTGAATAAATATATCCTTCTTCAATCGAGAAATGATTTGTTTTAGCTGTAATTCACTGCTTGCCTTGGGGTAAGAGTTTTTTCTGTAACTTTGGTATATAGAAAATGCTAACTGTTTATTTTATGTCAGTTCTGTTGCATCCGTGTGATATAATGTCTGAAGATACCGAAAGGCGAAACCCGGATCGTTGGCGACAAAGCATGTGGAATCGTACAAAATTGTGACAGTTCAAATTTGATATTGAAATTCTTCAGTCGATATCATAAATCATAGAAATGATAGTTAACCACATTATAAAAGTATTCACCGTCTGTTGGAGTCCATCCCTGTACTAGAATGCCTAAAGATTCTGAAAGGCGGAATATAGGTCGTGTGTGACAAAAAAAAATGAATTAGAACGATTAAAATTTGAATGCCTATAAGTGAGCAAATCGCTCTTTATAGATAATATAATTGACTTATATTTCAATATCACGTTTAACTAATGAAAATATATTCATTAATACATGGACTGAAAATTCCAAGATTCAAACCAGGAACCTGGCAACAGAATGGACAAGTTCAAGAACGCTGACCATTACGCTAAATTACCGGCCAGCGTGCAGTACCAAAACAATACTCGATACGCAGCAGGTGGGCGAGCGAACGGAGATAGATAGTGTTATATTATATTTGTGCCATTATTGTAACTAGTGGATCCGCTCGTCACGTCACGCCTAGTAACCACAACTGTAACTGGGTACTCGCAGGCCCTCAATCCCCACACAATCGCCTGCCAACCGAGCCGGAACGGGTTCGATTCCGATCGCGGGCTTAATGCCACATAAAATATAAACAGGTGGAGATACTAGACAATGTATGCATACAGCAATTTGATTGTAGAGACACGGGGAGGTTCTCAAACAGCGTAGAAGATACAAATAAGCAATAAATACAAATGATATAAACAAATAAATTCAACAAAAAAATTGTATTGTATTAAGATTCTTCTTTATAATAGAGTATGACTAGATTTTGCTTGAATGGCTAGTATGTTTATATGGGATAATATGTAAAATAATATTTAGTACAAACTAATTGATAAGCGCATAATTTTCCAGTTTTTCCTTCTGTTATACTTAATGCTAAATTTCACATACAAGAAATGCAGGTGCTTCTATTGCCAACGAAGCGGTGAAATAGTCGTATATCTGTACCTGAATTAGGCCAGTTATTCAACTTGCATGACGAAAATTGTCCATTTATGGTGGAAAAAAAAGGAAAACAAATTTCTAGCACTAAATTCCATAGTTTAAGGCTCAATTTCGCTCCATCAAGAAGTATTTTCAACGGATTATAATCATGCCACAGAGCAGGGTTGTTTCGTCAACGCCAAGGACAGAGCAGCAAGTGATAAGATTATCATTTTCGCTTCTTTTCAATTATGATCAGATTGGTGCATTCGTGCCTTCGAACGTATATAAATTTGTAATTTTTTAAATGATCAAACAAACAAACGAAAATTTCAATGCTTTTATTAAAACAAATTAATAACCCTTTGCATTCGAAACCGGATTCAATTTCTCTCTTACAATACGAATTCTACCACTGTAGCCTTGCCGTCCTTGATTTTTTTTTATATCACTATAATAATTGGACTTATTTTTTACCATTTGTACCCTCATAAGGGTTACACTTGTAAATTCTTCGTCGATTATCAAAGTGACAACTTTAATTGTGTGGCTATTGTTTGTCGAACGCAAAAGGTAAATGATTATTTAAATATATTTATTTTGCAAGAGCAGCTCTTTGCATATTAAATAATTTATAATATCGACTGAAAGTGCTTAAATAAATTCCATTATCAAATTTGAATTGTAGAATCTTTGTGCGCTTTCATACGTTTAAATAATTAAATATTAAAATAATAGGTGTGTCGATATATTGGCGGTATTTTTACCGTATAAAAAGATAAGATTAATTTCAGTTTTTTCATAGTTATGACAAAGACGGAAGCAGAGTTAGCCATCAACCACCAACATAAAAATGTGTAAAGCAAAATACTGTTATTTATCTTAATACGAACGTAAATTCAAAACACACTTGTATATAGTATATATCATTCAAATCATTGTGGGTGTTTTCTTCAGGCATATAGCTGATTTACCCGTAAATAATTCGTACCCAAACTGTGTTCGATACATCATGCCTAGGGAATAAAGAGGGAGAAAAACTTAACCTCTATTTCTACCGAGTCAGCTAAAAAATGATTAATTCATGACATGTATGGCTCGGGAAAATTTACAAGACGAAAATATCTAGTATGCTATAACAAATATATAATAGAACCCCTACGCCATGATATGACGTACAGAACGAGATCAAAAGTTTTTGGAAGCGATGTTTGTTTTTATATCAGTTTTTATTAGCCATACTGAGCCTTTTGGAATCGGCTCACACTCGTGTCACTTCATAATTTCCACTATATTATTTTATGGATACGGCGGTAGCTTTGTGAAAGTTCATTTTTTAAAAGATCATCATTCGAAAAAGTTCTCCAAAATTAATAAAACTGATAACAGCTATCAATCATTAATAACATTTTTCTTGTCCATCATGGGACTTAAAATCAGATTAGGAAGGTTGGCCACTCAGAGAATTCAGTTCTTGGATTCGAAAAATTCAGTTAAAATTGTGATCTTCCTTCTTTTTGTATAGATCGACGGAAACTAATATAAATCAACAGAGGTAGTAAGGTTAGTAACGAAAATGCAATTCGGGCAACTCTGATTGCTCTAACAATATGCCTAGTCCAGCCCTTTGAATATTTGATTCGACGATGTGGAGCGAAGATTGATTGGCGAACCCTCAAGAGACGGAGAGTTCGACCTCGGTCCGTGAATATTTTGGAATACTGCCACATACTATTTCAATTTGACAACAAAAAAACATATTCGCTTAGTAGCTTTGAATGAGATGCAATGTTGGCGGTACGGCAGCTGCAAATATCTTAAGGCAATTTAAACGACTGCATTGACGGAGGTGGAACACGTGTCGCACTTTAAAAAAAGCTTATAGTAGAATGGTTGTTTAAATTACAATTTAAACGATCCCTGCTGTGGCCACATAAAAGATAGTATAATACATTTTTTTTTTAAATATTTTGATCGTATTGGTACGTTTATCAGTTGATAATACTCGCAATGAGCGAAATTGGTTCTGATCATAAAACATTATGGAAATAAATGCTAAAAATATGTTTTTAATATTTAAAATACCTATATATTGTGATTAAGTGCAGAGTGGTTCATCAATGAAGGGTGTTTGTTACCCTATAACAAGTAAAATACATTGATTGAATTGGTAGAACTCCATTATGACACGGTGAAAAAATAGCAATGTATTTTAGTTCTATAATTTTTTTAAAAGATATAGTTGATAGCTATTTCAGTTCACGCCATCGTTAGAGTTAGTAATAGTTCTGACGATGGCGTGAGCCGAAATAGTTATCAATAGTGAAAGTGAAATACTGTTTAGCGGCCCCCGACGTTAGACCACTAGGGTTTTGAAGTTTGCCAGTTTCTCCGATGTGACCGAAGTCAATCTTGGAGACAACGACAAAAAATTTACTTAACACTATAGTGTGAATGTTGTATATTTTCTTCTAAATGTTTTGTCACGATGCCAGAGTACTGACGAAAAAAAACCAACAATAACGTCGTGGTCCTTACACATGAATCGCGGATTAAGATCAGCATGCAAAGTATGGCGGCCGCAGACGAGTCACGGGTATAGCTTTGTAAATAGGGCAATATCGAAGCCATTAAGTTCAGTTTTGGAATGGCAGGTGATAAACAACGTGGAAAACCGATATCTGTTTGAAGTTTATAGCCACGGAAGAGAATCTGGTATTTATCGATTGAACATTTTTCAATTCGTGCGTACGGAAATTTTACTCGTGGTAGGTAAAGAGTAATAAAAATATTTAACAATTTGAACAAAATTTTCGCCAATAATGTTTTAAAATGTATAGTCTGCAACGCGGGCAGATAGTTCACTGAATATATTATATATGTTAATAACCGAAAGTTGAGTCTTTCAAAGTTTAAATGAGACGATTATTATCAAAAATTGCCACCACCAAAAAAGAAATACGGGCAAAAAACGCCAATATAGTATTATGAAGTGTGCTTCCGCTCGTTTTCCGTACAGAATAAAACTATTAATGCTTGTGTCATGTAACATTGTTATAGCATTCTGGCAACTAAGTTTTAATCAAATATGATACGGATGAAACGGCGATTTGACGGTTTTTGATACAATCGTGCTTTAGCAATACGTTGTGGTACGTGTTCAGATTTTATTTACCGAAATTAAATAAGAAGTTGTAGATTTGTATAGAAAGAAAAAATGCCAGCATTGGTTGAAAACTTAATTAAAATAAATGCTAATCATCTGATGATTTAGAACAGTTGTCTTCAAACTTGAGAGCCACGGAGCCTCACTGACTTTTCCATTAAGGCTCAAGAGTCAAGACCTAGCTAGCTCATCATACCAACACACTGTAGTTTTGAATTATGCGCAAATTTTTATATCAGACTAGTTGGCGACATATGACAGACCGGCATTTGGGGACCCCTTTATTAGGATATAAAAGATTCTTGTTTACTTGTTTCTATCCGTTGGTGGATGATTTGATCATTAATTCTCTCTGAATAAGAAGTTAATCTACATTTTAAATACAATTCTGACAATGACGTGAAACAGAAAGAGTTATCAACCAATACATATACTAATAGAACGAAAAACAATGAATTTATTACCTTCATCAGCACGGCAACTGAAAAAAATCTTTTTAACCTAGTCTTATTCTAAACTTCAAAATGCACACACTTGGTTTTTCTTATATGTATAGATGGTATTACACATTACTTCTACAGTGTAATTAATGCTTATGTAGTTTACTTGCAATTACGTACCCATAGAGAAGTCACTATTTACAGAGAAACTAAACCGGATTGAACCTAGGTCAGGCAGTCGGCAGGCCAACACACAACTCATTCAGTACACTCGTCGCCAACAAGACAATTTAACGACACGTCGATATAACAACAAAGTATCGACGTAATGCAGTTGAATATGGAGCAAAGATAACAAAAGGGGAGCACAGGGCCTCGTCAGTCGTACAAACGCTTTCAATCACAAGAATATTATTATTGAATTACTTTTACATTCAAACCGGCAACGAATGTCATAAAATTGTGTATTTCAAAGCACTATTGAGAAAAAAATACATACGGTATAATGAGAGCAACTAATTTATTCGTTTACTGTTGCATTTACTATTTAAATAAATTTTTAGAAGGTTGATTGCTGTTTACCTATAAGTCGATACTATAAATGATTTTTTTTGCATACAAGCTCATTGTGTGGAAAAATAAAGCCTACTTTTTTCAAACACCAAAACTCAATGAAAAATCAGTGTTGGAATATCCGTTGCATGACTCAGCAGGGAATGGGTTAAAAGACCTGGCATGGATTAAATTAGAAAACATTGATGAAACAAAATATTGGAATTAAATAAAAAAGATTTTATAACTATTTACATATGTTGTTTAGGCTTTGTTAGTATGTTTTATTCTGCATACTAAGAACCGTTTTGTTACGTTCACGCGTCCTGTTTAAGTTTTCAACACAAATGGGTTACTATAAAATATTTTTTACCACTGCCCATTCGTCATTTGATTTGATGCTGCCACACTGCTTATTTTATTGCTTCTCAAATAACATTATGAACTTCAATGCATCTGATTCATAATTTTGTAAATTTATCATTTCTTAAACAAAAATAGCTAGAGACCCCCTACTTTAGATCAATATCAATAAATACACAAATTTTGCGCCACCTTTCGTAGAATTTTGCATTATTGCAAATGGAGCATTGATTAGTTATTTATTATCGGATTCTGTGGTTGTTCGAATCCAATGAATCACGGTCAATAGAAGGGCAGACATTTATACTGGCGCTATCTAGAAATAGTAAAAGTAAGCCCTCCGATTGATTGATCACTTTATTTCACCGAGAGATGGAATGACAAGGGGCAGCTGCCATTTGAAAATCTAAATTTGAAATTGGTATCTTTCGAATCAATTACGTAGAATGTTCATATTATAAATGGTAATCTCTCGTAAATTCTCGCTTCTCTATTTTTCTATACTAAAACACGATGTGTCAGTTCTTTTACGACAAATATCAAAAATAAATTAAGCGGAATTGTGCAAAAAAGATAACATATTTACGAACAATCAAGATAGTTTAAAAGTTTAATAGGTTTAGTTTTTGCAGAAAAAAACTGTATTTATTAATAGCAATTTGTTAGTGCAACTCTTAATAGAATTTTAATTTGGTTTTATTTTCGATTACAAAATAGTAGTTATTAAAGAGGTCCTTGATATTTTATATGTAAACTATTTTCTCCATTTCGATATATTTAGGTCTTTCACAATTTGTTTTGTAACCTTGGTAAATCTTAATTAATTTGCATAAATAACCTTGTTTTAATTTGTGTTATACCACCTGATTATGTATTGTGAAACTAAAATAGTACTAAACATTTTGTTTTATTATTCAAATACGAAAAAAGTAGTGTTAATTGAAACGTTCTCTCTAATTTTTTTTTAGATTTAAACCAAAATCTAATTGAAATTATGTAAAGCTTTCAAAAATTGCGTATAAAATGTAATCAAGTGAATTTTTAAGAAGTCTGTGGTCAAATAGCAGAAAAATATTCCTTGTAATTAAGATTTCGAATTGACATCGACATTGACGAAAATATTTGATACGTTGTTATTGTGTTTAATATCGGGAGCATAGCGACTGTCTGCTTGTCTATTAAAGTGAAACGTAATCCAACGATTGTTTTGCTTATCTATGGCCTCCGTTAATAATTTAATTACCTTTCAAAGCCAATAATAGAATATTTGAAGGAAATTTCTAGGTGCCTCTTTTTGTGCGTTGTCATAGGTCGAAAGCTCATGATAAGTTTGTGGTAATACATCGATATCGTTTAGAAGGTTAAATAAGTGATTCAGTAAGATTTATGATTTTTTTTTTAAAATAAATCCTTAGCCTTCTCCCTGCCGAGCAACGCAAAAGATTTTCCAACACCGAATATTTCAAAAATTGACGCCGTATTGTCGGTGCTAAGCAAATATGAAAGATTAAATCGGGCTTTATTTAAAAACAAAAATTACCATCAAATGGTTAACACTGAGACACAAGCAGTCAGATTAAACAATGTGTATTAAAAAATATATAGAAGTGGTTGTATAGAATATGATTTTCGTACATTTTGCTAAAAATTCAAAGAAACTTTTCGGTACCAGATATATGGCAGTAACTGTTTTTTGAACCACCCGATTGCTAATATCGCTCGCAAGCTTTGTTTACCCATTACTGAATAAATATGTTTGTATATATTTATGTTGTTTACTTTCGTACATATTTTCAGGTATTAATTGCGTACGAACGCCAAGTGCAGCCTGTTATTTCTTCTCAATATAAAATTACGAAGTGCTTGCCGTAACACATTTTTATTTTCTTGCAACCATACGTATCGACGAAGAAAGTATTTTCTCACAATGCCATAATTATTGAAAAATATAAGGGATGACGATAGGCTAATTCTATTAAAAAGCAGATAAGATCGGAAGAACATTTTGTATGCAATGGTAAAATTTAAAAAAAATATCCTGACCAACCGTTCTATACTATGTTCTCTGGGTTTGGCACGATAGCACGGGCTGAAATAATTACAATTATCAATATCTTTTGATACAAATTAATTTTCAGATGGAAGAAAAAACAAGAAATGAAAACAATAATTTCTACAATTTTAAATTCAACAGGTCCGGTTTAGCTCGATCGATAATGATCGTGATGAGCGAGAAGGAATTCATATTTTTTAAATCATAATAATGTATGGCCAGCAAGAATTAACAGTTCACACATTACAAACGAGCTGTATAATAATTATAAGAATACATGAAAATTACGTTTGGTAATTCAAAAATTGTGGCACAAAATAATTTGATACATATCATATTTTAAACATTTTGTGGGTACAAGAGGTTTAAAGTGTTGCAACATTACATTAATATTCCCTTAAAAAAAGTACATCCGGGATATTTCGCCCTAGGGTAAAAAATAAAATAAAACATCAAATTACACTAATCTACAAAGCGAAGATTCTCGTAAAGTCAAACAAGATACTTGAATCCAATTACGGCGGCCGGACGCACTTCACAAACAAAACAAAAAACTGACACGCAATAACATTAAAAAATAATTAATTCAAATCACAGTACGAAAAGATTTCCATATAACACCGCACGTACAATATAAAATACACAAATCACTGGTTAGGGATGAATTTGGAACTTCGCGAATTGTCGAGTACGCTAAGTTGCCACCACTAGCGTAGACGTAGAAAAAAATCAGCGATTATTTTTGTTTATTATTGTTGTGGATTTTTTTATTTAGTTGCAGCAAGAGATAAACGAAGAAGCGACTTTACGGCGTGAGGAGCGCGGCAGTACTGGGTCGAATGGCCGCGTGGGCAGTCGGCAAAGCCGCCGAACGACAATTTCAAATTAGGTACTCGAGATGCGCTCGACGCCAATCTTCGGTGTTTGAACCGAATAAAAAAAATGCCAACAAACAAGCAACTAAAATATTTTTGCGGTACACGCCCATGCATAAAACGCATTCGTTTGATGACTGTGATAAATCGCAATAAGTATTTGATTATAACTAGTAAGTCAATGGTTTATTATTTTAATATATGGTTATATTAAAATAAAATAAATATTTGTGAGTTCAGGAATTGTACGATATATACCGATGATCTCCGATAGGGCCGCTACATGACCACCGATGGACGTTTGAAGACTAAGGCGGCCTTTTTAAAACCAAGACAAATTTAACGGTCGTTAAGAATCAATAACCGTTCCCCAGGGTAATACTAGCAAGAAAGGACTGAAAAGTTTGATCGACTATGGGCTATGACTTAATAAACTTGAGTAACTATGGGTGACCATTAATGATTTTTGAGTGAGTCGGTGGTTTTTCTCATAGAGAAATATTTTTTTTTTAAAGGGGCAGCAGGCCAAGAATGCATGGACCTATAATATTAACGAGCAAAAATCTGTCAAAAATTATCGATTATCAATGTACAGGTGAAAGAATGTAGAAGTGAAATATCTGAAATTTAAAGATTAGCGCAACTGTGCACAGATTCCACGTATTTTGTCACTCTCAACCCGGGATTCGCCTTTAGGCATCTTTATGCATTTTATGGCACGGATGAAATACAATTGAGGAAAATTTAGACTCACACTTGACATTGAAATTCCATCAAGCACCCTGAGTCGATATCGGAAATTGTTTGAATAATTTGGGTGTATTATCTAAAATAACGTTAAAGGTCTTCTGGAATTTATTTTCACATACAATTAAAAATGAACTTCCAAAAAGTTACCGCCGGATCCATCGAAGATACCGCATTTTGTTAATAGAAAAATAGCACAATCATTTTTTCCCTATGTACTTCACATCTCGAGATGTTTATCTGTTGAATTAAAAATATTGAATGCAGTGGAGATAAATTTAAAAAAAATCATTCACCTACAACTATGTTTTTCGAATCGATTTTTTTCAGAGATCAAGTATAAATATTTTTGACGATAGTGCAACGTCGAAATAGATTTCGAAAATATGCAAAAAAAAAACAATGACATTTCTTAACTATCAAATTAAAATATGTAAAGTCTAATGTAATTAACAGAATAATTAATAACCAAATAAATAATTGCCTAGGTTTGGAAATTGGATAGGTCAACATTTGATCAGCATTACATGCCAGTAAATCAAAGCAAAGCAAATTAAATTATGATACTTTTCGGGAGATAATTATGAAAAAATCATTATAATTTAAAAATTCTTAGGCTATATCTGTAAAAAAAAGTTGACGGCCTCTGAAATACAGCCATAGTGGCTATTCACCTTGTGTCTATAGGAGCATACTTACCTATAAGGTTCGTTTCGACCGCCATACATTTCACATTGACCAATACCACGTAAGTGTCAAATCGTAATACACAACGACATCAATAAACTGTAAAATATGAAAGCGAATACAATGACCCCAAGAATATTAAATAAACAGCCAGGAATCAAAACTAGATAATTATTACATATAATGAATCTACAGAACTGCCGATTCGATATGAATAAGAATTGCATTTGGCTAATATAAACTAGAATAAGAGACTACAAAAATATCGATGCAAAGGTTTCATTTCTACTAAAAACTTCATTCTCTATCTCTCTCCATCCCTCCCTATATGTCTCTCCCTACCGATGCCTGTTTGTCCCTATTTTTCCTAAGATGACTTGCGGTAATTAAAACTTTCCGATGCGGGAAACGTGGCCTCTCAGATTTTGTTCAGAAAATTTATCGCCAGCAGTTAGTCACTGAGAGTTAATCGCGTGCATAATAACTATTCGCTTAAGCAATGAGACAGGTGTGCTAAAATCATAAAAAGTTCTTACCGTTCAATTTCTAAATACTAATAAATTATATGTGGTTGCCTGGCGATAAAAGATGCTATGGTAGGCTACACACTATTCCTGCGGTCAATTGATACGGCGGTAAACTGCTAGCGATTAATTTCTTGCGATGGATTTTTTTACGACTAGGATACGCATGCTGGTTTCCAACGTAAGATGGAATTTACATGAATTCATTTCAAGTTTCAATCCAACGACAGTCGAATGAAATAATGAATATTCGTATTCTTTATTAGTATGGAAAATAAAGCGCAACACATACGTGGTGTTGTAACGTCAATGCTCATATACTGCATATCCACTGTCAACGATCGATTAGAAAAAAAATAATTAATTAAGTTAGAATTGTCTAAGCTTTGTACGTTTACATATATTTTGTCACTCGCGGCCGGGATTTCAACTTTCGACGTATTCAGACGTTTTATAACACGACGCAGCAGAACTGGTCGACAGTAAACAGTTTGCTTCGCTTATATACAAGACTAATTGAGCTAAAAAATATGGACCCTTAGGCTGAGCGGTAAATATATATATCTGACAGGTCAGCTCTTGCATCCATGTGATCGAATGTCTAGTAACGTCTAAAGGCGAAACCCGAGTAGTGAGTGGCATCACACGTAGAAACGTACAAAGTTTCAACAATTCAAATTTGACACGGAAATTCCAACAAGTCGACATCATGATATTCATTAACTAACAAACATTAGCTATGATTACAGCTATTTACATTGCTCATCTAACCTAACCACTGTCTGGAAAATGGCCGATCACTTTCTAAATGTGGTCGATTACTACGTTTAATCCGATGCCTGCTAAGCCCCATAATGCATATTGTTATATAGGGTGTTTTTTTAGAGGTATAGAACTTTGAAATGGAATAAAACAAAGATGGATTTTTTTAAATATACATGAAATTTACTTTATTCGAAAGATAATCTTCTGGCATTATAGTTTAAATATGACTTCTGGCATATGACCGCTACGGCTAGCTCGGACACAGTCTAATCTGGAGGTTCAATTTTCGATAACTTTTTCCAACATTTGTGGCAATAACGCGGCGAATGTTGTCCTCCAAGTGGTCAATCGTTTCGGGCTTATCGGCGTAGACTAGCGACTTCACATATCCCCACACAAAATAGTTTAGCGGCGTTAAATCACACGATCTTGGAGGCCAATTCACGGGTCCGAAACGTGAAACTATGCGGTTACCAAACGTTTCCTTCGATAAATCAATTGTGGCACGAGCTGTGTGACATGTTGCGCCGTCTTGCTGAAACCACAGCTCCTGCACGTCATGATTTTTCAATTGATGAATGAAAGTCAGTAATCATGGCTCTATAGCGGTCACCATTGACTGTAACGTTCTGGCCAGCATCGTTTTTCTGGATGTAACTGTGTCTCAATATACACTTGAGGATTAGCATCACTCCAAATACGGCAGTTTTGTTTATTGACGTATCCATTCAACCAAAAGTGAACTTCATCGCTAATGGACGTATTGCGCGATACGTACTTCGAACAGAACCCTGATTTTCAAAATAAATTTGGAAGCGTTGTTCAGGCGTCAGTCTATTCATGTTGAAATGACAAACCAAACTAACCATAAATCACTTGACAGCTGATAAAATAGCCGCCAGATAAAAAAAGGGTTTCCAACTTAAAGTTCTATACCTCAAAAAAAACACCCTATACTAAATATGTTTCCAAAAATCGGTAGTTTTCGAGAACAACAAAATAATGGAGTTTGCCAGGACAAATCAGGTTATATTTTAACCTACAAATTATTTAATACAGAAAGTTTTCACAAAATTTATATATCTGAACACCAGTAATCAATACACAGCGTGACAAAATTGAAACATTTGCAGTCAATGAGTTGATATTGTGAAATATGTGTACAAAAACAACAATTATAAAGCATATGAAAAAAAAATGTATTTCCCTACAAATAAAGGCTCATGTTAACCTATCTGAACAACCGTATAGCCTTAACTAGCCAATCATACATGATATATCCAGAAAAATACATATAATGAGTAGACTATAGCATTAACAGATTAGAGCTATCATAAAATTTTCAATAATTCAATTGATAATGATCAATGAAACGATTTTAAGTCCTATTCTAACTTCTCAAATCTGTTCGGCATAATAGATTTGCTAATTGCTGCTCATTAACGACCGTCTTAATCACTTTGCCACTTGTGAATTTCTGCTTTTCAATAATAATTATTTTTCACTCCAAAGGTTTTCAAAATTAATTATGCACGGAAAGATAATACATAAAGAACTTGTTTGAAATATATAAAAGAATGACAGAGGAATTACCTTAAACTTTCAGTAATTCAGGGATTGGATGAAAGAATTCCGAAGTGTTCCGCTGCAGGAAAAGTTTAGAAAACCATGGCGCCATCACGAATTTTAATATTATGAAATAGTTGCAGTTTTTACGTTACCACTACTAATCGTGGTTTATTTTGAAGGTTTCATCTTGAATGTCTATCTTCAGCGATGCTTAGTTTTTAATTCATCTAAGTATATACGGCGAATGAATTTGATACGACTCAATAAATATAATATATCTATAGAGGCGTTATTCATTCATTGAGATTCATTAATAACGTGATTAGCGAATTGTGAATCTGTTTTTTTACTGTTGAATGATCTTACATGTAAGATCATTCAACAGTAAAAAAACAGATTCGCAATTCGCTAATCACGTTATTAATGAATCACATAATATAAATTCAAACTCAACCCCTAAATGTTTGCATCTTTGTAGTAAGGGTCGGAGAATGACGGCTTTGGAACAGCTGGAAATCAATAGACACAAATTATCACAAAGGATTCTTAACGAACAAATTAACATAATAGTATCGCCACTTGTCCAGCCGTTGTACAAAGGGGTGGTCTGATTTGCTTCCAGAAGGACCACTTCCGTCCCACATATAATCTTATTGTCATAGACACCTATTGTTTCATTTAGAATTTTGAAAATTTAGTGTCATTGTGTTAAAGTAACAAGCTAGGCCGTTGGAACAGGAGAGAGGATGTGTTGTGTGCCTTTTCTGCACAGCTATATATAGATAAGCGAATATTAGTTTAAGCATAGTTCTGACGATGGCGTGAGCCGAAATAGCTATCAACTATATTTGTTAAAAATAATTTTTTAGAACTAAAATACATTGCTATTTTTTCACCGTGTTAGTTAAAATTTTCCTCTACGCGTGAAAAGAAAACATTATCCAGTGACATGTTTCAGAACATTTATTGAAACCATAAAATTAACACTATTAAACATATTAATTATGACATTATCGATAACAGGTTTAGTTAGTATACATAAAACATTACATGGCCATTGCCTGAATCGGTAAACCGTATTTTTATTTGAAAGTAATTTCGGTTTATCAGACATATAAAATTCAGTCTCTTAATTGATAAATCATAGAAACGATTTTCATAATATCTAATCCAATAAACGATAATATAGTTTCTGGTAATTATTTCAAAACATTTAACGTTTATCGCGAAGATGGAACAATCCAAACTGACATCTAAGTTACATAGTTTCCCAGCATTATTCAACACAGGGGGTGACTTCGTATCCTAATATTAGTGGGACATCAAATTCTACGTTACATCAGAAAAAGCGTATTCACAATAACCTTATATGTAATTTTTTTCGCGTAATTCAGGGTTTCAAAAAAGTATCGATATGGAAATCGACGCTTCATGTATTATCGTAAGACAGAGACTGCGATTCATAAGCATGCTTTCCTTATCATATTATTCGCTCGCTAATATTAATTATTTTATTATTCATAAATTTGAAATTTATTCTCATTTTTCTTACATCTAAAAAAATCAATTCTTTTTATAGTATTTAAAACTGGTTTTTATTCTCGTGTTTTGTTGTTAATGTTATAAATAATTGATTTTTAAAATTTAATGGTTATTCATAAACTACATAATTTTTTGTGCATAAAACTTTCCATAATAACAACGTAAAATATAATATGCTGTTTTTGTTTTAAATTGTGTATGAAAAAAAAAACATATGCCAAATATATCGTTTGTCATTAATTGGAACGATAGAAAGATTTTTTTTACAATTTTGTCATAAAAACCAAATCTTTTATTGATCAATTAAATATAACTCTATAACTAATTAAAGCTTACACGATAAATATTTTTGATTCTTTTTTTGTAAGCGTAATTTCATGTCAATAAAATCCTATTTATATACTTATTTAAGGCAACCCATACCGTTTGTAAGGCCGATCACTGTATCGGTTATCCCAATTAAATAAACATAATTCAGTTACTGCTTATAGAAAAGTAACAAACATGAATTGACAAAACAATAAAATATACTTTGCACTCAACAACGGACGAAGAATTGAGTGAACCTATAATGCAAAGGGTAGACTATTTTTAAGTACAATCATAATTGATTTTGAAAAAAATATTACTAATTACATTTCAATGGCTTGGCGCCAGAGTGGTGGCGCTAAGAAAAAATCAATGTGGCAGGTGTCCCGGTATTTATATTCCCAAATACAGTCACCCTCCCTTAAGGCTGAGTGGTTATACTTCAGAAGGCGTCTGGCACTTACCCTTATCCCCACTAAATTGATAATATAATTAGGCATTATAATTTAACGGGTAGAGTGAACTCTCTACAGAAAATGGCTTATGAAACACAGTTTGGAGCAAGCTCGGAAAATCATTTTATCCAAACTTCGTTGCGAAATTCTCCGGAATAATCACTAGTTGATGTTATATTCGGATCATCATCAATAATACTCGGAAGGACTCGGAGCACCTTCCAAAGCGTCCCGCGTGTGCTTCCGTTTTTCATTATCTCTACGTCATCAAATTACGAGAAAGTTTCTATGTCCGCCCACTCGACGAAACAGTACTACATACACACGCGTCATGACGAATGAACAAATCCAAACGACCTGAACAATATATTGAACGAAAGTCACACGTTCGAATTGATCGATTACAATGCATGTCACTTATATAAAACCTGTTAGTTTTTAAGCTCCTCCAACCGATTCCGGCGCATTCCTTATTGTTTTATTATTAAAATTTACGCATATAAATAACTACTATAAAAATTTTATTCAACTTCAAATTAGTGTCAACTTTTTTTAATTGAATTAAAATTTAAAAAATCTTATTCCAGAACGAGGCGATGTTTTTCAATCGACTTATAAATTTTGTTAAAAGCGATGGATTTTGTGATGTCTAAAAAATTCCTCGCAAAAATTCGCACAGGAAGATCAGTTAATCAACCACTGCTCTATATACCCCTCCATAAGTCCCATCCCAAGTAGCCAGCAGTTTTCGTAGAAAACAATTCACATTCTACGCCCTGGGAGCGGTTGGATAATTATTATTGATTTAATAGAACATATACATATCTATTTTATTTATAAGTATTATTATCATTTGACAAAATGAGAGACGAAAAGAAAAAAAAAGATGTTTCGCAAAGGGGTGAAACACGAGTCATAATTATTAGCATGCCAATGGGAATAAAAAGTTATGAATTTCATATTATATTGAAAATAAGTTTCCATAAAACTACCAATCAATTAATAAGATAGTTAGAGTCAGTTACACAAGATAGTTAATAGAATAAATAGATCCAGTGCTGCCACGTATACCAGTTGGATTCATAGCGTCAGATGTACTTATAAATAAATAACATGTTTGCTTTTCAAGATTATTAATTATATTATTTATACAAAAACGCCAACACTACTGAGAAGCTTTATCTCATCATCTCACTAACAAATACAGTCGTTTTAATCGGCATGGCAACATTTAGATCTAGACAATATTATGTAGTGGAAAAAAATAATGCGGAAATCGTAAAATTTCATACATCGAGCATAACATTATCATTGACTTCGAAAAGTCTGCCTAAACCGGTCACTGAGTAAATTTCGGCGGCGATTGCGTGGACTGATACAACAGACATTTCTTGCTTTATTCGGAATGGTTTATCTACGTCATAGCGTTAATTGACTATTGAAACCAGAAGTAGTTTCGAAAGAAAACAATCCTTATATAAATTTTGGGTAATGGAAGATGGTAACAATGTAACAGTGCTCTCAAATATTGAAAGGCCATACTCGATTCGAGTTGCCCACATGCCGGGCGTTGCTTAGAGGCAAGAGTTTTGCCATGACGATCAGACGGGTCGGTCTTCGTGCACGGACCCCGTAAAGTCAATGACAAATAAAAAAAATGTTAATTGCGACTTCCACAATTACATATTGTTCAGATTACAGCCGGTTTCAATCATCGCGAGTATTATCAACTGGTCACAGTTATTATTATCACCAAGACGTGACAGATGACACATTAAACATCATCTAGGAATTGGTTTTGTTGTTAATATCGCTTTTCAAATTTATTTCGAGAGACTCATAATTATCTTGCGGCATTGGGCGATAGAACTAAATAAAAAAACAAGGTTGTTATTAGTGCATTCAAATTGTAAATTTATCTATTATGTATGTTTTCCTGTTTAGTAACAGCTCTATTTACATGAGACCAGTCGTATTGGCTAATTCGCAGCGATCGCTTTTAGATTTAGTTGACAGAAAGGAAGAACCGATTCGCGCCGACTCTTTGGCACTGCTTCGGCATTCCGTATTATTTTTGGACGCCCGCAATAACGCCGTCTTGGCGCAGCGGCATACCTTCTAAAACTCTTCGACACTGACACTCCAAATCTGCCCTTAAAAAGAGGACGATCAACGTACCCCGAGTCCAAAATTTATCGCCTCAACTCGTTCCCTGCCGAGTTAAGTAAATGATATTTCATCACTCATAGAATTCGAAAAGAAACACGCGTAGGAGTTAGGCGATCTAATCAGAACAAATAAAGCGATATTTTAATTAATAAATTACCTGGTAGATGAAATTTTTGCTACTGTTAACACTCTTATGTAGTATGAGTGTCAACCATAACACACTTCAATCAGTCGTTGAGACGTTCGACAGTGACAGAGAAAAAAATTATCACTGATGTATATTCTATCGCTATACAAGACGTATAATTATTTACATGAATTTGCGAGTCTTTTCTATTGAAAAAAAAAACACTATCCCAAAAATATGGTTACAACAGCTTAAGACTATTTTTTCAATTAAAGTAGACATTTCATGAGCTTAGTTGTTTGACTTTTTTTGCAATCCTTATTGATTGTTTTACTATGCATTTGTTGAATTTTTATATTTAAATATGTTAGTATGTTACGGTGCAAAAGCAATGAATTGATAATTTGTAAGTTTTGTACCGTGTAGTTATAAATAATAAATAAGGCAAACACTTGAATAATATTTTATGTTATATCATATTGACATATATTTTATATTTTGGCCAAACACATTTCACTGCTTGTAAGCAGTGAAATTTATACGTCAAAGACTTAATTCATGGATTGACTCTATCGTTGAGTCTTTTGCCGACTGGTAAACGTCATTTACTTCAAATCTCAACACAGGGTTTCAAAAATATACCATGTTCAAAAAAAAATCATGAAAAAGACGTGAAACCGAATTCCATTATCTCTTATGATGTTGCGAACTGATATTTACTCCTGACATACATATAAAACATTCTAATGTCGGTAGCAAACAACTCGGGCCTTTTCGAAAGAAAACATCCGTTACCCACTATTTTCCAAATATATTGGTTGACGGTGGTCAGGCCCCTGCGTAATACAGCGACCGCGCGATTAGGCAGTTTGCATGCGTTTAAACGAAACTCGCTAAAATACGAAAACCCAAAGCACAACATTTCTCGTTTTAAAACATACCAACTTCCCGATCGCGAGTGGAATCGACCGTATGTAAAAACGGCAATGATTCGCGGCAACGGATGGCGGGCATAATGTATTTCGGTCGGGGCGCTTTGGCACAGATCCCACTGGCGCGTAATAATAATATCCCGCGTCAAAACAATACACATTCGCACAGTCGCTGTTGTGTCCGTTACGCAATGATTAGAATCGTAAATCAGACAAGGCCCAGATATTTATACCACCCACGACATGATGCCCATCAAAATATAAAAGTAATATTGTTTACATTGCGCGGTGCTGATGGTCAATAGCTGTATCACAACAGCTGATGCAATTAAAGTATTGATTTATTACAAGTTATCACATCAATCGAAAATATTTCGCCTGGGGTGCACATTTTTCTAAGAGTAAGAAGTTGAGAAAAGTCAATCTTCAACAATGCATTGACACATATCATTGATTTCTTTCGCATTTATTTGGTAGAACAATAGCAATAAAGTATTTTTAATTTACGATATCGACTGAGGGTGCTCGATGGAATTTCAAAATTCAATTTGAATTGTTGAAACTTTGTAGAATTTCACATTTTTTGGTACGCTCGACGCGGGTGTCGCCTTTCGGCATCCGTGTGATAGAATTGCCTGACAATAATTGCAAAATGATAGTTTATTTAATTGTAGAAGATTTTAAAATTCTTCAACGTAACATTTAAGATGAATATATTGTTTTTTTCTAGTATATATAAAATAGAGTATACATAAAGGTAAATAATTCGTTTAACTTTGGAGTCTTTGTAGTGAATTTATGATTTCAGGCTTCGCTAAAAATCTAGATGCATTTCTTGTTTACTATATTATCTTTAAATGAGTCGATACAGGATGAAAAATTTACATTTTAAGAGATGCAGCGACCTGACATGCGTCAATGGCTGGCTAGCTTGTCACAGAAGTCGGTGAAAAAACAATATATTTTATCTTTCATCGAAAAATATTGTTTTTTGTATTTGGCATATTAAAAGAGTATTTTCAATGCTTACGTTTAGTAAAATACAGCATATGGTTTAAAGTACAATTATGGTACGACACACTACACCATACAATAAAATTTTGATTTTAATCAATAATCTAACTTTTTAAGATTCAACCACAAATATGTAACGAAATAGACTTTTTGAAAGGTCCAATGAAAAATGGCATTACAAAAAAAAAAAAAACATAAAGACATTGAAGATTGTGATGTTTACAGGGTCTGAGGAGGTCAACATGGTTTACTAGGTTGTATCATCTGTTAGCTGTCAACTCACTATTATGAAGGTTGCTATGATATGAATACTGGAGGAAACTATTGCGGACGAATGATTAGAATGCCTATATAAAACGAAACGATTTCTGAGAACTCTGTCAGCATTTGCATAAATACAATTTAACATTGACAGCGATAACGCAATATCTAGCCCATAATTGCACAATTATATTCACATATCGTGCACAATGCTTTCTTGGAGCAGCGTTTCGTTTCATATACCTACGTTTAAGTGAATTGCGGAATGTACATCAAAGCATACATGCAACTAGCATGTATGCATAAATATATATTTAAAAAAAAGCTTTAGAGGTTATTCCATCACGAAACGTTATCATCACCCTAAAGAGATGAAACTGCAACGACACGGGAACAACCTAACACACCTTACTTCAACAGAGATGTAAGCGGAATGGGAGTTGTAAAACATCCCCCGTACCTCACCATAGTGCACAATACACAATACAAATTGTTTCTTGAATCGCATCAATCGTTCCCCGTAAAGGAGTTTTATTGATAGTAATGCGTATCATATGCAATTTGTAATGCAATATTTTAATAATATAACTACCTTTGCTTTCCCGACTATCGGAGAGACTAAGTTAAGAAGACCGATATTGAAATCTATCGTGCGTCTTATATGGTGAAGATTAAAGAGGATGAGAGGTTTCAATTTTTATTCGCATGATGAAGGTTTTAGAGATTCTCGCACCATCTGTAGGTAATTTTACAAACTTCAGCGACCTTTATTGACGACAGTTTCGCTCTTTAGACGTATTCCGCTTATTAGCATCATGTTAATCGATTTCAATCGGGCGTCGATTACAGGCTATAGAAAATACGGTCGTTCAACCGAGCCATATATTAACCATCATGTATTGATTGAAATTATTGCTTAGCCATATCAAGACTTATGATAAAACGTAATTTGTAGCCATATACCAAATACATTTCGTTGGGTTTGCTAATATATATATTTTATAATACATCGTATACATACAATAACAAAGGTTTAATAACTAAATAATATATAACTTGGGTTCTAAATTTTTAATTGTAATTTTTCGTATTTGGTTGCGGTGTCACGGTTTAAAATCTAAGAATATACCAGACTGTTATCTTAAAATATATATTTCACAAATAATATATGCACAAATTAAATACATTGAAACTGCGATCTTCTTTTCAAACATGTTTCGTTAATTTTATATAGTCCCACAATGTTAAATGATTTCAAATTTATATATTCCGTCTTTCGGCCTATCGTCTATATATTATATTTTGCATGTATACTATTATTTATTATTCTTATTTTTTTCTTAAATGTATTTCCTGTTCAGTCATTTATAGAAGTTATCCGCCGCCAAGTAAGAAAAATCATTATTTTATTTCACAGATATAGATGAATATGTGGGAGTATAGTAAACGCGTTTGAGATTTATTTATTTAAATTAAAGTGCCAAACGGGAAAGAAACAACTCTGAGTTTGTATTATTTCTACAATATAAATATCAGAACCAGTTTCTCCTTTACACGCGGACTATCAAAAGACTAAACAATCCTTTATTCATTCAATTGTAATGATTTTTCAACAAAAAGTGACAAATTAATCTTATGAAGCGATAGTAAAAAATATATTTTTTTAAACGTTCCAGCAGTTTTCGGTTTTATCAGAGCCCCTTTAAAAAACTTTGGATCAGAGTTTCACTGTTATAGATAGTAACTGTCAATGTGCCAGTTTTTTTTCAAGTAACTAGAAATGAACTCGAAGAGAAAACACATCGCAAACGGCTTTCAAGAGTCATTGGGTTGCGACTACAATTACCCAGAGTATATATAAAAGGCCGATAAGAACAAACATTTTCAATTTTAAATACAACAAAATAAGAAATGATTCACGACATTTTTTTGTATATAAAAGCACAATTTGAAGGCGAATGTCAAAGGCAACAATAAACAAGACGTGCTATTGGGGCGATTATGGAATTTAAGCATCTGATTAAGATAACTACAAGATCTACGAACGCATCTTAAGTGCTAATTAAAATGATATCACCACTTAAAACGAATCATTCGAACAATGTATGACACAAAGGAGATTCGCTTTGAGAAGTATTTAACGAGGACGACCCCTGTATATATTAAAATGCTACAATTTAAAAATCGAACCTTACTGACTAGGAACAGTATGCGGCTTGACACTAATAAATCTTAGAATAGAACCTTATGTGTAAGCTACGAATGGCAGGCAACCGTAAATGTTTGGTCGACTGATGGGCAACGTTTCAATCGTTGAGACGGTTGACTGTGTTTATAGATGACATGAAAAAATATGAGTCTTAACAATGCCAGATATGTCATGCATAGTCGACCCTCATATAGCAAATAAATTGAGATTACGCTATAGAAATACAAAGTAATATGAGACTATGAACTCTTACAAGATTTGAGGTTAGGATCTTTCTAATTGTATTTAGCGAATTGCCCAAAATCAGAGAATTGAACAATTTCCCCACAATTAAATAAACCTGAATTTGTCTTTGACCTTGAAAATTTCTAACAAAGTCAAAGGATTAACAGCTACTGACAAATATTTTTTCAATACATGTTTATAAAATATATATTTAGTGTATAATATATTTATGAAAATTTTACATTCGGTAAAGAAAGTACACTATAAGATTGACCGCTATACGGGTGCTGCACTCGCTAAAGGAAACTTCTCCACCGGAGGGACCGCTATAGGGGTGTTAATTGTTCAATATATTTTTGTGTTTTAATATATATAACCTTATATTTCATGAAAATTTCTAAATGTTTAACTCCACTGAATTATTTTTTTAAGAAATCGGTGTTGGAATATTGCTAATGTGGCTCTGCATTGAATGGGTTAAAATAATGAAATCTAATTCGAAAACGCTTTGTCTATATGGGTGCGAGCGTTTCATGGAAATAGTCATTCTCTATGACACGTTGAATTATCCCGAAATGGCAAAAGTTTTAACGGGATTAAATTTCTACAAACTCTTAAATAGCTCTGTCATCGCCGCCATTGTACACGAGAGCGGTATCGGTTCACATGCGAGTGTGGCATTAAATATGGGGCAAAGCCATACAAAGTGGGCGAAATAATTAATTAAGCAAACATTTCGCCGAAAAACAAAAACATACAAGTGCTCGAAATAAACACGTGAACATTGATACCTATTTTTTAACCTAAGCTGTGGGATACCCAAGCACATTAAGTCTCTTTTACTACAACTGGCGGGATATCCTCCAAACTTAAAAAAACTTGTGGAAATAATCATCATAGCGAATTGGGCGATGAATCAACATAAAAATTAGCTCATACCCGTAATTTTTATATTTTTGAGTATCAAAAAATGATATGCAGCCATCTGCTGTCAAAACAAATGCGATTTTAGCACTCAGAATATTAACATCATGAAAAGCTTATTATGGCCTGATTTGCCCCGATATCTTTCATAAGTCTGTTTAACAACAATATTTTTTAATCAACTTTTGACATATTCACTGTCGGAATACTTTCTATTGACTCACCGGGATAGGGTTAAAATATACACGGAGCCGACAGATACTTTAAACATGTAGATGCGTAGACTGTGCGAATCCGCGGCCGCGCAGTAGTTATCTGAGCTCGCGAGTTCATTTTTGAAGAAATGTTTTTAATGCGTGTATGCAACGTGCATTTTTTTACGAATAAGAAGCATTTTTTACCAAAATCTTTAAACAACATAGAATAAGTAATCATTTTTTTAACTCGTTATAGCAATACTATTTTAGATAGACATCAAATAGGTATTATGACGCAATATTTTTATAAATGGTAAATTTATAAAAATATTGCGTCATAATCATATAGTGACCAGTTCCTTATAAATAGATTAATAAATAGTTGGGTCGCATATATTCATAAAAATGAATGTACAGTTTTTATTTATATTTTTTTACCCAGGAGCAATCACCATACAATTCAAAAATTTTAACCATTCTAAAAGTGTAGCTGGCATAACAAAACTTTTTAAGTAACATTATTGTAGGCAAAAAAATATAATACAAAATACTATTACAACAAAAAAAAACAACTAAAAAAGTATGAATAGATACTAAAATAATAAATTTCAAAAGAAACTGGTGAAAACGTATGTATTACAGTTGCATTTCGAATAAGCAAACACTTTTAAAATTTGTTTGTGTATAAAATTAAACATCATAATATTTTTTTAAGAGGACGTAAACAAGCTGGACGACCTTCAGAACAATAATTAACGAAAAAAGTAATGTGCGGAGAATACATCTTATGAGAAGTTATTGAACATAGACTGAAGGAATGTATATTAGTTTTAAATTTACCAAAAACAATCTAAACGGCTGCTCAAAGTGAATTTAAAAATTAATGACAACTTCTCCACGCGTAATAAATGAAATATCATGAATAATGAAGCGATGCTGGCGTGTAGTTTGAGTTATTTGACGTTTGCCAGATAGACTGAATTGCAATGCAAATGGCGGCAAATGATGAGACCGATACGACCAGAGGTGGCGCGACATGAAATGCGGAAGAAATGAATGAAAAGTGACGTCTATTCTACCGCGCAGGAAGAGCTCGGCATCTGTGAATGGCGCGGATAACTAATAGTTTTGAACAAAAAATCGAATTACAAATCGATTTAAAAATTCCATAGAAAGGAAAGACGTGAATGTTACACTAAAATATATTAGACATTTAAATATGGTTTAGATTTAGAAAATTACCTAAACAGTTGAAAATAACAAAATGATATGATGATGACAAGTTTTTAAAGATTTAATTAGTAGGAACGTTAATTTTGTTAAAGCACTCTTTATCTTAGCCGAAATGAGGTAAATTTATATGTTAATGTGATTTTTTAATGTAATAGGCTGGCCAATTACAATAATGTGTCAATATTTATAAATAATATGTACATGTTTATGTATTGGTTTTGCTGTCAATAAATTAACTTTTATCCATATTAAAATTCTTATTCCGAATTCCCTCGTTTTTTTTCCCTCAATTGACTTCAAGTAATTGGAGCCCTGGAGTAAATGATTGTAAAAAGTGAATTTGATGTACAAAAAAAAAAAAAAAGCACGTTAACTAACAATCAAACATTATTCATATTTTATTTATGAAATTTACAAATTTTAAAATGACTGTAAAAAATTATTTTGATCCTTTTATCAAATTGAGTTAAAACTTTAACTACTGAATACTGTACTACTATACAACTGAAAAACTGCTTATAAAGACACTGTCAACAAGTTGATTGATTGAACAAGAATTGAAAATATAATTTAGATTGTAAATATCACGTACAACGGTGAAGATTCAATTCTATCAGATTTGGTTGGTTATGGTGATCTGCGTCTAAGCCATCCTACCCTTAGTTTATTCATAATAATGAGTATTAAAAGAAATGTTCACGAAAGAAAAAATCTCATGAAAGCTAGTCTGAAGACGATTTTAAAAGTAGAATTGAATTCAGTAATACAATCAGTGGAATAATAAAATACATAAAATTTTCTACACACATGAGCTGAATAGAAGTGTACATAAAATTAAATTGTGTAAATTTCAAATTATTTCAATGTTGAAAGCTACGGTGTAACGCCATCTCTTGACTGCATCACTTACAAAAAAACATACATAGATATACGTTGGAAAAAATAACAATAACAGACTGTTCACGGTGGTATTATGCATGCCAAGGTACTCTCTGTCTACTGAGTACTACATGTTAAGACTAAAAATATATCTCCAGACGTAAATACATTAGTTTTTTGCAGCTATTTCCAATGGAATTTTGCCAAACACAATACCAAATGGTTTGAACATGAATAGCCAAAATTTTAAATGCTGTTTTGCATATTTAGTGCAATTACGAAACTGCTTCTAATACTTTTGTCAAATATTATATTACTGAAAATATTTTCAATAAAGCATCTACTGATGGTCAAATGTGGTTAACACCATAAAAATTAAAAAAATATACTCATGGATAAAGCGAATATTTTTGTAGAAATGTGTTTTGTATAAATATTGGTTTTTTAAAAACATCTTGAAATATGGTGGTAGCTTTAGCCCTAGTATGAACACCTGTGTCAGTATCATATAGATATTCATCACAAGTTTTTTTTTCAATCAACGTAAGGATTTCAGTGAAGACATGGGTGTTTGTAATGTTGAATACGTCCCACACATTAAAACCTGAAAAACGGGGCACAGAGAGTGCAATTAACCAAACATCAATCTTGCCCTATCCTTATTATCCATACTCTATTTGAAAATTAAAAGAGGTTGGACAACCGAATAACCAGAAGTTCCTGAAGAAAAACTTCTGTTCAGATACCTTCAATAGGAGGCCACACTCTTCATACTTAGAGTGGACATGTATCAAAAAATGTCCTGTTCTAGCCAAATCTTTGCTATCCATACTGTCTTCAATAAAAGACGTGGGGCAACTGAGTAACAAGCAGTTCTTGAAAAAAAAAAAAGTTAGTTGATACACCACCATTAGGACTTATTAAAGACATTCATGGTTTCAAACAGAAATTTGTTAAACAGTTGAAAATCAATTTCTGAGACAATTGGACTATATTTCAAAGCAAAAATTAACTTTTACATGAAAGTTTTAACAATGTTAGCACTCAGCAATGGGTTGAACGCATGATTAGTAAATTTGCTCTCGATAAAAAAAGTTTCATTAAAAGACCTCACTTTATTCAAATCTTTGATTTGTAAGATTACGACATCCAATTGTGTCTTCAATTACAAACAAATAGGTTTATTTTATCTCAAAAACACATTTCTGAGAAATATGTGTGATTGGTAAAATAAAATATGTAAAACAAGCGCAAGGCTCTTAATGTGTGTTCGAATGTTGATTTCTTGGCATAGTTTTAGTACTATTTGACAGTATTATGCATTTCGGTAAAATTCTTACCAATGACATATTTCTAAGTATAGCATTCATTCAACATACTATGAGAATTTATGAAAAATACTATAGTAGAAATATAACAGGATCTGAATCTAAGAGATCAATATTTAGCTTCGGTCAGAGTGTTGATTGGGTTGAATCTTTATGTAAGTAATAAATTTATTGATGTTTATATGCCCACTTGAAATATAACCCAATGACTGCAGACACCTCAACTGTGGTACATCGTTAGTTGGTAATTAAAAAATATAAGTTTTAACAGTGTTAAATCTCCGACTGCTAACATTTCAATTGTTGAGACAGCTGATTACAGTGCATTCATAGTTGATATTCAAGAAGATAAATCCAATAACACTATCAAATGTTTCATCTAATAGCTGATCTTTGTATTGAAATATAGCCTAATTTGTCCAGATAATCTCAGCACATTTGGTTATGCCAACACTACTGAATTAATTTTTAAAATATTTGCTATCAAAAATTGAAATCAATTCTGTACTGTGATTCGAACCTGTGAACTCTTTATCCGAAGTCCGTGATGTTCTATATTGGTATTTAAAAAAAAATAACAGTTTTTTAATAAAAGGACAAGTCATAGGATAACGGATGACACCAATGCACCATATGCATTCGACAAATGTAATGAAGACATTTTCCATGCATTGTAAAAAATAATAAAAATAGCTATGGCAACCGGTAACTAATATAACTGAAGAGAAGAAAAATGGCTTGGAAATACTTTTGAGTAAAATGATAAAAGAGTAAGTAAGTAACCAGGCTAGGAAAATTCAGGATTATAAACTTGGTAACAAAAGAGTTAAACCAAAATCTATCTCTATCACTGTTTGGCAATTTTTAAGCACTGGAGAGCAGAATCAACCATGGCCATATATAAGTCCAGTTCCATATTGGAATATTGCAGAGTTAAAACTTTATTGGATATAATTATTATACGACCTGCAATAAGCATAAAAAAATGACATCAAAGACTGACGAGCAATAAAGTGCACTTTACTGTATGCAAGAAAATGTTCAATGTACAGTGTTTTGCTTTGCCGTTATCTGATAACTAAACAAATGGAATAAATTATTTCATAAATTTTATCGTCACCTTTATTCAAATAGCAATACTCTGCAATTGAGTAATATTTTTTATTAACCATTTGCAGATATTGTTTAAAAAGAGATTAGGACATGCATATTGTTGAATGATTTGATCTTTCTTTTAAAACACAGTAAAACTTGGATTATGTTAGAATCACCTGTACCATGCAGATTTAATTGTCAATTTATGATGGTTTTACTGATACTATTAACATATAATGACATAATTTTCATCTACTGTAAAATCTATTAATAGAATGTCAACCTGTCTTCAGAAAGGATAAAGATAGAATAGAATAGACTTTATTTGCATGATTAGATAGAGAAGCGACGATGCTTGAAAGAATTTCAATAAATTTTAATTATTTAAATCTATACATTTTCTTCCAAATGTTTTATCACTACTCATTTATTGTCATCATTCCAAATTAGGGGTGTCAATATGAACTAAGACATTTTCCTAACTTTTGCTGGATTTGAGAGTAACTTTGCTGGGGTTATTTAGTTATACTTTTGTTATTTTTATCGTATTATTTATAGAGTTCTACTAATTGAATGCCAATTCAGTAAATAAATGAAGATCTGATGTTTTAAATATCTAAATAACATTAATTTCACAAAAGTGGAAAATCATACGAAAAAGCAAAGAAAACACCATTAACATTATTTTAGAAATATAAAATAAACATTCAAGTGCATAAACACTAACTTGACAATAGCCATAATTACAACAAAAAAGAGTAGTGTAAATTAACAGCACTACACAGTTTCTAGTTGTAACTAATTGTGATAGAACAACATAGTGCTGGAGTATAATCATAAGTGATATGTTTACATTATGATAAGGTCTTATACACCAGCATAAAAACAGGGCTATTATGAGATTATGATCACTGTTATTACTTGAGAATTAGTTTGTGATAGATTGTGGATAATATACAGATTGTTATCCTGAAATAAGATAAACATTTAATTCCAAATATTGGTCCTAACAAAATTATTACAGAGATATGAAAAATGGTTTCCTCAACTGTTTTTTTAAATTTGGCGATAAGTTATAATCTGTCAAAGGGACATAGCTGTAATTATAATACAGGATGTTCACCAGGAAGGTTTACTACTTTGTTTTGTCACCATTTTGGTAAACATAATTTTGACAGTTCACATTTGACAGTTGTGCAGTATAGACCTGCCAAATTTATTGTGGGAAAATATGTGATAAGCCGATATGTTTAAATCATAATTTTTTATTAGGTCCTTTATAATTTTAAGCATTCCCTACTTCTGAAACAATAGGCTCGACAGTTAAAAAAGTAGCCGACACTTTTTCAATGAAAATACTTAATACTTTATGAGACAAGCTATCAGGTCTGGCAAGTGTATGTTCTGGCTAGAGGGGTGTATTATTTACTTTACGGTATAACTCTTGTTTGTCATATTATATCAATTTGGCTTCAAATAAACATTATGAACAGTATTTCATAATAAAAGATTTCTGACACAAAGCAAATTAATTTTACCATGACAATTACAATGTTTTTTGAAAGAGTTTACGATAGAGTACACAAGAGACCTTTCCAATCCAAAAAAGCAGTGTTGCTAGACTGTACAAAATGGGATGTCAAATTAAGTTAATGGGCTTATGATCAAGTGGAATCATGAAAAAATAAAGTAACTGTAAATTAATATCAGAAGAATGTAAATATAGTAACTGCTTATGGTTTTAATGAATTATTTTATTGATAATTTACTCTAACAACCAAGCCGAAATTTTGTAATGTGATACTCAATTGAGCTCATAGCTATTAACAACAATTATTTTCATGGCAATGATGGAAGTTTACATTTAGCTAAAATGCAACATCTGTTTCAAACTGTTCACAAATCAAGAATATGCGTGACATTATTTTCATCAGTTGTACTAATATTAATGCGTCATAACGAAATGTTTCTAGTAGGTGGTTTAACCCGTTCCCAGCTGCACTGAGCCAGGAATATTTCAACACTGTATTTCAAAATTCATAAAATTATCCTGATGTTATATAATTCTATAGAGATTAGCAGGACTGACCAAGCAAAACACGATAGTTCTAGCATTGTTGAGGTTGCTTTCGAGTATTGAATATTAACACTTAAAAATCAGTCATCTCAAGACGTGAGCAGTCAGAGGGTTAATGATTAAATATTTATTTCAACTAATACCTAATAAACCACATAGGCAAGGATAGTGAGCGTTGGGTCGATTCCACATGTAAATATGACTTATTAATTTTATCTCAGTATTAGATTGCATAAACAAATTATTTGAATTTTTAATGCAAATTGACGGGAGTAATTTGCTGAAATGAAATTTTATATGCAACGCAAACATTTCCAAAAAATGAATGAATGGAGGAAAAAGAAGGTTACATTGAAAAATCATCAAATTGATTTTATCATTAAAATTTTTTTTTTTTTTTTAAATAAGAGTAAAATTATTATCGTTGGCATTTTATGATAGACCAAATGCAATAAGCAATTACAGTGCATTATTTGCCGAGCCATTAGTAGATTGTTTAACACATTCAACTTCAATTATGGAGTCCACAGGATTGAGCCCCAGTAGGTAAGTTTCGTAAATTGAAATTGTCATTATGTTACTGCCATGATTTACCACAGAAATGAAAAAAGACATCTAAATGCCTATAAGCATATATTATGATTCGATTGAAAAATATTTGTTTCTAATTCGAGCCCGTGACAATGTTTCATTATTTTGAAAATGAATGTATTTATATAAACACAATGAAAATTATTAGTGCCCAAATAGTAAACAAAAATAATAATTATCATCAATTCTCAGGAATAAGCAGCCATTGAAAACTTACACACATACTTAAAGACACTGATAAAAAAATAGAGTCATTAAAAAGAGCGGAGGGAAATTTCCAGGCGGCAAAGAAAACGATATCCCCATAGTTTGTGTCCTATTATGCTAGGTAGTAGCGACAAACAAGTCATTAAAGCTAAGGCCAATTACCTACTTGAATGTAAAATTGCTTCAACCGCACAATCAATACCTGTTCAACACGTGAATATCACAAAGTCCATTAATATTGCAAACAATGCTTTGACAGGCCTTCGCCATCAAGCCAAAGTTAAATAGACACATTGTATATGCAGTCTTCACAATATATGTATTGTATCAATATTGTTAGTAATATGGGTAGAGCCAGGTCTTTGGTCAAATCGTCAATGTGCCCACGGATCCCAATTGATTTACAGTTAACTTATTGATGTTTTAATTTCATATATATATATAACAGATGCTTGTTGCAAAACTGGGGGTATAGTGATTTTACTTTGTCAAGAAATCACACTCTTAGAGGAGAGAGCGGTCTAGCCGGCTCCTTATCACGTCTTGTCACGCTTGGTCATATAATACAGATTCTCGATGTGAGCCTGCCAAGAAGATGGAGTCGGCTGTGTATAATAGCTACGGAACGCTAGGGTGATCTGGGAGACAGGAAGGAGATAAACGAGGGACTGAGAATCTCAGAGAAAAAATACCTCACACCAAAAGGATCTTAAAAATGATATCAAACAAGAGACATAGGTTATGCACAAATTTTTTCCTGGTCTTATCTATCAGTCATCTTTCCGAAAAAAAGAGGTTCAGCAAATTATTAACAAACAATTTTCATGGAACAATTTCTGTGAAACATCGCATTCGGAGCGAATATGGCTCCAATATCTTAATTTTAGTGCTTTTTTTATTGGTTTGGATTACATATATAATAGGTTCTCCATTCCTGAATTCTCACATAAGCGCATGCTAATATAATGCCATATCACAGTCATCCACCGTCACGTTAAATCCGGCAAGCCAGACTACTTTAGAGTACCATATTTTTGGCCGACCCAATTATTATACGGAGACTCTTGAAATTGTTTTGGTTTATGGCTTTTGGATCGCAATGACATTGGCATACTAGGGCCATATTGAGGAAGATCAGGCGAGCGCATCACAAATAGTTTTTACAGTATATGGAGGTAATAAAAATGGTACCTTGCTGTAACATGCACACATATTATGAAAACACATGTCGGCACATAAAACATCATATTTTATTGACTTCTATTTACATTGCATGAAATATCAAGATTACAATAAAAATGAATAGAAAAAATGCAAGTTTGTACGAGAGTATAGATTCTTCAAAGAAAAATCTAATTTAGTACAGTATTAAAACAATACAACCATGTTATGGATAGCGGAAAAATCATATAATTCTATTACAGCGATAGTATCAAGTGTATCCGGAATGAATGTTATTTTTAACAATGAAACACAAACCCAAATTTGAGAGAAACTAGTTTTCTGTAACATTTTTATACAAACAATTATCTTGTGCCATCTTTTGGGAAAATGAAAATCAATTGCAGATTTTTTATGATTGTGAAAGTAAATAGTCACAACTGATTTTTTTATCAATTTTAAAACACTTGTAAACGGGACCTAAACACTTATGAGATATCACTAATTTCTTTCAAATATCTTCAAATATTGGACCAGAATGTGAAAGACTTTGCTGGATTCTTTTATGGTCATCATTGGATTTGCTTAGATTCTTTATTTCAGAGTAACTTTATCCACTTGGCTAAGTTTCTAACTACCATAAATATTTTTCAGTTTGAAAACGTTTGAGCTATAATAGGTGTTTCTAGAAATGCAATATGTTGCCGTAAATATCCTACAAATTTTTCCTAACCTGGGGTTGTAGATTTTTTACATATAAAACTACATCACTTTATCTCTCCCGTCATTGCCAGATGACTAGGGTTTTTTTTATTGCAAAATAATAACTAAGAATACATGAAGCACGACATTTCTGAATAATAGAATGAAACCGACCACTTAAAAAAACATGCTAAAAATAGAGCACATTCTGTGTCTACCTAATATGATAATAACAATGAAAAGATATTGGTAAATATTTTTACTAAAAATATTCCTGTTGTGAATAAAAAGTATCTAGGAGTATTTTGAAAAAGATCTAATTATTTATGGTATTCCTTATGATATTAATAATATATTTTTTATGAAAACTATATCAAATAAAAAAAAAGACAGTCACAATATCTTAATGTTATGCTTAACTAGATAAGTATTTTTCATCCAGTAAATTTGCTAAATAGGAAACTTAATTATAAACTGGAAAATACCAAATCCATGAATCCAAGGAATCAGAATAAATATTTAAAAAAAAAATGAATATCAGTTGGAGAAAGCTATCATCATATGTCAAATGGAACTTCTTAGAACGAATCAATGAAGTTTGTAGCCTAGTGCTGAATTTCTAGTCATTTGCATAATTTTATTGTTACCCTAGTGCCAATTTCCTAGAGAATGGGGTTGATTTTAGTAGTGTTAAGTAATTTTTCAGGCAGAGAGAGAGAGAGAGAGAGATCATATCAGGATAACTAATTAACTGCTTCATTAAGTAAATATTAGAGGTTTATGGACATGACTATCAAAGAAACTGTAATATAATAAGTAAGTATATAAAACAAATAGTATCAAGCTTGCATGATATATTTTCCTACCAATTTAGAAAACTGTGTCAAATAGCACAGGAAATATATAACTACTAGCAATCACATTTTTTTAACCAATTCATAGAGGTTTAAGAATATATGTGTGTGTGTTCTGACAGTTTTTAAGACATATATTATCAATCTGGCTTGGTATATTTTCTTTCAATTATGATGAGATAAATTTCGTTTTTTTTGTGTGTAAATTTCTTATTTTGTTTTAACTTTATAAATTCGAAAAGTTCTATGTTTTTCTAATAGTTAAAAAAAAAAATGGATATACAAGACGATTGTGTGTAAAAATAAAGGTATTGATTCATATCCTAACAATCATAATAACTTTATGGATTTTATTGACAACCAGTTTTGGGATTCTTTTAGATCAAAAATTGTTTAACTAAAAATTTCAAATATATGTTCTTGTTTTGAATTCATTAGAATGGTGCTAAAATGCCTATGTGCTAAATGAAGTGTATATTATTTACAAGCAACAGAAGAAAAAAACATCAAAATAATATTGAGTTTTTTAGTTGAAAATATAGAAAAATTCTATTTTATTTTAGAAAAATAACAAAAATTCGTTCGATGCTTTAATGAAACATACAAGCTGCGAGAGAATTCGAACTTCGAACAATCGTATAAAAACTTAACTCACCTCAACGTCATTTTCAGTTTTGGTCTTTTCTGGTTTCGTTTTCATTGCTTCCTGTAAATAAAGAGATCAAAAATAGTGTTAAGAAAAGCAATTTTTCTCAGATACAAAATATTTCTGACATGTTTATATTAGCTTCAATTAACGGTGAAAGATGTTATGCAGAGGCCTGTTATTTAGCATTCGACCGCACCAACTCAACTGACATGGCAACGAATGACTTATGTTACACCCTGAATAAATGCCGACTTTATTTAATCACAACACCCACCGTGATCGTTAAAAATATTACACATATGATCTGGATTAATATGACGCATTGTGCGGTAGTCAAATTTGTTGTAAACAGCCTTTACCTTTTCTTTTTTCGGCATAATCCTCAAAATTCACTGAAAAAACTAGGGTTAAACAACACACCTGACTTTTTACTACAGATTTGTGATACTGTTCTGTGATTGGTGGAACATGTCATGTGACTTTCGTTATAATTTGTGACGTTTGAGGCGGTTTCGTTTCTATTTTATCGACTGGGTTGAATGAGAAACCTTGAACGAAAATATTCGAATCAAAAATAACAGAAAAATCTATGCTGCGCTATAATTTCTGAAAAATATTGTAAATTGATAAAAATCTATTGTGTTGTGTCTCACGCATCAGATAGTTATTCCAAATCCTTAGTGTTAATATTTTAGAAGTAACAATGCTGTCACTGTTAATTTTATTAAAATATTTTTTTCTACCTGCCATTGCACTAAAAATTCTTTATTGAAAAATAAAAATGATTTTAGCAATAACTACAACAATGAATAAAAATAAATAATATTGCTCTTTGTGTACATGCACCATATGCTAAAACGTATTATTCTTTTTAATTGGCGGCAAAACTTCTAAATGTTCTCTATCGCGATCGTGACAGATATGTCAGACTCTGATTTTATGGTTATTTTATAAATAATATTTATATACTCAACAAAAACAATATGGATTCTCAACGTTGTAAACAGGAAATTACAATGGCATTCAAATTAAATGGATTCGCCATTCGCCGGTAAATCTTGCTTTATTGTGTTCAATATTCGAATGAAGTATATTGTGAACGATCCATAATTTTATATAGGTTACGAAAAAACTTTTAATTATACAGAAACTGAAATCATGTATTATTAATTTTTCAGTTCTTAATTTTAATTCCATTTTAATGCAATTACAACTTCACAACAAATTAATATTCGAAATAATTCTTTTTAGGGATTCAACAGTTTACTTATCTGAACAACTAATTCAACATAATCCACAAGAAAGAACGAAATGGATCGATAGACTTATAGCACACATTCAGAATCAATCCCTCAGTCAGCCTATTGTTGAAAAAAATCACGTGGAATTAGCAATTAAGGTATGTACATTCACTCTCGTGTAAACATTTCATTTGAGTTCACAGCTTGACCTTATTAGACTGCCGATTCTCCCTATATAGAACTTGTGCTATTCGAGTAAAAATTCAATCGTATATGTATGCTTTTGAGTTACCTAGCTATGATAGCCTAGTTATGAATCCTAGCAAGTAAATCTTAAATAAATTTTTCAATCCCTCACATCCATTTGATGCTAAAAATCAAATGTAGCATCTAATAATTGAGTGTTTCAAAATGACGGATGCTTTCAATTCTGTATTCTCCAGCAAAAATATGTTATTTATTGAATCTGAACATGAATTTATTTGTTAGAACCTTAATACTATAAGATCCTGAAGTGTTATGTTCTACCAAAATAATTGTATTTAGCAAATAACTATTTATTTCACCATCAGAACTCTTCTATATACGCCCGTCCCTCGTTACACACATTGACAGAAAAAAATAATAGTATTGTTTTTGACATGGAATGCAATTATCACTCTTTACATCCATTTATATTGAAAAAAAAAAATATTTCGCTTAACTAGTGTTACACTTACAATGAGTAAGATTTTGGAACAAATTATGCTCACAATTCGCGGTTCCACTCTATTTTATTGTATATTTTTACTTTCAAATTTCAGGAATGTAGTAATACAGGATTGGACGAAACTGAAACCATTTTCAGTGTTATCAATACGTATGAAATACCCAAATTTAATTTCAGCATTGAAAGAAAGAAATTCCTCCGTGATGAAGTTAATTCATACAAAATAGATCTCTATTCATCTCCCACATGGAAAGCCCAACATTTAATAGATAGGCAAGTATTTTCAATAGCATCACCTATATGTACTTTTATTTCAGTTGATTGAATTACACAAACAAAATAAAAAAAACAATTTGTCTGCTTTGGTTGTCTTGATTATACTCTAAGCAATCCTTTTTTGAATGTATTATGCCGATTCCTCAAACCACTTAATATTTCAGAGGGCATATAAATTACAAATGATACTAAATATAATGTGTTTTTTCTCTTTTCTAGGTATACTCTCATTTATGAGAGGACAAATAGGAACAAACTTTTTGCCCCTGAGACTCTGCCGGGATTCAAACAAGAAAAGGTTTTCAATCTTCGGATGGTTGAATGCCTCTTGAGTTCTTCCAGTCGATTAAATGAAGTTATTGTATTGGGTAACTAACTTTGTTTGCAACGTATATTATAATATTTTTTTTGAACAAAAGCTATGTAGATTTTCATTTTTAATATAATCTAAAATTGAAAGCTTTCTTATTCCACTTTTTACTAAATGTGACACATGTTTTCCTTCTTTGAGAAGCATCTTCATTTTTTATAATATTTGACAACATCAAAAATGTATATATGCACGCATACATGTGATAGCACTTGCAATAATTTTCTAAGTCGTTTTCATCAGTCGTGAATTGGTGTTTGAGCTATGATGTAGAATTTTTTGTAGTAGGCTAAAAATTTGATTATTTATTGAAAAACATAAAGATTTTACCATGAAATATGTTAGGATTAGTATGGTGAAAAAAATAGCAATGTATTTTTGAACTAAAATACATTGCTATTTTTTTCACCGTGTTATAATGGAGTTCTACCAAATGAATGCCAATTCAATAAATAAGTTAGGATTAGTGTTTATGGATACATAAAAGTTTCAGCAGTAACTGTTTTTATTGTGTAATTAAGCAATTTTCCTTGAGGTCTGGCAAATCTCCCATCGTTTCTCATGCTGTTTTTTTCTGCCATACTCCTTTAAGTGTTAAATATATTCCTCAAAAGAGGTTTTTTTTTTTGGTACCAATAGTCACTCTCCCTTGATAGTGAAGTCCGAATTTCGTTTGGTTATAATATACATTTTTCAACAGGTTTATTGACTCAACTAACCGAAGGAACTTATTATCTCGAAGATCCAACAGGCTCTGTAGCATTAGACCTTTCATCTACCAGGTAATTATTTCTAAATAGTATATTCTTTTCTGATTCCGAGTCATTACTTGAAAATGTTTTCTATTTAGACGAGCAGCTTTAAATTATATGGTGTATGTACACATCACACTATATAATTTATAATATTTATTTGTATATATTTTTTATATTTAATACTATTTCTACAAATTAATGCTTTTAAGATCAGGATTGGTTTTGCTCATTATGAACATTATCAACTGATCAATCTTAACTTATTCTCTGCCAGGCTATGCAAATAAATAATCTAAAACTGAGTACTTCAAAGTTTTTGAATAATATTGTTGTTAAACACTCTTGAGGTTGTCAGGACATAACTGGAAATGATTAAATACCAAAAAAATACATTTTAAGAATAAATGGGGGTGTGCAAATTTTCCCATATGCCTACCTGAACAGTCACCCACACAACGAATACTTACCCTTTTTTTTTGTTGAATATCATTTGAAAGTCTACTGGGCTGAGCTAAACTTTAGAGTTTTATTTTGAATAAATTTATTTGATGTATATTCTCAATGATGCCAAAAATAAAACGTATATGTCAAGACGAGTATACTCAACCACATCTTGAAAAAATTATCTGTTTATCTTTTCTAAATAAGTTGTTGGTTGATATTACAGGTTCCATTCTGGTTTATTTACTGAAAATTGCTTTATACTGGCCGAAGGATACTATGAAGATAAGGTGTTGTATGTGATGGGATTAGTAATGCCACCTGCAGAACTGAGAAGTACTAGCCAGTAAGTAATTCTTTTCAGTCAGCATAAAAAGTAACCACCAGTACACCAACAAATCAGCGAGTCTCTTAGATTTGATTTAATATTAGTTCTTGTACATTATGGTGATTTTCCAGGTAAAATTGATAGTATCCCACGGTGAAAAAATAGCAATGTATTTTAGTTCTACAAAATTATTTTTAACAAATATAGTTGGCAAATAAATTATATAGGCTCACGCCATCGTCAGAACTATGCTTAAACTAGTATCCACCTTTCCAAATTTTAAATCACTCGGCTGAAGTGTGAGATCAATTATTTTGCGCTGACAAATCAGTGTTTTATATAGTTCTAATGAAATACACAATGTATACTGCATTTGTCATTAACTAAGGTGACAGTTCAATCGAAAACCGAAATATGACCACAATTTTGTATGGGTTCTCATAGAAACTAAACAGATTCTCAATTTGAATATCCTTTTTTGACTGGATCACTCGATTTAACCTCAGATTCACGTCAAGTATGCCTGCATTTGGAGGTTTGAAAACCTGTTTTTAGTTGAAAGAATACACGGAATTGAGTAAATTATTGTTCCCACATACATGTGTGAATGTCCAAAATTTATTTCATCCAATGGTATTTTAACCGTTTACAGGCTATCCCGCATATGTGTGTGTGAATGTCCAAAATAGTATGATTTTTTACCTCGCACATACGTGTGAAAGACCAGTAAATGGTTAAGTAACAGGGAATAATAACATGAATTTTAATTGTTTATTAATGTTGCCGTGCTGATCGGACACTAATAAATCTGAAATATTTGGTTACAGACATCCAGGGTAAAATTGTTATATTTCATGATTGTTGTACACTGTATTGAGTTTTTGAAAATGTAACAGAAATTGGTAAAATCAATAGTAAACCGATGGCATATTTATTTTACAGAATATATTTTGGTAATTTGAATACATTTGGAGGAAAATCAAAGACGCTGCTAAAAAATTCTGAAAATCTTTTGAAGATTGAGCAAAGCAATGAAGATGCCATGATCATTTTTCTCTCTGATGTTTGGTTTGATAACATAAAGGTTAGTTGGGATATGCATAATAAATAACATCTTAAAAGATACTTTGCAAAAGTCCAATGCTGCAGATAAACTAATGTATACATTGACTACAAAAAATCTGAGGTGCCTATATATGAATGTTTTTAGCTATTTCTTTCCATCCGTCCACATAAAAACCTCATTGTCTGTGTTTCTTTTTTACAGAAAACAGGGGTGCTAAAGGGAGGCTTAAGTTTTGGAAAGAGCATCCAAAATGATGTTATATCTAGTAACAAATTAACTAGAAATATTGAAAAAAATTTGTTTACAAAATAATGTTTTTACAGGTCATGTCAAAATTAAAGTTCCTGTTTTCCGGTTATAACGAGATACCTCCGGTGGCAATTGTCTTCATGGGGGAGTTTCTGTCTTGCCCCTACGGCTCAGAGCAGAGCAATCAATTGAAATCTTCTCTCAAATCACTCGGAGAGCTGATTGCCGGATTCCCTCAACTCCTGGAGACCTGCAAGTTTGTTTTTGTACCTGGCTGCGGTGATCCCGCCGCTCCAAATATATTGCCCAGGTAACTTATTTGATATGTTAATCCGGCCACTTTTAAAGTTTTCAACTTTGAATGTTTATTCTTGTTGGAAAGACAACCCTTGGCACTCGGCAAACGATGGTACGTAATTAAAATTGGATCTTCGATAGGGATGAAGAATCGAAAAGTGTCATTCTTACAAGTAGAGGATTAAAGCCCAATTGAAATTTATTTGTATAGAAAAAAAAATGACTTCATAAATTACATTTCAATGACTTTCCGAATGGTGACATTTCAGTTATAAGAAAATCATTAACGCCTTTATGGCTGCATAAGAGTGCAATAGGGTAATCAATTGTAAATTTTTTAAATTTTAACCGTTGAGACTGTACTCTTCACATTTTTTGTCTTTTATGACCCGGGTTCTTATATTGGTTATCTCTGGTTATCTCCAGGCTTTCTATAACACAGATATGCAACACATGAATTGTAAAAATTATCATATTTATTGTATCACTTAATATGGCAGACAATGATTGAAACTGATCCAGATTATTATAAAAAGGGGCATAGTAGAATTCATAGTGTTTAATTTCTGCAATATTATTTCAATTGATGTTTATTTTTTTGTTTGTAAATAAAATGAGAATTCAATAGACTCATTGATAACGCAATAGTTATGAAGCACACAAAGTCACTTGCATAGAAGTATGTAGCGTTATTTTTTTCAAGCAAGCGTGCATATTTCTAGAAAAGAATATTTTCCCTGATTTTGTATAACAATAGTTGCCCCTAATAGTGAATAACACACCCTATATCTATCATGTTATTGGGTAATGTACGGCATTATAAATTATACACAAGCGCTTGCGTGCACAAATATAGCGTAGATAATTCATACATATAGCAATTAATAATATTAAAAACAACAAAGAGAGAAAAATATTAATTACATGCATTCGAATAAGAACTGAAAAACAGTATACTGAATTCTTTGTTGAAAATTTCCAACTCTTCAGGCAATGCATTGATTAGCCAAACAGCCTTAGAAACTAGCAACTCGTTTACCTAACAGGAAGAACAAATTTTTAGGAAGAAGGTTGTATTTTATTCATGAAAATTTCATCCATAAATCAGAATCATATAAAGTATTTTGGAGTGAGTTTATACAACTTTTCAGTTGTTTTGATGTTGAATATGTTATATTGAAGATTGTGGGACCAAATAAAATATTTTATTGTTGTAAATTATTGTGTTTCAGAACCCCTTTACCAGAATTTGTCACCGAAGACATCAGAGCTAAACTGGGCAGTAGTGTTATATTTGCGAGTAATCCATGTCGTATCCAGTATTGCACACAAGAAATTGTAGTCCTGCGTCACAATCTCGTTACCAAGATGTGCAGAAATGCTGTTCATTTCCCAGAAACTGGAGATATACCAGATCACGTAAATTTTATAACTGTAGTCATTATTGGTATTGTGAAACTGACTTTCAAATCTCACTTATCTGTTATAAAAAAATGTGTGTAACCCAGAATAATTCAGAAAATTGATATGCATAAGAAATGAATGATATTTTAAAAAATAAAACAATTATATTCCATTTTTATGATATCAACAGAAGGTGCATGATGGAATTTCAATATCAAATTTGAATTGTTGAAACTTTATTTAATTCCCACTAGCTTCACATTTATATAATAAAAAATATGACAGCTCATTTTTTGAATTAATTTAATCTTTCACCAAGAATTGACAGTACACCTGAAAGAGAAACAAATATAAAATGTAATTTACAACATCGATTGAGGATGTTAGATGGAGCTTCAATATCAAATTAAAATTATTCAAACTATGTACAATTCCACAAGTGTTACTTATGACCCAGGTTTTGCCTTTCAGCATTTTCAGACATTCTATCACATATATGCAAATGAACTGAGAGTCGGTAAACAGTTTGCGTCACTATAAAAGGATTTATAAAAAATAAAAACTAGGAGCTAAATGTAAATTTGAAATTATTTTAATAACTGGATTTTAATGACATCAAAATTTGTAAATAAAAAGATAATCTTAAAACAATTACAATCAAATTAGATTCCTCTTAATTTTTCTTATTAACATGCTTCACGAGGTTAATATTTTTGTCATTTTACTCTGTTCAATGTTTTTGTAGTTTCAATAACTAAAAATACAAGTTAACAAGCTGGCGAAAAAATAACCTATATTTGATATTTTTACATGGCTAATTTCTTGAAATGTGACATACTGTTTGCAGCCCGGCATCAGGCCGCGGACCACCAGTTGAGGAACATTGCTCTATATTACACACATTATTGTATGCATGACAGTGAGATGGAGTATTTGAACATTTTTCTCAAGCTTTTGTTTTACTTGACAACTATAATGAATATGTAACATTGATTGATTCTTGATTATAATAGGGAATTTATTTTAGATTTTTGACTAAGTATTTGCTGCGCCTTATTAGTAACCTGTTTTTACGATATATTGACAAAATTTCTATGCATAAAATAAAATACATTACTTTAAATTATCTTAGCAACATGAATAACAGTTAGTTATCCATGTTAAAATGAGTTCTCTATTGATGAGAAGTATGACCAATGAATTAAAAGCGACATGATGTGGGATCTAATAATCGATCGTCTATCATACAAGACCATGGATGCCTGATTATTTTTGTTTTATTCAATATCTATGAATGAAGAATATTTCATGTTTGATCCCAATGTGTCCTAGCAACCTGATCATCACAGTCAGAGATAGACTGAAATAGTTTTAAAGTTCATTTTTATTTTCAGTTAACGAAAACTCTGCTCAGTCAATGCACTCTGGCTCCCCTCCCACTTGGAGTTCAGCCACTGTATTGGCAACACGCGGATGCCTTGAGTCTTTATCCGATGCCAGACGTAGTGGTGATAGCTGATCACTTCCAGCCATACACAAGATCACATCAGAATTGTCAATTTATTAACCCAGTGAGTGTCTTTGCCTTTTAACCCTTTAACAACTATGGGTAATATCAAAAACTCACTCTAAAATGAGAAATTTTCAGTATACCAAACAAATGTTAACAATGGGTGTCAAAAACGTTTCATGTATACAATTTTTATTTAATATATATATTTTTTTATCTATGTTTATCCCAATGTTGAACATATGACCTCATATACTATAAAATTCATACAATTTACTATACTGACTAAAGGTGCTTGATGGAATCTCAATATCAAATTTGATTGTAGAAACTGTACGATTCCATATGTTTTATCACTAAAGATCCGGGTTTTGCCTTTCGAAATCTTCTGGCATTCCATCACACGGATGCTAAAGAATTGACAAAAGTTAGTTCTAAAAACCTGGGCTGTGACAAAACATGTGTAATCATAAAAAATTTCAGCAATTCAAATTTGAAAATTCTTACATCAATTGAATTGAGACTTGAAGCGCTGAAATCTGCAAAGAAGGTCAACAATGTTGACGACTGTACCACGGATCTCATAATTATATATCACTCCTTGGTGGAAAGGCATTATATTTTGAATAATAAAAAGACATTTTTCAGTACAATTACTTTCTCAGTTCTTAAACCTTTGGTTTTGTATACCTGTTAATTATTAACTCTGCATTTTGTGTAAACAGCCTCGTTTGTAATTTGCATTGTATCAGTTAACAATGCTGGCAATAAAGGAAACTGGTTGTGGCTTTACGTGTTGACATGATGATATTTATTTTCAATGAAATAAAAACTTTGAAAAAACATGTAACACACTTTTTTAAAAATGTTAGTTAATGTTTTATTATGAAGATACATAAAAAGAATTCGGAATCCAAAAAAGGAAAAACATAGTTTCCTGTACAATAGTGGCCCAGCTCTTAATTAGTAACGGTTTTATTTGTGTATGTATGGATTTCTTCTGTAAAAATAAACAATCAATCAATTTTTGTCGACTAACTAAGTTGTCTTATTATCATGCTCAAAAGGTAAAATATTTATATTTTTTCAGGGCTCTTTTCCAAGAACTGAATATTCCTTCAAAGTCTACATGCCAGGCACCAAAACTGTTGAAGACTCACAGATACCAAAAGAAGACTGAATGCACCGGATTCTTATACTAGAAAATTTATTCTTGATATTTGCTGATGGTGTGTGCATTAAGTCCTTTTCCTTTCCAGCCACCAACCTCAATTTGTCCTTTTATGTCCAAAATTTGAAGAAAAGTTTTTTTAATATATGAAGATAAAATATAAAATGAATATCTATTTATATGTCAAATATGTGTACAGTCGAAAATGTTTTATGAGAATTATTGGTTAGCATAAAATAAATCATTTTTAAGTTGTTAACTGTTAGGTGGAAAAACTAATTTCTTTGTAATTCAATACATATTTATTCTTTCAAACGTGAAATGATTTTGTATCCTAAAGGAATAAAATTAGTTGAAATGTAAAATAGATATTGAATAAAGAAATTAACAGAGCCCAGTTGAGTTCTTCACCCATATTAATTGAGCAGCACCATCCGCCCCCAGCCCCCCCCCTTCCATTCTCTTTTTCTATCTCTTATGTGAGATACGTTCAGCAATCTAAATAATTTGATTCCTATAGTAATAAGTCATCTGATATTGAATTCCACCATAACTCACCCATTTAAAATAAATATACAATTTTTGAAATTACATTATTCTTTAAATTGTTTTGGTTATAAGAGTTTTTTACAAATATTGATATAATCAAATCAGCCATATTATAATGTTAAAACATGGAAAGAATTGATAAAGAAACAAAGTTCCATTGACAAGATACTTTTACACACTATCTGCTCTCCTGAATATTTGCAATTTGTCACGAATACCTTTTTGGCTTGAAAGGGGCAATATAACCGTCCGCTCATGGGGAAATCCACCACTGCCTACAAGGATTGGGAAAATAAGGGCAAATAAAAAAAATTGTGATCTAATGAAATATTTTTTTTATTCATGTATATAGTTTGTTTCGTAACCATAGTGGTCGACTGAAATGGCAGATATATATATATTTCTTTATTTTTTTGTGTTAACTTCAGAATCATTTAAACGTTATATTTAAAAATAATAATCCTAATTCAGATGTGAACTTTAAATTCTTAAATACTTGCTTTCCGACCTTTGCGGATCGACTTATATACAGAAGCGTTCGTTACCTCACATAAAAATTCAACTCACCATTAAAAAAGATGTCTAAGATAGTCTTTTGATGAAGCAGAGACTTTTACAGATAGTAAACACATCAATGGCAAATACAATTTCCATAATACATTCATAATGAGACATCAAACATCAAAATACAGCATTTTACCAATGAAAAGAAAACCAAAATTTGTATAACTGCGTTAACAATATAAACCAAATATTGTTTTTAATGGTTGAAAGACAAACAGGTTTGTTTCTTTTCTAATTAGAATACACCCAGTCCTTTTTTTACGCGATAATTGGTTCCAGAAAACGGCGCGTAAAAAAATCACAACTTTCATATAATTTGACAATTTGGTTCCAAAAATTTTAATATCGCGTGAAAAAGTCTCAGAAACGTATGAAAAAACTGCCATCCAAAAAATCGAGTATAATCGAATTCGCATAAAAAAAGGACTGTGTGTATAATATTGTATATGAAGGGTACACGGCAAAAACAGGTTCATTGCATCAAACATGTACAATCTTATTTGCTTGTTATATGTTGATTTGCCTTGATCGTCATAAGTTTTTTTAACACTATCACTAATGAATTAATGTTGATGTTGAAATATTCTTTGAGCAGCTCAAAAAAGATTGGCTTAATATCGAACTAAATTTTGAACAAAAAAAATATTCTTTTTTCCTGTCCTGTAAAACTAACATTTTGTGAATAAGCATGTTTTTGTCATGAACGATTCATATCTATTCGCAATCGACGGGTTGTTTGACAGACTCCATTATTGTTAAATTTATTGATTTCTCAGGAGAGACAAAAAACTTTCTCATGGGCATAATGGTTTAACAAAATTTATTCTCGTTGACTAAGGATGTGCTATTTTGACAGACAATATAATTTTAGTTTTCAATACAATCCCAGATGTCATTAACATGTTGAATTTTATTGAAAAACTGGTATTGAGTGGCGTTTTGCCTCTCCATTTCAAAAACCTGTGATTGTAAATATATGCTCACCAACCCCATCTACAAATCTGCATTATAAGTTCAATTAATTTTTTTTACCAATGGATTTTGGTCAAAAAGCCCTTCAATTTGACTTTTATTGGTTTTGATAATAATTCAGTTATAATATTGACAGTTATTTTGTTGCTAACAGTTTAACAGATATCAAAACTATTTCAGGTAACCTTGGTAAAATCTCTTTATATTGACATTTGATTCACTTACATAACTATTGTAAATTAATTTACTTGGCATACATATTAAAGATGTTTTTTGAATTCAAAAATCCTAGTAATAAGTGTTAATAATTGTAACTGTACATAGTTCAAACAAATAAACAGATGAAAAATTAACATTTCAAGTCTATAAATGTAAAAGTAACTATAATTATAGGTTAGGTTAAGATCTATGATAGTGTAACCTCACGACTCTCTTTAAAAACTCTGCAATTGATTTGGGGTGGGAGAGGGTTCACGATTGAAACAATGCCAACAATTTGAAAATGTGTAAAACGTGTTTTCAATGATGTAGATATAAGTATGGAACAGTATTAGCTGTTAACACAGGATTGTCATAAAAAAAACCTGGCTATAGGCTTAACCCGCTGACTGCTAACGTTTCAACTGTTGTGTACAAGGTAATTTTTGGATTATATATAGCCTGAATAGTCATGATTAACTCCATGAGTTAGTTTTACATCAACACTATCACATGAATTTTTGAAGTATTCGGCGTTTGAATAACCTATCCTAGTAGCCAATGTGTTTTTATTGAGAAGATATGCAAAGATCATTAAAAACTTCTTTCATCTTTATTGCAATGTGCTAAATAACTTTTAAGTCATTAAATTAGTAATGACAAGATATTCTGTTAAAATTCCAATAGTATTATATTGATGATTAAAGAATGACATCTTGTAAGTGACAATGTGATCAAATTATGTATTTTGTGCTTTATGCACATCGAGAGTTTTGACATCTACAAATGAAAGCTGCAAATTCTTCACAATATCAAGCACATTATGTGCACATGAATTTTTCCTTCTCGAATAATGTTCTTATTTGGTCACCTATGAGGTGTTATTTCTTAATCTTCGATATATCCTATAACCCCACACTGTCGATTAATACTGTGCAACAAATTTACATTGGTTTCCATATTCTCATATGTGTGATTTAGGAAATTTGTGTTAGACACAAGCAAAAGCTCACAAAAATTTGCAATTAGTTCTAACTATTTGTGGCACTGATACCATCCATACACACAGATACAACATCACATCACGTATATGAAGTATTCAATATCAAACAATGTTTATGCATTGGACGTTTATCTAGAAGTTTTGTCACATGTATTAATTTTAACACCGATAAAAATGCATGATATTGATTGTCAATTTTAACGATTAGCATTTATAATATGGCCCATAGAACAGTTTCGACTCACTTCATGTGACCGTCAGCATCTCTTTTAATTCCATTTAGAATAAATGCAAAAGTCAGTGTCATTCAGAGCAAATTTGAGGTCCAGGCTTTATCATGAGTGGAGTATAATTATTATATGACAGATATTCCGTGAAACTGTTATGTAATATTTTCAAACACACAAGACAGTATCTGTTATATGAAGAAGTAAATCAAAATTTTTATTAAATCAAACATCATTCATTACCTGAAACAGAGCACTGGCCAATGTCTTGAAGCTGTATGTTGCTTGAAATGTGCAATTAAACAGAGCTTCAGGCTTTAAACATGAAGAAAAAAAACCATGTTTTATAGCCATAAAAAGAATAAATATATATTACTGAGGCATTAAAGTGGAGCTACAGTTAACTTTTATGGAAAATGTTGCTACAGGTTATCCAGTATAATGTATTTTCAGCCTGAAGGAATATTAAAAGTTACCAAATTTGAGAGACAGGGTTTATTAAAATGTTTCCTAGTATATATCGGTAATCATTTAGCCAAGTGCAAGGAATAAAAATTGCCAGAGATTTTGTTTAATATAGATAAATTAACGAAGCTTTTGAAGCTAAAATCGAAATATTTCTATTTTAGAAAACAAATATCACACTTAAGCATTGAATGCAAAACTCAGTCCGATTAACAAAGTATTCTCTCCACAATACGGATGCGATTTTCTCATTGGCATATCTGACTTGGACACGTTTTTTGATCTTGTACACTTATCAAAGAAACAACATGTCCAGTTTTGCTACAGGGTTTAAGGATAGCTGATTGAATTGCATGACTCTTTGAACATTGATTAATTTTACATCATGTGAGAGTATGAATGAAGCATAAACAAATGGCAACAATCTGATAATAAAGTCACTGACAATATATTGTTTTAGTTAGGTGTAAATGTCAAAGAATTTAATGGTTTTCGCCATCGCCAGAAGTACGCTTAAGCTAAATTTAATCTTAGTTTTATACACTGTTTAAGAAGGAGATGTAAGAGAATAAATTACCAAACTAATATCAAGTCATCGCCGCCGCTTAAACAATTACAAGAAATACATATTATTACACATGACTACTAAATTTCATTGCTCTGTTTGGGTTTATTTAATTTCTTATGACAACTCTCAACACAATAACATATTTCAACTATGAATGAAATTCTCAATGCTAAAATAGACATGACAATATATTTTAAAACCGTCTACAAAGCTAAGCTAAGATTCAGTCTAATTAGAGTTCTGACGATGGCAAAAGCTGAAAAGGCTACGAAAAACCATAAAGCTAAATACTTTGATACTTAAAATTTTAAACTTTTAAATGGAAACAATTGAAAAAACAAATGTCCCGAACACATTCATTTTGATGCACATCAATGTAGGTATAAGTCATTGATTACATGTCTATAGACTATCATTAGCAAATAGGTAACATATTGTATCTTCAATGGTGAGTTTTTTCTGAGTACACAGGTAACCTGGGTAAAAACCAACTAGAGTTTCTAGAAATTTGTGTTTTTTAATCAACATAGCTAGCTGCTGGACCGTCACGGTTACCTGCTCATAACACGAAGCAATGTAAAATGACAATCGTATCAGCGGGTTGGTGGTAACGCAAAGATCTTTCAACTTGGAGGAGAACGTGTAATCTCCGATCGTAAACCATTTCGAGAAACTCATTCAATGATTTAGGGCAAGTTATAACTGATAAATATTCTTTCACTGTTTGATCAGTTTAGAAAAGTTACTATCGAATTGAATGTAAAATGTGGCCCAACTGAAACTCTCAACACAAAATGTAATTTAACAATGCCAAAAGGTATTCTTAAGCCCAATAGCAAAACAAAGTACTAACTATAGATATTTTGAATTTAAAGTCTCCGTTGGGACGGTCATATAAGTTGATAGTAGCGTAAATTATTTACCATCATTAAGGACTAGCGTTTGACAAAAATCATAAATTAAATAGAGGTTTTATTGTTGAAGTTAACTTGCTATCTACGCACGCAGGGTATATAATTTAACGCTCAAATTGCATGGTGTAGATCTCGGGGCGCCTCTTCTCTGCCGCGTGCCGGCGGTTTTTGGCCAGTGTGTTCTCTTCATTCATTGGGGGACTGCCCGATGTGCTGCGGGAGCGAGAGCCGGCGAGCGAGTTTGTCGAGAGAAGAGAGTCGCGAGTGTTTCAGTCCAAGTCTCTCTCAAGGATCACTTTGTTTGCGCTGCTCGATCTGCGTCTCCTGAAAAGAGATAATTTAATTAACATGACTGATTTACCTCGACATAAAGTTATCAAAGTAATGGGTATTTCATAAATCTCCATAGATAATTATAATTTTATACAAATTGTATCAAAATCTATAAACCATTGAATTAGTTAATATTTTATGTATAGAAAACTTGGAAATAATGTAAATTGGGTTTTCTATATATTAGTCCTCTCATAAAATATGACATGGGGTTTACCTCTAAGACCATTAAGTACCATCTTAAAGTATCATCCATCATACTTAGATACAAAAAAAAGTTAAACATATTCTCCTATTTTTTTCTACAATTCATGATAAAAGTGCATTTCAGTAGACAATTTAATTATGAATTAGATAAAAGTTCATGCCATGCCAAACGGCCATAAATTATCAATTCCTTTGATTATTGAATTTACTTCTTAAAGAATTGCGTTCTGTGAAACATATTTAACAAAATAACATGTTTTACGCTGGACTGATAATGCACTTACTTTCTTTCTGGTAGCGTCTACAAGCTTCTTCCCTTTCTACTGCATCGAAGTACCATAGTGTTATTGCATATCTGTAATGAAAAATAAAATTAAAAGTTCAGTCATTCATCAAAATAATGCTTCAAATTGTTTTAAGTTATATCCTGCACTGCTCGATCCAAGGGTGCGCAACCTTGTTGAGGTCAGGCATTATTTTAAATTTTAATTTTCATGGCAATCGATTTCCAATTGCGATACCGGCATAAGAAATCTTGTTGTTTAACACGTTGATCGCCATGGGGGTCACTGGCGACCGGCATGGTTTATTTCATGGGGGCCATGGGGGTCATTGGTGACCGGCAAAAAAGACCAGTACATAAAAAAACCAATTATTCGAGTAAAAAAATCATCAAAATTAAAAAAAAAGCAATGCATTCTGACATATCCTATCAAATACTACTTAGAAATACATTATCATTGTTTTCACTATTTTACGTAAAATCTGTTGGCGACCAATGTGTTAAAGAAAGTTTTTTGAAAAATAGAAAATATTGTTTAATATTTAAAATAATGTAATTTTGACATATTCTTATTTTTTACCATAAATGTACATTTTTAAGTTTAATTTACAAAATGGTTTATTGTAATTTGAACTGAGTAGACATTGTTTCGCAACCCACCGCTTGCACACTCTTGGCTTAACCCTTCAAGCCATCGGTCTGCACAGACAGTGCAACAAGATCTCACAGAACCGATCTATTGGCTCATATACTTTGTTAGTATTTCAAACTTTAATTACATAATAAACATGTAAAGTATTTTTTTTCGTATATGTTTCATCAAAGTTCATGCGGATAGATGAGCTCTTCAGGCATTTCAGCACAGTTAAGGAGCACCAAAAAATTGGCTTTTTAATATTTAAGAAAAATAATTTGTGCTCAAAAGACATGTATATCTGTGATTATTTGGCCAATTTGTGTATATAATTACCTAGTAGCAAAGGCAGGTTGTACTTCGTGAGGGTTACGTCTGTCAGACCAGAAAAATAGGACACGGTCGAACAGAGGCGCTATATCAGCTACTTGGTCTTGCCAGCCCTCGGGGAATATTCTGAAATGATATAAATGTGCAATTAGATAACACAGAAAGGTGGTGTTTTCAAATGGATTAAAACATCTCTGAAAAATTCATACAATAAGTAGAATGTTCAGTCCATGGAAGTGTCAACAGTATTTTTTTTTTGTACCATATCACATTTGAATTTGGCAATGATATATTTTTTGCTAAAAACTTACTACAAACGTGTTAAAAGTTGGCACTCAAAAATATGAGTAAATAGTCTCAAAACTTTCGTGAGAGTTCATTTTTGTATTGAAATATGTCCTGATTTGTTTTGATGATTTCCATAAGTTCGCTGGATTAATTTGTGAAATATTTGGTCTCAAAATATCCTGTATGACTCAGCAGGGAACAAATTAATTTAAAGAAGTAAAAGTTTTTTACTACTCATAGCCAATCCCAATGTGGAGCATATGGTTTTCTAATTGAGGTATCTCACTGCTTGGTACTCTCAACCCCAAATTTTCAGAGAGAACTAGTATGTGACTATTGGTAAACTTATAGTGAATTTTGATTTTTCATGGTGTTTGAATACTTTCATAAGCATTCATGCAATATACAACTCCACTTGTTTTGTCAATCATGATCCAGTTTGAGCAGAAAAACTTCAGTTGAGATACCTCCATTAGAAGTCCATATGCTCGACAACGATGAGAGTAAGCATGGTCAATTTTTTTTTATGAAAAACAGTTTTATGGGTTTCAAAGATTGGTTTATGGCTATTAAGCAAGCTTAGTATGCTATCTGTATCTCATGAAGATCAATCGACAGTTGTATTGAGACAATTTGAATTGAGCATAGTCTATTGGTTTATGCCTCATTCAGATTGCATAAACGGGACATGAAATCATCTATAATATTAGACCAATGACTGCAAGTGTTGTTTTTACGATGATTCAATAAGGTAAAAATTTACATTATGACTTAACGAAATCATAAAGATACTCATTCTGGCATCGTTTTTATTATTTAAATAAATAAATAAATGCAAATGACCTGGTGGAGAGGTATATTTATCAACAATAATAATATTGATAACAGATTTAAAATGTGTCAAAGAAATGCGAGATAACGCTAAATACGTAAAAGCCTGATAAAGATGTATGCTAATTAATTCTGCACCGCTCGTCCAAGCCACGTTATCTATGTTTGCTTTGCAAGAATAGATTGCAAATTACGAGGTGCGGCATAGACTGCGAAAGACCATGATTCAAGGGCTTACAACTAGGGAATGTTAATAATTCAATACTGTAGTGTGTAGCCCCTACTACCCGGAGTTTATTAGTATATCCACTAAAAAAAATAAGAATAATTGGCTTTATAAAAACAATATCGTCTTCTTCCAATGTGTAGCATGTAGCATGCATCACTTGCATACCAGAATCCCTCAGTTCTGGCGAGTACATCCTGTGGATAGTACTTCACAGTTGTCTGGGACGCAAGAATGGTCAAAAGAAGAGGTAGGCGGGGTTGAGGCTCTTTGGAAGCATCCGCAGCACATAACCTAGCCAGTTTCAACACTTCTTCGTTTGTTAATAATAATAAACTAACAAAGCCTCTGTAGTGCGGTTGTAAGAGCTCTACCCCAACGATGAAGTGGGTCTGCTTTCAAGTCACTTTAAATTTGAATTTGAAATAATATTAAATTAACTATGATTGTTAAATCAGACTTTATTTGTTACTTTTGGAATACATATAAAATACTCTAATAAATCAGCCTAATGGTTGTTCTAACATAGAAATGAAGTGGATCCAGATAGAAGTCTCGGTGAAGACTATGTTGAATTCAGATTTATTGATTAATTTGAGATATTAGACATGGGTATATCGTATTTGTTGTAATGGTTATTACAGGCAATAAGACTGAATACAAAAAAAAAACTCAATAATTTGCAAGGACACCCACGACAGGAAGTGGACATTTGGCAGCTCATAAGCACTGCTCTTAAAATTGTTTTAATACTTTCATAATATAATTAATAGAATTTTTAACTAAATATATAATAAAAAATAGCTCTAACTTAATTGAAAAGCCCCTCCTATAGCCGCAATTGATGATTGTCTCCGTCTCCAGTCTGATATAGTCAATATAGTAGAATGGGGAAGGAGTAATAAACTCGATTTTAATATAGACAAATGCAATCTTTTATCGTTTACTAGACGGTCGCAGGTGTTATTTTTCCGCTATTCAATGATTGGCCGAACACCTTGGAGTACAATACGAAAGTAAACTAACCTTCAATAGTCACATTAGGACTACCTGCAACAAAGCATTGCAAATGTTGGGCTTTATCCTACGTACTACGAGAGCCTTTTCAGGTGTTAAAATTTTAATATTATTGTACAATACCTTAGTGCGAAGTAGGCTTGAGAGTGGGTCTATTGTTTGGGCCCCAGGAGATTTGAAATATGCCCTTATGGTGGAAAAGGTTCAGAAGAAATTTTTGAGACTTCTTTACTTGAGGGCATACGGATACTATCCGTGGCTTTATCCAACTGACTTTCTTTTAGGTATGCTCACTTCTAATAGTTTGAAAAATCGAAGAGAAATATATCTAGCCACATATTTCTTTCGACTAATTCGAGGCCAGAATGAGAATTCTGCCATCCTTAATAATGTCAATTTGTATGTTCCGGATAGTTTTTTAAGAAATCGTGTACATAATTTGTTTGTTCTTCCAAAGTGTAGAACCAGTCTGCCAATGGGGATGCCAATGGTAAGAGCATTAACAATGTTCAACAGTATTGCTTCGGATGTTGACATATTTCATGTGGACGAAAGTGAGCTCAGACGAATGCTATTTTTTCAGTTAAAGTAGACATTTCATGAGCTTACTTGGTTGACTTTCTTTTTTGCAATCCTTATTGATTGTTTTATAGTATTTGTTGAATTTTTTTATATTTTATATTTAAATATGTTAATATGTTACCGTGCAAAAGCATTGAATTGATAATTTGTAAGTTTTGTACCATATAGTTGTAATAAATAAATAAATAATTACACATTCAATAATATATTATTCAATGATAATGTAGGATTTCCGAGAAAATTTCTGAGAAAAACACTAATTTTATTATTTAAGCACTCTTTGGACCTTAATGAGTATCACTAGTTTAATCACTGTTGACATTACTTAATGGCTTCTGCATTTAACCAATTATTGTCTTGAAATTTTACAGCCCAAGACTAGGGGAATATAAATGCATTTACTTGAAATTCTAAACACCTTAAATGATTCAATCAGTGGCAAATCACTAGTAAATTGCCCACATCAGTTCATTGAGCTTCTTCTTCTTCTTTCTTCTTCTAGTTCTTTTGAATCACCTAATTGTACTAATTACTGGACCAGCCACTGTTACTTCACCGTCGAGCTCTTCTATCTAGGCAATATGATTCAGAATGATAATATATTATAGGAGGGATTGCTGAATAAAATGCAAAGTACAAATTCAAGCTAGTACCTGAGTAACCCCCCGCATTTAATGACGTCCCAGTTCATATTGAGGTAGTAGATGGCGGTGATGCAGCGACCATCTTTGTTTGGATTATCCACGTGCTTCACATAATGGCTGCCGGACCCTGGGTAACAGGCCACCATGGCCTGAAAACAATGAAAAACCGACATTTTTAAGCATCACATATGTTTACTGTTTCATGAATGCTTATTATGCTATGTTCGTTACACATTGGAAACTTTTCCTATCAATGATGCAGGGATTTTTAGTGAGTATCTCATTTAGAAAGGTTGAAACTACAAGGACACATTAGCCAAATAATTATTGTATATATGTATAAAAATGTTTAGTATCAATTATACTATTTTACATTCCACAAATCAGGACCGGTTTTGTTCATCACGAGCATTATCTATTCACACAATACAAATTACAACACCTTGTTTTTTATTTCTATTGGATCTGTAGATAATGATCACGTTAAGTAGTTTTTAAATTTTTTTATCAAAATTTGAAAATGTATATTGCTTCAATGTATAATAATTAAATTTGAATGGCCTGTGTTAGAGTGAACACCAACCCGAAATGACAATACAAATATTCTAATACTTGGAAGAGACACTGCCTACAAATAGTCCATACTAAAATATTCCTGTTAAAATTTCCCATACAAAGTACATATACCGTCAAATTTACGATATTCATAACACAGGTTATATTGAAACTCAGTTTATTGCATCCCTTTCATAGAATGCCTGAAGATGCCGAAAGGAGAAACCCGGGTTATGAGTGACAACATTCCTGGAGTTATACATAATTTTGATAACACAAAATAAATATTTAAATTCCATTAAACAACCTCAATCGATATCGCTAATTTAATAGAAATATATATTGCTTCACTTTGGGACAGATGACAAATCTATTTTTTTTTTAATTCAACCTGGAATAATTTGGCTAATTTTGTATTAATAATTTATAATCGATAATGATATTTTTTTTTTTTAGTAGAAATAGAATGTTTAGTACTATTTTTACAATTTTATATTATGCAGATCAGGACTGGTTTCGTTCACCGTGAGCTTTCAAAGTGATATCTTCCTTCATCTTAGTACATACGTCAAAATCGTAGTGAAAATTACACTGCCATTGTATAAAAATCGACAGACGAAATGAAAATTAGAAGTCTTATAGGATTAGTTAATAGGCCAATAGACGATGAAAAGCGGCACACAATTTTCATATTTTCCAGCGCCGAGGAAACGAGAGCAGGGCGAGCGGGGGTGGCTAGAGATTTCCACGCGTGACCTCTCACGTGCGCCAATGCGCGCCACCTGCTATTCGTCTGGCCAAGTTGCCTACAATCTCCGCGACCTTTCACAATAATTCAACCTGAATCGACTCGAGAATGACTAATAAAATGCAGTCCCAGCGTTTACATGTCACTGCAACAAGATAAACACGATTCGCTTCGGAGTCGGGACTAATCGAAAAATTACGATATATTATTTACTCATATGTATGCAAAGCACGAAGTAGCCATCGCGTGAAAAAATTAACGTTTCATTGCTCTTTAACTCATTCAATGATATAGCTTTTTTGAGTACAGGGTAACAGATGCAATGATCGGCCAGTGAGGGCAATGGTTGCTTTCAGGGCTGCGGAGTCGTGAAAGCGAGCGACTCCAGGTACAAAATTTACATTACAAAAAAATGCATTAAGTCGGTCACCGGTCGGTTGGTTATCAAGTACACGCATCTTTTTCTGCATAGGTACAAAACTGAACAAAATATATCGATAAATATATATATATATTCTATCAACGCATTTTGATTACATGCTTTCGTTACGGTTAGCAAGTTGAACATCTGTCAAAATGAGGATTCTGAAAGCATTTTAAAATCGTTATGTTGGTGACAAAACACCGATTCGGAATTCTAATAAAATATATTTTACTGACTACAGGTAAATGTTAACCCTTTGCAATCGAAAACCGACAGATTTAAGTCGTCGTTTCGATAGTGGATGATGTATTAAGAAGTCATCTTCAAACACAAGGCGTATGGACCAAATTTCTCTCAAAGGAGTAATTATGAAATATCTGAAAAATTATAATTTTGGCATGCGTCATAATACATATCGCAACTAACTACATACGTTATGCACAAGGCCTATATACATGTATAAAATGTATTATTTTGTAAAAACTATGCTATAGGGGGGAAGACTGTCGCGTGCGCGATGTAAAACTTTTCTTTTAGGGGGGAAGGTGCGATTGATGACGTAAGTATCGTGCATTACTCGTTTATGTTACGGCAACACATAATAATGAACGACAATTCATCATAATGTATTATGTAATACGATAGAGTATTTTATATACGCTACACAACGGCATATCTTTTCCACAGATTTCGACCCGACCATATTCATGTGTTTATATCAGTATTCAATAAATAGGTGTTTCAACAATCGATTTTTTTAATTTATTATGACGTTAAAATGCATCAATTCTCTGACAGCCAACGTCTCGAACGTTGAGACGGTATATTGCAGTATCAATAGTCAATATTAAAAATGTAACAATATCAACAGTTTGAAAAGTTGATTTTTAAGCTGAAATGAAATTGTTTTTCTTGATAATCCCCATAAATTTGTTTAGCATAAACAATACTGAATGATTGTCAAACTTTTTATTGCAGGAATATTTGTCATGTGGCTCAGTAGGAAACAGGTTAAGAACCTGAAGTAGGCTAATCACGTATACACCAAAACACGGCTATACGGAGAGAGAGAGTGGAAATAAATAAGCACATCAATAGGATTCAAGCAAGAAATTTTAAAAATAGTAAGATTTTTGAATATTCTTCTAATCATTAAAAATTTATTTCTAGTGTATATTTTGATGTAATTAAAAAACAAAAGATAAGAAATCAATCTAAAGAAACATCCGTCAATGTATGTGCATGCGGTGAAAACTGACAAACCGCGCGACGTGCATACACTGCAACGCTGCGGTAATAGATTTACATTTGGTTATTTACATAAATTCATTGTTAATTTACGAAAGCGTATGTGCTAGATGCACGGAACGTGATAACACGACACTATCACATGGCCACAATAAACCAGTGTATCTATCACCGAAAACAACAATTAAGCGTTCAATATCTGCGTTATCGCCCAAATCACTCAATCAATGGATTAATGAAGACGACGCGCCAATTTTCTTGGTTGCCCGCAGATTTTCTCAACCGCCTTTAGAAAATAATATGACGTCAGGGCCGTAGGGTAACGGATACAATTGTCGGCCACCCTTCGATGATGGGCCATAATAAAACGCAGTAATTATGTATTTAAAATAGTTGCTATTTCTTCTGACAGGTCACCCGCAACGATAAATACTTCAATTCCATCATATCATTTGCTGTATTTGTGACACAGTAGAATCCACCTTTTCTTACTCTAGTCTTTTTATTTATTTCAACGGTGGTGTCAATGAGTTTACATTCATTTCTATCGATGAAAAAGATAAAAAGTAGAGTGACGTGACTGACCACTGTCTGAAAAGTGATAATAAAGTACTTAATCCAAGTGACTGACCATGTCGAATTTTCTATTTCTTCTTTTCTAATCACAATAGTGCATGGTTTTAAAGATCTCTCCGTGCACACTGTATGCGGAGGTGGGGCAACCTACGTGCCGTAATTAAAATCACGTTTAATATTATAGCATATTTAAACAAAACAGATTTTTCAGTACTGTTGCCACGTGTATACATTACCAAACTCCGGTTTCGCTCATCGCGAGCATTATCAACCGGACCTGAAAAACTTAAAAAATTCTCTTTTACTAATAAGATATGGGGCCTTTTCATTATGAAGGGATAGTTAACAACATGAAAAAATATAGAATATGTACAAAAAAACAATATTTTAGATTTCTATTATTAATGGAAAGAATGCACCTCAATAAAAGGCTCGTGTCGATCTGTCAAAACAACCCATAAGCTTGTCCGATCACTGTATCTGTTACTCTATATATACGTGGTGCAATTGATGATAATTGATTCTTTACACAATATTGATGTGTTCACGTTAAAACCCGAGGCGCTTGATTAATTTCGTATTTTATTCAATTACAGTGACAAAGTTCATTGAAACACACATAATATTTCGAAATACTAAAACGTGATACGTCTTTCCTAATTTCGTTTACGCTCTAAAAACAGAAGACTGAAAGATGTTATCGAAGCTTTTCCATTCATAAAATAAATTCAACAAGAGGTAGTATAAAAAAAGATTGCAAGATTCAATGACTCCATGACTTGTTTTAAAGACAAACATCTAAAAAGATTCACAGAAGAATCATTGATAAAATCCGATTTGCCAAACCATGTATCATATACAATATTGTGACGCAATGGTTGATCAAATATTATACAAGGAAACCAAATCAAAAAATACTATTAATTGTGGGATGATAATATTCAAACGATGAATCCATGACTATTTAACATTGTTCCTATGGGTGCATGACCGGGATTGTGGGAACGAAAGATCGGGTTCAACTCTATAACCCACCAGAGGAACAAGTATGTTATGTCATTTTCACCGGTGGGTTAACAACACAATGAAATATGTTTCAATTGTGGTATACACGTTTCTAAAACAATGGCCCAACTGGAATATCTTCGCTTTTTTATAAAATTGGTATAGTATTAGTGTCACCGTATAAATTTATGGTAAATTTTGAAAATTAATATTCCATTCATTATTCCAAAACGACTTGATTATAACTCATATTATATAAAATACATATACAATTGTCACTTGGGTCGTTACTCTATGGGAGAAGCGATATGTCACTTTGATCGTAAGAATGCTTACGTCTCAAATGTTGAGTGGCTGATTGTAAATTTACACTTTCACAAATAAATTATTTTTTTAAATATTCATAGTCAGAATACCCTTTATGTGTATGAGTAGTTATTTTTTATCACAACCTGCGCTCAATGGCCAGAATTCCTGAGTTGAAAATTTCAATGTACAAATCGTCTTTGATGTTAGCAACCCTGCTTCCTACTAACACCTATCCAGAAACGGTACGTGGGGCGATTCATCGATCTCTGAATAGAATTTTGAATGATAAGCTCTTTTTTTTTTAAGGTGTTAACTGTCACTTCTTGATGGAAAGGCATGATATTTTAAATAATAAAAACACATTTTTTTCATCAGTTGATAATGCTCGCGATGAGCGAAACCGGTCCTGATCAAAAAATATATTGTGGAAATAAGTACTAAAAAAAATGTGTTTTTATTATTTAAAAGATTAGCTCTTTATATTGGGGTAGTTTTCAATGAATGAAAAGAAACCAGAATCAAAGGATGTAATGAAATACGACTAAAAAACTTGCTGCTATCTTAAAACTTTATGGTCCCTACATTTTCGCTAAATAACTACACCGAAATAGTTTATTCCTATTTTGATTTTAGACCACGTGTATATTCTTCATCCATCTATCGATCAATTTTGAAAGTAAGAATTAAAATTCATATTCATTTTTGGTAGTATACCTGCGCGTATCCGAAGACGCCGCATTGTGCATTCCCGGATCGTAACGTTTGTCTCAAAAATGACGCCAATATGGCGTCCACGAACCGTAAAGTGTTAAGAATTATTCGCATTTTACTTTTAAGGCAGGAAATTGTTCAAATTTATTTAAAAAATAAAGTCCACATTAACGCCGAAACTATTTAAATAATACTTAATACTAACGTAACGAGTATAAGGTGTATAAATTACTCATCGAGGCATTTTCCTATCGCAGTTTTACTCGCGTATAGGAAAAACGCGTGTCGCAAATGCATTCGGAAGGGCGCGGCAAAGCTTGGGGAGCGGTCGTCCTCGCCGACGCACGCCCGGCGCACCACGTACGCCAAAGTCAGGACGCATTCTGTCCCTCCCTGTTCGATCGCGCTACCAGGCCGACCCGCACTTTATGATGATGCCGGTAAAAATAGTGTTCTGGTGTATATTTATTTTCTGGGTGGTGTTGCACCACTGACGTTGGACACGTGCCGGCGAAAGCACTACCGCACGTGTCACAACGAATACAGCTGATCGCGATCGTTATAACTCCGCGATCATATCTCTTACAGCAAATTTTTCTGCTAAAAATGATTTAACCCTTTGTAAAGTCAAACGCATATTTTTTGAATCAATATTTTTTCTTCATATCTCAAAAGTCACTAAACAGGACTATCAGTTATGTCAACTTTATATATTAGTACATGACGTTTTGTGTTTCATATAGTGTATACGAAGAGTCCATTGGGGCCGATCATTGTCCTCAAAATTTAAAAGTAAGTTTTGTAGACGAAATATTTTTTTACTAACCGAGATTCACCAAAATTAAAAAGAATGGATTAACTGTATATTGAACAGCAAGGGGTGATTCGTTTACAGTTTACAAGTGGCCCATAGTGCATACCAAAAAGCCCAATAAAAGCTCTACGAGACGAATCGAAGTCGTTCGACCTAGAATAGTAGCATGTAGAAGGGGGATGTATCTTTTGGATGCGTTTGGCAATATTTGCTAGATTTGTTTTCAATATCATGTCTAATTTTAGAAAATACACTCAATGCCAACCAGGTAAAACATAATTCTAGATTATTTTAATAGTAAAAATATCTAACGAAATCACCTTTACCATTTTATTTTTTTATATAAAAAGAGTACAAACCATTTCTAGAAATTTTGATCTAATTATTTATAAGATAATGGATAGCGAAGAACCATTTCTATATCAAGTTTTTTTTCAGTTTTAGTTATTAAAATTTTTCAAAAGCTAATATTAATTAACACCAATAAAAGGGTTAGTACATCAATTAAATCTTATCAGTACCAAAATATAAAACCCTTAAGTACGCGAATTGCTATCAATTTTTTTTAAGATCAAAATCAAAATTGTTGAATAAACGCGCAGAATTGATAATTACATTATCTACGATGGGCGGACTTTGAATATAACTTAAAGAACGCTTCTGTGGTCTACCAATATACTTTGTAGATGCTCTATAATATTTTTTTTAAATATGCGTGTTATCAGATGAACTTATACTCAAAATAAATATAATCTACCGTTTTACTATATATAAACGATGTTGATAAGATTAGCGAAAATAATAACATTATTGAGAGTGTAATCTTTAATAATAAAAAATATATATAAACCATTTTTTGATCATTTCAACAATCATCTATGAATTACTATTGAGTTCGTCTATCAAAGATGTAAAACATTATTGACAAATAAAAATACTTCGAAAATTAAGCAATGTTTACAAACTAGTTCAACAATTTTATAGATTAGGGCTAGTCTCTATTGCGTAGAGGTAAAACTATTAAATTATGAAAAAGTGTTTTATTTCTTAAATATAATGCCAAGAGTCAACTTAAGCATTATAAGTGAGAAGCAAAAATGTATTCAATGTAATATTTCTTATTAGCAAAAAATACTATTATGGTAAGCAGTAAAACAGTTATTTATTTATTTCAACAAACACGATATGTATTTTCACAATATAAAGTAGTCCAGACTAGTGCAAAAATAGCTTATTTTGGCAGGGCGAACGTAGGAATAATTTCTTACCGACTCATGTTTAAATACGACATCTTAAGACAAAAAAAAGCACATCAAAAGTAACATGAATAGGATCTTATTATTACACTTGGTAAAGAAATTTCTATGTTATCTAACACGTTTGGTTTTTTTTATTAAATACTAAACAGTTCGGCCAATTTTGATCCTCAGACTGCCATCGGCTCAGCCGTTGGGATGACTGATAGAAGTGTGTCGATAGTTGATACTCAAAAATAAAAGAGAGCTCAGTGTCAAAATTTTCGCGAGCCAACTTTGTATTAAGGCATTGCTTGATTTGTCATGATAAAATGCATTTTTTTCAGTGTTTAAATATCCTATACGCAGTCCTATCTTCACCAGGGAACAGGTTAAATAAAATTCACGAGAATAGTACATGAATCCTGGGGTTCAATAAGGAAAAGTTACGACAGAAGTCTTTGGTCAACACACACTGGAATTCAAACGGGCTTCCAGCATTTTTACACTGATCGACCTTTTTTGTCACTCGGGTTTCGCCTTTCGGCATCTCCAAGCATTCTATCACACTGATGCAACAGAACTGACAGAAAAATGCGCAACCCGGGTCGCTAGTGACAAAACATGTGGAATCGTACAAAGCTTCAACAATTCAAATTTGATATTGAAATTCCCTCAAGTATTTTCATTCAATATCAATTAATTCAATACATTAAATAATAGTAGTCAAAATAGGGGTTTGATGAAGGGGCCAGACGGCTGGTTGCAGTGTGTCGATTACTCAAAAATATATGTGTTAAAAAGAGTTCAAAGTTTTATGTGAGAGCTAATTTTTTTATCGAGATACAGTCTGATTTGTCCTGATAGTTTCCATAATTTAGTATATCATAAATCATACGGAATTATTTTTTGAAATATTCTGTATTGTAATATCAGTTGCGGGGCATCTTTTATAACAGCGGACGGCATCCCAAATGTATTGGCGTGCCACAAAACACTTAATCAAAGCATTGGACACTCAGCACGTCACTGAAATAAAACTTCTAAATCTATTGCATATTAAAACAATTTACTTGGCTATAATAAATATAAGCTACATAAACATTAACAACATAACAAAACATTAGTGAATCCCTTGATGTTCAATTTTGGAAGTAAAAATCTCAACATTTGCTCGCGTGGCATATGTTACCGACCGCTGTTTTATAACGTGACTGAATTTCAAAGCATTTCGCACAACGCATTTTATAATTTATCTCAAATGAAATAATGATAAAACAACATTTATGTGAAATATTTTACCTTCGAAAAAGATAATTACGTCTAGTTGTATTTTGTCGCCACCTTTTTTCTGCAATATCTTATATATTCTAACAATACACTAATTATCAGGTAATCCCCGTACGCGGTGTGATGTCATAATATCGTCGACGCTTGGAGCTATGAATGTAGATGGGTTCGTGTCTTGCTTCTCTTCGTGTTAGGGTAAAAAAGAATCAATTCGCAAAACAAAACAGATAAAGCCACAATTATATATATATATATATATATATAAACAACGAGAGAAAATATCAGGTACATAAGTAGGCGGAAAAACACTGTTTGTAATGCCAACGCCGTTGACCACCGCACAACAAACCCGAAAATGTTACTCTGTAAATGTTATCATAACAACATTGATATTGATATTTGATGACTGAAGTCACATTCAGCCGATAAAATAACGATATTTATTTTTTTACAAATTAAATCACTCGCACATACAAATTATAGTACCAATATCAAGTGATGTGAAGAAGTAAGATAATTATTTATTATATAAGATATTTCTCCATTAGCATCTTTGAATTCCTAGCGAACCACTGAAATCTTCTTGAGATAGAGTAAAATAATAAGAGCTGCGCTGTTTGGTGATAAAAGATTTTCAATAAAAAACAAGATTCAGCTTTCAATGCGTTCATAAACGGCCCCGTTCCAAGCACAAATAAGTAGTTATGAACGCATCGATCAAATTCAAATTTGGAATATACATTAAATTAGAAAAAAACAATATTAGGCGGATGAATGCATGTTTGGATGTTCATATGAACTCTATGTATTAGAAGTGAAAACATTTTTTTAAATGTAGAACACATAATAGGTGTATGAATAACATTTTAAAAATATTCCGCACAGGTGGAACAGCTCACAGATAACGAACACGTTGATGAGATACGTGTTGCAATATGGAAATAATAATAAAAACATTGTAATTTATTGTTGAATAGGTTTTCTATGAAAATCCGCATAAGTCGATGGTAATAAAACATTGTAAGCCTGACGAACCAGTCATAAAATGATGTTGTTTTGTCAATTTTGTATTATAATTTCATCGATTGATGGTAATGAGAAATCATAAGACAATACAGTAAACTTTATAACGGAGCTGTTCTGTTGGGCGTTTAAGTTCAACGATACCGATTTTAAAATTTAAAGATGTACGGTTGCACCTTCGAGCATTATTTGAAAATTACGAACCACGAAACATCACCATATATCAATTTTGCCTTTCGGCGTCGTCAGGCATTGTATCACACGGATGAAACAGAAGAGAACTTTTTCAGATATGTTGTATCCTAGATAGAACGAAGATGTCGAAAGGCGAAACCCGGGTCGTTAGTGACAAAACATGTGAAATCGTACAGAGATTCAACAATTCAAATTTGACACTAAAATTCCATCAAGCACCTTAAGTCTATTTAATAAATTAGTTAACATGTATATATATACTATAATTTATTTTATTTGCAACTATCACATTCAAGGTGGCAGCATAGAGCTAATGAACGGCAGAATGAAAGTAGATACATATTTTTAAGTTATTTTGACAGCATATAGTACAATGAAAGCAGAGCTTTTTTGAAAACAGTGGTAAACAGTGGTTGCAAATATCCACAGGGCTTCCTTCAGAGCTTTCTTTATTGTGCGAACTCTATATCATACAGATTACATTGTATGTTTCTTCGTGAATTGGATGACTAAGCTTTTAGACTTTATTTCCCATTATGAACTTTGATGGGTGCAACCATTTGTTTATATGAGCCAAATAAAGAGTCACAAGACGCCAAAAACAAAATGGTATTTTTAAATCACAACATACAGTTATACTGTATTATTATTTAAAAATAAAACTTCATAAACGTATCGTTAACAATCATATAAAATACTACGAAAAGAAAGAATCAATTTGAATTAAGAATGAATTGGCGATGAAGGGTCAAATGGAAAATTCTTTCGCAGAGCCACACAATGGCCGTGAATTTTCCCGCGAAATAACAGCTGAGCGAAATGGAGCGAGACAGACTGCGAGATAAGTGTGTCCCTGTCTAACGAGGAATAGATAGCATGCAGTGGGTCATGCAGCTAGTCACGTAGACCAGAGACAGGAGGAAAACGGTTAGGGCTCGGCGGGCAGAGGGAGGGGAGACGAGTGCGAAATGGGGCTACAATGGCGGTGCGCGTGCGCGGGAATGCCAAAACAAAGCAAAGTGCATCAGCTGCAGTCGCAATAATTCTCAATTTGAATTTATTAAGTTTCATTTTGCTGCGTTGTTCGGACTGCGGCGGTCGCGGTTATTATCTATAATGCACACTTTTGTATATGCGTGCATTATCTATCCCAATATTAGAGCACAAGAGATGAGTATGTAGGTAATTAAACTATTATTCGCTAGCGACGTATTGAAACGATGAGATCAATAGATGTGTGGAAAAATGAATTAAATACCAAGCAATGACGCTTCACAGAAATGTAAAAAAAGAAAAAATATATATATAATTATTTTTTCGAGTATCGAATACGTAATTTTATACTTGCCTTTTTAGGGGAAATATCCTTGAGTCAAGTGTTTCATGTCACTTTCTTTTTAGGGGAATTTACGTTAGGGGAACTATAAATGAAAAGGGTTGAAAAAAATCACTAACGTAAACAAACGCAGTTGTTTGAAATCATGCACCACTGTGTAATAATAATTCGTTATTTTTCAAAAGTAATTTTCAGAGCGTGTTCAGCCATTGACCAACGACGGTCGTCCTTTTTTTAATCCACATACGCTCCCAATACGTAGCATATGATGTAGCCTTTATTTTTTAAGAGAGTGTAGAGGCAGAAAAGGTATGATTCCGACACGTCTAGTAGTTAGCCAATCGCTCTGGCCCGTAAACACAGATATACTGTGAAATGTAGAATGGATTTATACCGAATAAATGCTACTCTACAAGATTTTATTTAGCATCAGATGGAATTTCACCACACACCCAATGCCTTCAAAAATGTATACAAGAATGCATTAAAAATATGATGGAATCGATCCCTCGAGAATGTCATCGAATTAATAAACAATAAATAATAGTTTTGACAGTGGCAACATTGCAAGAAGGAAAACGTCGTTATTTTCGCGCGAAAACTGACAATTACATAGATGTCAAATAAAAAAAAAATCTTATTGTGACTCGATTTTTTTTGTTCAAGTTCCATCGAGTGAGCATTGAATGTTGGAAATAAGAAATTATGATATTTAGCATCAAGATCATTGACTTGCCACCTAAGTTATACGTTATAACCTGATAAACTAATTGAAACCGTATGTTGCCGTTGGAGGACATCTCTACTAAGTCGTGACAATTCTGACACGACAAGGATGAAACGTTTGTCTGTATACCTGAATGTGTTGTAACTACACCACACCGTCCATGTGTATTGGTTATTTTTGAACTAAAACAGGGTGGCATGAAAACGCATGAAAACACATTTGTTAGGGCCAGTTTTAATCCCGGGACTTATTTACTACCAATCCCAGGGTTTCGGGATTTTAAATATTAGTCATGTATTTTGGAGTGTTTATGTGCACAATATTTGTATAATAAAAACGAATATCTACTAATTGTAAATATTTTGTGATCTTCACACTTTCCACAATTAGTAACAGTAAGAAACAAGAACAGACAATTTTTAAAAGAAAAAATGCAACTATTGCTATGTAACTTAACATGTCAGGGAGGAATTAAATTCATCATATTTAACGCATATAATTTGAATGCTTTATATATAGATATACCTTTACATTGACCATAACATAAATAACACCCAAAATATATAAGTATGTATACTCTTTCATACAAAAGCAGTACTGGACCGAAATTGAATATTTAATATACAATTAAAAATGAAATTACGCTTGAGGATCCCGAATACCGGGATCACAGAAAGAGTTCGGGATAAGATTCCCTAATTTTGGTTTAGCGGATTTCCAAGAGAGAAAAAAACGCCTAGTTTCACGTCTGACAATGCATCCCCATCTGCGTTTTGAAAAAAACGTTTTTTTTTTTTTGACAACGCGACACGATTCAATAAATTCACATTGGATCAGTGATTCCAACAAAGTATACGTGTTCGGATAATTCATAACACCGCAATTTGAAATTTATCGTTATTTTCCTTATTGAATCTTTTACACAAAATTATAAATTAAATTGAGTTGGTTGCTTGGCATGTTACTAGATGTGACACGTGTTTCGCTTCTTTGAGAATCGTCACCAAGTGTATAGTAAAGTTATTAACCACGGAAGTGAGCAGTGAATCTAATTTATAACCTTAAAATGAAGAGCGGGTGGGACTTAAGTTGTAATCAGACAAGTTTATATAACAATATTGGAATTTGAAACAACATATGAAAGTTAGACAAATATAAACACGGGCCCAAAGTCACTATTTTCCAGTACAGCCGTATTTATGCACAAGGCACATGATGGAATTCAAGAAGCGCCTATTTCGTACCACATTATTATTGTAGATACTACCACTTATTAAGGAATATTATTTATGAAATTGTTATTTGCTTAGCAGAACTCCATGTATGATACTATATAACTATAATACGCTCGTTGAAAGCTATTTCGGCTTCTGCTTTCGCCAGAACTACGATTAGACTTAAATAAGACAAAGTTTTATATATTGTTTCATAATAGATATACAGTATATTGTATCGTTTATTCTAGTATCATAAATGTCCTCATTGATTGTAATATTATTTTTATAACTGTGTTAGGAGCTGTTGTTCGAAAATAAAACATTCTGAGTAATATTAATAAACTGTTAAAATAGATAATATTGGGATTGAACTATACCATAGGTACTATTTTACTAAAAGCAAGGAAACGATATCAGTCGAAGATAGTCATATCATAATTAAGATAAAGTTACGATAGTAAAATAAAGCTACGATAATAAAATTAAGATGTTATGTTATAATACAGAAAAATAAAATATCTTTAAGATGACAGTATATAATATTTAAGATATCCATTGGGGATGATTGATGAAACTATAATATTAAATTTGAATCACATCTTATGTTAAATTTATAACCTTAATAATCAATTCATTGCCGAAGTATTGCGATTAACAAGGAAGGCAGAATTCTCATCTAGGCTTCGTATAAGTCGCGATAAATATGTGGTTGTTGGGTACACGCGTCTTCGAACTTTCCAACCATGAAAAGTCATTTAGATAAATTCATATAACTCAATTTGCATAAGTTTGCTCATGATATGAAGTTTGCAATGTACGACAGCGACACTGTGGTGTTAATTTATAATACAACATACAAGAGCTTTTGTCGCATCTTCAATATAATAATAATAAACACTTCTTATAATCTGCGAGGCAATATCTTGATTAACACTCCGAAGCATCGCATTATTTGCGCACATATAAAAAGGGTCTGCAATACAAATATGAGAGAAAACACATTCCGAGATCAATCATCCATTATTATTTTTGTGCAGTCATTCCGAAAAGGTGACCTTGCAAAAAATATTCGACAAGTATCAGGAAAAAATGCAGTATTATAATATTTCGTTCGATCGAAGATGAATTTTTCCGCCTCAGTTATGAAGCAACATGATTGATTATACAGCTATGGTAGGAAACTTCATCAGTATTTTATTTTGATTGGTATATCGGCGCATATCGGTGGCGGGCGGGCGGTCTATGTATGCGGTGCATCCCTTCTTAGTTTAAACGCCTATAGTATTTTCCTTTTACAATGCAGTATAGTTTTATTTCGCATTGATAATTTTTTAGTTACCCACATCACTTTTAACAACCAGCTCAAAGCAGACTCGTGAGATATAGGCAGGGCGCGTGGGTCACAGATACGGCTTTGAAATTTGCTTCCATCGCGCCTACTCTACTCTACGACACTTGCTCAACCTTTATCATGAATGTGGAATTTTGCTTGAAAGGTGTTTCAGGTCATAGAAAAGTTTTCGTTGAAGATTTTGATGGTACTCATGCTTTTTCATATCATTTATTAAGATCCTAAAAATCAATCGAAATAAAAATGAAAGTTGCTTGGGTAAATAACAATTATAATTGCAATTATTTAACTGAAGGTATGCTAAAAAATAGATTTGCATTCATCATGCCAAATTTTTGAAGGATTCGAAAGAATCGATTTGGATGATTATGTTATTATAAAGTAATAAAAAATATATTAATGTGGAATAAAGCTATACGAAATTCAAATACGATACGGTACGAAGAAAATTTTATAAGGAATATGCCACATCCACCACATTAATAATAGATATTTTTTACCGGAATGATGATAACTGTTACAATTTAATGCGAATTCTACAGATTTCTACATCATAAAACTGCATACGGCCACATAACTGTTGTAAGCCATAAAATACTATATTACGACCACGGCGCGCACGCGAAATTGAGATCAATTGAGTATAGAAGAACTCAGAAATCTGACGAAATTGTGAAAAACCGTTTTAATAAATAGGGTTGGCAACAATAGTAGATGAATATATGAATTACCGATATTATAAAGAAATACACAAATAATGATGTCGGCCAAATGCTCAGGCAATACCGGACGGATAAAAATATCATTGTATGGATATTTCATTATTACATACGAGTATAATAAAAAAAAATGTTTCTTAATTAAATTTTCTTTCGTTTGTCTCGATGAATACTGGAATCATCAACCTCAATGAGATCTTTGTGCAGGTCCAGTTCGAAGAAGTCCTATTGTATTCAACGCTTTCCAACGAATCCTTATTGAATAATTAATTTATACCGGTCCGTTCTCTATGTGGAGCATATAATAGAGATACCAACCGATTTTTATTACGAAAACTGCGTATCATTCAGTTGCTTAACTTCCCACCATCAAAAGGATAGGAAGAGGAGTTGGAAGGATAAGATAAAAACAGGTTAAGTGGATAGCCGATCGCTCACGTTTTCGTTGTTAAAACCATTTATTCGATATGGATAAAATAGACGATATACTGGAATCTCGAAGTCAGCAATACCGGTATCGCAACCCTCGTTTTAACATCAAACGGCTTTAAGTTGGCCGAGTAATAAATTATAATTACATACGGAAGAAAATGAAAAGTGTGGCAAGCAACTGCACTTGATTATAAATTATCTATGCATAACCTGCGGTCCGCAATTTTCTGCATGTAGCAATTATACACCTGAATTGTTAATAAGAATTTGTTGATTGAATTGGCATTCACTTGGTAGAACTCCATTATAACACGGTGAAAACCTTTAGAACAGCTAGAAATCAATAGACACCAATTATCACAAAAGATTCTTAACGACCAAACTAACATAATAGTATCGCCACTTGTCCAGCCGTTGCACAAAGGGGTGGTCTGATTTACTTCCAGAAGGATCACTTCCGTCCCACATATAATCTTATTGTCATAGGCGCCTATTGTTTCATTTAGAACTTTGGAAATTTAGTGTCATTGTGTTAAGTAACAAGCTAAGCCGTTGGAACAGAAGAGAGGATGTGTTGTGTGCCTTTTCTGCACAGCTATATATAGATAAGCAAATGTTAATTTAAGCATAGTTCTGACGATGGCGTGAGGCGAAATAGCTATCAACTATATTTGTTAAAAATAATTTTGTAGAACTAAAATACATTGCTATTTTTTCACCGTGTAATAAGAATTTGACTCAACAACAAAAAAATTACACTTGTCTTCTAGTAATTATTTGTATATCCAACCGTAGAAAAGCAAAAGGACGCAACCGTAGGTCTTTCAAAATAGTCTTTTTGATAGTCAAAATGTACATATAGAACTTAACCATTTTAATTCCGTAGTGCCGTTCGACAAACCAGACGCCATACGAAAAACATTAACTTTCGGGTGGTTTTTTTTTATTAAAAAATCCTTACTAGGTTTATGAAAGTTTAAATTCGAAATTCATATTTTTTCTGAAAATAGACTACTAAAAACCCGTATGACATGGTGTGTTTAGTATAGAGTATCAACTCAACTTTAACTTAATTGACAGTATCTAAGGATGCCCCGCGAAGCCTCGTGTGTCAATTGAATTGGCATAAATTGGTTATATTAATTAAACGATTAAATTATATCTTTTCCTTCCCTAAGCGAAGCAGATCCTACCCTTATCTCTATTTTTCGACTTCAAAGTGACAAGGTTAAAAAGATTCTTTAGGCATTCCGCGCATCCGAGCCCGTCTGTGTTTTTTTTTCCCACCCCTGTTGTGGACATTTACAAAGGCAGTAATGCAACTATAATTTAACTTACGTAGGTAAAAATAATTGCGATCGAAAGCATAGATAAATAGTGTGTACGTGACGACCGCAAGGTTTTACGAACACACGTGAAGATTTACACGTGTGCATATGCGAGCGGAGGAAGGCTGAGGTTCAATAAAAGAAAAACGAGCGCGGGAAATAAATTCGATAGGTAGGTAATGGCTACATTATCTACGGGCAGACAAGTAACATGCTTTTGTATCCCATATCACTTCATTGTTGAATTTTTGAGGTCAAGTACACAAGCTGCTGATCAAACCGGTATGCCCTTTCTGCAGTTGCGATTGATAAATTGATTAATTCAATTATGTTCGCATATAGTTCATCTGGCGACGGTGGGACAATTTAATGTATGCTATGTATTAATATTAAGCCAATTAACATTGAATTCGCACAATATGCGAACGTTATATTGTAAAAAAAACCGCTTTTTTGACTGTTAGAACCCTCCAAATGAAAACTACAAATTCTTAACGTAATTCTCGAACAGTTTGTTTTGTATGCCTGGTAATGATAAGCAATCAATGATTTACATTCTATTAGTTGATAATGCTGGCAATAAACGAAATCATTCCTGATAATAATATTATAAAATTGTAGGAAATAGTGAAAAAAAATGTGTTTTATTTGTTTAACCTTTTGATCACGACTGTCGAATATCGGCGCCCCGCAATAAATGAGTTAAAATGCTCAATAAAGTATAAACATAATTCCTACGATGTTGTAAGCTAAAATAGCGATAAATACATAAAGGTTTTCGAGAGTGTCTAATACAAAAATAGATGATCAAAATGACTGCCTATACAGACGACTATGGGTTCCATAGACAAGCGTAACGGAATATTAGTGTTATTGCTTTAAATATATACAATTAAATTCTGAATAAAAAATAACACCTTACCTTGGTCCGCCCGTTAATTGTATAGGCACCTAATTTTCCATTGTTAATCATTTTATTCGCCCGCATTATGATGTTATCAACCTGCAGAAAAGAAAAAAAGAAATTGATTGACATTGATCAAAATGATAATGATAAATTTTGATATGAGTTTTCCCATGTTGGTCGGTGGATAGACACTAAAAGAACCCAGGTAGAGAATACTCACATCTTTGGGTTGAGCGATGTGATTTCTGTATTGATATTTTGCTGTCGGTGGCACTTCATTTATAGGAGGTCGGAATTGCAGTCATATTCACCGTTGATAATAGACGATCCATCAAACTTGACCGATATCGGTACATATTCAACAGTTTTATGTAAGTAATTACTATGATTAAAATATATGATTATTCCTGATTGAAGATTGTTCAAGTCTTGGTTTATCTAGGCCGCTCGTATACATAAGAGTGAGTGTTCGTTATAATACTCACTGTTCACAGTATTTTTTAGAAATTATCCTCGAAAGAGACGATACTTGGCTAACTTACAACCAGTTCTTTTAAAATGCTTGGTATCAATACGAGATGAAAAATATTTTCATATATCAATCGAGGGAACGTCCATTAATTATGTCAACGATTTTTATGCCAAATTATGTCAAATTTCAGTAACCCACCGAAATAGTTGTGTCAATAAAATGATCACCCAACGTTTTCTGCTCAAACTTTTAAGGCAAACAATGTTTAGTACTACTTCCAGAATTTAATATTTTTAAAAGCAGGACCGGTTTCGCTTATCGCGACTATTATCAACAGATTACGACTGATTACGAATTAGTACCGAGAGGTCTTTAATATTTTATTTGTCTATTATTTAACTTCATTTATATATATATATATATATATGAGCATTACCAATGATCCTAATTTAAAAAAAATTTAAATTGCGGAAATAAAACTAAGCATATACAAACTACGATTGTATGCGAGTTTGTGCTATACAAACACATGGGCCGATTCTCTAGTTTTGGTTTATTAAATTCATTGTAAACAACAATATTTCATGCGTCTGCTCATTTTAAACTCCTTAATGTCAACAATCCGCGACCCGAAAACTACAAGGTTCCAAATGCCGATGTTTGCCAGAGCAAAAAGAAGCACTAGGGAAGCCGTTGAAGTGCTTGTAGGAAGGCCTAATAGTTCCTTTTTTTGCCGAAAATCGACACTGACATCTATATTGAATTCGGAACGCGAATTGTCAAAGATTTTCAGACCCCCTTCCCCTTTGACACAATCAATGGACGAATCCTTATCTCGTCAAGCAGCAATCTCTCCTGTAGTGTAGAATATCAGCGATACTATGTTTTAGCTTCTTATGTTCATATAACAAATATATTAAGTACCAGCGATACCTATCTATTTTTATCTAGTTTGTAAATGTAAACACATGTTTTCACTTATCAAAATTCATTTACGCAAAAATATTGTATTTTTACATTACAGGCAGTCCTGGACTTACGACGGTTCGACTTACGACCAAAAAATAGCATTTTTGCTAAAATGCTTTGCCAACCCTGATTCATGCGTAAACAAAGATGATGCCATAAATACTTCCTGCCGGTCAGTAGATCGAGGATGTGAGCAAAGAATGTCGATTGTTTCTCACTTCTTCCCATCGTTGTTTTTAAATTATGCATACATAATTCAGTCAACATAATGTTTTTGAACTTAGACATAGATACACATTAATATAATAAGATATAAATAATACATATACCCATTTAATTTCTGAAGTGAATAATCAATAAATCGTGCCCATAATGACGTGCAAACGGAGTAGATGTGACAAAAAAAGAGAAATGCAATAGATTTAGAAAAAAAACTTAAGTCTGTGAGGCTAAGTATATTGATCAAACAGGAAGATCGTTTCATACTAGATTTAAGGAACATTTAGCTTGTGCCAAAGAAGGCGATGAGATTTCTACTTTTGGAAACCATTTGTTTCAAAATAAACATTCATGTGATTTTACTATAAACTACAAAATCCTGCATTTCAATAACAAATCACTGAAATTAGATAAACAAGAAATCCTTGAAAATAATCGATATAAATTGTTGCCTAATTCTAACCTTATAAATGAACAAACTACTTTTGCGTCGTCACCATTGTTATACTCATTAAATTAGATTAATAAATATTTTTTTTTTTTTTTGAAAAATGATATTGCCTCCTTTTACTTTATTTTTTTACAGAAAATATTGGAACGCCCCTGACTGACCATATCTTCCCATCTCATCGATTCATCTTTAATTGACAATCATTAAAATTCTCATGTATTAATTTATTTTGTTCCATTAAGTAGTGAGTGTGGGTTATTTTCGTCATTAAAATTTCCCACTCCTTACTTCCTTATTGATTGTTCAGAGCTCCTAATGGATTATTGATTTACCATAATTGTAATTGTAATTCTTAATAAGTGATTGTGAACATTTAATTTTTATACTAATTTACTTTATTTGTATCAATATTGTATGATTTTATGTAAATTGTTTCCTAGTTCTTGAACCCATGGTTTTGTACACCTGCTACCTTTAACTCAAATTATTTTTTTGTTTTGTATAAATAGACTTGTTTGTAAATTGTATTCTATCAGTTGATAATGCTCGCGATGAGCGAAACCGGTCCTGATCAAAAAATATATTGTGGAAATAAGTACTAAAAAAATGTTTTTATTATTTAAAAAAAAGCATGCAATTCACGTCAACAATTTCTCAAAAAATTATTAGGAACATACAATTGGACATTATCAAAGATAGCAGAATTCTCATGTTTGTCTCATTGTGAACTGAAGGAAATATGTAGCCATGTATATTTCTCTTTGAATTTTCAAACTTTTAAAAGTGAACAGGTCTAATAGAAAATCAGTTAGTGCCGGCTTACCTGGTGGATGAGTTGGCCGATGTGCGTGCACTTAGGCTCCTTTCCGTCGATCCACGTGATCTGATCTCCGCGGATCGTCTTGAGGTCTCTCCGCCTCGTGCTCAACACCACTTGGCCATCCTGGGAATCAAGAGACAATTGAATTATTATCTGAACTGTCTGATAAACGACATGGATGAGCAAGTAACAATATAGAGCACACGTAACCATACTGAAAATTTCAATTGAAAAAATATACAGATGAACTAGAGTATGTATTACAGGAATTGTGCTTGAAAAATTTCAATCCATTATATCAGAGTATTTTATAAATATAATTTGAAAACTTAGTAGTAGACAGGTAGTTGATTCCAAAACATAAATTGTCTTTTGTTTTAGTACAACAATTGAAAAGAAGGGCAATCAACTTTCTCATATTAAACAAAAATATTTAGAATATTTTCTATTAGATGCTAAAATTAGATATATATATTGTACTAGTTTTTTTTTTTTTTTAAATAATCTTTAAAATAAATACAATTAATTTTGTGAACTGCATTGAATACATCACCATTCATTATCGAAAATGTTGCACAATTTTGAATAGTCCCACATTTATTATTCCTTGATCAATAATTATCCTTGATTTATCAATTAAAATGATGGTTCCCATCACAAATATTACTGCGATTCACTGTTTCTGTATTCTAATGTACCTATGTAATTCAAGTCAGAAATACCCACAACTACATAAAGCTGACATTGCTGCCTCGGCACGAATTTTATCTAGAAGATAATATTGTCAGGTCAGTTATATTGAGCATTATTGAGGTGTAGAGTTAACAATTGTCTATATTCTCTTAATCTACGGTATTGGCAGTTGTTTTGCTAAGTGCAAATGACATCATAGTCCACAACGTCAGTCAGATATTGGTTCTTAAAGGTTTCTAGAGTAATTATGTTAGCCAAAATGTGATCTGCTTCTTTGTCATGTGGGACTACATAATTCAAGGGGGTGTAACGGTTTTTACCTATTAAAAATGCAGCAGTTGTGATGATCTACGTAAGTAGGAATTAGCAGAAAGGGTGTCGTCAAGCTTCTTGGAAGAAAATATGAGTCACAATTTGGGACATAGTTCATTATTCATGTTGTTGGTGAAATAGATGTAGATATTTTATAGAAATATATAGTCAAAAATACTTCATTATAATTTGATATTTTAAAATAAATATGAATTGTTTATAGTTAAAAGGATTATTTGTTTACATATAATAGTGATGAACAATCTGGGTCCAAACTGGCATTTGTTTAACAAGTATTTCATCACCAAATTTTTCTTCGAATATGAAAAATCCTGTGTTTGATATGCTAACTAATTATAACGTAGCAAAAATATATAACCTGAATTATCATTAACAAAAAACACAATGGAGAATTTTTACCAATTTTCCAATAAACAGTTTCCCACCCCACAAAAGACGGCTTTAATTAATGCAAGTCTTTTCAGAAGCACCTACATTGTTCAGTAAGCATTTCTTATTTAAACTTAACAACTTTCAAGATTAAAACAGCTTGAAACTGATAACTTCGAGCTGTACTGACGATAGTAACCACAAACATTGAACCTAACACCAAAATGCTTACTGCCAGCATGCAGTGTCTCAACAATTGATAATATGTTTCGTTGCGCAAATATGCACGTAATACAGAATGAAAAATGATTGAAGAAGTTCATTATTGAAATAATGTAACTATTGGATTAAAGATATATATGAATGACATTACATTTCAGCAATTTCAATTGGTTATGATATACAAATGATGAATCTTAACAAAAATTTCACTTTTGGTTAAAATTGGGGAAGTAGTACAAAAAAAAAGTACTTAATTTTTATAAATGAAATGCTATCAAGTAAAAAATTATATGTTATGCCGAACAGCAAAGGATGAGTTCTGTTAGGATGCTACCATTAAGAGTGTATGTTTGACATTCCTAAAAAGTATTTATAGGAATAAATTATGTTATACTGAAGACAGATTATTTCAAGTGCAGTAAATGGGAGGATTTATCTTATGTCAAAAATTATTCAATTTATACGAATATGGAAGAATAATCAAAATATAATTTGTATTGTTTTAATGTTTTTTAACAATTGCAGAAAAATGTATTATTTGTACTAATATCTCTGATGATTTTAATTAATTTAAAATTTGCAATGTATTATAAAACTAGACTAGACTTTTTTTATTCATGGACATTCCTAATATGGAGCATATGGCCACTGTATTGGAGGTATCTCATCAGAAATTTTTCTACAAGGACCAGATAGAACTAACATTCCTAATCGTTGTTTTTGTATTTTCCGGGTGAGTAGGGATAGAAGGGACAGGACTAAATAAGACGAGTGGTAAGGTAATTCCTTTCACCATGTCTCGATTTTTAGGATCAGATGATTGGGAGAGAAATTATAGATATCAAAAGCACCCACGCTCTTTGAACAGAAAACCATTGAATAAAAGAAAAACATTGACCACTGCACCACATACCAGGTAAAATCTTTTAGCTTAATGTAATGATTATTTCCCAAATAAATGTCTCCCCAGCAAGAAAGATTTAAGTGCTTTATGAAAGTATATATAATGAATTAACAATCAGGATATTGCATCCTAGAATTTGGTACTTGAAAAGTTCAAGACTGAGATACGTTTTCTGAATTAATTGCCGAATTCAAATAGACCAGATTTAGATTACATGAAGTAGAGATTATTTCAAGCGATACAATACTAAAAAGATGTACTGATTTACTTGGTAGACTGGCAGAAGTTAACCAAAGTGAAAATAGAGTATTTAAAAGCAAACCTAAAAGTGGAAATAAAGGAAATTGTTCATATTGGTTACAGTGTGTTAAACATTCATAAAGTAAACATCATCATTGTAGAACAACATTATTACATAAAATTAATTCTGTATTTTTCTGAAAGTTATCTATGATATGGATCTCTGAAACATAAAAATAACCTTTTATCTATGATATCTATCAACTGAAGCTGCTTGATGGAATTTCATTAACAAATTTGAAATGTTGAAACTTTGATAAGAATAAACAATGTAAAGTGTTATTTCTCATAGAATAGTGTTCGGTTGAACAAAGCAATCTGATATAATTTGGTACAATGTGTGTTACAATAAAACAGTTGAAAGTGCTGAAAAAGATATATCAATTGACACTAAATACTTATGTGGTTCTGACCAATTCCAAGTAAAACAATCAAACAAATGTTTTCACTGAAAGATTTTTCATCTCAAATGAACAAAATATAAAAAGAGACTTTTTTACAACCAATCGGTCATTACATACAACTTTCATTACATCAACACTAACTACTCTACACAAAATTTTCATGAGTTATTTTTAAATTAATACTTAATAGTATCATCAGAACTGTTTATATATAAAGTCAACTATTTTTAACCAGACATTCGATCAGAAAGATTAAATTAAAGATAAGATTAATCTCATGAATCTGAGGAGCTGTCAAATGGAAAGATTACTAAATATATTTAAAATAATATTGCAAAACTTATCAGCTTATCCTTCTGATATAATTATATTTACCTGGTAAGGATAAAAACAAATTATAATAAGGTTGATCATATGAAGTATGCATGCTTTTGATGAATGAGTTAAAATCCAAAATCGAATAATTCGTAATCAAACAACTTGGCGAATAAAATGACTGTCATAATCAATAATAAACAATATAAAAATCCAATGTTTACATATGACAGACCAATGTAAACAACGAGAAATTGAGTTCTTTTAATAGACTGAGTTGCAATGACATTAATAGCACTGTACGAGTTATATTTAGATATTAGATGAAAAGTGTATGTATTGGTGGACTTACCTTGAATACGCCTGCTGAATACATGTCCAGGACTTCTTGAAGGACCGATCGTCCTCGTGTCGTCCCTAAAAAGTTGTCTAACACACACAGTCCATAAGTATTCATGTCTCCTATCACACTGCGGCATATTTCCTCGCCAGCTTCTTGGTTCTCTTTACCGAAATTGTTTTTGTTGTGCAAAAAGGGAGGCAGCCCCGAACTGTACTCCCCGGCTAGGGATATCTCCGGAAACTCGTGACGTCTGTCGGGAAACACATTTTCGCCAGAAATGGGCATTGTATTTTCTATATTCGCTGTGTGAATTGAATTGATAATACCGTCCGAGTATTTATCACTCGTGTCCGATTTGAATTCTAAGGGAGCACTCAACGTTTCGGCATTAGAACTTAAAATCTCCGATTCGGACGACCCTTCGAATGTTATTGTATTATTACTATTCACCTCCCTATATGACACTTCATCTGACGTATTATCGCGAATATTCTTAATGGCAGACGGTGCATTTTGACTTTGAAGGCCTTTTTTACACTGGGCTTTGTGCCGTTTCCAATCGAGTTTTTGGTGTTCTTTACTACAATATAATACTAATTTACAACGCGAACACCTAAGAAGCTTGTCACTTTCACCGCAGACCTCACACGCGCCTTCGACGGCCGAATTCATTCTGGCCTCTCGACGCAAACTGCAAACCGAAGTTTGACAGGCAAGGCACAAAAAATACTGACAGTACGGCCATGTTCGATTCGAATCACCTTCGGCAAAGTCAAATATCTGTCTTGTTTGGTTAAGAATGTAAGATAAAGATGTCGTGTATTATTAGAAAAGCTTTTGTTTGCTCAGAAAAAAAAGTGTGTATTTATATGCTTGATAAGTGATAAAATAATAAAATATCATTCATAAAGTTGGAATATTACGAAATCTGTTTGACCTCAGATATCGTAAGTTGGCTGAACTGCCATGGCGCTATATTTAAAATAAAAAATGAAGGCAATGGTATACTTCTTCCTGAAGTAGGTTACAGTGGAATGAAATCTCTTTTACGTTTCTTGCAATTTTTTTTGCACAACCGTTTAGTATGCTACCTATCCTCCTTTTAAAAATAGATTTTTTTGTGCACATAAAGAAACATAGTTTCTGCCTAAATTATAATTATTTGATCATTCAAAAAAGTCTAAGATCAAAGGGATTGTGAGAAGCTATACATAATACTTTTTTTGAATTCTTAAAAATACGATTTCTGATCTCAATTAGTAATAATTACCTGTGGTGTTAATTCATTTTAGGCGCTGCATTAATATATTGTAACTCTTACATTTCCTATTTAGTAATAAAATTGACTTCTTTTTACACAAATTTACCAAACTAAGAAAACTAGTCTAATAATTTTTTGGTTTTGGTAAGAGGTATACCTCTCAATATTTTTTTATGAAATTTCTAAATGAAATCAATTCAATGATGATTGTAACGAACATTATCTTTTCATATTAATAATTTTTAAATGTGTAAACCGTCACTTTTTAATAGAAAGGTCTATATTTTAAATAGAGATACATATTTTTAGTATTATTCTATTTCTACAATATATGTAAGATCAGGACCAGTTTTTATTATTTAAAATTTCATATTAATATTTGTTATTGTAGGAAGAACAATCAGAATTAAATTGCTGTTGAATCATTTACCTTCTTCTTCCACCTGACATGGATCATATCCACTTGGGAATTTTATAATTTTTTTTTTATGGAGTGCTTGAAAGAATTTGAATAAAACTTGAAAAATTTATAGTTATGACTGGTTGTCTATATTGTTTGTTTTTTGGGATAATGGTAAGATTTCGAACTTGTTAACAAAAAGTTGGTACATAAAATATAGTTCCCAAGAAATATATTTTCACTCAGACCTCAGAACAAGGTATACTTATTGTTGAATATAGATATGGCAGCGGTAACATAATGTTTTACTGTTATCATAGTATATAATATATGTCTAGGAATATTTCCTCAATCCATATTACTTTTGCCAAAGTCAAAATGAAGATTGGAGAAAGTAAGAGTTCGACATTATTAAGTTTTTGTTTGAGATCTGTGACAAAGTCTTCCTAACATAAGTCAATGCGGACATGATAACGGTATGGATGTAAGCCTTATAAAATGAATCAGTAATGCTGTCTTTTTTACCCACTACTTGCTCTCGTATGATGGAATAGCAGACACCATAGCGTCCACTTTGTGAGAAAATATTAATATGGCTGATTGCGAAACAGCTCACTGTTCACCATGTACTATCACTCACATAGGACACTCCAAGTAATGGCGAAAAATTAATATTTTCATACTGTGCTGAGACACAGTTTATATAGCAACATATTTTATATAATAAAACACATTTTTTTAGTGATATTTCCATTTTTTATATTCATGAGTGAAACTGGTCCTAATCATGAATAACTTAAATGTTGGTAATAGTACAATTTTTTTTATTATTTAATATATAACCCAAAAAATGAATAAACATTTTGATTAACTTATGCTGAAGGCTTACAGTTTTCAAAATTAGGGTAAGAAGATGATGACACTTCCAAGTCTTCTATTTCTATCGCAGCAACCTGAAACTGGTGATCTGTGTAGTTTTGGCATTATAATCAAGTGATTTGTAGAGCATGTTATGCATGTAATGTAAGTGTATTTTTTTTTCGATTGTATATTTTCACAGATAAATGTGCTGGTCTCTGTTGTATCCGTAAATTTTACAACTTACTTTTATAATTATCGTCGATTATCTTTAATGGTCCTGTAACCAGGTTTTAAAAAAATTCAGCTTAAAATACTTTTTCGTTTCATATACTTGTATGATGATGCAACTTTTCCGAAATTAACTTGTAAATAATCAAACTATTTGTCGGCCTTCATAATTCATCACTAAGAGCCTTGTTACCAGATTTTTTCAGTGCTAGCAAGGTTAGTATGAGCTGTTCACTTTAAATGGATATTTCTTAATATCACTTAAGGTGATATTAAAGAATATTCATTTAAATTTAAATTATAATAACTCTACATTTCCAAATGATTGACTCAGGCTTCACCCAGCAGTCAGTTCAAACGCATCCAAGTATTAAAATTCCTGAAAATGTTGTCAGGTGAAACACAGGTTGCAAATGATTAAACATATGGAGATGTAGTTTCAACAATTCAAAATTGATATTACAATGACATCAATCACCCTCAGTAGATATATATTATTTCATTAAACTAGCCATCTTCAAATGTTTTCACTCTTCATTTTAAATTTAATAATTTTCATTGCTTACATTAGTAATGAATAGTTTACAAAACAGCCGGTATGAAAATGTTTGTCGAAGAAGCGAAATACATATTGCATCTAGTAACAATCCATGTAAAATAATAAAACTTCCAATTTTAATGTATAACTTATACAATGTTACCGCCAAATCATTAGAAAAACCTTAATTATGGATTAGTTGTTGTGGATGAGCAGGGATTCAGGTTAGGATTGAATTTCAAATGAAAAACTGTAAATGAATATACCAAAATGTCTTTTATGCTTGCAAAAAATATAAAAACAATTTTCATATTACATGATCAAGAATTTCATGTCAAAGAACAATTATGAAATAATTTTAACTTGTGAACTGAATAAATAAGCATACTTTCAAATGTCAAATGCATTATCAGACGTAGGTCAGTGGTATTTTAGATATGTTTACAATTTAGTATCGTAAACTGCGGCAAGTTATTGTTCACTCCTCTTTCTTGGGTACATATGTGAGTACAATGACTGATTTACCCGAAACCAGCACTGCATCAGAAGACACTTTACCCCTGAAACAAAAAACAGACAAATGTTGTAGTTCCCAAATAAGTGAATACAATTACGGTACATAGAGACTGTCAAGCCACATTCCCTTCTTGGTGGAAAGTTATTATATTCAAATAAATGAAATACAATGTTCAATACTATTACACGGTGAAAAAATAGCAATGTATTTTAGTTCTACAATATTTTTGTAGAACTAAAATACATTGCTATTTTTTCACCGTGTTATAATGGAGTTCTACCAAGTGAATGCCAATTCAATCAAGAAACAATAGGTGTCTATGACAATAAGATTATATGTGGGACGGAAGTGATCCTTCTGGAAGAAAATAAGACCACCCCTTTGTGCAACGGCTGGACAAGTGGCGATACTATTATGTTAGTTTGGTCGTTAAGAATCTTTGTGATAATTGGTGTCTATTGATTTCTAGCTGTTCTAAAGCCGTCATTCTCCGACCCTTACTACAAAGATGCAAACATTTAGGGGCTGAGTTTGAATTTATATTATGTGATTCATTAATAACGTGATTAGCAAATTGTGAATCTGTTTTTTTATTGTTGAATGATCTTACATGTTCCTTAGCTCGAGTAGATATACTTCTACCTGTCTGTCCGATATAAACGGATAAACATGAGCCACAGGACATTTTATAAATACCGCTTCTGTCCAGTTTATTGATTTTATCTTTACTATTTTTATGATGTCTGCCTAAGTTATTGTTGACCTTGAAAGCTACGTTTATTGAGTTTTTAACAAGCTAAGCCGTTGGAACAGGAGAGAGGATGTGTTGTGTGCATTTTCTGCACAGCTATATATAGATAAGCAAATGTTAGTTTAAGCATAGTTCTGACGATGGCGTGAGCCGAAATAGCTATCAACTATATTTGTTAAAAATAATTTTGTAGAACTAAAAATACATAGCTATTTTTTCACCGTGTTATAATGGAGTTCTACCAAGTGAATGCCAATTCAATCAATTCAATACTATTTCCATGTTTTTATAATATATTCAGTGATTGTGAGTATTATCAGCTGATATGATACAAATTAAAGCTTAATGTTATTTACAAAAATTGAGAATTATCAGACGTTTTTGTATTTGTTTAATGCTTGCAAATAGGGGGATCGGTCCCGATTTTTATATCATGAAATTGTGGAAATAGTATTAAGTGATAGAATATTTCAGATATGATTGATGATAGAGACTTCAGCTTCCAGGAAAGAGATAGACAAAACATCATCTCATCCAGTCCGACATGGTCAATTTTATGTATAGCTTAAATACGTTATTGTGGTAAGTAAATGGTTTAAGGAGTGATGGTTTGATATTAATTAATTTAAAAAAAAAGTTAAATATCACTAGTTATACTCACTTCTGAATAACATCCACTTCATTATAATTTTGACTGAGCATATGGACTGTGAGCTCAGTAGGGACTCCTTCTATGACAGTGGTGTTCACAGAAACTGTATCACTTTTAGGATTGAATAATACAATGCATCCAGGGTTGCCAGATTTTAACCTAAACAATAAAATTTCAAATATTACAACATATGATGAAAAAATTAGCCTCTATACTCTGGTCGTTAAATTTTTCTTCGGGAAAAATAATAGAACAATTTAATATTTTTTTTATAAATCCATTTTCATTCAGTGTGTAGCATATACTTGTTACTCAGTTGCTCGACCTATTTTTTTACTAAGAGAGTAAGGGTAAAAAGGATGAGGTTAAGATAGGACTAGCGGTTAGTTGATCACTATGTTCCATTTTTAGGATTGGATGGATGGGAAGAATTTTAGATAACACAAACACCCATGACTTTGAACATGATCGGTTAATCGATTTACAAAAACTGCTGTCTGTAGAGAGAATTGAACTCATGAGTTCCGTCACGGAAGCCAACAGACCTCATATAAATCTTGTATAAATTGTAAATTTTATCATAGTTATAAATGTTTTTCCAAACAGAACCAAATACTATTTATAAGCCCCTTTTCTGCTGAGCCACATAAGGCATACATGAAATATTTCAAAAATTAATTAAACAGTGGTAGTATCAAACAAATCTATGGAAAAAAAAACAGGACCGATAGGGCTATATTTAGATTTTAAAAAAATGGTCATCCATCAAAGTTACAGCCCTTTTAACACAAAAGTATTCGTAAGTAGTTACTGTGACAGGACATTATCATAAAACAACATCAAATATCCTAGTGAACAAAATCGTCTTACCATATCCTGTTGATTCCAGGTTGCAAAATTAAAATAAAAGAGATTTTTTTTAGTAAAAGTATAATCTAAAAGTGCATACAGAATAAATTTGTTTACTTTCTTGAAACCTTAAAATACATTTTCTGATAATTACCTGGTAAAGGAGAAGACTGTATCGTTAGCTAACAAGAAACTCTTGTAGCCTCCATGCAGCATGCTGGGCAAAGCTCGCAGCGCCACCAACTCCATATACTCATTGCTTCCCTGAAATTACACGTCATTGGATAATTATACATTAAAAATTAAATCAGAAGTGTTGGTGTTAAATAAACTTATGGCAATTATTAACCTTTCCCTTAGTATGTCAAAAAAAGGTTTCCCGTGCTGTGTATTCCATACATATCATACAAATGTGTGATATAATAACAGATATAATAGAAAGAAAAGAATTTACTAAACATTATATATAAATCATATAGTTTTTTTTGACACCAACATATGGTAATGAATCGAATTTCACTGTCTGAATATGTGGAAAAAAACATCAGCCTGTGATGACAAATGACTAAATAGACAGCCTTAAATGGAAAGCTGCTGCCTGCAATCGCACTTCATTGAGTTCATGTGTGTTATGAATGTACTAGAGGTTTCAGATGGAAAATGCGAATAGAATGGATCAGACACCTCAATGTTGCTATGTCGCCTAGCAGTCAGATCGATTTATCATTATTGCGTTTTCACAAAATTAATTATGCCAATAAGTATAGATAAATGAGATATTTGACTCACCTGGGAGGAGTTCATTTTCATCACTTGCTCCAGAGAAATGATCGGTGAACCAGGCAAAAGCATACCGATGATTTCCAATTCTGAAGATAGTTTACCATCTTCTGATGAGAACTGAAAGAATCCATATTCATAAGGTTAAATAAATAAATACTTTTAAACTGATATTCTTTGTGTCTACAAAACTCAAAAGAGACTTGTTTGAAAAATTGTTTATTGTTATCATAGATATTCGGCAATCACTGCAGAGGTTCTAGAAAAATAAAATGATGGGCTAACCTGCCACGAAGGCCAAGTATTCTCTCCAAGAAGATCAAAGGTAGACTGAATCGACTGTTGCAGTGATTTAGCTGAAACCACTGCTGCACGATGCGTCAGAGCGCGTGATGAGCGAGGCAAGTCCACGACAATTGTACCATTGAATTTCAGAGATTCTATGGACTCCACATCTTCCTTCAATGTTAAAACACCTGAAAGATAACAAATATAAATTAATTTTAATCAAGTAAACATGTATTAAAATAAAACAAATAAAAACACATTTGACAGCCGGGGCAGCGTCGTGACTGAGGTAGGGTTTCTAGGGTTTCAGAAGTCCATCTTGTGAAAAGGAGATATGGAATTTTGAAATGGCAACATTGAAGGTTATCTGGGGCAAAATAAGTTACGAGCTAACTACTCCTTCCCTTTACTTTTATTCATACCTTTTATAAAACAAGAAGTTTACCAAATAAAATATATCTTTCTATTTATCACTCAAAGGCATTTCATTTACACAATTGACAACTAAATGGAAACCCTAATTGTAAGTAACTAAACATGTGGAAATGTAAAATTAGAATGGTTCAAATTCAATACCAGATATTGTGATCTTTATTCTAAAATATCAGTCCGTAAGTTTCAGGAAACAGATAAAACTGAATATGTAAACATAGAGTCGAATTCAGCCATTGTTTACACATTCATTAAGAATTGTATTCAATATAGATTGAAATCACCAAAACATGAATAAAAAAATACAATTTGTAACAACTAAACAGACATGACATGTTAAGCTGATATCCATTTCATTAATATTTTATCACACTATTTTATAGGTGACAGAGCAGCATATTTATTTTTGATGAATATGTACATACATACATTGTACATATATAGTTTTTTAAGCAAAAAAAGAAAAAGAAAAAACAGTACAAAAAAGGTAGTTTTTTTTAATAGAAACCACGGAGAGGATTTAGATAGTTGTTTCTTTACCTTCTCCTTCTGTGTATTTGAGTAGAATAGCTCTCCAGTGAACAAGGATATCGGACAAGCCGGCCAAATAGGTTGTTTTAGCGTGATTGTAGAACGCATACTCAGTGTGGATGGGGCCTGGTATTGTTCCAATTGTCTCATTTGTAAGTGACTGGTCGACCAATAAATGCTTCACCTTGGACAGCCTGGAAACAAAGCAGTTTAAATTTAAACTATTGAGCTGTATCCTTGCATCTGTCATCTATTAAAAATTTTCATTGTTTCTTTCTGCAATATGACACTTGGCCGTTTTATTATTTGTTAATTGAATTTGTGATTACTCACTGGTGACTCTTCATGTTAGTGACGATGTCTGCCTGTCATGTTGAAATATATGTAATCGCCATAATATGAGAATAAATTAATAAGACAGTTACAGGCTGTACACTTAGAATTATGCCAAACGAATTACATAGTTCTTGGAAAAATAATTATTATTATTATGCTGTAGAAAAATATAATGAATGTTGTAATTGTAGAAAAGTATCATTCAAAAAAGAGAAAAGCCAAAGTATTTTACTCATTTATAGTATTTTATGTTTTTTAGACCTTATTCCGCGGACTCCTTGCTCAGCCCAGAACTGAATGACTTTGTCGAACTCTTTAACGACTTCGGGATTGCGGAAATTGAGATCTGGCTGGGAGCTGTTGAACTGGTGAAGATAGAATTCCTTGCGAGTAGTGGAATAAGTCCATGCCGGCTTATTTAGAGTAGACACCTAATAAAAATATTATTTATTAGTTTATTAAATATCTATATTCATGTGATAGATTGCCTGAAGATGCCAAAATGCGAAAGTCAAGTCATTAATGACAAAACATGTGGAATCATACATAGGTTCAACAATTCAAATTAGAAGATTTTGACTTTTTAGCCTGTGTCAAATCTCCAATCTAATGGGAAACTGAAGCTCTGCCAAGAAACATTACAGAATTGGTTAATCAGCCCAAAATTTGACGTTCCTTTATGATTATTATTGCATTATTGACTTTTATTTAAAAATAAAAGTTTGCACTGATAAATCAAGCTACAAGTGTTTCTTATCACAGTTTTGATACAATAATATATAAACGCTCTCGGGTCTGAATGGTTAATGTAATAAAAATATTTATTTATTTAGTCCGTGTTCGTTTTCCAACCAAAATTGATAAAATATCTAATAACTCATACGTAGTTAATTGAGCCAGCAATACATTCATTTAACGCTTTAGTGTACTTAGCAGTCGATCAACATAACTGATACATTTGTCCTGGAACTATAAAAGTAATACAAATGTTTTCTTTGAATGAGTTACGTATGCTTACCCAGTTGTTAGGAGGAAGCTTCTCAGATTGAGCAAACGAGTTTGTGTCTGCCCAAATGAAGTAATCTTTGTAGGGCATCTCACCCTGTTCACTCTTGACGAACCACTCATTAGTCTTCGCCACATAGTTGGGAGTCAGCTCAACAATCAGGCTGCAGAAAACAAATAATAAATTAGTATGCACCTTTAATCCTTTCCACGCGAACGTTTCAAGGTATGAGACGCGAGCTTTCAAATGTCGGTAATACAGGCAATCTTTTGCATATAAGACTGATTTTGGTTTATAAATATCGCCTAATTTGTCCTGCTACGGCCACCTCCATACATTTGTCAAAAGTATTAGGCTTAAATGTATACATTGATTTTTCGAAACCCTTTAAATTTATCGCGATCTCCACCAGAGAAACAAATCAGTTTGAAACTATGCGCCAAGCTTTGCACTGAATTTTGCACCAATCTCGCGGCATCGCAATGTGACACTCCATGACACGCGACAATAACAGAGCTTGATCATTTGAGTTTGATTGGTAGCTTTGTTACGTCATGGTAATGGCGATTTATGAGTGAGTTAATGGTTAGGGATATATTTGTTAGTGTTGTGAAACATTCCTTATCCATCAGACTTCCATAAAAGCCAACCCAATTATTTTTCATTGCTCTATTTACAACTCTATATGAAAAGAAAGGACAAATTTTATTTCTATAAACATCCGCGTGAAACAGGTTAAGTAGAAAAATCTTTTTTGGGTTTGGAATGCAGAGGTCAACGGTGTTGGCTTGCATGACAGATCCCACGGATTTGAATCCGTAATTGATTTTGTTCAAATCATTGTTGTATAAATTCTCTCAGATCCAATTATAAATAATAAGGAGCAGATAGTTAACCACTACTACTGTCTTAGGTTTAAACCTTCTATCCATACTCTCTTTGTAAAACAGGAGTTGCGCAACAAACAAAAAGTTCTTGCAGAAAACAACTGTTTTCATCAGGAATCCACATGCTCCACACTGGGAGTGGATATGGATTTAAAGAAATAATACATTACGAGCATACAGCTTTGAAGTCAAATAAATAAGTGGTCAGGTAGATTGCTACTTCTATTTTCTATTTTATGGTATCAGTGTAGCGCAGCATTCTGTATTAAAATTGAACAAGCAACTTGAAAATAATAAAAAAAAGACTGAAAAGTAACAATGGTGAATACTATATATTCAATATGTCTAAAATGCATGGACTAGCTCTCACTACACAAGAATTGACAGATGTAACAAAATGCTGTCTACTCTGTGATGTACAGCAGCTTGGATACAAATTTGCTGGTTGATCATGCATGTTCATTGAAAGAAAAAAAAAAAAAATTATGAGCATACCGTATATCCTTTTCTTTGGCCTTATCAGCGAGAGATTTTATGGCCTTTGCTTCTTCTGTTTGAGTTAGGACCGAATAGGCATCATCAGATAATTCTATGTCCTCCGGTATTATGAGGCCTTTAATCTTGAGGTCACTGTATAGAGGAATCTTGCTTTCAATGTCACTCAGACTGGCACTCAGCGATACAAACTCTTCGGGAGATTCAATTTCAAGTAGTGGACCTTCTTGCCACCTGTCAAAAAAAAAGACAATCAATTAATGAAGATCATATTATTTAATCCCCTACACCTTGAACAGCAGATCCTGTTGTGGTGTCAATTAAGTGTTACATAGTAAGAACCAATGCGACTAACATAACCTATCTGTTGAAACCAACGGCATCTTAAATAACAAAGTAGATTTATCCTATATATAAGACACAGTCAATCATTTCCGTTGTCCATATTTCAACCCTTCCTATTCTACATTGAGCTCTGCAAAGAATATTCCAACATAGAGTATTTCAATGTATTATTCATTAGTGTCTTAGTGTTAACATACTATCAAGCATAGTAACTTAAATTACAGTGCTTCACACACACACACGCCTTTTATGGAAATCTAATCCCAGTTTAAAAAAAACCAAGATTGTGGATAAATGTGATATCCCATTCCTGTTTATTGAAATAATTTATACATGCTACAGGTGCAATTTTTAATAAAACTTGCTCTACGAAAAAATTGTTGAACAATCCCATGGACCAAGCCTGGCTATATTTTTTTATATCTTCATTATTATATACACCTAGGCCTCATATACCACGGTTTTACACAACACGGGTGTATAAATTGTGACATATTTTTATACAACACGTTTTAGGGGGAAAATATAAATTAAAATGAAATTTTGAATGAACCAATCACAATTAATGACTCGGAAAGCAGTTGCAGCGAAGAAGAAGGTACATGTTTCAAATTGAAAACAATAATTGACGGCATGGAATAGGCTAATAAATTAGATTTTTGTTTTATCGATAATGATCCTATAAAAGAAAGGAGTTCGGAATTCAGCAGGGAATAACAAAATATTTTGGAACCTTATAAGGAAATACGCAAAGATTTATACTCTAAAAGCAGATAAACGCTTATGAATAATTTTTTTAAGGTTAAAACCACAATAAAATCAGTCCTCCAATGATGGATACTCACAACCAATGTCGAAAAAGAGTAAAAAAAATATGGAATTCTAAGTAATAGCGATGATAAATGAATGGTATATTATGTTATTAAATTGTCTTTCGTTAATATATAAACATATATTTGTTTATTTAAAAAAATAACAATCATTTTTATATAAACTATCTTCGTTTTTTTTTTTGGAACGCAAACCTTAATTTTATATGAACTTCAAACTTTGTCTAACATGGATTTGTATTACACGAAGTTGTTGTTTAACCATATAACCGTGTTATACGAGGCCCAGGTGTATAAATATTAGTATTTTTACATCTTTGAGTATCAGCTACCAACAGATTGCAATCAGTCATCTTAACAGTTAAGGTGCAAGCAGTAAGTGGGTTAAGGACAAAATAGCGAGAGTGTATTCATCTGAGTAAAGAGGTTAAATTCACCTGGGCGTGGCATAGCACACATGAGATCATCGAAACGCATTTGCCAACATTGTTTAAGCCTTATGCCTTAACTCTCATTATATTATTTAAAAACACACATAATCAATGTAAAATAGTACTAACCATGTCTTAGGCGCAGGAGGAGCGCACTTAGGAGCACCGACAATAATAACGATGGCTCCTGCCAACATTCCCACCCAAAGCAGCCAGAAACCAATGAACATCACCCATCGGAGACGGACCCAAAATGGATCGTTGCAGTACTTCATGAGTTCTTCTTTTGTCAGTCCAGAGAATGACTGCGAGCAATACATTAATGGTTAATGTCACATGTTACATGGATGGGTTTTAAACAGAGAAATCATATAATAACATATCTAATATATATTCTTACCTGTTTTATATCAATAATATCAATTTTGGCGTCTCCATTCTGATGATCGGAAACGAATTTCACCTCAGCGATATCTGCCTTTGGGGCCAGTTTCTTCTCCTCATCATCCATCATTTTTTCATTGGCACCGTCTGGACAATTTTCACCATTCTCCCTCACCATGTTAGAGTTGACAACTGCTCTGTAATCTGTTCATGAGAAACAGTTAAATTAACACACAAAAATAATTATCGAGTGACAAAGAATACGACCATTTCCAAATGAAGATAAACGTTATATCCCTGACAAAACAGCCACATGTTACTTTGTATTAGATTTAATGACAAAGCACATTTTTGTCAGTAAATTAAATTTTATTACAACACATGATCAAATGGCAAATTTAACAACCTTAAGTTGCACATGTTGCAGTAAATCCATTAAAGTGCAAATTTATGGCATTTTTTGCAATTGTTTCTTTTTTTTTTTATCCTAACCCTTTAAGCGCTACAGAACCTAACAATAAAATCTGCCAGTGTATTTTTTTCTTCAATTTGGTCAGCGCATGCAACATAAAGAATATTCCCAAGATATTTTTTTTGCTTTATAAGTATTATACTTATGAAGCAAAAAAAATATTCTGTATCATGGGGTGGCCAAACTTTTAGCCATTATGACTGACATATTGAATTTATTGACGGCGGTTTACTAGCACTAAAAGTAATTTAAAGCTGAATATAAGTTTAAAATAAAAATAATCAGATATACCAATTCATTATCAAATTGTTTCAATAACGGCAATCGATGATGAAATGGTGATAAAATAGCAATGTACTTAAGTTGTACAAAATTCCACAGAATTTTGTAGAATTAATTACATTGCTATTTTTTCACCGTGTCATAATGGAACTCTACCAATTAAATGCCAGTTCAATCCACAAATTTGTTGATGACTTCACGCAAATATAGAAATAGTATGTAAATAAAAAACAATGAAGTAATTTTGCCAATGAGAAACAAATAGATACACTTCGGTAAATTTACAACGTAAAATTTTGTGCAGTATCTCATGAAACCGAAAATTGACAAACTTTCAAATTATATAACTACAATGAAAATTAACAGAAAAACCGATCAATTCTTGTTTTGAAGCATCAGACAGGCAGGCGACTAAGAATGGCTATGAGGTCGGCGGTTTGGCCGCCCTTGATGTCTACAATAAGCATTCTATTTTGTTTAGGCAATCTTAAGATCACAAAAAGAAGACAATGAAGATTGTAATATTTCAATTACAATGCATGTATATAAAAAAAAAATACATGATGTATGGTATTTTTAGTGTAAATAACCTCATCTAAAACAGCACCATAAAGGTTAAACATTTGTAAAGTAATCGAAAATAATATCCCTTTTTAAACGACTTTAAATTCAATTATGAAAATAATTCATGCATTACGAAACATTTGAGAATAGGGTACTTCAGAACAGATTAAAAAATGGTTTCTGTATCATCATCATCATCATCATCAGCCGGGGTCGATCCACTGCTGGATGAAGGCCTCCCCCTGTTGTTTTTTTTTTTCAGGGGGGGTTTGGACATAGCAACACCACGCTGCCCAGGCGGGTTGGTGTTCGGTTTTCTGTCTGGGTTTTCCTTCCCATAGCCAAGAGAACACGGCACTCGGTGTTCCCGAGCGGTCACCCATCCAAGCACTATCCGCGCCCAATGTTGCTTAACTTCGGTGATCGCACGAGAGCCGGTTCTTACAACGTGGTATGGTCGTTGGCTATATATATGGATTTAAAAAGTGAAAAGACTGTCTTTATTGTAATCAGAATGTTTGTGTGAAACTAATCGTTACAAAAGTATATGTGATGTTTGACAATTCATCATTGATATCACAGTGGAATAAGTGAACGGATAGCAGTATCGCATATTGCCGGCTGACCGAGCTTACTGTGTTGGACGTGTGAAAGAATCATTTTAATAATAATGCGCCTTGACATCTGGCAGAACACTTGCATGTAATTATGTTTTTGATAGTTATCGCTGTTTATAAAGTTTGGCTAACAGCAGTCAGAGATCACGCTACATTTCTCAATATATACACAAAAAGCTCTCAAGTTACATTTGACGATTTACTAAGTGAAACACTCAAATTACAATTACATTAGCTATAAGCCCCGGGGATTATATTAAATACAGCATTTTCAGAAAGCATAGAAAATTTACCATTTTCCTACTGAACTATCAAAGGGTAAGACTGAATATTTGAAAATGTAATTAAGTAATGTTGGTGTTGAAACAAACTTATGGAGATTATCAGGACAAATCTATTCTAATATATCTATCTAACAAGGCTATTTTAAAGACTATTTTCAACTCACGTGTTCTGCCTATATTATATACTTTGCAAAATAACTTACAGCTTGAAAAAATCTGAATTTATTTGCTATCAAATGTGAAATGAAATATATAGAAAATATCATAACTAAGCGATCTTCTTAGTCAAGTCAAAAACGAGAAGTTGAACCACTGTGACATCTTTTCAGACAAAAAATATAATTTATGATATCAAATAAGAGTATTCGACAGAATTTAAAATTCGGTGAGATTAAATATCAGGTGACTTAGGATAAGAATTGAATTCTTCAGATTGTCGACTCATTGAACTGATCTCATGTAAAGGATATAGAAAGTGTTTACACTGTAACCTGCCAATTAAAAATAAGCAGGTTTCTCTAAGTGTACAATTATCTAATTACATTTTAATGGTAGATGACTATTGTAAAAACACTTCATCATAAAAATTGTTTCAGATATATATAAAGTTCCTTGGCTTAGGGTCTATATTGTTTTATGTGTAATTTCTCCTGTATATAACTAATGAAAACTATCTATTGTGTCGGCTTTATTGAATTCATGTGATGGAATGCCTGAAGATGTCGAAAGGCGAAACACAGGTTGTGAGAGACAAAGCATGTGAGAATGTATAAAATTTTAAATATTCAAATGTGCCAAAAATTATGTTGAGATAAATACCTCCCCTCCACTAGGCTATAGGCTTCAAGAAGCGGAAATGGATAAAATTATTTATGCTACAATACATCTATCAATTGAAAATTTAATATAAGCGAATTTCAATGAAAAATGTAGAATGTAAAAGACAGAGACAAGAGATGTAGAGAACAAGACAGTCTGTCTGTTTGCCATACACCTGATTAAAACGATCAAAATGATTGTGAATATCAATTGTGGTTCCCAGACATTTTTGTAAGAGAATAAAAAAATTGTAACTAGCCAGGTGGCTATTGCTCTACAAATGCAATTTTTAGTACACGATAAGTATTATTTGGATACAGTATTATTTGTAAGGCACCAGTTAGTTCTGGCAGACTATATCATCTAATAAGCTCAATTGGTTGACAAAGCATTTTAATAAAGATATTAATTGAATATTCAATTTATGTACAAGTCACTCTCTGGAAAATATTTCATTGTTAGAACATCCTTCTTCAAGCAGACAAGATGTATTTTTTTTTTTATAATTATTTGTTTTTTTGAATTATGGCTGATGAATAAATAGCTAACAAGGAATACGTTGATAACACAATCTACTATCACAATCCTGTCTGAATGGAAAGTTTCAGAAACAGTCAGCTGATATATTGGTGTTTGACGGCGAGTGGAATTGATAGGATGAGCACACAGAGTCCATGAATTGTTGTGTTGTACAATGCAAACACGCTGTACCTTTTTATTCTAGAACAATTCATTGCATTTAAAGTTAACAAAATGAAATTAAAGAAAAATATTATAAAAATTATGCAGCAATTGGCAAAGCAACCACGCGAGCAAAACACGATTAAGTTATATTGTTGTGTAACTTAAAGAATTCCTTAAAATCGCTGTTTCAGAGAGTGGAATTGTCTTGCTGTTCATGGTGGTTATGAAATGGAACAAAAGTAAAAAAAAATGCTAGTTTCATTTGTCAAAGCCACACCCAAAAAGGAATCAATAGATTTGGTGTAACCAATCTCAAGATAAATAGATTTCACTGATCACGAGTTTACACTACGGAAATAGACAAAAAAAATCAGGTTGGAAACAAGAGAATTTGGAAATGGAAACCCTAATTTTTGGAAATCTAGCAGTCACAAAGTCAGGAATTATCAAATCAACATGGTTTAAGATTATGCAGACATCTTGCTTTAGCTTTTATATTGATTTAACCAAGTCCTAACATATGAAAACCGTATTTTTCATTTAGATCTGTTGATTCCATACAAATTTCGAAACCGGGCGAGTCCTTCAGTAATTACATGAAATGTACTTTTGTACAGAAATCAAGTTGAATCGTTGATAGAATTGAATTGAAACCATATGTAATAATATATAAAAAGCTCTAAGCTAATAAATTATAATCAAGACTGGTATACGTAGACAAGCATTAGAAAAAAGGTAGGTAGATTATGCAAATTACGTTATGCATATCGAATAGTTAACTATGAGAATGAATCGTGGAACTTGAAAATTAATTAACGATTAATAAAGAAATTCATACATTATACTTTACAACGTTTTTATCAGGAAAACATGATGCAATTGTATAGTATCGATTTCTCACTTACCAGTGTCAGTTTCAGGGATGGGCTTATAAGTGGATTTTAGAACTTCCTCCGGAGTTTTGATGACTCCACCATCGACGTTAAGCTTTTTTAATTCTGACATAGCTACAAGCTATATTTAAATCACAATTCAGAGCCACTCACGTTATTTTGAAAAGTTAAAAATATATATAACCGAAACTGTGTTTCTTTCAGCCCACGACACGCGGGGCTTAGGTTGCCATATGTATATTGAAGCTATTTTCCCAACATGGTGACTTAGAATTTTTATGTACAATTGAAAATGGTCAAAAAATAATTCAAAGCTCATTATAAGTTTTCTAGCTGGTGCCTGATAATATATCAGCAGGTACAATTGACTATATTGGTAGATTTAAGCAATAGAAGACATTCACATTCGAATTTATTATATGAGCCTTTAAAAGAATACTTGGATCCACAAACAAAGTCAACTCAGTAAAACCAAATTAAAACACCTATAGAAATTTTGCGAAGTTTACGGAGGAGTCTATTGTAAATAAGCCTACGCCATTTATTGAAGCTTCAAGATGTTTATACTGCATATACTAAAATGTATTGCATGCGAGTGTTGATTGAGATTACGATGCATATTAAAATTTAGAAAAGATTAAATACCCATTTCTTACACTGAGGCTTCAAATGACACACTACCCCATGGGTCTGGAATCACATAAGCGTGGCCCTTTTATAATTATAGGATTATTTACAACACTCCATGATGTATGTGCTTTTGAATTGCTTTAAAAGTGTGTCATATTTTTTAGTCATGTGGCATTAAACTTCCTATAGAGGAGAAAAAGTTTCATTACTGGCAAGAAAATGAGCAAGTGGTGATCCATCTGTGTCGTTAAGCAACCTCATTATTAGTTGTACGGGTATAATTTTCATGCAATTACTCGTAGGCGCTTTTAAAACACTTCGACCTAAATATAATATAATAATAAATTTCTTATATTTAAAGTTATTTTACAAGGTGCAATTGAACTCAATCTGAACTCGTCATTGTGTAAAAAATATCTAGAGAAAGTTGTACTTTCGAGTCAAATTTTTATAATGTAGATCCAGATATAAAGTCATATTGATCTAATAGTGATGTATATTATTTAAGTATGTTTCTGGAAACGCTAATTTGATGATTTATTTAAGTTGAATGGAAATAACAACCAAAAATATTTTTGGGCTTTCAATAATCAAAAAAATACTTTTCGTGACCAATAAATTATCTGCCATATATGTGAATGTATCCTGAGTATAATTAATTTATTTACAATATGACATAGATGACTTTTACAAGTAGCAAACTCGAGAGATATTGTATACTTGTCTATGCTTAAAACCGAATGTCAGCTGTCAAAGTATTGAATTTCATAACCAAACGTTCTCACCGTGCTTGCAGAAGCTTGATATTGAATTAAATAATAATATGTCTACAGTAAACGCACCTCCACTACCTCCTCCATTAGTCAAATGTGTCAAAAATAATTCGAAAATTACATCTCCATCTCGGTTTAGCTATGATGCGTCGAAGTGTAAATGGGCTCTACTATTTCCTGAACTACAAAACGCTTGCATAAGATTTGATGTTTGTTCTGAAGACAAACCTTTAAAATGTCGCTATAAGCATTTTGATTCTGTTTTACAAGAAGGACCAACGTGCGGCTTAGTTGCCATGTCCATACTACTCAAACAAAAGATATCACCTATTGACTTATTAGAAATAGCGAAGTGTGCGAAGTATTCAAACAACGGTGAGCTTTTCAGCGTTAAAAACGTCTTTAAGATGCTACAAAAAGTAATACAGAATTTAAATATCACCAATTTGAATATAGAACATAAAAATGGACCCCTTTGTTGCACAGATGTTATTAATTCACTTTTGGAGGGAAGTCTTTTACTTGTACCGTATCCTTTGTTTTCTTGGTATATTAAATTAAGATTTTCAATTAGTCATTACAATTATCTTGCATGATATATGTTAAAACTATAAACAAACACGCTAGGAAGTATTTTTGTGAAAGCATAGAGATAAACGTTGGTACTATCGGCATTCACTGAATATCACTATCCCCCTGTCATTGTTTCAACTGGCGTATGAGCAAGTAAACTAATGAATTATATATAGTATGCTCTAATATCTCATTCACAGCCATTCGTTAGCTAATTTGCCTTATGTGAACATAATTGTTGCATGCTGTCAATACTATTCAAAGTAATATATATATATTGATTGAATTGGCATTCACTTGGTTGAACTCCATTATAACACGGTGAAAAAAATAGAAATGTATTTTAGTTCTACAAAATTATTTTTCTAAATATAGTTGATAGTTATTTCGGTTCATGCCATCGCCAGAACTATGCTCAAACCAACATTTGTTTATCTATATATAGCTGTGATGTATTGTGTACCTTTTCTACACAGCTATATATAGAAAAGCAAATGTTGGTTTAAGCATAGTCCACACTATGTTACTTAATGTATTGCTCCAATTACTTCAATGCTTATAACTCTAACAAAGCTTGCTGATATTCTAACCTAGATAAAGTTTTCTATGAAACCTAATCAAAAAATAATTTTCTCAGAGCTATGTCAATTTTTTTATAGAAGTGTAAAAATGAAAGTCTGTAAAATTTTAACCGTTTTTCAGAGTGAAATATTCAGTCTATCACCATAATGTGCAGGAACCAATATATTTTCCTATTTTTAAAAAAAACTATCCAAATTCATGATACAAACATGATGTACCGGCGAGTTGCTAGCTTGCTAGTGTTAAGAGAGATTTATAAATTAGAAATCAAAAAAAATCTTTATATATTTTCCTTGAATTCTTATATAGGTATGACTCTGATTTTAATCATTCTCCATGTTTAAAACAAGGTCATAAGGCTCACTGGGCAATTATCACAGGAGTAATCATACAAAAATCATTCACTGAAAGTTGTAATGAAGTTTTGGGAAATTTCAATATAAATGATGTATATGTCACCGCAAAGCAAGGCAAATCTCTTCATCTCGGTCTTTGGAAATTGAAATGCTTGGAAATGAGTAATCAAAATTTGACTGATATTTCTCCAGATCGAAAAACTGATAATATGGAATATGTTTTGCCAGTTGGCGGTCTTGCTGGCGATGATGGACTGAAAGGACAATTTATTGTTATACATACAATGTTATGAACTAACCAAAGATAATTTTTATATATTGATGATGATAAAATTCTAAATGTAAAAACAGCTTCAATTATGAATTAATAAATTATTTAGAATAAAAACCTCAACAAACTATATCTTTCATTGAAAAATTTATAGTTTACATATTTTATTTGTATTAAAAGGAATATAAAAATAAAATGGACACAATAACCTTTCACAATAGCATCTGGCCAAAGAGGTGGCGTTGATTTTCTCTTATGTATCAAATGCCACCACTCTGGTGTCAAGTTATTTAAATGCAATTCACAAAATATTGTTTTCATTATCAATTGTAGTCGAGCTTTGATGTTTTGTGTTTGCTGGATGACACTTAATAATTCTTCATTCATTATTGTAGTAACAATTTTAATTGTGTGCCATCGTTTGTCGATTTAAGCTGTTATATTTTCCCCTTTTCTGTCTGATCAACCAAATCCAGAAATTTTTGGAAGGTGTCTTGATCTGTCCCATCTATTGCATTTCGTTTTTTCTTATCTCTATGTTGGGGTATCATGTATCATTTATAAAGGTAGTTGATAATGGTAAACATCTTTCTTCATAAAAACATTAGCTGTGTTGTGAGTAATGTTATAATTGCCAAAATTGAATGTTAATATAATCAAATTAATTAGTAGCTATTAAAATTATGTCAGATGCATATTTAGCTTCAGCCTTAGGATCTATATTTTACGTGTGTACCTCTTGTATATAACTGATGAAAACTATCAATCGCAGGACACTTCTATTGTATTCTCGTGATAGAATGCTGAAAGCTTCTGAAAGGAGAACTCCAGGCGTGAGTGACAAAACATGTGAAAATGTGCAATGTTTTATCAATTCAATATGATACAACATATGTAGAACACATGGAAAATTCGAAGATTGGTTATCTAAATTTAAAAAAGTGTGATTCAGAAAAATTTAATTATTGTCTCAGATCAAGAATCTATGAAAAAAAGCATTTTATCAAATGAGTAAAAGTCTGAATAAAATTCAATATGTTCGTTCAAAAAATCGCAAACAATTATATTTGCAAACTGGTAGGGACCGCACAAATAACTCACTTTTTCACAAATTTTGGATGTAATTTTGATATTTTTTTCAATTTATCAAATTATATGAAAAAAAGTTTTTTTGGATAATTTTTTTTATATCTGCCACATTAGGGAACCGATGTATTAAAAAGGATTGGGTGTACTAAAAATGGGTTGGTATGTTTAAAATAGGAAAAAACACATTAGGTTTAATATATTTTTTATTTTATGGATTACATTATTGACATTCACATACATAATATTATCTCATTATAAATAAACAATACTGATTTTAATAATATTGCATTTCATTTCTGTGCCTCATTCTTCATGATTATTATTTACTTGTGGCAACACTGATCAATCTTAAATAATTTGAATTATATATTATTTACATAAACAGAATCTGTCAAAAACAGACTCTTAATTGGGTTAGTCGTAACATACGAGATTTTTTTTTAATGAAATGAGATCCTTCTTTTGATTGCCTCCAACTAAGTATTGCGCTATCCCTCCGATAATTTCAAATTTAAAGAAAACAGTTGAAATATATAATGAACTGCTGTTTGAAGTATTTTAAGAGAAAAGAACACAATGGTTTGTAGAATTTTTCCTACGGTTAAGATTCAATAGCCAACAACCATAAATGGCATTAATTTTTCTATTCATTCAATATACACAACACCCTAATCAATATGTTTTAGTAACAGTCAATTTTGATTCCATGGAATGGGTAAACATTTAATTCTGCACAAAACTTCATTCAGTTTTGTTTGTAAATGTTATATAAATATATCAAATCAAAAAATCTTAGATAACGTATTCAACCAAATAATGAAAATTACTTGAAGTCGTAAATTGTAAAAAAAAAATATATAATTCAAATACATGTAGTTTGTTTATGAAAAGATCTAACGGATAAAATTTTATATCAGGTATTGTGTCTAGGGTATTAATTGGCTGACAATGTCTACTATATCACTAGTATTGGATCAGAAAAAATACATCAATGATAATACCAAAATATCAGTGTAAAATTTTTCTTTCGAAGGTTATAATTACTTTTATTTCAGAAAATGTGTAATTATTATTCAACAAGTGTATCTGATAAATAGTCATTTGAATGAGTGTTTTCCGATTGATATTGAGTATTTATATAACAATTACAGCACAGAAGTCTATCTATGAGTAGTACAATATATCCATTTTTTAATGTTAATGTTTGCTTATAATTATTAATATTTATAACAGTGAAACTATCTTATCATTAAAACTTTTTATTTGCCTATAGAAATATAGCAAAATATTACAATTAATACAGAACGCTGCGTAAAAACAAATCCAACGTCTACGATGGAATACAATTTATTGTTTACAGAGATAAAATTTGGCATTTCATTTTGTCTAGTTTTACGGTTACTCCGAAATAAATATATTAAATATTTCTAACACATACTTAGACAATTTATTCGTTGCTAAACTATATGGAAACAGCGAGAGAAATAATCTGTATATTTTTGGACATAGTACAACAAATATTTATCTGAGAGTTTTATTTCTAGCATGTCCAGAATTATAAATTGACTTAAGATATATTTGTTTTTCTAAGTTGCACTTGAAACTGCATTTAACATTTATATTGTTGGAACAAATATAATAAAGTACTAATAAAGAAATCTGTTTTTGAAAAAACACTTGAATAAACCTAAGTAAAATTTTTTGTAGGTAGCTCATATGAGAATTCATAAAATCATCACAAGGGTCCATCTTGTTGGACAAAAATGACTCATCTTTTACTGATGCATATCTTTAACACATTGAGCAGTGAGCCTTTTTTAATGAGATAGGTTTTGTAATTTTTGTTATGGGTCAATCTTGGAAGAATATTGCTTATCAATCGTAAGGTGTTACCTGTGCAGATATCAGTTGATAATACTCGCAATGAGTGAAACCAGTCCTGATCTTAAAAATATAAAACTGTGGAAATAACACTAAACAATGTGTTTTTATTATTTAAATATAATGCCTTTCTACCAAGAAGTGATAGTTAACACCTTAAAAGTGATTACCAAAGCTGGTACGGTAAGCTTGCTGAATATCGTTTATTGTTTTTAGCTACAGAATTTCAAAAGACACGATAGAAAATGTAAATGAAACAATTCATTACTTTATTCAAATAATTTTCTAGAAGCTGAAACGTCTAATCCATGTCTAGATTTTTATTGTGCTCCAAGATTATGTGGTTCAAATATAACGCTGGTTTCAGGAAGGGGGGACGAACAGACCAACATGGAATCTCACCATCCATATTATATACTGACATATTTGTGTTTAAATATTAACTTTTTACAAAAGTCTTTTGATATAATTTATGATATCGACTGAAGGTGCTTGATGGAACTTCAATTTTAAATTTGAATTGTTACAACTTTGTACGAATCCATATGTCTTATCACAAACGACCCGGGTTTTGCCCTTCGGCATCTTCAGGTATTCCATCGCACGGATGCAACAGAACTGACGTAAAACAAACAGTTTTGTACACAAGACACATTTCTAGTTTAATTACTTGATTTAAATTTGTTGAAAACCCCATTTCAATAACGACAACTCACTAGCAAGATCGTTAATGAAAGTAGTTAATTATTATTGGATTAATATTGTTACATTCTTTTCAGCTGCAATCTTTTGATTGCCTATTGGTAAGTAGATTCCTGTTAATAATGATTTTAATATATTATATATGCGATACTAATTGTTTGTTTTACGTCAGTTCTGTTGCATCCGTGCGATGGAATACCTGAAGATGCCGAAGGACGAAACCCGGGTCGTTTGTGATAAGACATATGAAATAGTACAAAGTTGTAACAATTCAAATTTAAAAGTCTTGTTTGTTTGAAACAATCAAACAAAATAATGAGAATGGCAGGTAATTGGTAAGACACAACATAATCTCGGTATTACATATGCAACAATACTTTCCAAAAAGTTAATAATAAAGTTCCTCTTCTCTTGTTTCATTCTTAGAGTCACGAGTAATACATTCTTCACCAAAATTTTATTAAGTCAAAGCCATGATTTGAAATTGTTTGTCAGCCAAAAAGAAGAAAAAAACTTAACCAAAATGATGTATGCATTTATCGCTTTGAGAAAAAATTGAAGGTAAATTTAGAAAACTTACCAATTTAATAATATGCTGCAGCCTACAAGATCGAAAGAGAAGAGGGTGTCGTATTCAAATAGGATATTGAGAGCTCAGCTCATTTTCAGTGAATTGGTTTGAAACCAAAAGCAAAAGACTGTTAGTTAAAGAAGCGTCACAGTTGGTAATACATCTGGTGGAATAACAGTGTTACCATTTTTAATTGTACATTAAAAATGATTTTTTACAATGTGACAGCTAAACCCAACAAAAATATTAGCATAACGATTGACTCCTGTGTGCCACAGAAGAACATACATGTTGTTGATCAATATATTGTATAAACATTTAAATATGCACGGTACAATTTTTGACAAGATTTCATTTTAGACAACAAAACATCCAATTGGTCATGTAAAATAAGTTTCAATTATGATTTTGTGTGCGTTTTCATGGTAAAGTAATAATGCCTGATTAAACATCATTAAGAATTATATTCATTATAGAGTACAGTGGAGTAAAAATTTCAACACAATGTTTACAATAAGTTAAAGCTACGTTATTCAACTGAATTCTTGGGTTAGCGACATTTATCACTAAAATAAAAAGCATTTTCTTACATTAATTTGAATATGAAATCATTCTTAAAATAATTATTATTGATATGTATGGCAAATTATTAATGGAGCTATAGTACATACATTATATTATAGTACAACCGGGTCATTTCCTACAGATAGATTTATCATGACACTTGGTGGATTCTCCGATGTATTTATTTATTTGATACATATACATTACAAGAATCAAATATTATAAGTTTATTGTTTTTGCGAAAGAGAAAAAATTTATAACAGGCACCATTAGAAATTCTCTAAACAACACTAGTTCAACAAAGCAGGTCAGGCAAATTCTACACTGAAAAAGAGTATTCATCTGAACTAACTCTCGTCCATGTGGAATCTGTCGACATCCGAAGTAATACAGTTGAATATTGTTAATGTTTTTACCAGTGGTATACCCATTGGCAGGCTGGTTATAGACATAAGAACAAACTGTTTGTTATCATGGTAAAATTATCATTTTGGTCTCGTGTAAGTCGAAAGAAATATGTGGCCAAGTACATTTACCTTCAAATTTCAAACTATTAAAAGTGAGCATGCCAAAAAGAGAGTCAATTGGATAAAGTCACGGATAGTATCCATACACCATCAAGAAAAGAAGTTACAAAAATTTCTTCACAACCTTTTTCACTAAGGAGGGTATATTTAAAATTCCTTGGGGCCCAAAAAATAGACCCACTCTCAAGCCTACTTCATCCTAAGGCATTGTACATTGATATCCTATTATCATTGTACACTAATAAAACTTTTAAAAGTTTAGTAGGTTAATATCAAATTATGCAAAATGATCATTCGAATTTCAGATCAGTATGTATACAAAATTATTTTCTTCATTTCGACTTACCGAATGTAAAATTCACTTCAGTCTGCTATCCTTTTTTTCTAGGTAATAAGTGAAGAAGTGACATTACTGAATTAATGAAAGGATGAGTCCAGCTAAAAATTTTGCAAATTGAAATTGGCTATATGTCTGACCAGCTGTTAAGCTAGAAGATTCACCAAGTGTCGATTATACTACCAATTTATAAATTTAATATAAACTAACAGGTTTAAAATTTTTATGAAGATATTATATTTAGGTACGTATTGAAAAATTATTATTACTCATCAATTCATTGAAAGTAGTAACACAGAAGCATAATTAAACGTACACTATTTCAAATTCAGTATAGAAGCAAAAAGTGTTTTTTTTCAATGTTTAAAATGAGCCATTTTATGTAATTAAAACACTGTAAAGTCATATAAAAACAAAGCAAATATTAAAATGTTTCTTTTAATCTCATCGAAAATTCAAAAAATTCAACCTGAGTGAAAAATCCCATCAGAAACAAATTATGAATTTATTGAATACAATAACTACTAAGGATTTGATATACTAGGTCAATCTAGGTAAGACAAAAGACAGCTCTCGTTTGAAAACATTGCCTTATATTTAAATCAAAAATTCAGCTATGAAACGGACAGAAGAATTACATCGGTAAACCATTGCTGTTTCGGTTTGAATACAGCTCATTCTGAGACTTTTCTAAAGAAAATAAAATATTTGATATCTCAAATGATCGAAGACATATTTTGATGGCAGCTATGAACCCAGATTGGGTATAGAGCAGATAATTTATAAATTTTACTAAAGCAATTTTTTTTACTATATATACCATTAAATTAAACGGTCTTACCGACTTATAACTCTGCAATAACTAATATATTTTGTGGATAACTAGTGTAACGGCTCTCAGAAGATTATGAATTACAAAGCTGATCAAAATAATTAGTATATTCACTTTAAAAGCTGATATTTTCATGTTATGAAATACTAAAATGGTTTCCTATGGAGCTAAGGTGAAATGTAATTTTAGCACCCTGTCTCATGATAAATTTGTGCTTGTTCGTAATACATGTTCCTAGCGGAATAAAGCATTCAGAAATAAATTCAGCAAGCCTCTTTTAGCTTTGATATTTCCATTGTAAAAGAATCTTTAAAAATCTTCATATTGCATATTTCCGATTATTGTATTTTTATTATTTAATTCACTAACACGAATTTTATTAATAATTTACATTTATTATGACGTAAACAATTATTTTCCACTACTCACACCGATTACAACCATTTTAATATTGTTATATTTGAATAAAATACACCGATACTACAATAAAATTGTAAAATCTTCGATATGAATAAGTAATGTATCGAATGCAGTATGAAACGCATCAATTGTCAAGAAGCAAAACACATTTTGGATATACGAGAATGTGGATGAAATATTTATTTTAAATCAATAAACCTAGGTATGTAGACTTTGGTTTCAATATTTTTCAAAATGATCAAAATCCCTGTTAAATACCAATTAAATTAAGATATTTATAAATCCATCGACTCAATTTCACATGACAGTCAATCATATCAACGTAGGTCAATCACCGATCACAATGACCTCAAATTGGAACCATTGTACAATTGGTGCTACTTTTTACTAAAATGGGTTATGTCTTTTTATGAGTTCATCGGATGCAGCAACTGTGATTTGATTTTTTTGTGATTAATTCATCTCATGACCAATCAAATATTGCAAGTGTACATTAAGGATTTTGATGTAAGCGACTTGTCCGATGCACAATAACGGCCATCTCATTTCATTGCTGTTGAATATTTCTATTTTTTTGTTAGGAGACAACATAACTGAGGGTTGGACAAGTTGTGATTGTAGTCAACGCAATAAAGAATACCAAAGATTTTTGGATACCTTTGGAAATACAAATTTCTTCAGTTATTTGTAAATAGTTATACAGTTTTCCATTAGTTGACATGTTTAACACTTCCAACATTATGAAACCAAAAAAATATTTATTTACTTCGTTTTGGTTGATACCAACCAATGAATTTCGTGATAATAATATACAATGATATATTGAAATAAAGTATCCACATTTCCATTCGTGAACAAGGTTTTTCTTTTTGACGATTGACATTACTAGAAATTGCTCGCAACGACCGAAATCAGTCCTGATCATAAAATACACTGGAAATAAGTACTAAAAAATATGTTTTTGTTATTAAAAAAAAAAACACCTGCATGAAATTGATTTATGCAATACAGACTTTTTGATAGAAGATAAACCGGAAAGTTTCTTTGTCATTAATTAAGATGGTGGACTTGAGTGTTATTTCGCTGTATCTTTTATGTATGTTTAACACTTCTTGAACTGTATTTGTTTACTAAGAAAAAATAGAATCTGATGGTTGTTTAGGATGCTGGTATCTCACCAGTTGGAAGAATAGACAAAAACAATTAGACTTATGACTGCTGAAAGTCACAATTGTTGAGATGGTTGATAGTGATACTAAAAAATATTAGAATTGACATTTTTTTATCTTTCCTGACAATCTCCATAAGCTTGCTTCACACACCAAGATTCAATCGATTTTTGAAATATGCAGTTAGGAAAAGCTCAGCATGAAATGGCTTACTAACCAAACAAACATTAATTCACCAGCCTCACTTAAATCATTACAAAAAAATCATGTAACCATGCATTAACATTTTAACGATTGGCAAATACTATTTATATCTCTTTTTCTAGAATTCAGTATGCTCACCAATTTATTATTGAATATTTTAATTTTAATTAACCTGTTCCCAGCCGAGTCACGTAAGGGATATTTAAACACTCGTGTTGGTCTTAAGCAAACCTTTGGAGATCATCAGTACAAATGAGAATATATTTTAATGCAGCAGTAAGCCTGAACACAAATATTGTAAGAATGTTAATATTCAGTTATCAACACACTGCCGTCAGCCATTTCAGCAGTTGAGATGTAATCAATCATTGGGTTAAAAGTTATGATGCCCGAGTGAGATGATATGTTGTCTATCTCTTCTAAAATAGTAAACAAACGTGAAAATTAATTAAAAAAACAGTTCCGACAATGGCGTAAAGCCGAAAAAATTTTCAACAATGTAATAAAAATTTTGAAAAACTAAATACAGTATTATTTTCACTTATTCCGTAGAGTTTTATCAAGTAAATGTTAATTCAATCAATAAAGAAATGACTTAGATAATTGCAATATATTTCATCTTATCCTGTCCCTGCTGAGCTAAATAAAGCATATTCCAGAACCGAATATTTCAAACGACAATTCAATAGTGTTGGTGTGCATCAAACTTATAGATTATCAGGAAAAGTCAGGCTATATTCAGTACAAAAAGAAAGACTCGTTAATGAAAGTTTTGACGCTGTAAACTTTCTCAAATTTTTATGGTTCAAATATCGACACACTGCGATCAGACACCTCAACAGTTGAGACATTAGCAGACAGAAGGTTGAATAAAGATTAATGGAAACATTCAGATACACCTAATATTAAAATTCTACTATGAAACAGAAAACCTTGAAATTTTATAAGTATGTAAATATCATCTAGAATGGAACATTTATTACAGTTTATAATTACATATTTAATATTCATTACAGTTTATCATACAAAAAGCCGTTCGTAAAAAAACTCTTATCTTGTGTTCATTAGTTTGGAAATTGCAGTAGTATTGTAAATTATTCAAGTTCAGCCTACATTTTTAAGAATGCTGAAAAACTTAATTATTTAATTTTATAGACATAAATTAAGTTTTCATCTATGAAGTACACCATTATATATATATTAATTTATGATAATGAATGTTCTATTTATAACAAACAAAGAAATGTTTCCGGAAGACATTTCAATAATTTTATTCCTTATTCATTACATATATATTCCATGTTCACAATGAGATATTCATGTTGCTTATATATATAAACATTAAACGCATCAATATTGTAATGGTTTTTAAGCGATGCCAATCAATTCTCTTAGAAAAGCTATTATACTAGCTTGTAACAAAAGAATATTGGTTTTTGAAAATTTCTCTTGTCTTAATTATTCAGTATCGATTTTAACTACCATAAGCATCTTGAATTTTTTTTTATATGACTGAAGTTTATTTAACTTTGCACTCAAAACGTCACTATCAAAGCAACATTGATTTTTCTAGTGCGAAGAAGAAATTTTTGATGTATTTTCAATTATAATTGGAACACATTTATTTACCCTTTGCATGTGACACTTCTTAATTCTTCATCCATAATCAAAGAGCTAACTTTAACAGATCTCTTGCTGCCCCAATCGAGTGTAAGGTAATGAGTGACGCAGGGGTATTCCGCTTGTGTAACGAATTAATCGTGAACCATAAAAATATATAAAAATTTTCTGATAAAAAAAGAATAAGTATAAAAATTCACCTGCAATATTTTGCATAATCAGTAAATTCCATATTGTCTATATCATTGTTATTTTCGTAAAAGTTTTGAAAAATGAGTAAAATGCAAACGAGATTGAATATAAAGTCTACACACCAAAGCTTCCATAGCAAAACTAATTTATTTAAAAACATTCGATGAACTATACATAAAAAAATATGAACAAAATAGGGATCATATGTTTGGACATGTGTTTTTGATCTTGACCTGAACACGTGTGCGAGTGGGGACAGTCCCGATTTATAATTGTATGATAAATTTTTAATGAAAATCCAACACATGTTATTGTAAATCATAAATATCGCAATATAATAAGCAGGACCGGGATCGAAGTCCCCCACGATAGCGGTCAAAATTTTGGTAATTGTGATTAGTCACCCGCAAACAGCGATTGGCAGACTAAGGACTGTGAACCATGTCTCCTGCAGGAGATGTGTTTATTGTGCTTTCGTTGTAGTTTGTGAAAGGTTAAACATTGCCAATTAGATGAGTTTGAGGCAGGCACCATAACATTTTGAGAAGTGAATTCTTTTGAACTTTTTTGTATATTTATTTTTCATCATTATTATGTACTCGCAACTGGTTCTCTAATGACACTATTTCCAAGAAAGACAGTGACCAAACCGATAAGGAATCATGACACATATTTACTTTCACCAAATTCTTTTCTTCACTTAAACCATTTAAAAAATGATACCACTGTCAAAACTAATTGTGTAGTATCCGTATCGCAAATATATAAAATGTGCAGTCACACTCCTCAAAGGGTTAAATATGCTCCAATCAATAATGTGTACAATATTTAAACATCAACCAGTGTTAAATTTAATACTTCAGTTAAAAGGGATTTACCAATCGCAGGGATAAAATTTTCATAATGCCTGAATTTATCAGATATCTTGCCTCTTTTTAGCAATATAAAATATAAAACTATTAAAATTGGAATATTTAATTAAATATGAAATAATTAAAAACAAGAGATTTTCAAAATCAGATGGTATTGAAAACAATCATTTCTATTACTATTAATCAACATTAGACCAAATTCATGAATCCTACCAGAACTTTTTGGTAATTTTTAGAAATAGGGAAGTGGCAATAAAGTGAACTATAAATTTGTTCATATAATTTTTATCAGACTGCATAGATGGCGACGCTCTCACAATTGATAACATTTGAACAAATGTAATTAATACTGCGAGATATTGCCATCGATTCAATTGTTTAAGATGTATTTTTCTTCAATGAAATCACAATATCAACAATTTAGTAAAATGTTTTTTTTTTATATATATAAAAAAACCATTTTATGGCGGTTATCTGGAATATAAAAATTAAACAATAATTGGTGTTGTCAATAAATTCATTACGAATTCAAATCATTTATGAAAATGTTTTTTCTATTTACAAAGTGTCAGTCTCTTGGTGGTATTAAAAAATTGAGAGAATTTATAAAGGAATTCTGATTTAAATTTGATAGAAGTATTTATGGTCAAGTTTGTTGAACAGAGACAGTATTCAAAAACATTAGTTCTTGGGTAATAAATATGTATAAGTTTAGATATATAAATGAAAATTTTCATTATTCTTTATATTACATCAGCAAGTAAAGGAACTCTTTTTAAGAAGAGTAAATAATTTTTCACTTCAATACAATATAACTAATATATATGGATGCACTAATGTTAGTAAAATATATTAAGATCTCAACTTAAGTTTAAAACGCAGTATGTACAAATTTTAACACAGACAAATAGCTTACTATTTACTAACGATCGCAACGGAACAATACATTCGGCCATTATAGTCAAAAGAAATTATTTAACACAACAATCTGGAATTGTGTAATACCCGGATTACGTATATAAAATATGATAAACTATTTTACAAAATCCAATTTTCAGTCTGGGAAAGGAGGCAAGAAAGATCATCGGTTTGAAGAAAGTTTACAAAAATCTTTACAACTTGTTACAATTGTTACATGATTTGCTTAGTCCAAAATAAAATTTATCCTACAAACCAGTACTCAAATATAGCTATATATATTTTTTTTGTATTCGCAAGTTCTTGTTGAATGATCAATGTCCAAAGATGGCAAATTTTCTTGGTCGAGCCATACTGAAAATAATATTTTCCCGAGAGTGCTGTTTTTGTGCTGGAATTTCTCATAAATTGGTATTGTTTAATTATTTTGCGATTCTGGCAGACAATGTTTTTTTTTTTTGCACTGTCCTGTATATAAAACCACTTATATTTTTTTATAAATCATTAGTTATATTCAAATGGTTATAAGCATCTAGCCACTGAAAGAATCCATGCAGTTGTTGCATGAAATTCTTAGACCAGGGGGTTGTGATTTTTTTTTTATATTTCTCCATTCATCTTATTTATGCTGGCAGTGATTTATTTAACCTGTTCTAAGCTGAACCACACAAAGGATATTCCATCACTGAATATTACAAAACTATTTCAATAATTTTAGTGTAAAAAAAAAACTAATGGAGATTTCAGGCCAAATCAGGTAATATTTGAAAACTAGCTTGGAACAGTTTTGACACTTGTATTTTTGAGTGTCATGTATTAACACACTGCAATCAGCCGTCTAAACAGTTGAGACATTAACAGTAAAAAATACGGTTTTATGGCAGATATATTCACTGCTGATAGATAATAGACATTCTATCAAACTTTAATGTTAGGTAAGTAATTACTTTGATTACATCATGATATCAAGATTTTTATCTGGACCTGTTTGTTGATCATCGTATCAATCCTGTGCACAATCATACATATTGATGTGGTTTAAATGATGTATGATGAGAAAAAAGTGATTACTGATATTGCTAAAGGTTGACAGATTGTCTATTTCAATATGGCACTACCGACAAAAAAAATATGCCTAAGGTTATCATGCATTAGCCACCTGGATTTTATTTGTGGCTAGCCACTAACCATAGTGGAAATACAATATTAAATATTATGAATCACAATAAAATTGTAGATGTACAGGAAGGAGGAATTTGAATCGGTAAAACAAGGTTCTCTATAAGCTACATTTGTCATTACAATAATTGTCAAGTGGATTCATGAAAACGTAATCCGGAAAATTACTGCAAACTGATTTAAACTCCAACAAGTGAAGTTTTATAATAAAACATTTTAAAACATTACGTGACGAATATCTCAAGCATATTGTTAAAATCTACAAAATATCATACAGTAATTAAAATAAATTAAGCAACACAGGTTCGTACAACTAATACACAATCAAAAGCCAAACGATTGCATTCTAAAGCTAGCATCAGCGACAATAAAAAATATTAGTTCTCGGCCGGAGATCTTGATGTGAACATCATGAAACGAGGAACCAAACACATGACTGGATTAAAACGTGGATAAACCTGCACAATGCAACAAAATGTAATGCTGGGATGATTGTTACAGATAAACAAACATCGAAGTCAATTTAACTAGTTAAGAATATTTTTAATTTGGAACAGTCAACGAATAATCAGAATCAAACTTGTAGAAAGTGGATACTTTGATCGATCGCAAAAATTTTAATCAATGTTTGATGCATCCAATTCAAGAAAAAGAAACTCGGCGATAATTCTACTCATCACTGGACCATAATTGATCAAATGTGGGGCAAATTGTGACTGAACAGCACTGTAAAGATTTAATTGCTTTGCTTCCTTTCATGAGATGCCAGTATCATTCACTTTCACCTAATGCACCTAACGATTGTCCAGAAAAGGTCTCCTTATCATTCCTCTCTATGAAACAAGAGGTTGAGTGTTGACTCAAATTGGTTATTATAAAATGGTGACAGTTTTATTGCTTCACATTCAATCAGTTTATTACATAAATGCATTGATAAGCGTTTATTTAAAAACTTTTATGATGCAAGACTTCATTTGAGAAAAAGACAAAAGTTCCACTGCAGAAAATATTGATAACTAATGAAAAAGCACAATGACTAGTGTGTTATTGGAAATATTCACAATGCTTGCGATATCTATGGCGTATTAAGTTAATACAATATTTGATATTATTTGTCGACATCCCTGAACATTACAAGTCTCAGCTACTACATCACAGCACTGAGAAGAAACCCGCTGACTCGTTCATATAAATAATTATCACATCTGACCGATATCGAAAAGTTTCATCGGGCTTTAGTGCGGGGTCTATGAGAGTTCTTGGGGGGCAAGGGGTGCTCCGAGGAGGGCGATCGGAAAGTTTTTGACGTGCGATTGCCACTGCAGGGACAGCTGGAAGAACTTTACGCTATTCCATTCGGCGCCATCGATGTACACTGGAAGAAAAGAAATAAAGTCATCTTAAAATACAACAATCTTAAATGTATAGAGTTTTATTCTTCAGAATATATCCTGTAAGAGAAGGATGAAGCTGTACTAGGTAGTAATGAGTACGACATCGAATACTTCAGTGAATTAAAAAAAAAGTATTGTTTAAGATGATATGAACTTAAGATAATCATAGAAATAATTTACCATATTGACTGATACGCTTGATGGAATTTCACTATCAATGCATTCAAAGGTTTTGAAACTAGGGTCCTGAGTGAAAAAAGTATGTGGATTTGTACAAAATTCCAAAAATGTTAATTTAACCAAAGAAATTTTGATTAGAAATTTAAAGATATAAGAAAAATTGTTTGATGTATTTTTTTTCAGTATTAATAATTCGATAATTTTGAATTTGAGGGTGACACTTTTTAATTCGTCATTTATTATTAAAGTGACTTCTTTAACTGTGTTGCCATTATTTGAAGCGTTTTGCACTCAAAACAGGAAGTATTATTGACTTCTGTCTTCCAAAAACAATCTGTTATACCAATAATCAAAATATGATGAAATTGCTTCCATTATGAAAAAATGCAGCAGAAATGATTCAAGGAAAGTTACCTCTTAATGGCACATTATGTGAGGTCTTAGCAGAACAGATGAGCCTCGAGATGTTCTCCAACGTTTGACTCTTCCCTGTGTCGGTATCTTTGTCTTTCTCTTTCTTCTTTCCCAGTCGCATTACTGAATCAAATCAAAGGTCAAGAAGGTCAAACAACAAACAATAATTTTTGGGTAGCATTATTTCAATAAATAGTGAAATAAAAATTGTTATCAAAGACCTGTTTATTAGTAACTGTCCGACCAAAAGTATTTGCCTAAAAAAATCTTGCTTATATTGTAACTCTACAATTGATTGATAGAATTGCATTGTTTGGGTATCACGAATTCTGACAGTTTCTAGCAATTGATAAAATATTGGTAAGTAACATAAAGGTGATTCTCCAGGTAAATTTGAAAGAATCTCCCTTTTCAATTTCTAAATCGCTGGCTCTAAATTGAATATTTTACCCTGGCAGGTAAGTGGTTAAAAGTTATCAAAAAAAAATATTTTTCTTTAAAATACATGCGAAATAGCTGATTATGGAAATTTGAGGGTCGGTCGCATGTACTCGACAAACTTACTCTTTTGTTTTTTTTCTTTTGTAGCATAAGTGATATGGAACGAAGGCGCTGCTTGAGGATCGACTCCCGGAGTGAGTCTCGCAGCTTGGAGTAATCGGAAAGTGCATTTGAGTGAACTACGACCACCGGAATGAGGAGCCGAACTGTTACCGCCGCTGCTTCCAGAATTCTGATTCGTTTCCCGATTAGCTGATGCGCTGCTTCCGCTGTTTCCGCCGCCGGCTGCCGTCGCCGCCGCTGCGGCTGCACTCTTCAGGTGCCCTTCGAGCCGGCGTCGAGCTGATAGCTCATCAGGTTTACCCTGGGATTCGCCCGGTTTCACAATCTAGAAGATATAAATAGTTTGGAAAATTTTGAGGGATGAAGTCAGTAAGGCTAAAAAAATTTAAAAAATATGACTGTGATAATTTTTGATTCACGAAGAGATGTCACAGTAATGGAATTGTTTTCCCTACTTGACAGGTTTAGGTAAAATATCAAGGGTTTAGAGTTGATTAGTCTTAGCACATTTAATAAATCAGCCGACAGAATATGTGAGAGTGATTTTAATCTTTCGAGTAAGGTTGTACATCTACAGCGACGTATTTGTCATCTTTCGCCATTCTATACTTTTAAATGAATTATTTTATCTTCAGATTGTGTCCTAAATATCTTTCCGTGATTTTGTCAGTTGCTTTATTTTTATAATATAACAAAAAAGTTTTGCAAAGAGGAAAATGTAAGTAAATAAACCAAATCAATAGTCATGTAATATTATATATACTGTAATTTTTTTGCCTCACCTGCCAATAATCGAGATTCAATTCGAGAGGTTCCCAATGCTGCACGGGTACCCCTGTGATAGCAGACGTAGGCTCCAGCAGTAGGGAATTTGAATTGGCGTTGTTGGAGAAAGATGTATTTGAAGATAGTGAAATTGAAAGAGAATGGGTCGGCGGCGGTGCAGGGGTGGCCGGGGGAGAAGGTCGAAGGGAAGAGAGGGCGGGAGGGGATCCACCGCCGCCCGAAAGTGCCTCTTCCAAGTCAACGGAATGCTGAGCGCTTTCCGATGAACCTATTCTTACATCCTGCAATAAGCAAAACAGATTTATTAATGTTGTATGCAAATCTAAAGTTTGGACTAAGAGACAAATAAATTTACTTTTGTCATTTTATCAGATCAAAAAATGGTCAAGTTCTCGGTTTATAAATAAAATGGATGTGTTATATTTTTTCAATAACAAAAGTCCTTGTAGATTAGTAAGTAGTTTTTGTTTTCTTCTATTATGTTCACTCACTTATGAAATAAAAAAAAAAGTAAGATAAAATGTTGTTCAAGTTACATTAACGAATGGCACAAATATTTGACTGGGATCCTCGTCGCACATCTTCTCTCTGTACGCGACCATGGCCTCAGCGATTGGCAATTGAACAGTGGGACCAGAACCATTCACATATCTGAAAAAGAAAACGATGACATGAATACACCTTATTGTCAGATAATTAAATTGAACAATTCAATTTTTATTAAGAAAATTGCTTTTAAAAACATGTTTAAGCTGGTGGACTTGCATTCTGTGTTGTTGTTTTTTGAATTTTTTTTGTAAATTTCTTTTTCATACAAGGCAATTACATTTCAAGTAAACTTATATTCATATATTCATGTATTTATGATTGGTAATGATGGCAATTATGAAATAAAGTCATTTTAAGTGATGTGATATTTTATGATTTATCTGAACACTGGATAGTTATAAAACACATCATAATGGTATGGAAAACAATTGGGTTCTAAGCCCGCAATGCCTATCGATACGTAATCACATTGGTTGTTTAAAAATATTGATATTTTAAAGTGATTGATTTAATAAAAGTATCTAGATTATACGGCTATTAAACCCAAAGTAATGATAAAAAAAATGTATTTATCATTATTTTTAACAATAGAGGGGCAGGATTTCATCAATTATATTTCTCAATATAGTAAAAGTTATGATAATTTTAGTAAGACCTCACAATTTCAAGCGAATCAGCCAAACGTCTGCACATACTTTAATCATAATTATCCCACTGTACAAAGAGTTAAATATGTCATCTTAAAGATCATCAAATTTCAACACAAACCTGTTGATTCTGCTTTTAAACTCTGAAGTATCAGTGAGTGACCCATCAGCAGCCCTTTCACACAGCGCTAACCAGCTCTCTCCGCCAAACAGCATCCCGTAACCGGGATCCACCGATGAAAGGTATCGAGATATGTAATTCACGCCTGAAAAGCATATCAGATATAACATTTATTATTAACATTATTACATAGTTGAAATTAAAACTGATAATCTTAATAATAAAACAGGTATCACGCCCTGAAATATAACAAATAGAAAACACATTATTGAAATGTTTATTTTAAACCCATGTCTATTCTCAATGTGAAGCATGATTAGGAGTACTCCGACAAAAGTTTTATTTTATTAGAACTGTTTGTTATTTAGTTGCCTAATCTTGTTGTTATGATGCTAGACATATTGTTTCGCAAATAACTCTCCTTTTCGTCAGTGGTCATTTTGCTTAGTATTTAGCACGGTGAATAGTTCTGGGAAGAATAAGAGAATTAGGAGACATTGACAAAAAAGATACTAACCGAGTGGCACAATATAGAAGCGAACATGCGCCCCCCAGTCGGGTGGTCTCTGCGCCCACAAGTCTACGTATGCTCTCAACGCTCCGCTAACTAGAGCATCTGGTCCAATCAAAACCACTCGCACAGACTGCATTGTTTTTGCCGATGTGTGGCATCTGCAAATAAAAGAGAAAATTTTAAGTATATTTGTATAACATAAAAACAATATGCTATTGATGTATTATTATTTTGAAGAAAATATAGTACACAATTTTTAAAACATACAAAATCAATTTATAAAACAATTCATGCTGGAATTCCAATCTATAAGATCCGCAACCAAAGAAAATGATATTAACCATTCAGCTTGCTAAAATAATGCTTGAATAATATATGTATGTATAGTGATACAAAATTTCAAATAATCTTTTTGATAACTTTGATAAAATATTACTATTTAACTTCAAAAAATAATATTGACCTTCATAGTCCATCAAGATGAGTTTGTCACTCTTGTAATCGACCATTTATTAATTCCTACAAAACTCTGTGACGGTGTGCTGTGTCAAGCCTCTTGGCATAATGGCAACGGTCAGGTTTGATTAGCTATATTCACCTAAATTCCCTTGAGGAAATGAGGTAACATAATACTTACTGTTTGCATATCTTATTGAGCAGGGCCTGCATGACCGCTTTGACTTCCAGTGGATTGTGAGGGTTGAGAGCGGGTTGCGGCAAAAGTGGCAACAGTCTTTGCGCTAGATGAGCTGCGGCAGCATTCTCCCTCGCCGGAAGAACCATGCACAGTGAATCCGGCATCCGAACGTCGTGTTCGTTTAACGTTAAGCTCACTTGATCAAGTAAAATACGACGGGGCTGCAAAAACAAAATAGTGGAATAAGAAATTTATCAATGTCAAGTTCACAGTTTATCATGCCATAATTTCTCAGTCTCGTGTATTCTCTATACACTTACACAGATTGATTTACCTATCAAATTACGCATACATTTTTGTACTGTGTAGTACTTACTTCATGTATAGTAGGACTTTGAGCGGAGTGTTCGGAATGAAGGGGACGAAGTTGCTGATCGGTTGAAATGGTGAGCGAGTTCTGCTGCTGCTTCTTTTTGCTTCCACTGCCTGGACCCACTGCCGTTCTGAACAGCCGAGATCGCTTTTCATCCTAGTAAAAAAAGAATCAATAAGTTGATTTGCCTATATAAAAAAATTTTATCAATTGAAAATAATATCAGCTAGATAGTTTGAGAAACACAAAAACAATATATATACAGGGTATTAGCCAGGAAGGTAAACTACTTTGTTAAGTAAACATGACTTTAGACAGTTAATGCTTGACAATCCTAAAGTAAAGGTGTGGCAAATTTATTAGGGAAAAATACCTCAAGCCCAATCCAATGTTTTTGAATTATAAAAACATTTTATCTACGTCAATCACTTTTAAGATGTAAACAGTCACTTCTTGGTGGAAAGGTTCAAATAAAAATAAAAAAACACAATGTTTAGTACTATTTCCATATTTTACATTTTTAGCAAAACCGGTCCTGATGTACACAAATAACTGATGATGAAATAGCACATAAAACATTGCAAATTAAAATCAAAGTCAAAAAAATATAAGCAATATAACAGTTTTTTTTGTTTTTTTTTTGTTTTTTCAGTTGATAATGCTCGCGATGAGCGAAACCGGTCCTGATCAAAAAATATATTGTGGGAATAAGTACTAAAAAATGTGTTTTTATTATTTAAAATATCATGCCTTTCCATCAAGAAGTGACAGTTAACATCTTAAAAGTAAGATAACAGTGTTGAAACTTTTATCTATGAGTTTATTTCTGTGTAATATAGCATGAAAATCCAATTTAACACCAACACTATTGAATTATTTCGTGATGGAATATTTTTTACATGAGTCGGCAGAAAAGTGTAAGTAATTATAAACATAATATAAAAACGACATCGATATACTAGAATAAAAGTACTAGTTAACCTTTTCTCTGGGTGGTGAACCGGACACCAATTGGTGATCATTAATGGGCTGTTCTCTGGAGAGAAGTTGCTCGGTAGGGTCATCTTGGTCCAGGAATGGAAGAAGAGATCCGTCCGGTCCGCCGGCTCCCCGTTCCATCCCTCGACTTCTCCATTGCTCGCTTTCTGAACATTAGAAAATCATTTCAAATATTTGCTACACATATATACAGCTTAAGAGAACAATTTGTTTTAAATGTTGCTCGGTATTGCTAACGAATTGTATGTAAGTATAAAATTTATATCTTTATGACAATTTGATTGATGTTTCAAAACTCACAATAGAGTTGAAATGGTGCGAAAGAGTTTTGTAAGTGACAATGATTCAATCGAAACGAGAGAGTTGAAAAATAATAGTGAAAAAATATATTTCTACACTTATATCTAATACAAAACAAAATCATTCACTGCTACCAAATCGACCATAGAAGTGAAAAATAGGGAACAAACGGGTGTAGATAACACATATAGTTAATGGACAAGACTACAGGAAACATTGTTAGTGGATGCAAGAGCATGCGAGATGGATACACAATATTAAAAGCGACCAGCAAAAGCCTAGCTGATTGGAGAGATCCTGTGGAAAGAGAAAGATTTAGAGGGGGAAACATTTCATAAACTAAATAAATACAATGAATTCAAAGAGGGGTGAAAATCATAGGGGCTCAGGTAATAAAATAATAGAGTAATGAATAGTGTATTTTATTCACCAGGAAGCTGTTCCCACTATTGTGACTTTTGCAGATTGATGCAAATCGATAGCCGTGTAATGAGTTGCTTGAGTTGAGAGAATAATACTGATTTTGATATAGTTACTAAAACTACAGGTCGAGTTAACATTTTTTGTATCACATAAGGTTTAGGTTGATTCAATATTTTGAAGTTTTTTTATGACCATCAAAAAAATATATTTGTAATATTTTAACTGTTGGACAATGTCTGTTTAAAATATATTTTTATACAAGAAAAGCATGCCCTTTTTACACTTTATTAAGTTTTCGGTTGGTCAAGGACAGTTCAGAAACCTTTAATTTTTTTAAAATGTGAGATCATAAAATACCATGAAATTTTTATGAACACAGAGGTATACAACATTCCGATGTATGATTTTTTCATTGGCAAATTACTACAGACTGAGGAAGTTTCGAAACCCGATGATGCAGGTTTGATCCATTGATTATTGAGCCTGTTAATAATGTTAATAATATTTCAATATAACTTCTGTGCATGAAATATAACACAACAGGGCTCAATACTACATTGTAACACTAGTTCAGACGGGTGGTCCATTGGTGAGAAACGTGAAAATGGAATTAATAATAACATGACGATGGGAGATTGTAAAATCAATGCACCATAATCAAAATGTAAATGTCATACTTCAGCATCTGACTGTTGATGTCTCAGAGTTAACATGGTTGATTATAGTGTTTTGATAGTTGACACTTCAAAATAAAAGAGAGTCAATGGTATTTTAAATCGCTGATGCGATTGGCATAACTAAAAATGTGTTGTTTCCATTTAAATTATCGTGCCTTTCCACGAAGAAATGACAGTGAACAATTTAAAAGTGATAGTCTACGATGTTAAAACTTTTGAGTAACAGATAACATTTGTACTGAAATATAGCTTGATTTTTCCTGATAATCTCTAACTTCCTGGTAACATTACCGAATTGATTTTTGAAATGTATTTTATGTGGCTCAGCGGGGAACAAGTCAAACTCGAAATATCAGGGAGGCTGTGTTAAGCATGTAAGTCAACTAAAAAACTGTGACTATGCTTTTTCGTTGTATAAGGATAGATTCACTGTTCAATACTTGGATTTCTCAAAATCATGTGTCGTTTTGACTGCAAAACAAAAACATGAATCTCTCGGTGTTGATTGACGACAAGATATGAAATGTGGGTAATTTACAAAAGTTTAACAAAAAACAGACGTTTAAGATATAGAAAAAACTACCCTTAGACACTTTGAAGGCTAAATTTCATAAAAAAGTTAAAAAAAACGTATGGTAAGATTTAAAGGTATTGTTTATGATAACCACCTGGAAAGCAAGCAAACAATTACACCAGAAGTGCATGAATGTGATTTTATATATTATAATACATATGTCATTTAAGCTATTTACCAAAAATATAGGTGCATCACAAATGAAGGTTTTCTGTAATAATAGAGACAGCCATTGCACTTTTTTCTAGTGTTATAAATCTAATTGATGAAATCATAAAATTACGATTGTAAAAAAAAACTCACTTTGAATTGCAAAAAACATGTTATACACGAAAACAGCGGTTTTATTCTCTTGTTTATTAATGCCTAGACATTATTTTTATGTTGGTAACTTTGGCCTGATAATTTTTGCATTTATTTAATCCACAACTGTCATAACAATCGCAGTGATATGTGCAGTAAGAAGACAGGATCAATCAGACAATCAAGGCAATGATGATTTCAACAATGTCGGTCACTAATCATAAAGTAAATATAACTGACATAAATACTGTGATTTTGATTTTGAAAGAACAACCAACATTAAAAAATTGCAGAGGAATGTTTTGCTCAGCCCGACGGAATCAAGTATTTATACTGTGTGGGTTGTATGTAAGTGCCTGGGCACGAATAAATATGGGAAAAAGACTGCAGTAAGATATTATCCGGATAGATGCATTTTTGTACACGATCAAAGTGTAATGGTTACATGAATAACTAACTGTTATATCAGACGGTGAACCTTGTCTACATCAATACTAATAATTGTTATATGCTTAATAATAATGTCAATATGCAAAATTTATTAAAAAATAGATTTGAGAAAATGGTAGTTGATATCTTCTTCAATACTGTGCACGGATGGTTAACGAGATGTGCTGTTGGAAAAAGCAATGCTACGGGTTAGTAGAGGTGATAGAAAATCGACATAGCAATAACAATGGTAGAGAAGTTTACGCTTAACACGTTGACTGTGGATGAAAAGCCTGCCGTCTTACATATTTTGTAAACGGGTATATAAGATGGCTTGAAGCAAACGCTCGGCATGATAAAACTATAGAGTGACTCCTGACATGCTAGGCTCAATATATTTGGCTAGGCGGGCCTTCCGCACCCAACGTGTTAAGAGGTTTTAGATGAAAAAATGATTCAGAATTTCTTTGGAGTTTACTATAAACATATGATACTGGAGCACAACTGAACATACATAAATAATTTTTATAAAATAACCAGATTCTTAAAATTAAAGCATCTAAGATACCCTAAATCCACTGACTGCTAATGTCTTAACTGTTGAGATGTTTTAACTCAAGTGATTATAGTGTATACACAGTTGATACTTAAAGAAAAAATAATGTTAACAGCTTTAAACTTTTGTGTGCAAACTAATTTCTGTGTCTGAAATGTCATTTTTGAGGTAGACAAAGACCCAAATTATATTCAACAAGACCACAATAGTTGACATTAATGGCTCATAATCCTTTGCATGATTTAATCTTATTTTGTAGAACTTATTGTTCATAAGTCATGCAATCATTTATTTATTATGAAATAATGCCGTTTAAGTAATGTGATATTTGATGGCTTATTCTTAACGGTGAATGATTACTAAACACATCATAGTGATATAGAAAACGAGCGAACCTTCAAGTCGCACTTCCGCAAAGGCAACTCTTATAAGGATACTTACATTTATGAGTGATTGTTTTAACATAAAGCCGAAATAACAAAACATACAGTGATAAAACTTGGATTAACACTCAAGCAACCGGTCCGGCGTTCGCGCGGAAATTGTCGCAATAGGTTAACGACCGGTCCCGCATTCGCGCGGATTTCGTCTCGCGCTGCATCTTTACATCTGCTGCTCGAATGCATGATACAAGTGGATATTTTTTTTACGGCTTAGAACTGTTTTGTTTATTGTTCTACGTGTCTTTCATTCTATTTCTCTATTTTTTAATCTAAATTTATAGCTCCAAATCGTCCTTGAAGTAAACAATATTTGCCAGTTGCAAAAGTTTCCTATAATTACTCTTGGACTGTAACAAATTAAGTTTTTTAGTTTATTACAGCTCAGCAATAAACTTTCATTGTTTACTAATCATACAAAAAAGCATTATTGATAAAATTTAAGTGATTATAATTAGTAATAAAATATTATTACTAATGATTAGACATTAGAAATAATATTATATTACTACTTACTTTTTATTATTAGGCAGTCAGAACCTTTAAATAATAATATTTAAATGTTTATAAAAATTAATAATAATATATGTAATATATGTATTAGCTAGTAAAAGAAATATTTTGTATCTCATTGTGCCTCCTGTTCCTGTCGTAAATCACTGATGGATGAATAGTAAGCGCCTACCCTGACCCTAATTCTCGGAAGTGTAAAACTCTCCATAAATATTTTTTGTGATGATTGTTTCGTATTATATTATTTGAATATATTATCATTGCATAAGACATAATCCCTAAAAATATCTTCACAAAATCATGATAGTAAAGGTACAAGGACCTATAGTATATGATTGATTATCAACATATTGATAGCCAATAACCATTCCGTTTTGAGTGACTTATTTTGAATGGTTTAGTGTAGGCAACCCGACAAAGACCATTTTTGACCTACAGCAATAAAACTTTTGAGTTATTAGACAGAATGGTTTCATTCATTAAGTAAAAAAAGATGTGAAACATATTTCTCTAATATTTACAACTTGAGATCCAGTGATTGTGAAATTGTAGGAATATCGAATATATATTGTTATTTATTATATAATTAAAACTAAACTATATCATGAACCCGCAATATCTTAAATATTTCAAATTGAAAATATGTTTAGTGCCATTTACCTAATTGACAAAATTAAAAAACAGATGTTTATATTTGGCTTAGAAATATGCTGAAATTATGACATAATCAAATCGTTTTTTTTATTTAATCGATGATGACCAAATATCACACATAATTTCTTTGAAAATATCAAAAATTATATTGTTTGGCTATCAAGTTGTGCCGAAAAACGCCCGCTTTCGGCTAGTCTATTTTTCGAGACTCCCGACAACCGAGTGATATGAGAATATAACAGAAACAAATAAACATATCCATAGTTTGAGAAACTCCACATATAATAAACACACAATAATGTGTAACATGGTGTAGGATTTCTAAAGAATTTGACATTCCTTTGTGGGTTTATATTAGTGTTAAAAGATTTTTTTTTTTGATTTTTATGAAAAAAAAAAATTTAATCATGCATTTGTAGCTTGATAATTTTATTTTCAAGCCAATTGTTTTTAAATTACATATATGATACAATACTCTATAAAATACTTTTTATTTTATTAAATTCACTCAACTGAGTAAAAAGTTATAAGCATAATAATTGTTTTTTTTTTTTTTACATTGTTACAACTTTGTACGATTCCATATGTCTTATCACAAACGACTCGGGTTTCGCCCTTCGGCATCTTCAGGTATTCCATCGCACGGATGCAACAGAACTTGTTGAACGTTTGTGATAAGACATATGGAATCGTACAAAGTTGTAACAATTCAAATTTAATATTGAAGTTCCATCAAGCACCTTCAGTCGATATCATAAATTATATAATAATTGATGTCGCGAGAAATAGCAAAGAATCGAAAATGTGCGGTGATTAGCGTTTTTTCTGCGCGAAATGTGCGGTTGCTTTAGTGTTAATGGAAAAAAAAATATTCTCCAATTTTTTAACAATAGTGTTATGTTACTTTCACAAATATTTTGTAGTAGAAAAGAATGCATGATGAATATAATAATTTTGCGCAAATCAATCTCGCATTTAAACATATTTTGTGTGTATATCTCCGGTCCCGAATATGTTAAGTAAAATTGGTGATATAATTATTGAATTAACATTTCACAAAGGTTCTGTTGAATTCATTTAAACTGTGGCTTAGGAATGTTGCATCTCAAATAACTATTTGACGATAAGACTGGCCACCTTTAATGGCCAACATGGTCTGTTTTATAATATAGAAATGATGTTTTCCTATAAACATATCTAGTGTGTAAGCAGTTGTCTGGAAGTTGTGGGACTACAAAGAAAATATAGCAAAAAACGTTTACGGTATTTGATAAGAGAAATATGTTTACATAAATAAAACACAACTAAAGGATTAGTAATATTTCCACACTTTTATACTATCAATTTTGTATACCTGGTAATCATTAACTCAAATTTTCGTTTTCGAAATAATAAAAATACAATTTTTAGTACTAGTTCCATAATTAAATTTTTTACGATTAGGACCAGTTTCGTTCATTGGGAGTATTATCAATTGATACAATATAAATCACCAACAAGACAATTCATAAAAAAATGAATTAAAAATTAGCAACAATACAAAACCAAAGATTCAAAAACTGAGTATATGATTTACAGGTAATCATACAATATATACTTCAGTAAAATGGTTTTCAAATAAAATATTAAGGATCTTTAAGTAATCAAAATAAAGTCAAATCAGAAGTCCATTAAAAGTTCAAAATTTTGTATAAATAGCCTTGATCAATTTGGGATTGTATCAGTTGATAATATGTTCGCAATTAGCGAAACCGGTCCTTACTTGATATTATAAAATTGTTGAAGTAGTACTTGACACTGGGCTTCATTATTTAAATTTAAACATAGTTCTTAGCTAACAATTGCCATATATAAAAATTTGTAGACTTAAATACTTTGATATTTTTACCTTAATTTGATAAGCTGCTTTAACTCAATTTTTTACTTAAGCCCTTTATGCATTTATGAGCAGAATTATTTGTTGTTGGAATAAGACAGCTGAAATATACAACTTTTTTATGTATGTTTGGTCAACCTATGTTTTCGTTGTGTTAAAATTATGTTCGACTGCCACCGTGAGAGGCAAACCTAAATGCCCGTCTTCCACCTGTTGACAATGTGAACAAACCTGCAGCAGGTGTGACAGAGGCGCCCCCGACGGCTGCATTCTGCCGCTTGTCCCTCGGGTCAGACTGCTGCCGCTCGTTTCTCTCCTGGCCGATGGACGGCCTGTGCTGGTGATCAGCGGGCGCCGGCTGCTGGACTGCTACGCCTAATTATCGCCACAGTACGTGCCACACGCCACACACAATAAACCACAAGCAGGCACAAGACACCGGAAGCGAGCGTAGCGGGGCGCGTTTAAGGGCGGGACACAAAACGGGAGAGCGTAAACAGAAATAAAAACTAAATGAAAACAAAAATGGCGCCCCGTGGACGAGTCTCGTAGACTCATGATATTAACATAATATGTCATCTGTTTTATTTGACCGAAAAAAGCCATTTGATAATTTGAATATTGTTATAAAGTAGAAATTTATATAATTTGAACAGTTCACATATTATATAAGCTATAATAATAATCAACCGAATATTCTCTCAAAAAAATATTAAAATAATGAAATATGCCAGATTTCTGAGTTGACTTTTGGGGAATCTTATTGAATATTTGATATTAAAATATAAGTGGTTACTTTTTTAATATTCAAACTAAATTTAATAATTTTTGCATCGACCAGTTGTATATAAATATATACATCTATATTGTTTGAGTTTGAGTTTGTTCGAAAGATCTTAATTACAATAGGGTAAAACACTTTTGTCCTACAAAAAATTTATAATGCTAATGATAGAATAGTTTAAGAAAATATAGACAATATAATGTCTTGTTTATTAAAAAAAAAATCAATCAGGTTAAACCAAATTAAATTAAACCTTTTGCATTCAAATACCGACATAGAAGCAGCATTGATTTTTCTTTTACAACTTGAATGCCACAACCTCGGTACCAAGCCATTGAAATGTGCTTTCTTCAATCAATATCAATTATATTGAACTATAGTTTTTTAATTCTTTGAATATGAGGGTGACATATATGGAAATTCTTCATCCATTATTGATGTGACAAATGTGCCATCATTGGGCGAGTGCAAAGCATGTCAACAACATTATAAAATTCTTACTTTGAATTTGAATAGGACCGCAAGAGGGTCCCATGAAAAGCAATTAAGAGATTCAAGGAAACATACATATGTGTAACAAAAATGTTTTTTATGGCCATAGCGAATTATTTATTATAATATCATAGAGAGACATTTTAACAGTTCAGATAATGGTGGACAATTCAGAGATTTTTGAGCTAATTATATGATGGAATTTAAGTTTTGAAGATAAAGACACGTAAGAAAAAAATAGTTGATTGATTGTGTATACATATTTTTTAAATATTTTATAGCAGTTGAAATTCAGATTGTATTTTTGGCATGTAGTATAATATTTAGATGAGAGGAAAAATATAACATTCAAATTAGGCAAGATGGCGGACAAGTTTAGTGGTCAAACAAAATGGAAGACATTATAGCAGTAATAATAATAATCATGATTCAGAATGCAATATTTTCATTCATATAACAGTGTGGTTAAGGATATATATATATGTATATATTGTTGTATGATTTGATGGTTTCATATATTGAATAGGACACCCATGCACATTGGATAATATTGTTGTTTTTATCATATTCCATACCTATATTATATGGCAATTCAAATAAAATATGTGATGAAATTTAAATTCAAACTATGCACAACTGAGTGACAATCTGACTTAATGTATGAATTCTTATTTAATAGTTCATCAAACATACTATGAATAATAAACAATGATTTTTGTGATAACAATGATAATTGGTACAATTGGCATTGTTATCTGAATGATTAAAATTGTGTTTAAAAAATATCATAGATTTTTTTAATCAAAAATAATTGATATCATTTCTTGATGGAAAACATTGAAGCTGCCAAAGGCTTAAAAGAAATACGAAATTTACTGGCAATTGACTATTGTGAAAACCTCTGATTACAGTCATTAGATTGTATCAGATACATGATTATCTTTTGTATTTAACTTAGACTTAAGGTTTATATTTTTCATAATTTCTCTTATATATAATTGATGAAAACGGTTTACTGACTGTCAGTTTTATTGCATCTGTGTGATAGAATACCTAAAGGTGGCAAAAGGCAAAACCCAGGACATGATGAAAAAAAATGTGAAATTGTACATAGTTTGAACAATTCAAATCAAATATTGAAATTTCATTAAGCACTTTCAGCCAATATCATAGTTTTATAAAATTAAAAGCAGAATTTTGCAGATTTAATAATTAATGTTTATAAGATTTTTTTTTACAAGGGCAGGAAAATTATGAATTTTCGTGTAATTTGTGCACTGAAAGACATGCCTTAATCCTTGAAAGTGAATCGTGCAATTAATTGAACAGATTTTAATAAAAATGAACTGTTTTTTTTATTAATTAAGCCTGTGATTTTTGAGTATGAAGTTGTCATAGAAATATTGTGAGGTTATGTTTATTTTTTGACAGCTATATAGCACTGAAGATGGTGTTTGTGAAATTAGTTCTTCAGGGAGTATACATCATAGTTTTCCAGTCCTGAGGATTGATCAATTTTTCTTTGATTGAGATTTGAAAATTTTATTCAATTAACACTTTGTTGAATATTTTTGAGAGTCTGAATTGATATTAATTAAATGATGGAATACGCATCGAAAAGCAATCCTGACAAGGTGATGCACCAAAGAGTGAATTGAGATCTAAGTGAGGTAAGGTTATTATATCTTGATCTTATTGACTTGTTCGTTATACAGAAAAAGATGTGAATTTCTTTAAGAACAGTTTGGCTGAATACTTTTAAGTCAAAAAGTAAAGTATAAATATTTAATAATAGGCGAGGTTACTTTCTTTGAGAAGGGTCCAACTGAATATTTTAAGAATTTTAGTTACATTTTAAAAACAAAGTTTTGTATACGTAAATTTAAATTGTGTTATTTTGAAAATATTTGAAAAATAATACACAATGTTTAGTACGATTTGTAAAAAATTATATTATCCAGATCAGCTGATAATGCTTATGATAAGGCAAACCGGTCCTGATCTAGAGAATATAAAATTGTGGCTATAGTAGTAAGTGTTGTATTTTATAATTTAAATAAAATGCCTTTTTACCAAGTGGTGACGGTTGAAACTTTTGAAAAATTTTGAAAATACTTGAATCCCTTCAAAATAATTATCTAGATAGTTTTTTCTTATAAGTATACAATATGAATTCCAGCAGAATATAAGCAAGGTATTTTGTCAACATTCTTAAGCAGATCATGGCATCCAATATAAGGATGCATTATTTAGTGTGAACATTTAAAGCAACAATGAAAAAAATTCATATTTTGATAGTGTATTTTGTACAGTTTGAAGTGTGTGTTTTTTTATGATTGTGGTAGTATAAACGAGAATACTTACATAAATTATTTCTGTCTAAACTCTGCATTAAAATAGGGTTGTATCAGTGTTTGCTTAAAGCACAATATTCTTAAATCCGGGATTATAGATGTTATATTTTGTAAGTTGTGTAATTACTATACAATAAAATTAGTTTTACACATTCGAAAGCCAATTTTTAAACTTCGATGTCACAACAGATTATCTTCAATATTTCAAACTATAAAATCTGACGATCAATCCATAAATTTGCGGTGAAAAACGCTATCCAGTTTAATATTAACCATTAATAGGGATTTGGGTACATCTTGGCAGGAAAAAAAAAATTGGCATCAGAAACAACAAAAGTCGGAGGTATATAAAAATGTGTTGGCCATATGCTCGAAAAAAAATGTTTTACGATTTAGATTAATTTAATATTTGAATAAATCACCGATCCTTCTGATGTTTAGGTCTGTGGAGTTATTTAATTTATCTTAATAACGATACCAAATATGAATCATAGATTAAACAAAAAGAGAAGGTTTCGACTTTTTGTAAATTTAGATGCATAAATTTTATGCATAAGAATTGATCATTTAGCAATTCGGCAAAATAAACATAGATAATACAAATACGAATTCAAAATTAAATTATTTAAAAAATGGCAATTGATGATGACTTCGCACAAACATAAAAATGGTTCCCTTTTTTTAAAGTTTAGTATTAGATCTATTTCAGTAATTCAACAAAATAATTTTCATGAGCAGTGTTAAAGATGTTATTATTAAAGTGACAGTTGCACAAAGATCGTTTTAATTCTACGATAAATGGACTCAATTGAAAGCCTGTAAGGGTCATGTTACATTAGAAACAAAATCAGTGCTCAGTGATTTTCACAAAGGTGCCACAATTGCTGGGTTGAAAAACTGAAACAACACGGAGCCAATTAGCATTTTTTATATTTCAGAATGCTTCTCACAACATATCAAATGTTATTTCAATATAAAATCACATCACAACAGTAATATATATATATATATATATGGATACACTCTCAACAAACATTGACTGAATGAATAATTTTGCACCCTGATAAACAATTATTGGTAACATAAAACTAGGCCTAATGCTATAAAACCAATCTATAATTGGCATTTTAATACATATATATTTCACCCTACATGTTTCAACTACTTTATGAGACAAGTGGTCTAGTTATCCCCAGATGTATGCAATTAAACTAAATATGATAAGATCAATAAAATGTATTCATTCATTTGATGTCCATATTTTAACTAATTAATTAAAATTTTTCAGTGATAAATAACTTGAGAAACCAGGAAGAGAATATTAAGAAAAATGTTAAAGCTCTAATGCATGTTACAGATAGATACACACAAAAACTAATAAATTGGGCCAACTGACATTGATTCATTTTCCTTTAATCATTACAAGAAGATCATATAATTACTCATCAACATTTTATGATCGATTAGTAAAACCATTTGTCTCCCTCACTATGACAACTCGTATGATTATTTCATTTAATATTATTCTTTTAAAATATCTTTTATGCTACTCAGCAGGGAATGGGTTCGTTCATTTTATAAAAATAAAATCAAAAATTTACCAACGGTCAATTTCAATGGATCCGATTTAATAAAAGCCTAAGATACCATAAAGCAAAACCCGGTCAAAAGTGATAAAAAATTTGCCATGAAATTTTAGATTTAATCAAATTGAGTGTTAACATCTCAACTATTGTGATGGCCGATTGCAGTGATAATACTTAAAAATATAAATGTGTTAACAGAGTTAAAGCTGTTCTATAAAAGCTTGATTTGTTGTGATAATCTCAGAAAGTTTGTTTGATACCAACATTACTGAATTAAATTTGAAACAGATTAAAGTCAATTTACGTGAATAAATTTGAAATAAAAGAAAAATACTATAAAAAACTAAATAATATTCCAATACAAAAAAATGCATATATCTGGGGATTAGGTGCTTGCAGTGAATTTTTCTCTTTCTCACTTAATCACATGCTAAGTAAATGACACGAGGGAGATACAAAAGCATGGTGTCTTGCTCTTTTATCCTACTAGCTCATATGCAAATATGCAAGTGAGGCTGTAATAGAGAGTGAGAGAAATATTCAATGCATACTGACGCTAGCGATAAGCGTGTGACCATATTTTTAAATATACACTATTGATTATAAGTATACAAATATATATAATATAACTAATTTATTTGCATAATCTTTACAATGATAATATTAAAATTTCTGCAAAGCAGTTTATAACAAATTTACATTATCATATTCTATGTAAATAAACATTACATTATTTATAATAATTTTGCATTAAAACTAACAATACATACATACCTTGATTTATATCTTTAAATTCTACAATATTCCACAAATTTCAAAATATCTCTTTACAAAGACTAAAATCAGAGTTCAACAAGAAGGGAGATGCACTAAATTCTGCGTGTAACATGAAAAATTTAAATTTTCGAAAGTACTATTCATATAAACTAAGAATAAAAGGGTTAAGAATTGAATACTAATTATTGTAGACTGAAAATGCTACTCAAAGAGAATTTTTCACCGGTCAGTTTGCAGGGGTTCAGGAACAGTACACGATTACAGAAAAAGTACCACCTTAATCAACTAAGACAATAAGAGATGGATTTTATCAATATAAACCAATTTTGATGCTATTTTGAATAGTTTGTAATTTTCATGTCTAACTAACACGAAAGTTTGCTCTTCCTTGTCGTTGGATGTCAAGCAAGTCATTTTTACTGTGCTAAATTCCCATTATACACAAATTGAATTTTATGGAATATTATTGGGTATATCAAATCATATGTTTATATTTGTTAGTAGTTTATAATATTCAAATATTATATATGACAAGGATTACTTATAATACATAATCATGCATTTATCACTGTTGCTAGGAAAAATTGATTATTTTTTAATAATAGTTATGTATTAATTTAAGTATTAAAACATATATATTAAAACAAAATTATAACACAAAAAAAGTGAATAAGTAATTTTCCACAACAAACAGCACCAGATCATTTCTTTGAATTCGTAATGTAATAAATGGGTTCACCTTTCATACAAAACTCCTTTTAAAATCTCTTTCAAGTAAACCTAATATATAACAGGCCAGGATGAACAATCACAAGTGTTTTGATTTTAGTTATTTGCAATCAAATGCCGACATAGGAGTTGAGAAGTGACAACTTTAGTGACCACTTTTGAATCAAATATCAGTATATATATACGGTAAGTGTTCCATGCTATTCATTCAGTTCAATTATCTTTAACTACAGTGTAGATATTTATAATAAACAAGGAATCCTTAAAGGTCATTGAAAGATTCCAAATTCCAAAATTTTTGGCATTAAAAACATTGACAAATACTGCTGAATGAGGACAAAATTCACTCCTGACAAACATTCACAAGTAATTTAAAAAAAATAATAATAAACAAACAAAAAATGAAAAACGTATACATCTTTTGAAATGTTAAAAAAAACAATAGTTAGTATGGTTATTTAGTAATATCACTCGGTATAAAGCAAGCTAACGTTATCGTAGAGGAGTTATGATGACTCACCAGTTGGATTGTGATGGTTGTCGTGGTGCGCCAGACTCCGAGAGCTGGCAAAGAACGGCCGGAGAGATGGCTTCGGCGTAGAGCTGATGCTTATCGTGTCCATCTCGGGACCGGAGTCGTCACCGCATGACAAGGATTCCAGCTCCTAAGAGGAAAGGAAGAAGAAATGTAATCAAAACAGTATTTATAAAAATTATAATATTTTAGATATACCTTTAACTTCTAAATATAGGGTATAAATTTTTTGCAATCCATATATGGACATTTCCGTGACTTTAATTGATTTATACATATGTGTTTAGAGGCATGGATGTTTATGTTGTCCAAAATTACCTCTCAGCTTTTGAATAGGGTGCAGTGAGATCGACAAACTAACTTTCCCCTGAGCTGAGCAAACAACCCCCAAAACACCATAGATGTCAGGGATAAGAGGCCTTCTGACCTTTCCGTTCCAATACAACTAATCTTGTCCTAAATGTTACTCTGAAAACATGAAAGCTCAAGTGATTGAACAATATGTAATTAGTAAATTACCTGGAAGAGTTCATCTATTTCTCTGTCGCCTTCCAAATTATTACTGTTTCTGGTACCGCCAGATTCCAGTTCCTCAGGCATCCGGAAACGTCGGAGAAGCGCTGCGAATTTCTGCTTCAGATTTCGTTGCTGTATATAAATTAAATGTAAAATTAATATGAGGTAAAATAGCAAAGCATTTCAATCGACAGGAATTATCAGTATTTAAGAAGTTTTTTCATATAATTTGCATGTTTCTTCTATTCACAGAGCATTAAATAATTTTTTGAATATTTCAGCACTATTGTAAAAAACATAAATGGTTTTTTCATTATTACATTATTACATGTCGATATTTTCGATTCAAACTGACATCTTAAATGTTTTAGTGCGTGTGGTTCTCTACATCAAATGTGATATAGATTTGCTTCTAAATATCAACCCTTTGTGACAAACAAAATGATGTTGTTCATTTGAAATGAATAAAAAAAATATGGGCATTGCCCTTGATAATAGATAACATAACACTCGAAAGCACATGGCAACCATACGTCTCAAATGGTTAAACTTATTTTAGTTACATTAAAATGGATTTCTACCAAGTAAAAACAAATTCAATTCGTGGAATGAAATTCTTAAATAAAAAAATGTCATCAATATATCCATTTAATGGGCTGAAAAAACAAAGAAAAATTATATACCGCCATTTTCCCTCGACTACCGCCCTTCCGCTTTGTGTGCCTGTTCTCGAACTCACTGTCGCTGTCTCTCTCTGCACCTTTAGTGCCAATGTAGCTATCCCTGTCTATATTCGAGTATCTATCCAACTGAAAATAAATTATTACAATAATGACACAACATTATTTGTTATGATTTTGAGATCATCCATGTATAACTTTTTTGAATGCATTTGGACACTCATCAACCACTATTTCAGTATAAAATTAGCTCATACATAAAATTTTATACTCTTATATATTATTATATTATCAACTAATAACAGTGCAACCTGCTGTCTCAACAGTTGAGACGTTAGCAGTTAGAGAGTTAAACAAAGGATCAATCATTTTTGAATTCCCTTCATTAAATCATCGATTATGGGATTACTTTAGGATATTTATTATAAGGTTTGTCCTAGGTGGCCTTTGCTTGGAGGCTGCATTTTTATATAATCAATGCCAACTATCTTCAATTTACAATTTTTTCTGTGACTTAATGGTGCTTTGTCCAAATATAATATTTAAGAGTTTTGAAATATTTGGTGCTGGAACATCCTTAACACGGCTCACCGGGGAACAGATTAAGAAATTAATAGAAAAATCTTTTTTCAATGTATGAAAATTATGACTGATTCCCTAAATTGATACAACTGTCAAATACCTTAGTATACGAGTGATCCCTTTTATTGTACGCTATGGCTCCGTGAGGTCTGTTGGACGAATATGAGGTGAGCATTCCTTCATCATTGTCCTCAACGGAGCTGAATTCTGCTTCTTCTTCTTCATCAGAATAGCCGCGATCTTTCGAAAATTAATATTTACAAGGTAAGAAATCATCAAAGTAGATACTTCAAAACTTAAGTGTTGAAATTCATGCAAAAAAAAAATGTAGTGAGTAAATTCATAGCCTTATTTTAGAGACAAGTGTTGATGAAAGCTAATAGTATAATTTAAAAAAGTAAACATGCTTCATCTTAATAAAGGCTGATACAACACTTTAAATGTGATGATTTTAATGCGAAAGACAAAGAACATCCAGGTCAACCGAGAAGTTGGCAGGTCAACAGTATCAGGCTTTTTTCACTGAAGAAGTGTTTTGAGAGCAAAAAATAATTCGGTGCAAGATTAAATGTTGCTCAGCAAACAATTTTTGACAGTCTAAAAGTAGTAGTAGTAAAAGTAAATAATACCACTCATGATCTCAGAGCAGGGATTCAAGTGTGCAATATGTTAACTTGCTCAAATATATATTTTTTTATGTTACACTAATAAACCTGTCCATAAAAAAAATGTACAGAGATTTTTTTATTAAATTTGAATTGTTGAAACGTTTGAAAAAAAATGAAATCGTATAAAGTTTCAATTCAAAATTCCATCAATTACCTTCAGTCGGTATCATAAATTGCGTTTGAAATCTTTCAGCAGGCCCAAATGTCTAAATTGAGGAAGAGTCCGGATGACATACCTGCTATCAGTAGAGTATTGTTATTTTTGGTATCGTGATCAACTGGTGTAGAGGAGAGTTGGTGAAGGGCAAGCCTAGCAATAGGAATCGTCATTCCTCCACCGCCCCCGGCTCCCCCCTTGTCCGCCTTTCCGCCTCCGCTGTTTCCACCGTCGCACAGTTCTAGTTCCATGTCCATTGATCGCTGTAGAACCTATATATAACGTTGAATGATTAATCAATAAATTGTTAAACTCTATCACTTTCCGATAAACTCTCACGTGTTTCAAAAACATGCTTTTATAATTTTTAAGTTTAAACAAAAGGAACAAAGAAAAGAATTGTAAGATTCACTTTCATGGTTTTTTTTATTAATGTCTATATTGTTGCTATTCTGTTGTTTATAAGTCGATAGCTATTTTGACTTATGTTATCGTTCGAGCTAGTCGTTCAAAATAAAATGTAAAAAATAATAAAATACTTCATTATTTTAAGCTTGAAAGTGATTGATGTTAAGTAAGTTCCGAAAAGTGAAGCTAGCCGGATTGAAGATTGCGTAGTAAATAATATATATTTTATGAAATTTATAAATAATAAATACTTGATCCATCCTGATGAAACCTTCGGCTAAGGTTTTGTAGCCCAGGATCGTTCGGTTTTTGTACTTTTTCCTCCGTTGCAACAAAATCTGAAGCCTAAAAAGGGGAAGAAAAAATGTCAGTGACATATAAGAACTAAGAAAATTGATTAATAAATTTATCAACTATATTTGCTGCACAGCATATATTGCAGTATTTAATGAGGACCGGGAGTATGTCGCTTAGCATTCCATATCTAATGGTAAGGAGGGGACTAGACATCAGTTCGTTATGCCCCCTGCCTACTCAGGATTGGGTTAATTAGTATGGGATGATAACATCACAGACCTGGGGAATAACCTGCGGAACGGGTTTGGTGAAGAGATATTAGAAAGTTATTACTTGATCATGGCGATTGATAACAGTTTTAAATAAATGGTGATTTTGGATATGCATACGTTTTCGATCTGCGGTACCTTTAACCGGTTGTGTGCCAAAACCTTCAAGATAGTAGAGCATGCAGGGTTACAATTTTCTTTGAAATAAAAAACCTAATAAACAAGGCCTATTTTAAAATTGACATAACATTGACTATAATAAAAATATGCTAACTGTAAGCATTATATTACACTGTGATTTTAAGAGATGTCACTATGCGGATAAAGTGTATGAAAAATTAAATTTCTCGGTCTAGTCCAGTATAAGTAAAGTGGACCGTATATATACGGCGATTCTTGTATGGCTAGTCCTGCGCTCACGGAATTGTGGACCGCGTATACACGGCTTTGGCACTAATCCGATTAAAAAAAATTGTATCCACTAAACGACCAATCGTGTCAGAGAACCTCAAGTTTTATTTTATTTGATATATTATATATATATATATTACGACACTAAAACGGTTAACATATGCTAACATTGGGAATAGGCAAAGAAGTCAACCGTGTAAACTCAGACAAAATCCACTTCAATACATTAAAAATACTTCTACTGTAATATATATATAAATATAAATAAACTACTATTGACATTTATTACTTATGTGATATTGAGAATTGAGAAAAGTCAACCAAATATGTAAAGAGAAAATCTGCTTTAATAGTTAAATCAATATATATAACCCTTCTGAACTCACTCATGTTCAAACGGAATATGTCGAAATCCAGTACAAACAATATTAAGGAGAATTGTAAGCTGATTGTATTGATAGTTGATATTCAAAAATATAATAATGTCAAGTTGTTTTTCAATTAAAAAAATAACTTTAATTTGTTTTGACGATCTCCATAAGTTTAATGAACACCAAGTATATTTATATTTTGCTAAGCAAGAGAAATAAATCCCTACAGCCACGATGCGATTAGATTGATGGTGACAAATTTTTTTTATTTTCTGTTTCGAAATAATGGAATCACGAACAGTAATTTTACCATCATTTTTGTGATTAAATGACAACGAACGAAAGACAAAAAGATAATGGAGTTCTAAAAATAATAATTCTATCAGAAATTAATGGCGACGCGAAAATGGCAGACACGTGCGCGGGGCCTCGCTTTTCAAAACTAGCGAACGACATAAAAATTAATAATTTTCAACTAGACGAATCCGTTGATTTACACGGTATATTCGTACCTGAAAAATAACCATATATATATATATATTTATTTTTGGAAATAACGTATTTATATTTTACGCAAACATTAATCCAGACCGTCGTGTATTGAATTTAAATTGTATAAGACAATGTATATTAATATATAATATAAGATACGCCAATATGCTAAGCCAGAGTCTATATTTTTTTTTTTTAATATTTTCAATATAGTTAGCACAAACACGTTAGGAAAATATTTTTTGAAGAATAAAGAAAATATATTTTATTTATCGTGTCAAGCTGAACGTAACCGTGTAGAATAAAAAAATCACAATTATTTTACCGCGTAGAACCGACACCGAGTAAACCGAGAGATATGCGTGTGTAATAATGCGTCAAAAATAATTTTTCAAGGAATATTAAAAATAATGAGTGGGCGATAAAATTACATGCATTAAAAGTTTCGAGTAAAAAATACGATCCGGGAATTAAACTATTGTTCAAAAAGCGACAGTGAGATAAGTGAAAAGTTCGGTGACGCTAGGGGGTGCAATATCGGTACTGTCGATTTTTTCGAAACCGGAATTCTGGTTTTATATTTTTTAAATATCAGTAATTCGCGCTTTGATTATTTAACAACCTCGTCCAACAAACGATTAATCTGAAAGCATTTATCATTAATTGAAAGATTTCCATGTCGACGAACAAGCCTTTTTAATTCACTGACTGCTAACGTTTCAGATGTTTAAGAAGTTTAATTTTCAAGAATTAAGTAAATATACTATCGAGTGTGTCGACAATATAAAATTTCTCGTGTAGACACTATTTTTTAAATAGCTTAACTCTGATAATCCCAATAAATTTGTTTGACAAAAAAAACATGCATTGATTATTAGGTTAACTATTCGATATTGGAATATGTTGTAAGCGGCCCAGAAGGGGAAAGGTATAGGCAACATTTTATTCCAAGAGACAATACAGCAGAATTGAAAATCATTTAAATTTAAAGGTGGTGTCACATTTTTTAACACTTTGACTCCACATCCGTGGATATAATAAATTTTAACTGACGGATGTATAAAATTATAACGCTAACTGTGTTGAAGTTACGTTGAAGTGAAATATTACATATAATCTAACATTCATTAATATAATTTTCTGTCGCAATTGCGTCGGATAACTATACCTAAAAATAATAAAGTATATGTTTTCATATCGATATTTTTATTAAAGTTTATATAAGTTAAAAGAAGCTCAACTTCAATTCAATTTTCGATTTTTAGATGAAAAGAGATAAAAATATTTCTCAACGTTTATTTGAATATGTGGTTGTCAGTTCTTTCGCGGTTACTGAGTAAAAAATGTGGCAATTAAAATATAAATAATAAATAAATAAAATGTGTTCATTTTTTAGCATACTGTATTCCTGGACAATGGCTCTACGGACTTCTGAAAATATATTGGGTATTCTTTTCAATCATGACATTTGATTAATTATCTGTATCTATCATGTAATAATTTTTGTTGTTTTGATATGTATGAATTTTTGATTTAAATTTACAGTACCGGTATTGTGACATGTTTGTCTTGTTGCAACCCTAATCGATCGTGTTTGAAAATTAAGGATTGTTAAATAATGGCGCTGACACGTTTTATAACTACCCCAACCCTCCACGAACGAAGATATTGATTTGATAGCCACTCAAATTTTAGATGCTCAATAATTAAATTATTATTCGATTTCAAGGGTTAGAAATAAAGCAGTGAAATAACCCTAGCTAACACGATTTTGAGTAATATAACAATGAAGTTACTCAGAATTTACTCCATTAATATTTATATGCATAATTACATATACAATAATTTTAAACCTTCATAAAAATTAAAGCAAGACTACTTATGCACAAATTTGATTTATCAGATATACAAAACAAATGGCCCAAGACATAAAAAAATAATTTACAGGTAACCATCCAAACTATAACTGAATGAATTTAAAGAATTTAAAAACAAGATTTTCAGGACATCTTGAAATTAAATATCTACAGTAATAAAAAATAACACAAAAACAAAAGTTCACTACGAATTAAGAAATACTCATAGACGAGAATAACGAATGTATTTTTTCTAGATCTTATTTAGATATGTTTCGTACGATTTCTTAATTTTTGAGCCATTTCCTTTATATCACTGATAATTATCGACTCTAAATTTTCTATTCATATCCTCGTGGTAATTTGTATTGTATCAGCTGATAGTGTTCGTGATGAGCGAAACCGGTCCAGATCTTGAAAATGTTTTTTTTAAAATTAGTATTGAATATAGTGTTTTGTTTTGAATATAAAGTACTAGGTAACTTTTTTCGTACCAATTTCAGACCGACCATGAAATGGCCAAATGAATGAATGGAAAATTATAAAACGAAAACGATAGATCGGGGATCTATTTTAATATGCAATATAAACGAAAGGGCGTATCCAAGCATGTGTAACGCGGACACTTGTATTATACAATATTGGGAGCGGACTCTACCGACCAACAAAAATAAACTAATAAGATAGACCAATATTGAGCTGGAAATCGATAGTGAAACAATAATTGTGTACTCAACTTCCTCCATATATTATGCAGACAAGCCGAGCATTTTTTTGTGTGGCTACAATAGGGTTTGTCGGCGAAAGAAAATGGTCGTTTGAAATTTCCAATCTATCACCGGAAAATTGACCCAATTTAACCCTTTGGCCATGGCGGAAGTGCAGGTTGATTGAAAGTTACGCTTCGGCACGAGGGGCGCAACTAAAGGGGCGTTTCACGTTATAACAACGTGTAATGATTTAAAAGATGAACGGGTGAGTTGTTCCAACTGAATTTGACCTTTAAATGCCATTGTATTTTATCTTCAAAGAAAAGGAAAAATAGGAAAGTATTTTTTCTCAAGAAATATATTGATAGTCGTCATCAAGAAGAAAGAGAAACGGTGTAAGCGAATAGTTAAAAATTAATAAATGACTTCATTATAAATTAAAATTGATAATTTTATTATTCCACGTCTTTTTTCTTCTTCTTTGAGAAGCTCCTTCAGAGTTACTGTATCGTAAGGTTATTGATTACTAAGGTAAACTGAATCTAATTCTCAATTGGTGACTGAATTTTAGTAGTGTTAATATTTTTGAAAAATATTTAAGGTCAATATTTAAAAGTTTTATTGTATACAAGCGATGCAAATTATTAATGAGCTTGAAATGTCTGTTACACCCATGTGATAGATATACTGGCCGAAGATGCCGAAACCCGGGTCGTGAATGACTAAACTTGTGGAATCGTACATAGCTCCAGCAATTAAAATTTGTTATGGTTATTATGTTGAAAGCTCGCATTTATTCTGAAGATTCTTTACAAAGCCCCATATACAATATTTTATAGCGCGTAGACTGCACGAAGAATCCGCCCATATATTTGACGTGTTTTTAAATGCATAATTACAAAGACCTACAATTCAATATAATATTATCGATTAAGTACTAATTTACGTAAAAACCTACGACAGTTTTACGATTTTTAGTCAAAATGTTATTTAGAAACAAATGCTAGTGTACTTTGGGGATTTGAGTGGCGCCAAATATATTAATCAATGACAAAAAAAAATCGTAATGGGAATTTCAGTAATTACGGTAATGGTTTTTGTCGATGGCAAAAATGTGTCATGACGGAAAAAAACCAAAATTGATAGGTCTAAATTATAACTAGTTTACTATCCCATTTTTGCTGTGGAGAAAAAATAATGCGCAGGGACATATTGCGCGATTATTTCGACAATTGACAATTTCGCATATATATTCATGCGCAACTATTCAAATCGTAAAAGGTATTTCCCAGTGTGAATGACGTCATGCATAATTTTTCTTATTGTCGCTGATATAGTTTCCGATATTTATCATGTAAGTAAACTCAACATTGTATTAAAAATATATTTTATAAGCTAATTTACACAGATATAATTAAACCCATAGAAAACATAACGGTATTGTCAATGACAGGTTTAACCTTTTGCACTCGAGCACTTTTTCGTATGTGCCTATCAGCAACTCGTATTCGCTACATGAATCAAACTAATAAAAAAAAATATATAATTTTTTCGGTAAAATAGGTATATAATGAATATAATGTACATATTTTTATTTTATTTGTAATTCTTCATTTTATGGTATTTCACAAAGCAATCGCCAACATGTAATCCTGGCTTATTTACGCAGGTCTCATAAAACAGTCGTGTTTCCGATCTCCTGTCAGATTTTTTCTATTTGAACATACTGCACAGTGCTTCTTAGTCCCTGAACTGAATATATGTAATTTATCTGCAAGACGGTCTTCTGTAGGAACAGTTGAAACACGCACTCGGGATCCACCATGCATTTCGATGACAACACTTATTGATATTATGCAAGCCGATTATCTTTGGCTATGTTTTTTAACAGAAAATGACTCCCCAATGATCTGTTATTGTGATCTAGTTGAAATCGACACATAAAAAATGCTAAAAGTATACGAAAAATGACTTTATAAATAGAGTAATATGATAAACTTACAATGCCGCCTTTATGGCGGCATTCGAGTGTAAAGGGTTAATACATTTTCACTGGGTGAATTAGCAAACCACATTTTCATTAGAAATGTAGTTTCGCTGTAACTTATACATAAAACCCGAAGAAGGCAAATTCATTTTATCATGATGTGTAAAAAACGTGCATTATCGAAATTTTCCTTTATGGAAACACAACGTGCCATAATTTTAATTATTTATGTTTATTATATAAAGCGTTTTGAATGAATTGAAAGGCAAGGTAAGATGTTTTTATTTCATGTATACATTGTTTGAAAAACATACCAGTTTCTCTTATCGCGAGTATTATAAACTGATTAGCAAAAAATAATATTTTTTAAAATATGAATTATACTTTGAAAAAAAATGGACAGTTAACAAACACATGAGCGAGTAAACAAAAATATGACGAAGGTAAATTGTTCCCCAAAGCTCACCTGTTCCCGTCCCTCTTGACAAAATGAGGATACTGCAGGCTGAAGTTGAGCTCTAGGTCCGTGTCGAGCGGCGGCCCTCCGGCGGCCGGCAGCGGAATCTCATTGCTGCGAAGAGTCCGCTTCGACGACAGCATCCTAGCCGCGAGGGAAACGCTGGAGAGGCCGGCTGGCAGGGGTCCGCACAACGTCAGCCGAGTCACCGTCAGGGTGCATAGTCTGGAAAAAACAATGAGCTGGTATCAAGTGCTGATTTACATCTATTAATATAATTATATAAAAAAAAATGTGTCAAAGCGATAGTGAATTTCCAGTAAATATATATATCCTTAAAAATATCAATTTGTGTGTTCCGAATATTTTCTTTAAGAAATCGCGGACATAATTTGTTTGTTCTTCCAAAGTGTAGAACCAGTCTGCCAATGGGGATGCCAATGGTAAGAGTGTTAACAATGTTCAACAGTATTGCTTCGAATGTTGACATATTCCATGTGGACGGAAGTGAGTTCAGGCGAATACTATTTTTTCAGTTAAAGTAGATGTTTCATGAGCTTATTTGGTTAACTTTTTTTGCAAGCCTTGTTGATTGTTTTGATGTGTATTTGTTAAATTTTCAGCACTTTATGTTCAAATAAGTTAAAGTTGCAAAAGCAATGAATTTATAATTTGTAAATTTTGTACCGTATAATTAAACATGTCTATTGGTGGTACATCTAATCAAATTATCATTAGTTGAAATTTATAGTAACCGTGAATTTAATATACACCTCCCAGTGATATTAAATTCTTTTCAGAACATTCATTGAAACTATAGACACTATTATGATACTGTTGTTGACGATTTTGGTAAATTTTAAAACCATATTTTCACTGTAGTGCTGTGTTCAGTGTTGTTGGGTTTCGTGAGCTGATCTCGCGAGTTGAATCGACTTATCAATTGTGTTCGAAGACAAGGGTTTGTAATGTCTAAGAATTCCTTCCCACCTATCCGTTCATAAAAAAAAGAAGCGTAGCGAAAACAGTCAACTAACTACTAGCTTATTTCATTATATCTAAATTCTATTTTTAAACGAGTGGTTGAGCAACCGAATAGCGACCAGTTCTCGTAGAAAAATTCAAATTAAGGTATCTACATTCAGAGGCAATACATTATGTTCTACATCGAGAGTAGAGGTGGATGAAAAAGATTTTTTTTTGTTAGCAATTTGTAGTTCTAGGGAAAAATTAGCCGTCTCTTAAAAGTCTTATGGATCATGACTGGAAAGTACAGTGCGAAAACAATTGAACCATTTTTAAGATATTGACAAACGGTGTGTGATGGAATTTCAATTGTACATATTTTCCATACTGTTACATCAGGGCCGTGAGTTACAAAGCATTGTTAAATGTACAAAAGCGATTCAAAAACTAAGAATATATATTTCGTTAGATGGTATCACGACAGTGAAAGTGTTTATAGGACAACTTTTAGTAGAGATCAGCTACTTTCAAGATAATCGTACGAGCAAATAGGAGAAAAGGTAAAGTAATGATCGATGATTAAAGGGCCAACGAGAGGTCGACAAACTCACATCGGAAGTAATTTTTATTGACGTGGGTAACTTAATTGGTCAGACGACAGAAAAATCCACCGGAACAAAATCTTCCATAATATAATAAATATTTTCGTCGACACGTTAACACGGTAGAGAATTGGAATCGACGTTTCAAGGTTGAAATTGGGCTATTGGAAATACTACAAGGGCAGAAATGGTCGCCGGGTGAGGTTTACCGGCCCCGAAATGCAATGTCAAATGATGAAGTTTTTGAAGAAGTCGCATTTGTCAACTGTATTGATTTTTTATGAGAGACACGCGTAAAGTTTGCTGAAAAATCTGACAAACAAATTTGTAGTCTTAAATGTCATTGTCAATATATTTCAGTATTAATGATATTTAAATCAAATATCTAAGAAAAATACTTACGTCAATGGACATAAACTGTCTTGAAATAGATTACTATTTTTTTTAGATAAAGGTCTTCGAGTCAGAAATAACACTATTAGTTAAAAGCACAATCACTAGATTTGTTTTAGTGACACGTAAGAGAAACAAGCATCATTGTAGAACGATTCCAAATGAAATTCCACACATTCTTTACGCTGCTGTAAAAACTTATTTTTGGAAATGAATGAGTAACACCGAATCAACGGGGATTGTCAAACTGTGCAAATTCATTGGGTATCAATAATATCATTAATTGAGACGCATTTGAATATTGGGTTGGTCTTGAGTTGGCCGCGATTGTCACGGAACGGTATACTATAAAATTGTTTCCAGATATTTTTAGAGAACACAGAAAAAAATGAAATTGTTTAAATCATTATTCAGCAAACTACCGTACTCAACGCTATACTGCCACCTCCCACAACGACCAAACTTTGTTGCCAGAAACTTCTGAGGAGAAATTTCTCAAAACTTGGCTGCATTCACTCTAGTGTACAAACTTTTAGGCTAAAAACCAACGAGGTAAATTGTAAAAAATCAGCGTAAAAAATAATTGGACATCTGATTGCCAACGTCTTAATGATGATAGGTGTCATTTAAAAATGTGTTAACAGTGCAAAACTTGCGTGTAGGACCATTTTTTTTAGTTGAAATATAGCCTGATTAAGCCTCACTTCTTAAATAAATTTAGACAACACCAACACTAAGAAGGTAGTAATTCATTTGGTAAGCATTTTTGGATCAAGTTGCCTCAAATAAAAGTCCTTTGTAAAATTCAATGTATATTTCTTATCACGATACGATTCTTTTGTATCTAGGTTCTCTTGTAAAATTAGGGATTTTCTCATATTTCATATTAAAAAAAATACAGATTCGGTATCACACTTTTTGAATCCGCTGTTCTGAACGTTTCATTTTGAAAAAGAAATTCTAAAATTGCGAGCGCAGTTTTGAGGTTCACTGTACCACCAGAAAAAAAAACATATCCCGATGGCTGCTTGCACTTCAAGTATTCTTAACAGACATTCCTACAATATCATTCTGATTACTAACAAAACAGAGCGAGGAGATAAAGAACAGATGGCAAAGGAGCAGCATCGCATCAATGAGGACTACCCGCCGTGCTAACGATGTTAATCTTAACACTCAAGCAACCGGTCCCGCGTTCGCGCGGAAATTGTCGCAATCGGTTAACGACCGGTCCCGCGTTCGCGCGGATTTCGTCTCGCGCTGCATCTTTACGTCTGCTGCTCGAATGCATGATACATGTGGATATTTTTTTTTAATTTACGGCTTAGAACTGTTTCGTTTATTGTTCTACGTGTCTTTCATTCTATTTCTCTATTTTTTTTTATCTAAATTTATAGCTCCAAATCGTTCTTGAAGTAAACAATATTTGCCAGTTCCAAAAGTTTCCTATAATTACTCTTGGACTGTAAAAAATTACTACTATATTGTTTACTAATCATACAAAAAAGCATTATTGATAAAATTTAAGTGATTATAATTAGTAATAGAATATTATCACTCATGATTAGGCATTAGTAATAATATTCTATTACTACTGACCAATTATTATTATTAGGCAGTCTGTAGTGATAAATAATATTTAAATGCTTATAAAAATGAATAATAATAAATGTTTCAACATGTCTTTTAAGTAAATGAAATATTTCATATCTCATTGTGCCTCCTGTTCCTGTCGTAAACCACTGACGGATGAATGGTAAACGCCTACCACAGGGTACAGACCCTAATTCTCGGAAGTGTAACAACTCTCGATAAATATATTTTGTCGATGACTGCTTCGTATTTTATTATTTGAATATATTATCATTGCATAAGACGTAATCCCTAAAAACATCTTCACAAAATCATGATAGTAAAGGTACCAGGACCTATAGTATATGATTGATTATCAACATATCCATAGCCAATAACCATTCCGTTTTGAGTGACTTATTTTAATTGGTTTCGTTGATGCAACCCGACAAAGACCATTTTTGACCGACAGCAATAAAACTCTTGAGTTATTAGACAGAATGGTTTTATTCATTACGTAAAAAAAGATGTGAGACATGTTTCTCGAATATTTACAACTTGAGATCCAGTGATTGTGAAATTGTAGGAATATCGAATATATATTGTTATTTATTATATAATTAAAACTAAACTATATCATGAACCCGCAATATCTTAAATATTTCAAATTGAAAATATGTTTAGTGCCATTTACCTAATTGACAAAATTAAAAAACAGATGTTTATATTTGGCTTAGAAATATGCTGAAATTATGACATAATCAAATCGTTTTTTTTATTTAATCGATGATGACCAAATATCACACATAATTTCTTTGAAAATATCAAAAATTATATTGTTTGGCTATCAAGTTGTGCCGAAAAACGCCCGCTTTCGGCTAGTCTTTTTTTTGAGACTCCCGACAACCGAGTGATATGAGAATATAACGGAAACAAATAAGCATATCCACAGTTTGAGAAACTCCACATATAATAAACACACAATAATGTGTAACGTGGTGTAGGATTTCTATAGAATTTGACATTCCTTTGTGGGTTTATATGAGTGTTAAAAGATTTTTTTTTTGATTTTTAATGAAAAAAAAAAATGATTCATGCATTTGTAGCTTGATAATTTTATTTTTAAGCCAATTGTTTTTAAATTACATATATGATATAATACTCTATAAAATACTTATTATTTTATTAAATTCACTCAACTTCGTAAAAAGTTATAAGCATAATAATTGATGTCGCGAGAAATAGCAAAGTATCGAAAAATGTGCAGTGATAAGCGTTTTTTCTGCGCGAAATGTGCGGTTGCTTGAGTGTTAAGATGTTTTCTTCTTCTCGTTATCTAGTGTTTTTTTATTATTTTTCAAAAGGAGCCGTGCGTACATAGTTTCTCTTGGACTGGCGCCAAACGTCTACGCCGCCAAGTCGACGATAAGTATTTTTTAACGGTAAGACAAAAAACATTCGAAAGTCAATTAATCATAGAATGCTTTCGAGAAATTATAATTTATTTCATTTAATTTTTGGCATTGCTGATATAACATACTGAAAGATTAGGCGTCCAGCCTCAAAATCCGACAAGTTTAAATATTTTCTTGAGAAACCACGATAAACGAATTTGACAGATTTACATAATTGTATGCCTCATCGATAAAGCATCTTTCGACGAGAACCAACCTAGAGAACAAGCCGGTTTCAGAAGAGGCTTTAGTACAATGGACCATGTACAGGTTGTTAGGGAAGTCATTGAGGGACACCAAGAATACAGACTGCCACTCTACCTTGGTTTTATAGACTATGAAAAGGCATTCGATTCAGTTAAGAAATCATCTATTATAGATGCCCTATATAGCCAAGGAATTCCCAGTAGATATATCAACATCCTGGAAAATATGTACCACGGAGCGGGAGAATAAAGGTGTGCCAATCAACGGTGAATTCCTCAGTCACTTGCGATTTGCGGATGATATTGTCATCCTCGCAACAGACCCAAATGACCTTCAGAGTAGGATGCAGGAACTCGCGAATGAAAGCCAAACTGTCTGAAGATGAACATAACAAAAACAAAAGTTATGATAAACTGCTTTGCCCAACCAAAGGCTATCCTTATAAATGGCGCCGAAATCGAGAGGGTACATAGCTATGTTTATCTTGGACAACAGATGTCTATAAACGGAGGCATGTTCGACGAAGTTATCCGCAGATCAAAACTAGCATGGAGTGCATTCGGACGCTTGAATATTATCTTCAAAAGCGACCTGCCACTGTGCCTAAAGCGAAAAGTCTTCGACCAATGTGTACTACCAGTGCTGACGTATGCATCTGAAAAATGTACCCTTAACACAAAGGAGGTCCAAAAATTAAGAGTAACACAACGAGGCATGGAAAGATGCATGTTGGGCATAACGAGAAGAGATCGCAAGAGAAACCAGTGGATAAGGGAGCAGACAAGGGTACGTGATGTAGTAGATGTCGCCAAACAGATGAAATGGCAATGGGCTGGACACATAGCATGACGAATAGACAACCGTTGGACGAATGCGGTCATACAGTGGTACCCAAGAAATGTTAAACGACCACAGGGCCGCCCTAAGTCCCGGTGGTTAGACGAGCTAACCAAGTTCGGAGGAAATACGTGGCAGCGAAGAACTAAGGACCGAGAAGAATGGAGAAAGCAGGGGGAGGCCTTCATCTAGCAGTGGATCGACCCCGGCTGATGATGATGATGACATAATTGTAGCTGTTGAATATATTCACTTTTAAGATTTGAACTCGGTCAGTTCTCGGTGGAAAGGCAATTTATTCAAACAATAAAACACTATTTTATGTAAATTTTATAACATTTGGATCAAGAGTGGTTTCGCTCATCGAGAGCATTATGAACTGACTACAAATAAAACAAAGCTAATTAAAAATAGAGTTGAAATTTATGTTATAAAATTTTGGAAATATTACTAAGCATTATGTTTTGTTTGTTCGAGTACATTGCCTTTCCACTTAGAAGTGACAGTCAATGTTTTAAAAGTGGTAAATGATACAGATACAAAAAGAAATATGTCGTTATTTATAGATATTTTTTTTTTATCTTAACCACAAGTTCTGTCTGAGCTCTATCCCTTCAAATGCTGACTAACAAGCATTTCCCATTCAATACATTTCCATTAGTATGTCATATGCTCAAAACTGGGAGCGAACTTGAAACAAAAGAAATCAATACAAAATAATAAAGCGAATATTTTGCGTTTACAGTAAAATTTAAAATAAATTTAACGAGATTACTTTGCTTTGCTACTACTAGACAGAGCCAAATACGGTAATTTCAATTAGCGGCTATTGTCAAGAAAAATTTTTCAAGAAACCTTCACGCTGATTTGTTTGACAGCGGATAGAAAGGAAAACGACAATCGTGATAGGAAGACATTGTCTTTTACAATCAGATGCCCTTGCAAGCGCAGCACTTCTGATAATCGAAAAATAATTTATGAGCACAATAGGCGGCCGTCTTTTCAAGCTGTGACGGAATACGAGTAAACGAAGATGACCAACCGGTGATACAAATTGACCATTAGAACTCGCAATACCGGATGAACATATAGATACCCGTATTTCATAGAAACGTCCGATTGTGTTCAACCCGAATCGAAGCCAGCTGAAGAATATGGCAACACGACTTCCACGAGAAAACTTCTAGACTTGCCGATCCCAAAACACAAAAAAATATCAAAATTAATTTTAAATAATAAAAACACATTTTTTAGTACTTATTTCCACATATATTTTTTGATCAGGATCGGTTTCGCTCATCGCGAGCATTATCAACTGATAGAATACAATTTACAAACAAGTCTATTTATACAAAACAAAAAATTAATTTGAGTTAATGGTAGCAGGTGTACAAAACCATGGGTACAAGAACTAGGAAACAATTTACATAAAATCATACATTATTGATACAAATAAAGTAAATTAGTATAAAAATTAAATGTTCACAATCACTTATTAAGAATTACAATTACAATTATGGTAAATCAATAATCCATTAGGAGCTCTAAACAATCAATAAGGAAGTAAGGAGTGGGAAATTTTTAATGACGAAAATAACCCACAATCACAACTTAATGGAACAAAATAAATTAATAAATGAGAAGTCGATTAAAGATGAATCGATGAGATGGGAAGATATGGTCAGTCAGGGGCGTTCCTTCCGTGTTTTTATTATTTAAAATATAATGCCTTTCCATCAAGAAATGACAGTTAACATCTTAAAAGTGATATCAAAATTAAATCGCTCAAACCCTGCAACATTCGCAATTTTATACAAGTGAACCCGTGTATTTAAATGTGTGAAACTGTTGCAAGGCGAAATATGAGTTGTGAATTACAAAACAGGTCTTAAACACAAGTGCACAGTTTCAACTTTTCGATATCATAAATTATAAGAAAAAATTACATCTTTTTTTAGCATTCAGATAGACTCATAAAAAGACATTGTTACCGCCATTAAAATAGATTTCGTCAGGCCAATTTCATTTCGTCAGACCAACGCCATTTAATCTTTAGATGAAATGACAAATGCGCCGAGCTCGGCTGTGACTTTCAGAAAACTCCATTCATTCATTCATAAATATAAAATAATTAACATAACCTATAACAATTGATTTTTCGGTCGATTTATGATACCAGGTAAAAGAAACTGGCCGTAGAGAGTGTGATTGACTTACAACAGGTTCTGTCCAAGTAATATCCTTATATAATCGATTTTTTTGAAAAACAGAGGTTGAGCAACTGATATAAAGAATATTTAAAAAAAGCAAAACTCTTCACGATATTTTCGGTCAATTGGGGTCGAAATTAGAATACAAGTATTAATTCAATAATAGATGACTGTCACAAACTATGTAAACTAAATAAACCATCAAAATTTTAAATAGTTCACTCTCAAATGTATGATTTTTCAATGAATATATGCACTAAAATAAAGTTATCAAGTGACAACTGAAAATAATGATTGGGATAAATTGGGGCACCGATAATGTTTCACGATTAAAAATAATAATAAAATTTTTAATAATCTGAATGCCATACAATCAAAGATGAAATTAAAATAATAGTCATAATCGCATATTCGACAACAGATGCTAAATTTGCATACAATAACGCGTCGCATAAAAAACACTTTTTTGTTGCTTTACAATTTCTTTTGACAACACAGAGATGTGACATTGCATAATTATGTTTTTCGCAAAAAAAATCGTACTGTTGTTTTTTGCGGTTTCTCTAGCACAATAAAAAAATTTTTTTCCAACGATAAATCCTTATAATACTGCTTTGCAAGAATTTTATGTAACTCTGTCACCACTTAGTTAACACTCAAAATATTTATCGAGCGTTTGATCTATTTCATGCGTGCGATAGGATACCTAAAGATGCTGAATGGCGAAACACGGGCCGTGAGTGAAAAACTATGAAATGAAAAATGTTTCAAAACTTCGAATGAATCATTTGATCATAAAAAAAAACTTACAAGTGCAAAGTTTTTTCATCGGTTTTCGTTCGTTTACTGGATTTGTCGATACACTTTTTCACTAGATTTAACATGGGCATTCTTCAAAAACTGTTCATCAAATTATATGGATCGACAATAGATCGGAATGTGTATTGTCATTACATTACTCGAACAATAGTAGTCGAATACGATATGGAATAACTCGCCGATTATTTGGCGCAAGAATCTACGACACTAAGCAACGCCTATTATATTATTTCGACAGCCAGTCATTTTTTTTTATATCATAAATCAGGAATTACGCCGATGGAAGAGTTTTCGTGAAAAGGGCCAGCGATGGTGAACTACTGGAAGATCTAACGATTCATGTTATCGAATTTTTGTTATTGTAACAGTGATATTTAAACATCGAAATCACTTGGGCCTTGACATCTCGACACTTAAAAAATCGACTATAGTTGTGAACGTAAGACTTAATTTCTCAAACTATTTATGATATTCCATAACGTCCTGGTCTCTTGATGTTTTTATATTACAATGCGGGGATACCTAACCTAATGTGAATTGCTAGAAAAAAATAATGTTACATTTTACAATTAACAAGAAGATTTAAATAGTTCTGACGATGATATAAATCGAAATAGCTGTATACAATCGTAGAAAAAGTTTGTAGAGCTGACTTCTTTCCTATTTAAAATCTATTATAACGGAGTTCTGCAAAGTATTAACTTAACAATTTTGGACATGTTTTCGGTCAATTAAAAAAATAAATATTAATTAGCTGTTAATTAACATATTTTCACAATTTTATAATTTGATAACGATGAGGGAACCGGTCCTGACCTTAATAACATATAATTGTGGAAATAGTGCTAAAATTGTATATTTTATTATTATTTAAAAGGTTCGCTTTCAGTGCCTATCACGGTCTCCACGCTTGATCGATGTCAAATCGCTTTTTTCCGCTATACACCTCAAGACAAAATCCAAAAAAATCATTTAAAAAACGACACGTTTCGTTTTTTAATTGGCCGGTAAATCAAACCGAAATATACAACGGGGTACTATTTCGTCTTAATCGATTTGCAATGTACAATAAATTAAATAAAAAGTATTATACGATGCCGCGAAGAAAAAGAGCACAAAATTGTTTCCGTGATATCGACCTTAAATAAGTAATAATAACACATCGAATTGTCACAAAAATAAGCGTGTAAACGTAGGCTTTGTGGTTAGCGGTCATTTCCAGGTTTATTAGTGTCCCGATACTGAACACCTTTCGATCAATAAGACGTGACACTTTCACGCCGAAAGAAACGATGTTTGTTTTTGCTCTGTATATAAGATTGTTATTAAACACATCCGATATCTTAACGAAGACATATGGTCAATTTTATTGGATAACAATTCATCATAACACCTTACCGAATACAAATAATATCATCAAACTCTCTTTTTTTAGATATTGGATAATCTTTACGACTCAATCGACACGACTAATGCGTTAGAAACACCGTGGACGTAACAACGCGTGAAATTAAAAATATGTAAAAGAATTGTTTTTTGGGAATAGTGTTAGAACAAACAATTCGTGTAAAAAATAGTTGTGTAATTAAATGAAATTTATCGATTGAAATCAAAATTACGCTGTACGACATAAAGATGCTGGGTATTATTGACCGCGGTTCAAGAATAAAAAAAAATAATTACAAGTAATCTTACCAAATATTAAATGGTATAGATGAAACAAAGGAAATGTTAAGGACCTTTTAAATTTTAATAATCGTACATTTGTAACCAAAAATAAAACCAAATTAAAAGTCTAATGTGATAATAATGTGCTGAGGTGTGTTTTCATTGAAACGCTCGTAAGAATATATTTTAACTTGAAATACATTATCGCTGCAACATCGCAAGGAAAATCTGTTTTCTGGGCTTCTGTTTTACGTCATTCATCTTTCGTACAAGAAACGGAGATTAGTTAAATATATCGTATTCCATCGCAGTCGCCATCCGTAATTGATAATTTATATCCATGTGATGTTAATAAGTGTACCATTCAGAAGAAAAAATAAATGCCACTGATATTTTCTTTTTGCTCCAGCTTACAATGGTATCACAATCGCATTACGGCAGCAGCTCAAAAATGCAACCGATAAAAGGTCGGTATTGGTCAGTGAATTCAACGCGGTGATTCGAAAGGCGGCGACACATCCAACTGGAAAATGGTGCACGTCTAAAGGCCTGACACGGACGACCGGCTTTTGATAGTCACGATAAAGATTCTTTTCTTTACGATCACTTTTTGAAACGCTCCGAATGTTTGCAGGCAATGTGAAGGGGACGATGCTAAACTCTTCCAAGCTGCTACAGAATAGTAATACAAATAAAGATATAGTAAACAAAATAAGGCGTATAAAGGTGTTAACTGTGACAAAGGAAACACATTATATTAAAATAATTAAGCATAATTTTGATTATTATTTCTAGAATATCATATTATTAAGATAAGTATGTCATCGCGAGCAATATCAACTGATTTTATGTAATTATTACATTTATTAATTACAATGAATGCCTTTTCACTAATATGTGACAGTACAACAAATTAAAAGTGACGAATGTGTTATTTCATTCTTCGAATCTATATAGTCCGCTATCCACCTTCCGCCGCTTCTGGGAAAAAGAATCTAAAAATTGACCAAAAGATAAACTAAAAACTCACAATAATTCTTATATACGTAATACAAAAACATCTGTTGGCTTAATAAAGATCATTCGACAACTTTACATTTCAATGATTATTGACGCAATTGTCAGTTGATATGTCAAAAAACAGCTGTCACTCGTCAGCCATTTTGTTTTGATGAAAAAAACACGAAAAAAGAAACTGACATTGTCGATCTTAAATTTCAGTATGCAGTATTATTTCTCGAGTGTCAGATTTCTATCGGCGAAAAAAATAACAATGTTATGACAGGATTGCAATCGAATTAATTTCAAGATTAATACGGGTATCATTTTCGACATTTAATTACAGTGATTCTCAAACTATTTTTGTTTTTCAATTGTATTAAAAATAGATGTCATTTTTTCGATTAATTTGTGAAGGTTCATTTTTAATATGTAATTTAATTTGAAAACTTTGATATTTCCCTTGGTGTGTTTACTAATTACCAAACGTGTTTCGTTTCCCTGTGAAGCTTCTTCAGACTAATTACTTCTGAATTCTAATTCTTAACATAAAATTGAAAAGTGGAGTGTAGTTATTTATATTTACTGGATTTGAAAAGAGTTGAGCCACACTTTTATCTATAAAAAAAATATTTCTAAATTATTGAATTTACATAACCCCACATAAAATAGCCTGAAGATGCATCCCAAAGAGGCGAAATGCGTGTCACATCAGGTTACCATTAAAAAAGGAGTTAATAAATGTATAATGAAAATCGGTTAGAGGGAAAACGCCCAACTTGAAAAAGGTATCAATTTATTTTAATGTGGATATTTATTTTGTGGATAAAAAATAAAAATTATGATTAGGTTGCTTTTACTCTTTTTTAGACAACTGACGTTCACGCGGAATATGGCCAAGTCCGAATTATTTCCGTAGCACACATTTTAATCCCTTAAGAGAGTGGTTAACTTGTTCCAAAAATTAAAAAAAATAATTTATTCTCATGAATCACTAGAAATGATCATAGACTCAAAGTTTGAGGCTTTAGATAATGGCAGAATTTTCATGATACACATTTGGTTTCGGTTCAAAATTCCAAATATTATAATATCTAAGTGATGAGCAATGCAAGGGCAACTGGGTACAAGCAAATCAAAATATTGCTAATGCCTCGTGACCAGCGGTTTAAAATTTTACGTTAATAATGTTAAGCGATAAGCTGAACATAATGGAATAGCAAAAGGAAGCCACAGATCTGCCTGTAAGTAACTTTTATTGTGACATGTTAAAGCTTTAGCGTATTTAATGTATAAATACACTGTTTACTAATTTAACGTTCAGGCGGGATAAAAAAACTAAAGAAATATTTGAAAGCTAACACAAAAAAGTTCGTTTTTGCATTGACGAAAGTGTTGGCAGTACTATTTAAAATCGTTGCAATGATGTATATATTTTTTAGCCCTAAATTAATAATTGCGGTGACGGAAAACTACATCTGTAATAATGCGTTTTGGTTTATGGTTTGTGACTGTAACGTTAAAATTTTTGGGTAAATTTGCAATAATTAAATCAGTAAAAAAAAATAATGCAACGATCAATCAGTGCCATGTCGATTTTAAATAAATGTGAACATATGGAGTATGTCAGTGTGATACAGGAGTTAGCATGAACGTTATGGCACTAATTTAATTAAAAATTTAAAACAAACGAGAGATATGTAAACTCATAAATTTCATCTTTAATATTTAAAATGAAAATTATTAATAATGTTCATTTTAGTATAAAAAAAATCAGTATAAAAATATTGTTGCTAGTGGTGACTATATCGGTGTGCTTTTGTGAAGATACATTGTAAAAGTCAATGTTTAAAGACTTTTTAACCTCCAAATCCTGATTAAATATATGTAGGAATGTAAACGAATGCCATTGAAGCATTTATTTCTTCTCAATATATATTATGTTTCTAAACTGGATATAATAAAATATATATATATTTTTATGGGCTAAATGGATGTTTGAAGAGATGGATACTATGGTATTGCCTAAAATTAATTCAGATTTTCATTTTTACCCTTTAAGTCGGTCCATGTAAAATGCAAACATTTGGGACAGCCTGATATAGGGAGATTTCATTTATTATTGACGTCGCAACAATTAGTGAACAGTAGCGACGTGAAATTTTAACGTTTTGACTGGTATTGCTAGGTGACTTGTTGAGGTGATGTTTTCAACATTAAAAGATACTCTTAATTGATGTATTTTATTTTGTGGGTGTCACTTGATATTTTCAGCACTCAATCGCTCTAACGCAGACGTAAATATGCATATTCTCGGTGTCTGCGTTTGCAAAATCAACATAACCAAAGTGATATGCTATGTAAAACGTGGCAGCCCACGTCGAATAATATCAATACAATTTTTTGTAGCTCTAAATATATATCACAATGCATATTCAACACGACAAAATAAAGATAATGGTGGAATACCAAGTATGTGATTTAAAAAAAAATATGGACACGGTTGTGTTTGCTGTAAAAAATGTATCCTATCTGCAATGATTATCTATGCGAGCCTCGGTTTCGGAAGCGCCAGAAAAGACAGCCAGAGTCACAGCCGGTGAATTCAGGTTGAGTTTGATTCGATGCGCGAGTTTTTTTTCGTCTGCCGCCGGTGGCACTTACGGTATCCATGACAACGCATCGTAATAAACAAAATTCTGCGATCGCGCGCTTTGGCGTGTACGATGAAAAGCCACGATGATCAATGTCGAGGTAATATGACATCGCAGCTAAAAATTGCGGTAGATAAAATCGAAAACGAAATAAACAATTTTTTTATTGAAATTTCAATTGTTGAAACTTTGTACGAAACTTTCAAATTCCATCAAGCGTGTTCAGTCGATATTTAAAGTATTTATTTTGTTTACACGTCCGAGATGAGAAGCTACGATAATCGATTTTTCCTTCGACCTGGTCCCTGCTTAACCGTTACAGGATATTCTACACCGATTCCTTTTGAGACACGTAACAGATAAATTAACACTGATAGTTCAGCAGCGTTGGTTCTTAACAAACTTATGGACGTGATCATTTAAAATACAGCTATATTTTAATTATTTTATTCACCAAAGTTTAGACACTGTTAACACTCTGATATTTATGATTATCATATAATAGCACATATCTGGCGGGAAACAGGAATCACAGTCCTCAGTCCGCCAATCGCTGTTTGCGGGAGACTAATAACAATGACCAAAAAATTGATCGATGTAGCGGGAGACTGCGATCACAATCCTACTTTTGATATTGTTTATATTTAAAAACTATAATTCACTATTAACTAAAAACATCATAATATTGTAAGTGAGTGTTTACATTTCTTATTTTTTTATCGAAAAGATTTTACATATATTTTAATGGTTCGCGAATAATTACGGAAGCGGGTAAGCCCGTGTGGCTAATCAACTGACGCTCAATCGGCCCCGCCAGAGTTGACTTAACACACTGCAATCTCCCTTCTCAACGGTTGAGACATTGGCAGTCGAACGCAGTTAAGAACGATTATTAAAAAAAAATATTTCAGTACTGTTAGTGCTTACAAAACTTGTGAAGATTATCAGGACAAGTCGGGCTATATTTTAGCACACAGATTTCCTTGTCTACGAAAATTGATAACGCTGTTGTATTATTGAGTATCGAATATCAGTGCACTGCAATCTGCCGTCTTAGCACAGAGAAGTTAGCACTTAGAGGGTAAATTACTGATCTGATATCAAAATCTTACAATTTAATAGTATGTTATGAGGTCAGTGGGTAAATCTATTATATTTTTTCAGACATTAGTATCCGATTAGGTCTAGTTTAATTTTAAAAAAACCCGAATTACAAAACATAAATCCATATTTATAATATATAAGACATTGATTCTTATTAAAGTAAACTACTTCAGTTTACAATTACTAGATGTACAAAACAAATGGTACAAGAACAAGGAAAAAAAATGAAAGGTTAACATAAAAAATACATCTTAACGAAGTAAAATAGTTTTTAAAAATACGCGATATTTGATGATCATACCTATAGTTAAGAGTAAATTAAATTTTGCGAGTTTAAACCATCATGACTTTAATAGAAATTATGTATCAAGTAAGGAGCATCGATTTTTTAAATCTGAATTCATTCTTGTCATGTTTGAATTGTAAATTATATCGACTGACAACACTCAACGTAACTCGAACGAACACCGCAAGCAACTTAGAACACGTAATTGTATTTCGTATGGCATAGTATACCCAAACGAAGGGCGAGAATTGAATGAACGGCTAAATTGGCAAGATCAGAGAGGAAATAGGGAAGTGTTCCCCAAGAAATCGTTAGTTAAAGTTAAATCGAGCCTTGTATTATTGTATATAAGAGCAGTGAGACAAGTAGCGATACGTCGAAACTTGTTGATGTTGAAATTAATTTATTTGTAACGTTATTTTGTGGAGCAATGTATAATTTTCAATAGTGAAATACTATTTTTGTACTTCTCAGACCATTATGGAAGGTTAATGATTTTTTTAAAATAAATCGTTTTAGTGTAGTACTTATTCACTATTTGCGTTTAATACATATATAATTTATTGGTGTTATTTTAGGGTGTTAGCATAGAAGAAAAGATGTTTTGTGTGCTTTTTCTACACAGTTATATATAGATAAGAAATTGTACGTTTAAACAGAGTTCTGATGACGGCGTAAGCCGAAATAGCGATCAGCCATATATCTCTTATTTTTTTAGAACTATAATACATTGCTATTTTTTCACCGTGTTACAATGACCTTCAGCCAAATAAGAGCCTATTCAACCAATACTATTTTTTTTTATTTATAACCATTGCATCACCAATATTAGAATAAATATAAGGTGAAAAAATAGCAATGTATTTTAGTTCTTCGAAATTCTATATACACACATTGTTATTTTTTCACCGCGTTATAATGAATCTCTACCAAGTAAATGCCAATTCAATCAATAAATTAAAATAAATATTGAATGTAAATTGGAAGTTGATGGCGGGTGTCTTTTCCCATTGAGTACGGAAAAGTTAAGTTAAAACATTAAGTAAACAGGTGTCGCTATTTCGTCACTTGGGTCATTTCACGTCTTAAAGGCGAAGTTGCCTGTATTTGGTATTGTCTTTGCTGGTATGAACACCTACTTACTACAAAGATTTTTTCGATATGAATATTTAGTCTGAAGATGCTTGTAAACGAGGCGAAACAATGCAAAGAAAAATAAAATACGCTTTTAGCGTCTCGTTATTTCGGCGGAAAATTAAGAAGAACGTTGTATTAAATAAAATCGTAGGCCTAATGTCGCGTCGACGAATGCCGGAAGAAGACTATCAAACAGTCGACACAATTATTGGGCTTTAAATAAAAGACCCGAGTTGCATAGTTGCGAGTTTTCATAGTCAAGAGGAACCGAGTGCGGCTCTGAATGAGCGCCGTCGCGAAGCGCAGGAGACGGACGGGCGTCGAACCCCGGTATGACGTCACTCCACTCCGCCCATTCCACTTAGCGAGGCGGGAAACCGCCTATTAGCTCGAGTGCTAGACGGCAAACATTTTCTTGAGAATTTCCGGGACCCTTCACACCAGGGCGCAAAATACTGTCGACAGATGGACATATTTTGAAAAACACTTGATAAAAATAATGAGACTGCCAAAAAGCACTCCAATATATATATATATAGAAATAATTACAATTCAATAAGTAATATTAGAATAGTTGTACATAATAGATTACTAATTACTTGGGCAGATATGACGTAGGTAGAGGTAGTTATGATGCACCTCTAGTTTTAAGCTATGGCAACTGAAAAAATGACTTTTTGAGAAAATTGGATTATAAGATTCAATCATTCTTAATTCAATCTTACAATATATTTATTTATTTGTATCTTTTTAGATGAACCATTATTCGTACTGAAAAAATCAAAAAAAAAGTGTATGCTTATTTACATTTTGTAAAATTACATGTCAATTATTTACTTCGTTTTTTTTATTTAGTTTGTAACTTTCAGTTTGAATAAATTGCATTGTTTTATTTTTATTTATTGTGTATTCATTCTGTCTTGTGGTTTGGTAGAACTCATTTAAACCTGTGAGAGTTTATGACCAGGTAAATTAAATATGTGTTGATATTTATGTTATTGTTGCATGATTAACTTCAAATGTCCATCGTTTTTTTTTTTTTTTTTTAATATTTTGTACTAGTCTAGAACTGGAGAAACGGTGTACGTCCATATTTCTCTTAGGGCCGAGAAGGTTAATTCCATGGTTGTATATATATATATATATAGATATATATTAATTTACGATTGATCGTTTGATTATAAAATATCGATGGTTTAGCACCGCCGGAAAACGTAAATATAGCCGCCCGGTGCGAGGCTTTTACCTGACACCGCACGCCCGCTGTAACAATCCACGATTCACTTATATACCAACAACACACTGACAGAACAAATAATAGCGCCATACATTCAGCCTTCCGTTCCACATTATATACAGGCAGCCAAGTCAAATGCCTGCCTATCTATTTCCATTCGCTTCTCATGACTTATTTTGTAAACGCTGATTGCGTTTTCAGTTGACGATTTAAAATGAATACGAGATAATGGTTTCGCATATGTTACAGCGATAACGAATTCCGAGTCAAAATCTATTTTTACTGGAGTCTCAATGAAACCACGTCCCGGCACTTTCTCGTTAAATCTAACCATATTATCATCAATTGAAATATACGTCTAGGCCGTCACAATATGTATATTCACAACCTTTCTAGTATAAAAAAATAGGATAAAAAGACAACATTATGATACCATATTTCACAGGAATAAGACATTTTTGCTGTATGCATTTAGTAAACTATATTTTTACGAATGAAATCTTATTTGATTCTAAATTTACTTTCAGTGTCACATATACTTACATACGTCGTATCTGCCCATAATTATGATTACAGTGTGTTGATAGTTGACACTTATACAAGTGAAAGATATAAGCATATAAAAGTGTCAAATATTTCTTTGAATAAAAGAAATTCGCATTGAAATAAATATAATTTATTGATTGAATTGGCATTCACTTGGTAGAACTCCATTATAACACGGTGAAAAAATACCAATGTATTTTAGTTCTACAAAATTATTTTTAACAAATAGATAGATAGCTATTTCGGCTCACGCCATCGTCAGAACTATGCTTAAACTAACATTTGCTTATCTATATATAGCTGTGCAGAAAAGGCACACAACACATCCTCTCTCCTGTTCCAACGGCATAGCTTGTTACTTTAACACAATGACACTAAATTTTCAAAATTCTAAATGAAACAATATGTGTCTATGACAATAAGATTATATGTGGGACGGAAGTGATCCTTCTGGAAGTAAATCAGACCACCCTTTTGTGCAACGGCTGCTACTAACGGCTAAAACTAACATAATAGCATCGCCACTTGTCCGACACCAACATTACTGAATGATTTTTTTTATAAAATATTCGGTGTCATAATATTATTGTAGATTAATGCTTTACACAGTACATTGTACACTTAGTACAAATAATACTTCAGAGAAGGTCTTGTTTGGGCCCCAATGGATTTTGAATTTGAATTGTACCCTCATGGCGAAAAGGTTCAGAAGAAATTTTTAAGGCTTCTTTATTCGCGTATAAATACTATCCATGGCTTTATTCAACGGACTTTCTATTAGACATGCCTCAAAGAGAAATTTATCTGGCCACATGCTTTTTAGACCAAATGAGAATTTTGTCATTTTTCATTTGATGTCAAATTGAATGTTTCTGATATTTTTATTAGGAAGTCGTGGGCATGAATTGTTTGTTGTTCTGAAAAGAAGAACAAGCCTGTCAATGTGGATGCCACTTCTAAGAGCATTAACAATTGTTCAAAAGTATTGCTTTGAATGATGACATAATTATTATCCAAGTTACCATTTATAAATTTTTCATACGCCGCAAAAACAATAAACGATATATTAGGTGTAGTAAAAAGTCCTGACGTTTTTTTCAAACACGTGTCTTAAAATCGGTCGGCTTCGGGCCTTTGGTTAAATAAGATGTCATAATATTTTTTTTCGTGTTGTGTGACATCTCAAGTTACGTTCTGTATAGAAAAAAAATATGTTCATTCGCCCCTAACAGAATGACCGACCTTTGCCCTTCATAAGAATATCTGCGCGGTTGCATGCTTTTTCAATATTACGCCCAGAACAGTGCAGTCGTCGCCACTAAAGACATTTGCGACGTTTATAGAGACGTGTTAAAGGTTCGAAAAAGTCAGAGAAGGTTTACAAAATTTAAATTTGGCAATTTAAGCATTGAAAATTACCTTCGAAGTGGACGACCTCATACAGTGGATGAAGTCGCCCTGAAAGCTGAAATCGAAAAAAATCCTATGTTAACAAAAAGGAATTGTCCAATATAGTCGGTACTAAATGTTCCATAAAACAAAAGTACCTGAAAAGGCTGGGAAAAATTCGAAAAGTAGGAATGTGGGCGCCACACGCGTTGAGCGATCGGAACAAGGCGCAGCGACTAAGCGCGTGCCAATTGCTGCAAAAAAAAACACACTTTACGACCATTTTTTCTTATCCCGATTATCGGAGATTAAAAGTGGGTGTTATATACGAATATATCGAAGAAAAAACAATATCTAAATCGTCGACAACAACCAATTCCGACCCCTCGAAATGGTTTACACCCAAAAAAACTCTTACTTTGTGTTTGGAGGGATTTCAAAGGAATAATTCATTATGAAGTATTAAAATATGGTGAAACTATGACGGCACAAGTATACTGTGACCAATTAAACAAATTAAGTGCGGCTTTGACAAGAAAGAGGCCGGGCAGGATGAATGGACGCAACGATAAACTGCAAAACGATAACGCGCGACCGCATGTGGCGAATATGTCCTGGGAAAAAATCCAGGAGTTGATGGGAAAACTTTATTGCATCCACCTTATTTACCAGATCTAGCACAATCGGATTACCATTTATTCCGTTTAATATAAAAAAACTTTGAGGGATAAAAAATTTCAAACAAAAAATGACGTGAAAAACGCAATTTCCGACTATTTTAATTCCAAATCAGTATAGTTTTTTACTAAATGGATTTTAGATTTGCCTAATAGGTAGCAGAAGGTTATAGATAGACAGGGAGATTACTTTTTATAAATAAAACTGATACGTTGAGTTTCATTTAAAAAAAACGTCAGAACTTTTTACTACACCTAATATAATTCTTAAAACGTATATATCAAAGAAATAAATAAATGAAGACTGTAGCAGTCCGTGATACTTTCATCCAAATTAAAAGAGTGAATAAAGTAAAATTGATCCTTTCATATAGGCAATACCTTTGACATGTAAAAAAAAGACTCTCTTGACATTTTAATAAAACACATTCCCTTCACGAATATATGTCTTCAATTGATTTTGTTTGTCGAAACGAAAGTGACAAATCTCGAAAATATTTCGATTCACGTAATCCAGGACACTTCTACAACGCCTTTCGGTACGACACACAAAACCTTGCGAAGAAAATCAATCGAAAGGGGACGGTATTGGTATGGGCTCGATTCCGAGGCGGGATAAAAGAAATTCTAAGAAAAAGTGTGATTTATGGCGAGATCAATTCATTTTTGAACGCACCAGAGAGTCTGTGACACGAAAAAACACAGGGGCAATAAATCATTTGAATAACAGACGCCGACAATAACGGAATATCAGAGAATGGGGCTGTGCTAGAATCGAGCTAGACGCCCAGTGACGGGGAAATTTCACGACGGCGTAGTACCGGGCGCCACCGTCTGAAAATATTAAGTGAAAGCTTTTTTCATTCAGAAAGCTTTCGATTTGAGCTTCCAACAGGTGTAATAATATAATATACCGTGAAAGCTTTTACCAATAAGATAAGGTAATGCGCAAAGGAAAAACGAATTGAGGTGCTTTATTATATTATTTTCAATGGTTTTTTTACACCTGGACTTCGTGTTACACGGAAATTTTATTGATGAAATATGAATGTTGATTAATTGTGGAATATTTTTGTATAACACGATATAAAAAAGAAAAAAAACATTGCCTTTGTCAATGAATGAGATTATTTTTATGTATACATCCATTGTTGGCTTGTTTATGCAAATTTTAGCAGTATCATCAAATTTTGAGGTTCACATTGATAAACCAAGAGGCTTACCACTCTAATAAAAAAATAAATCGATCAGAAACTGTCTGTATAGCGTATTAAAGGATATGTTAAATATGTTTATTTCTATTGTCACCAGACTGGCGTGAAATATTGTTCGTCTTTTGTTCTCTGTGGCACGCATTTCCTTTCACATCGCTTCAATTCACATCTGCTGTACGACATCAATCGTGGAAATTAATCAACTTTCGATAGAGCCATCATGGTATATCCGCCCTTCCACTTCTACGTTCAAAGTGGAATCTCTAAGATATATTGATTTCAGGGACTATAATGCGATAAAACAGTATGGGTAACATAGAGCAGCGGCTTCTAAGCCAGGGGCGCTGATTAATTCGAAGACGAGCGCAAAAAGTTTAATTTTTTTGTTTCTAATGTTAAATTTACAATATGCAGCTAACCGTCACAATAACTCAAAAATATGTATATATAATATTATTTTTCGAATAAAGCATGCGCTGAAATTTTCTTCAATACATATGGGATATTGTCACATATAGTTTGGAAACCATTGGCTTCGATTTGATATCTGTAATCACTTATATATCAATTATATCGAAAAGAGGTTAAATATCCAGTTTGAATCTTATTTCTTGAGGAATAAAATATGTTGTGGGAACTTTTTCGTATTTATCTTTCAATAATATTTTCACACATTAAAATTTATAATAAAACAAAAAACACAATTTTTTGGAATAAGCATTAATTTTAATGGGATTTTATAGAAAATGAATTTAATATTAAATAGTCCCGATGGTAAATTTGCCTAATCTCGGGAATGAAAATTCCGGAAGGGGATAGGAAACCCTAAACAGATGATACATCGAAATAATTCAAGAAACTATATTGGATAATTTTATACGATGTCGGAAACGGATACGGAATAATATTTAAGGATTCAAAGGGTTTAAAGATAAACAAGGGATAAGTTTTGGGGTTTCACTCTAATCGGAGAGTTCGTATCGTGTTCACTGCAGAAGGGCACTGTCAAAATGATATCGATTGTCGAGGATGATGAATACGGTTTAACGAAAAATGTGCATCTATAATAATAAAAAAAAACGGTCGTCTTATCGAGTAAGCCATGTAAGGATTTGCGGTAAAATGCGGCAGGAATGTGCATATATTGTAAATGGATTGCAGAGAACCTTCTTTCTACCTAAGGAAAAGAATAATGGTAGGCTAATTCGCTTAAGAGATCTTTTGTTGTGATGCTTCATATTAAGATCGTGTCTCCCCAAAACGAAGAAAAAAAATAAGTAGTTTACTTGTGTATAATAATTTTTAACATACAATAAAATCAGAGCCTTGTTGCTCTATTTGTCGCGTAACTAAGCTTAAAACGATGGTTTCGGAAAATAGCACTCCAGTATTTATTTTAAATGAAAAATTAAAATTGATAAACATTTCACGTGTTATGCTACTTCGGGAACGTTATCCCTCCCAACGTTAAATAAAAAGTAAATATTCCCGTCCCACTCTTAATTTTTCAATTTAGAAAAACAAACATTTGAATCGTTGAAATTTACACGTGTTCTGTCACTCAGCATTTTGCAGATACAACATAAATACTTATTATAAGGACAATAAGAATCGGTAATTCCAAATGGCGTAGTAGCACCTTATTTACAAAACAGTCATATCTCCTCTTGCGGTGTTCGTAAATAAATTAACCACATAACAATACAATATGCCATTATCATACAGTACATCAATGCGGAATTGATTTGTGTTGCAGACTAACAAACAATCGTTTGTACGGGTAAGAAATAATATTGCCCGAAGATGTATTCGATATTTCTCAAATATTTTCGTATCGATGGCTCGACGTGAAGAAAATAATGAAATTATAAAAAAGACGTGGATTTAAAATAATTGTGAAAAACAATCACATAAGGACGTCGTATAACAAGGATGGATGGTTTATACAAAACGACGTTTCATGTGAAAAAAGTGTTTTTTAGTAGTATTTAAACAAATTCAAAATGTAGTAGAAAAGGTAATTATTATAACGAATACCACCTAATAGCTTTGTAATGTGAGAGGTTTTTACAGCAATCAATCAACAATAAGTAATTGGAAGATTGAATACTCAGAGGTACGTTAAGATATCCATTTCGTACGTAAAGATATCCGCCAAATCTTTAGTGACTACATTTTTCATAATTTTACTTGTATGTAAGTGATACAAACTGTCAGTTATGTTGCATAGGCGTGATATAATGCACGGAGAAGACGAAATGTAAATACCGGGTCGCGAGTGACAAAACATCTGGAAATTTACTAAGTTTGAACGATTGCTCGTGAGGCGTAAGTATTTTGTAATATGAGGTCCGATTTAATAAGTATATTTTACGCAATTTTTAAGATATTCAGTATTTTAATTTAATCGAATAGCGACGAGGCTATTTTTGAAAAGAGACTGCTTCAATTCGTCGTCAAAAAACAAAGAAATGTGTCGTGAAAAATTTCAAATAAATACATAACGACATCATTGTTCTATAAACTCATGATAAAGTGTCATTCCATCCGTACGCGGATGTGTCACAAGCCGACAATAGGCTGACGAGGATCCGGAGATGGGTTCCCACATCGACTACCACCAGATGAATATTTATAGGTTTATTCTAAGCAATGCCATTCCGATCAAAATACGGAAGTGTGCTAATGAAGTAATTAATATTCAACAATTAGCACTCAATGTGTATTACGTGAGAGAATTCGTTTGTCATTATAATATTATGATGAAATAAGTCGAAATATGGACGACGCACAAGTTGGAATGTTGAGTTTAGAATTGTATGAATCTTAAGTAGATTGTACACAGCATTTTCCTAGCCGTATGCGATACAGAGTAATCCTGAATTGTGGCATCTCAATCTATCGTTGAACGGCAAGACTGGATACTAGAGCAGTCAAACTTAACATTTGGCCCGCGGGCCAGATACAGCTTACCAAGCCTATCCGCAACCAACAAATAAACTAATCTAAATTATCTCATGAAGTGTGTGTCAAAATCGAAAACCAAACTTATTTGTTCGGCGGTGATTTTTCAGTTACGGAATGCTGTACGAAAAACGACAACTTTACATTTATTTTCCACTTGCAAATTTTTTTATTTCTTTCAAATTTTGACTGAATTTTCAATATTGACGATGGATTTGAATTGAGAGAAAGGCAAATCTAATTGTAAGAACATTTCCAGTCAAATAATTATTAATTATATCGGCAGAAAGTCCGATTTCATTGCAAATGACTTTGGTTATCTATATTAAGGGTGAAAAATAAATAGCAATGTATCTTAGTTTTACAAAATTATTTTTAACAAATATAGTTGATAGCTATTTCGGCTCACGCCATCGTCAGAACTATTCTAGTAATAATAATTTTAATTTAATTAATAATTTTTCACCGTGTTATAATGGAGTTCTACCAAGTGAATGCCAATTCAATCAATGAAAAATAAATGATGATTATAATATTAATGTAACTTCTCTTTTATGTGAGCGATGCTTACAGTCTGTCAATTTTATTATATTCGAGTGATATAATAATGCTTGAACATGCGTGAGTGACAGTACTTCTGAAATTGTACTGAATCAGTTTCAACAATTTAAATTTGATATTGAAATTCCATAAAGCTAGTCGATATCGTGCATTATATTTTATCAATCACCGTCACGATTAATTACTATTACTGACATTAACATCAGTATTTCATTCAGCCTTCTCAGCGTTTTCGCTAAATCGGTATGCAAATAATAGCTTTGACGCCAGGCGCCGACTAGAACGAAGGTCTCTGCGCTTTTATCCGCCGCCCACCCGTTACGATTTTTCCAAAACAACTGCCCCACCCCCTTAGCGTGATCGTTTGTTAAGTGATGCACCCCCAGCCCCCTAGAAACGTTGGCGCTGAAAGGTTACGTAGTAAAAAACGCATTATGCCGCTCTTAAAGGTTAGAATGCCACCGTATCAGCATGGCCGTTATCGTAAGAAGTAACGTGGAAATAAGAAAGGAGGGTGAAAATTATTATAGCTTGGGGGTTTGAGAGCACAGCGAACCTAGCCAAAGCGGCGTTATCAACGGCCCCGAAGAATTGGTTGAATAACCGAAAAGCGTAGCATTCCGAAATAGCTACGAGTAAATTCGAAAGAGATGGTTCAGTGTAGTGAAGAATCGATTTCTGAAGTAAGATCGGTCAAAAACAGCACCAACGTAATTTCTAGTGATATTAAATTCGTTTCGGAATTTTAATTAAAACCACAGACGACATCGTGATAGGTACTATTATTGAGAAGCTTATTACATTTTCTCTGCACGAATCGGTAATTTTCGGTTTAATATATTTTCACTTGAAATGTACTTTTGCGGATACATCGACATATATTCAAATTCCTGTTTTTGTTAGTATCCGAACACGCAGTCAGATATGCTCAAATCTTTATGTCGTACGTTTAAGTCTATTTCGCGAAAAATGTCCCAACAAAAACTCATTGATTTGTTTCGATGGATTGTCGTGGAATAACATGTAGTTTCGCTATAAAATTTATTAAAAAAAAACAGATTACAGATAGGAGATGTTTTTAGCATAAAAGTGATCGTTGAGTTTTGTTGGGAAACACGTTTAGACAAACTTGGAATCTGCACAGATGACTGACGATGTCATGTTGAGTACATATTCAAATGCGTAACATATTATCGAGACAGCAATTACTTGGCAGAGCATCAAATAACATTGGCTCAAAAATAAACAAAATACTCAGTTTCACCACCAATATAACATCTTAATTTGAAAGTGATTGCTCGGTCAAAATTAACTGTGAAGTGATTTATTGAAAACACAATGTATAATATATTACTATTTTCACAATGTATGAGTTCGACAATCAATGGCACAAAATGAAAGTGGTTCCTTGGGTAATGTACCAAGGATTGATAAGTCCAATTTGAATTGATGTTGAAAAAATGCAACTTATAGAGCAAATTTTTCAGTAAATAATAACCAGGTACACAAAGCCAACGGTTTGAGAATTAAGAAAGTGATACGCGAGACCATACCTGTTTTTCTTTTCATAATAAAAAAAATGTGAAATTAGTGATAAATATTGCGTTTTAATTTATAGTATCGACTGAAGGTGCTTAATGAAATTTCAATATCAAATTTAAATTGTTGAATCTTAGGCATTTTCAGGAGTCAATTTCAAAAATTGAAATATGTTTAATTAGAATTTCTATTATGGCCTTCCAATCACTGCCTATTATACTGATAGCATGAAGATACCTTTTTCGGAATAAGACCCATCCGAACAAACTCTAGCATTATAGTTGTTTTTATTGGAGGGATACGGATCTGATGCCATTTTTTTAGATTAAAAACTTTCACTGTAATCTATAGGCTTATATAATAGTACATATATAGTAAATTGTGTTTCATTGTTAAAATATAATTAATGCCTTTCAACTGGGACTGACAGCATTGTTAGATCGGTTGATAATGTTCGCGATGAGGGAAACCAGTCATGATCTGAATATAAAAATTTTGGAAATAGTACTAAACATTTTTTGATAATTTGAATATTTGATTATATCAAATAATTCCCAATTTTTCAATGGTATGTAGCCTAAGGCTTTTATTCCAAGATGGCTGGCATACAGCACGCAGATCTGAGATATGTTGTGTGATTCAAGATGATTTGCGAATTGAGAAATTGATTATTCTCATTTGCCTACTTATTACAATTACGATAGCTCAGTGAAACGCAATAAAAAATAATTAAACAATTATTAAGTTAGTTTCTAAATTTCAACGCAAACGTTTTTAAAAACAGCAGTGAGAAGAGAATCCCACGTCATTTGAGCGCCAGTCATTATTTATACCGTACATAATAAATTATATGAGTCAACGAAACTAATAGATTTTCTATTGCCAAAGCGATTCCCGGAAAATATGGAGAAAACTCACGAGGCAGCCGAGATCTAATACAGCGAAAGGCCTGCTCTACATTTTCCGTATGAAAAATATGTTCCTAGAAAATGAATTCCCGAATTTCATCTATCATTTATTTCGACGGAATTTTCAGCTTGTTGTCGGTAAATGGTTTAACCTCTGACTGCCAATATTTCAATAGTTGAGACGGCTGATTGCAGTGTATTCATAATCGACTTAAAAATATCAACAAGTTAACTGTGAAGTTAATTTTTGAACTGAAATATAGCTCGATTAGTCTTGATAATCTCTATAAGTTTGACAAAAACTAATATAGCTAAAATATTTTTTAAACTATTTTCTGTTGGAATATTCATCATGTAGTTCAGTAGTGAACAGGTTAAGAGACTACAAATATTCAAAAAAATGCGAATAAAATTTAGAAAGTTATATACACATAAGATAAGAAAAGCTTCAAAGGCAATTCTGTATCTATTTTCCAACTGTTCCGTGGAAAAAATTCTCATTTCTCAGAATTGATGTTATTAAAGAAAATATATGAGATTGGATTTTCGTAAATTTTTATTTGAGTCATCTCTTCTTAGTGATAACGGGATTCTGCAATATTATTTTTCTTCGTAAACTAATGTATGATTCATAAAACTCTTTTGCTTTTTGTATGTGTTTGTGTATATTTAAAAAGTAAACGGAAATATTTTATTGTTAATACATACAGTGTGTATTTATAGATATTATGAAAAACACACTATGAAAATATCGTAATTGAACGTTACTTGTCATTAAGGTTGAAATTGGGGGTTAAAACAGCCAACCACTTCGCAACGCGCTGCCTTTAATTTTAACTTTTGTTTATATAAATCTTAGGATATATTTTTTTGTTAGTATTCAAAGGATCCTTTTGAAATGAAAATTTAGATCGCATCTTGGAACAATTGAGCCACCCCTGAATTATCGAAAACTTTTGAAATTCTTCGTAATAGTATCATCAGAAATAATGATAATTTTCGCAGACGAGTAGAAAACTTGTAAAGTAGGCACTAGACAGTTTTTTTTTGTTTCGATTCTGGGAATGTGATACATTCTTTCTAAATAGATACAACTCCGAAAAACTTTTCCATCTCAATTTTCTTCGAATGAATTCACCTAAAAAAATAGATATATCATATACGACTTTCTCGACTTGCGCACATAATCGGTTACCGAAAACGTGTACGAAAATAGGGCAACATAAAAATAAGGTTTAACATGTGTAATAATGATTATTTATGTGTTTTCATTGTACATATAATAGAATATTAACGTTCTCGTTCAATTTATATAGTCTCGAGTAGCATTCATAAGACTAATGTAAAATAAATTCCGAATTTATCGTTCACCGACCTATCGATTAATATTATCGATTTTGACCGTTATTGTTGAATATTCCTGATAATTTTTCTGTAGATGAAATTGTTGTCGAAATAGTAAGCGAGTTTTTAAATAAAAAGAAACCGGTCCTGGTCTGGATAATATAATATTGTGGAAATAGTATAGTTTTCATTTGATAGTGGTAATAAAATTTATGCTTAACAATGTTTACGCATCGTGTTACACATGGTAAAATTTGGCCAATTTGCATGAAGTATTCTTCTTGTAAAAACCTGACAACTTTTAACCTCTTTGAGTACAATGTAGATTTTATTGAAAATGGTTTCCAATATAATTCTTGAAATCTTTACGGATCATTTTGAAACGGAGAGTGACAATAATGGTGGGCTTTGTACAAGAATCGCTGGGTTACTTGAAATAACGACATACCTTTGCTGCTCAAATACAGCTTAGCTTCCTAACAAACAGACTATTTTCGAGGCTCCGTGAAAAAATCATCACCGCTTACCTAAAAATAAAGAAAAACCACAATAAAATAAAAGCTCTACGGATAAATTCGGCGTAGCTTTAGAGAAACAGTATTTGTGACACGTGTTTCGCGTCCTCGAGAATCTTTGATTTATTGTATAACTGCTAATTTAAATATAAAATAAACATTGATTGTGACATTTGACTAACGGTGATTTACTCACTTTTAATGAGTTGCCTGGCACTTCTTGGTGGAAAAAACATCATATTTTAATAGTTGACACAATGTTTAGTACTACTTTTATATTATTATAATCAGAACCAGTTTTGCTCAACGTGAGAAATCGTCAGTTGATACTACTGACGATGAGCGATATCAGTTCTGGTTTAAATAATATTTAGTGTGACTAGCAGTAATATATATTGTAAAAATAGCCTTGTTTTAATTTGCATCGTATCGGTTGGTAGTGCTCACGGTGAGCGAAACTAATCTATATGAGAATATAAAATTGAGCAAATTTAAAAAATTGTGTGTTTTATTATTTTAATAGTATATGTTAATTTGTAAAGTAAATTATTATTTGTGTGTTAACGTGGATTATTTTTGTAGTAAAACATCACAAAGACGTTCTCTACTCGACCATTGACTCGGTTCATTCCTTTTATTATAAAAGAAACTAAAAATCTACTAATGCAGACTTGGAGATTAAGTGGTGAGCGCTTTTAATAATTCTATTGGGAGTAAGTATAGGGATACGGGGCAGTTAATCGTATGCTTGCTAACGTCTCAACTGAACGTTGACAAAAGAATAGTGAGAGAGTGTTAAATTTTTAATTGGAAAATAGCCTGACATATCCTGATCGGTTTAACACCAACACTTGAAATATGCTTTTTGTGGAAATTATTATCACTCAAACGAAGTAGCGGAACAAGATTTTTTTTAAATCAGCGCATCAGTTGCAGCGTTTGAATATACTTGTTACTCTGGATCAAGCATAGAAAATGATAACTTAATTTGTTTTTTTTTCTTTTAACAGTATAGGATATATGGGAGGCGGCTGCGAAATAGTGGCTGCATACACATAACGAACGAAGATGAAACTGAAACGATGTACTTGTATGGAATATTATAGTTTGATATGTTTCACTGAAGAAATAATTAGCTTTAAAATCATGCTGGAAATTCGGCCCCCCAGAGATAGCCCGACGATAATAAAACAACAATACGCCGCAGTCAGGTTAAGCGTTTGATATTTTACCTTATGAAAGTTTTCTAATACCGGAGCCTCGCGACAGAGCTCGCGTGAACGCTATCGGGCAGACATCGGGTCGCCTGAAATAATTCTCTGATAGCGCTAGACCCTGCGATTAAGGGTTGCCGGGGGGCTGGGGGTTGGCTCCTTGAAGAATGAAGGGGTGTTTACTATAAGGTAGACGACGCGGCGCGGTGGCATGCACTTTTTCCATGACTCACAACGTTGATGCATGTATTGTTTGATCAAAGTTTAAGTCTCTGATCTTCCATGTATATGTAGGAAATTATATTTTAACAAGAAAATTGTAAAAAAACGTTATTACTTATTTCTAAAAAAAGACATTTTTACGCGATAGTTTTTCAATCCATTTTTTCATTTCTGTTTAAAGCGAAGTTTTAATTTTCCTCTCAATCAAACGGTATAAGAGTCGGCGAGTTGGGACATTAATTGATTAAAAACACCTACGACGTGGGCTTCTCTTTCGGACATCTTCAGGAATTCAGTAAATAATTTATTTTGTTTAAATCAGGGGGTGGTCTGATGGCATGTGGAAAATCAGTATTAGCATTACTGATTAAATTCTGCTATCTGCGTTATTGATTGATACAGTCGCCTGCGTTGAGAAACTGCTGTTTAAATCAGGTTATCCGGAAAAAAAATCATGTTTTTGATCTTTGTGGAATGTTTCGATCACTGTCATTATGACAGCTAAGATTTCGATGGAAAATATGAATCTAATTATTTTTTTCAGATAATTTTTGATTGTTTATTAATTGGTAAATAATCTGGGGTCTGTGTGTTTTAGCAAACACGGGGATTTCTCTCAGCCATTTATTTAACAGGTGTTCTTTTAGTATGGGGTTTTTCTAATGGGCAATGAAATTTTTAGACAATTTTTTATCCAATGTCATCAATCTACTGCATGTCATTGAAATGTAACTTATGGCGTACAGTCGACTACCTTATTTCGTAGAGATTGAGACAATTTAGTAGGAATACTACAGTATAAGGGGACTACGTTCCCATAAAAAAAAATGGTTAGGATTTTACAATAGTCTTATAATATTAAATAACCTTGAATTTGCCTTTCACTTTGAGTACGTATATATAAGTCAAGGGACAAACAGCTAATGAAAATTATTTTTTCAATTTCTTTTTCTAAGGTCATTCGCTATTTGAAAAAATATGCTATAAGGGAGACCGCTAAATGGGAGACTGTCGCATACGCTATATGAAACTTCTCTAGGGCGAAGAACGCGGTTATGTATTTCATTTATAATTAGACTTAAATATTTTGATCTTCTGCACTTGAGGGTGTGATTTTTTTTACTAGGTTTATTATAGAGATGACAGCAGTAATTGCGTGTCATCGGTTGTCGAGTGCAAAAGGCTAAAATCCATCGCAAGAAAAAAAGCACTTAAAAATATTGCTGACGCCGCCAGGTTCATCGTAGACCCATCGGACAAAAGAGCCGTAAAAATGTCAATATACAGAAGGATGGAGTTGACAAATCGTCTCTTCAGCATGTGACCGCAAGTGGAAGCTCACGGGGAGTGTGAGTCCGGTACGGTGGGACGGCGATCCGGTTCGGGATTTCACGAGGGAGAGAAACGACCTCGATTATTGTAAAATTAGATAGGAAAAAAAATCGGAAAAAAAGTGAAAAAATAAGAGCTGATTTTTCTTTACTAAATATATGCATATATTTAAATATATATATATTTTTGTGCAACTTTCCTAAAACGAGGTAGATTAATTTGTTTTCATTTGATTGGCGAAGAAAGGGTTAATGATTTCTAATAGTTCGGCCATTTATAACACCTATATTTACACACTGAAACAGTATTACTCCAATGTTTCTTTTGTTCTATATTTGTTTCAGTTGATTCTATAAATAACAATACCAATTGAACGCATCCAATGGTGTATATTTTCCTTGTTAATAAAGAAAATTGCAAGAATAGATCGAAGTTTGTATTAAAGTGTTGAATTTTTCAATCAAGATTTGTTTGTAATGTTTGGTAATAAGGGCTACCCTTTTTTTAAATGAGAAATAAAGTCGTGTTAAATAATATTTATAATAATTGATTGTCACTTTTATAACGATTCCCAGATTGTTTTAGTTGACGATTTTTAACGGATTTATTTATTTATTTGTCTATATGCATTAACTATTTGACTTGACAACCTATTGATTTCCCCGAGTAGCAATCGGGAGGCACTGGGCGAAAGTTCTCCAAGGGTCTAACATGAAGTGTTGAGCGTTTCCAATTTATGTTCTACATTTTGGGGTTTGCCGTTTGTTTCTTTATTAAATAATTTTTCTCGAGCTGATAGTAGGCGAAATTATCAAACGTTTTATTTATACAATAAAGCTAAATTGTAGAATATTTTTTGTGCTGACAGCCGTCTTGAATTGCAATTGACATCAACGTGAAAAATCTCACAAACTTCATGATTTTATCGACATTGAGACTGCTAACGTCTCAACGACAGATTGCAATGTAGACAGTTGACACTCAAAAATAAAATAGTTGGAACGGAAGGTGAACCAATCTTGATCTTGATGCTGTAAAATTGTGGAAATAGTGCATAACATTGTATTTCACTCGATTTAAATAATAGTACTATAATATAAGAATGGGGCTACTAGTTCCATCTAACTATGCTTATTTTTAAAAGTGAACAGTCCTCGTGGAAACAATTTATGTTAATGACACCTACATTCGGAAGTCATATAATATGCTCTACAATGGGAGTAGAAGTTGAAGTAATTTAGGATACCGGCTGAATGAGCTTGATGGAATTTTAATATCAAATTTGGATTGTTGCAACTTTGTACGATTCCACAGATTTGTCACTAAAGACCCGACGAGAACTGACAAGACTGTCAGTTCTGTTGTATCCGTGTGATGGAATGCCCGAAGATGCCGAAAGGCGAAACTCGGGTCGTTAGTGACAAAACATGTGGAATCGTAAAAAGTTGTAACAATTCAAATTAGAAGCTTAAGTATTAAAAATCCCTATAAGATAGCTGAGCACTAATATGACTAAAATATTTTACAAAGTATTCGTTACGTGGCTTAGCAGGGAACGAATCGAAAAATTGTGTGTTTTATTCAACAATATCAGGATTCCTATATCATTAAATTGTTAATTTTGTTTTTTTTTTTGTTTGTACCTACAACACTGCGGCAGTACGGACGCGCTGGTAATCCCCTTCCCGCCCGAAGACAGATCGCCGAGGAAATAAGCAGGCGTGGGCAGCAAGGACTCGATTGTTTTCTTTTCCAACGTCTAAATAACCTCCCCGCCGCGTGCGATTTTTCGATGCGGGGTTTCCAAGCGCCCCCTTTGGCAGGCAAACTAATTGCTTATTTTGCTGTTCCACTTTTGGCTGCGTACTCCAATCGTATAACATATAATTTCGCTAATATCTCTACAGGATACGGTATATATATACATACTTTATTCTCGTCGTGATTCGCAAAGAAAAACGTTATTAAAGCCTTTTTAGAAGTCGGCCTCATTTAGTTTTTTTTGTAAATAACCAGAGCAAGGTCTGTATCCAATCTGATCGTTGGACTGTGTACGGGAATTCTAGGAAAAAATAAAGTTTCTTGGAACTGGAAAAATATATTATGTAATAAATAGTGTAAGCCTTTAACGGAAGAAATAATATCTTATTCCGTTAATGGTTGGTGATAAATTCATAAAACAGCCAGGAAATTAATAACTTTGGTCAGTATTTTATTTGAAAATGGTTAGGTTCTGATTGGGCATGGAAAGTCTCAAATCGTTGATAAATTTATTAAGAGTAATACATTTTTTTTAAATACTGGCCTTTAAATATACATCACTTTTAAGGCGTTAACTGTCATTGTTTGGTGGAAAGAAATAAAAATTTTAAAAATAAAACACAATGTTTAGTACTATTTTCATAATGTTATATTAAAGTCAGGACCAGTTTCATGCATACCATATCGTATCGGTGGATGATAATCGATGCGATACGAATTAAAGCTAGGCTATTTAACAATACAATATATTTATATATTGTAATCATGCAATATATGTACATCTACACAATGTAAAATAGTTCATAAATAAAATGTTAAGCATCTCTTAGGATTATTTTGACACTATTAAGGGTATGGACTAATCATTATCAATGTGGGATTACGGGAAACTTTTATCATCAAATGACTTGCACTTTATATATTTTAAAGAAACAAGTGCATTCTTTAGTGGTGTCGGTGTTGAATAAACTAATGGGGGTTGGTTATTAGGCTACAGTTTAGTACAAGACAAAAATTAGCTTCCTCACAATAGTAATGACACTGTAAACACTTTTTTTATTATTTGAATATCATTTTTAAACACACTGCTATCAGCAGGAGGTGAAAAACAGCGGGCAGAAAGTGGGTGAAAAGAAGAAAAAATCTGATATGTATATATTATCAAACATATTTGGCCACCGGTAGCCACACGACACTGAAGCGGTTAAACTGACACGGTATCATGACAACTGCCCCCTTGGATTTCATAATATCAACAGACACTGGAGTCAATGCACTTATAATTACAATAAGTCTATTAAAAGCGATCTGTTTACAATCGATGCGTTTTGTAATGTCGCATTTTACGATCAAGTAGAACTAATTATTAAAATTACAACCGGTTTGCACTGCGCATATTAATATCAACCAAGCCGGTTAATTGAGGCGGACACTTACATGGGCGGTATCTCGAGTAACAAGGGCCAATAATAATTCACTTCGACTATTTGGGACAGTACATTGAATATCACTTTTCCACAAAGCAATGATCGATGAATACGATAAGTAGATTTCGTATAAATCGTTTTTGTGTTATATTAATGTATAATATGTTTTTTTCCGAATGAACGTCCTGAATTATTTCGATGTCTATATAGAGAATATATCATTTTGAATCTTGTGTTTTGAGAAATTGTCAATGAAACCCTCGAAAATATTAATAAAAAAACATTTATTAAAAAATATTGCATACTAAATGTAACCATTGTGAAGAATAACAATTCACAATCGCTACGCATATTTCGCGAATAAAACGGTACATTCATTTCTAAACAACACTGGGAAAATCGACAAAATTATTTATATTTATGCGAAACGGAAGATTGGTTCTAAAAAGTTAGTCTTGCCATTCAAGATAATAGCTTTGCTCGTGCACCGAGTGTGACTGAAAATATTAGTTATGGCGAGCTGCGCCTTATCGAAAATTATCGGCGTGTGGTTGTATGTATACATTATATTATTTTGTTCCCACAATAAAAAAAACTGAAATGATGACATAATGCAGTTGTTTAGTGGATATTTTTATACTATAAATGATAATGTAAATACAAAAAAAAAATCGTAAGCAACGAGGAATCGAACCGCAAACTATCTGCGGTTTTGATTCCCCGTAGAATACTTTGGCCTTATTATATTATATGGAAAGATGCTATCGTGTTTTTTTTTAAAGCAGTATGACATCGTAGTATGGAATACACCGGCTAACTAAACTGCCACTGAGCAATCTAAGACACAAATTTTAGCACCATCTCAAAAAATAAAAAAAAATACATTAGCAAGATCAGGACCGGTTTCGTCCATCGTGAGCATTATCAAAATCTTTTATATTTTTCAAGGTAAAAAGTTACTATCAACACTGTAACCTAACGTTTCAACAGTAAAGACGTTAGCAGTCAGAGGGCCGATAGGATCGTTAAATTTTTCCGAGCATTTTCATATTGATGGTAACTGCAAATCAACACGACTTTAAATGTTTTACATTTCAGCTTATCAATTTCAATGAAATATTTAAAATTTTCACCTGGAATCGGCTGAGAGAAAAAATGTTACGAATAACAAAGCACTGATTCCCAAAATTTTCAACATACATTGGGAACACACAACATTTCATGTAGACCCTGACATTGCAGAACATTCGCTACGCGCCCTGTTAATTTCCCTGACCGCTACACAGGGAAATTAACAGGTTACCAAGTGAAATAGTATATACATACATGCAAACATATGTGATGATTGAATATAATCATCAACTTTATCAATGTGAAAATTGGTAGCATAAATTTGTAACAAAAAAAACAATTATTGTAAATATTAATTATCAAAGTGTATTGACCCTTTAAACTATTCCAATTTGAAATCAAACAGCTAAGAATTGAACACTTCCGTTTATTGAACTCCTACAATAAGCCTTCCTTGCTGATTTTTAAAATTTTGTATTTATATTTAATGCTATTTATAGAAGTTTTGAGTTAATGCTAGGTATATGAAACAAATCGTTGCATCAAGAACGAATAAAAAACATCCGGGTAATAATGCAAAAAGTATACTAGCGAAACAGGTCCTGATCTTTGTTATATAAACTCGCGTTTAATTATTTAAATACACTGTATTTGCCAATTTATATTCGGAAAAAATTAGCGAGCTTTCATTTTCTTGGACGAAATGCAGGTCAATATTGCTCCCTTCTCATTGAGAAAACGACGTGGCGTCTCAACAAACTTGTACATCGTTTATCATCGGTTATACAGGGATTTGAGAATACTGGATTCAGAGGAAGGTTGGCCGAGCGATTTTAATAGCAATGTGGTAGGCCCACGAAGCGGCATTTAAATACGGTGGAATCATCGCGCGTACGCAGTAAATTTAATGAGACCGTCGAAGGTCGTTTGTACAAACTAGGTGAAAGTCCATATTAAATTAAACATAAATAATAAAAATGCGCACTTTGTCACTTATCAATATGATATATTAGCTAAAATCGTTACAATGACCGCACACTACTTATCAAGCCCGTGGTTACCGAACTTTAACCTTTGTGAAACCGCCACCAGTACATTTGATAAGCTTTCCATTGACTTTAGCGGTTATTAGAAATCGTTTTGACATGGTACATTCTGTGTGAATAAGGTTGTATGACGATGTATAACGATTTTTTATTACTTATTTAATTGACATCTACTTGGTTTGACTTCATTAGAATTAGATTAAAAAACAGTATTTAGCTCTATAAAAATTGTACATTTATAGTTCTGACGATGGCGAATAACACGAGCCGATCCTTGAAATGCACCGAGCGAAAAATACTCGACAACATGGTGAATGAAAAACTTCGCAGATGAGCGATGTGTGATTTTGGCGAATCCATGGCATGATATTATATCGACTGGAATCAAGTATCGGAGTAGAGATATAGATATACGAACAACAAAAAACGTTTTTTGAATTAATACAACAGCAATTGTTTTGCACAACTGAAATTGTGCAAGAGATAATTGTATTTAATTTTTAATACTTTGATGAAGTTAACAATCACTTGGTGGAGAGGCATTATATATAAATAATTAAAACACAATGTTTAGTACTATTTCTACAATTTTAGATTTCATCAGTTGATAATACTTACGATGAAAAAAACCGTTCCTGATGTTTAATATTAAACTTGTGGAAATAATATTAAGCATTGTATTTTTATGATTTATATAGAAAAAGAGTCGAGGAGAACACTTTATTTCCTTTACTGAATAAGACAACCCGCAAGTGATGTTTTGCTTTCGGTCACTCGGATTTTTTTTTACTTCTTTCTTTAGTAAATACATATATCAATAAGTGTTATATGATGCGCGCCACTCGATGTCTCATGACTATCCTAATCATTTATATTTCACACAAAATGGAAACTGAAAGTCAAAGATAAGTAATTATAACACAAAAAGCATTCAAAAACAGCACGCATATTTCAGCCCATTCATTAAAAAAATAACATTGGTGTCAAGGAATTGGCCACGAAAAATAAACAGAAATGCGCGGAAATTGATCCTAGACAGAAGACGGCGGAAATACGACTGGCACGAGGCATTATTACGAAAGAATATATCATTTTCTTTCTACATATAACATTTTTAAGCGGAATTTTAGTAGCGTTAAGTGGATCACCGATCGACGAAATTACTGTGATTAGATGAAGTTGAAAACTTTGTTATTACACTGTGTGACTAATTGCGATACATGTACCGCCTATGTTTAGTTTGTAGTTTACTTTTTTTTATAAATGGCCTTGTTTTTAATTTGTATTATATAAGTTTGCTTTGATCGTAGAGCAGTGAGCGTAACCGGTACTGATATTGATAACTTAAAATAGTAAAATTAGTACTATGCATCGTGTTTCATAATTTTAATATATTGCCTTAACAACAAGAAATCACATTTAACACCCTAAAAATTGCTAAATTTAATATCGCCAAAATTTACACCAGTGCTCCGCAACCGGTGTGCCATGAGTCTGATACAGGCGTGCCGCGGACAAATACAATTTATTTGACATTAGAAATTTTCATTATGTATTTATTTAGTATAAATTTATTGTAAAATTTGTGTAACACATTAATATCTATGTATTTTAGCTTTTGGTGTGCCGCGGAATTCTAATAAGGATGTTGGTGTGTCGTGGGTGAGATAAGGTTGCGGAGTACTGGTGTATACCACTCTCCTTTGAATCCAGAAATGTCTTGTCCTTGGCGTAGAATTAGCGGCTTTCAATCAAAAAGACGTGTAGTATTCATTCTGTCATGTACTTTCTTATGATTCATGACCAGCTTATATTTTCAATCTCTCCGCATTGTTAACGTAAAGGGACTATTTTCGACTTGCACTCTGGGGGTGCGACATGTTGGAAACTGAAGGGTGTTGTGTTACTGTTTAAGAAAATTGACTATATAAAAATGTCATACATAATGATACAATTTGAATTCAGATATAACTTCGCGTTATTTTCCATTTGCAAATTGCACCGGGTGAGCTGCATTAAGTTAACAATCATATCATTCCTTATTTATGAGTGAGATGGTGCAGCGATATAATACAGGGTTACAATACCAGTATTACCGAAACCGGGTATCCGATATTTAATATGACTCGAGTTTAAAAAGTAATTATTTTCGTGAAAATCTGCCAAAAAAAGTTCAGTTAGAGTCCACCAATATTATCATATGTTTGTTAGAAGAAAGCCCTAGTTCCCTCTGCAGGCTTTATGTTGATAGTTTTGTTAAATTTCAATTTTGGCATTTCTGTTGGCAATGTTGACTGCTGTTATAAGACGATCTGTCAAACTTAAACAATGTCGGCAATTAAAAAAGTCGTTTGGATAGAAATATAACAATAAATTAGTATATTTGATTAATCCTGGTCACTCACTATACACAAAGTGAGTGAACAGGATTAATAAGAGTTATTTTTACGTTTTCAATTGCAGATCGTCCAATAGCAATGAAAATAAATACCGTACATAAAAGATATATGGAGGATATACAAATATCGTAACACTCGGTGCAAAGGTGTCAAGTCATAGCTAGGCTCTATCGGTGTCTAGCATTAAACTTATACTTTATGATATCGACTGAAAGTGCTTGATGGAATTTCAATATCAAATTTGAATTGTTACAATTTTTTACGAGGCATTATATCACACGGATGCAACAGAACTGACAGTTATGTTGCATCCGTGTGATAGAATGCCTAAAGATGCCGAAAGGCGTAACCCGGGTCGTTAGTGACAAAACATGTGGAATCGTACAAAATTGTAAAAAAATAAATTAAGCTTATACGTTCCTTTTCTTGGACAATCTTCCCTATGGACTTTACAAGTCTGAGTATTTGAAAACTAGAAATCGTGAATAGAAATTAGAACTAGATTTTTTTTAATGAGATACAGTTGATAGCTATTTCGGCTCACGCCATCGTCAGAACTATTCTGACTAACTAGTAATGTATTGATCTACTTATTCGGTACTGCACTCCCTATGTGGAATTACGACCGGTACAATTTTATGAATGAGCGCTGCGTCACCACTTTGCGTTCCCAATGTTCACCGGAATTCATTACTGCACCGTCATCAACACGGAATGCAATTGTACCACAGCGTATCAAATGTATAATAACATTGTTTTTGCAATGAAGCGGTGTTCGGAACATTGTTTAGGAGGATAAATCGAAGTGATAAGCGAATTGAAATAACGAAACAAAGCCGTGGGTGCTTGTCCCAGCTCAGCCTCAGAGAGTAGGGTAAAAAGTACGTATTAGTATTTAGCTCTAAATTTTATTTCAATAGATGTTTGACGATTAAAGTGACATCACTGTCGAAATCGTTGTAGATAAAGCGTTATCTTTTTGGTAAAAATAAAGGTTTATATATATATTCTTGATAATTTACATAAGTTTATGTGAATACCATCACCACTGAATTAATTTTTGAAATATTCTGTGTTGGGATATCATGTACGTGATGTTGCAGGGGAAGGTTTTTTTGACTGGAATAAGACGAAAACAATATTTAAGCTATAATTTTTTACGAATGATAATGGTTACTCAAAATGTAAAAGGTCAATGTCAAAGCTATCGTCTTAAAGCCTGCCTTGATAGTCTCTGTAAGTTTGATAACAATATAAAATTAATTCTTGTAATATTCGTTATTTCAATATTTTCTGTGATTCAGCAGGAAATGGGTTAACGTAGAAACACACAAATAAGTTCTATTTATACAAAAAAGCGAGGTGATATATTTTTTGCATTTTTTTTCAGAATATACTGGGACGTCCCTGACGAATCATTTCTTGGGATTGTTTTATCTTCACGATACCAATCGAGTTTTCTAATCATTTGATGCATTATGCTCCCTAGCATATTTTATTCCAAATTATTACATTGTAATTATTCCCCTCTCGTTATTTTGGTTTGAGTATTTTATAGTATTTACTGAATTATAATTAAAATAAAAACAGATTTTGGATCAGAGTCGAATTTGGAGCTCGCGATGAGCGAAACCGGTAATATTCATTGTGTTTTTATTATTGAAATAAAATGTCTTTCCACTAAGAAGAGACATTTTAAAATCTGAATTTTTTATTTTAATTAAAGAGTATTTCATAACTATTATGAACTCTTAACGGACTTTTGATTTGATTATATATAAGTACTTGGAGGTCCTTAAATTTTATTTGTTAATAGTTATACTTCATTAACATATATTGCATGAAACCTGACAATTATTTACTTTAGTTTTCGAAACTTTGGTTTTGTATATCTGTTAATTCATTTTTTTAAGTGAGTCATGGAATACCTCCCTGAGCAATATAATACTGTATCATGTTTTAAATACAACTTAATTCGATAGTAGCCATAAAAATAAACATCGCTGACTAATAGTTTCCAAAAACTGCTGAAACCGAGGAAGCAATAGAACTGCAGCGGATGCAAACAAATGTGACACGGTGCAACGGGATCACACACAATGTTCGCCGCAGGTGCATAACGAAATGACGTGATTCATCAGTAGGCCAATAATGTGGTAGTTATTAATTGTTTCTTTGCACAGGTACGACTTCCGTAAACGAAGTGAGTCACTCACGATGTGTGACGTATTTTTTGTAATGTCTTCGTTATCCGAGTAAAGAAAGATACAACTTTTTAGTTTCAAAATATGCTACGTTGTGTGATATCCATTTTTAGTAAACAATCAAAGATGACAACTGCGTTTTAAACGACTGCTTTGGCCGAAGCGTTTCGTCACGTCTGAAAACGGAAGGTGTTTCTCGAAGAGACGACTACACAATGTACACTGGATATAAGGAGGTTAGAGAAAAAAGTTTAATTTCGTTAGGTTCCACAGTAGATTTCTGGAAATTAATTTTTCATTTAAAAATCTTATTCATTTTATTTCCTATTTGTTATTTCCCCGATTTTAAAACTAGGTGTGACATGTGTTTCTTTTCTTTGGAAAGCAACCTCAAACTAATTTTATCGTGAGATATTTATTTATTATTTCTAATAATATATAATATATAAAAAATATTCATTTAAAACATTACAAGAAATATCTCAAGACATTTCATAATATATAAAATCGTAAAATTAGCCAAGCATAGCAAATAAAGACGACCTTTTTTCTACAAAAAGGCCTTTTTTTCATTTCTCGTAGCAAAGATAGTAAGTCACTTCAAATAAAAACTGAATTAATGCAGCGTACAAATGCATCTGGTATGAACAAATTAATTGCTTCGTTTCCCATGCACGAACGATCTAACCAAATCAGGTTGAACTAAAATCAGGCTAATCTAGCGCCAAGTGTCTTCAGTCGGAAGTGAGAATCACTCTCTCTCTTACAGATATGACTCAGACTAGAATCACAGCGGTGCACCATAATTGGATACACCAGTGGTGCGCAAGTGGCATCTCGCATACCTTGTGTAGACTTGCACTTGAGATATTTTTGTGTTGAGTGTTCGAGAGTCAGTGCAAGCACAACTTTGTCAGTTGATTTTCAATATGGTTACATTGATAAATATTTAAAAAAAAAACACATTTAAATGTTCTTATTACAAATCTCGTCCTACGTAAAAAAGGTAAATAATAAATAAGAAAGATAACCGAGGACCTAATAGAATGCTTGAAGATACGTGTTACGAATGATAAAGCATGGGGAAGTGTAAACAGTTTGAAAAAAATAATTTTGATATTCAAAATCCTAGTACAACTAGTAGATCTCATAAAGGAATCTTATAAATCTTCATATTTTACTGTGAATGAAAATTGATTTTTATTTACTATAACTAAAAAGTTCCACAGATTGTGATTGTATTACCAGGTTATTTTTTTTTCAGATCAGTATTTAGCCCTAAGTGTTAAAACTTTTATGTAGGATATATTTTGTTTGTAATTAATAATTTCAATAAGTTTTGTTAACACTAACACTACTGATTTAATTTAAGTCATATTCCGTGTTGGATTCTTTATGTGGTTCAGCGGGAATGGGTTAGATTATTTCTGACATTAATTCAGCTATTGAGTCGGTCTTTGTATTTTTCATAATTCGTCGTATTTCCTAATTCCTAACACAAAAACGATATAATTTTTTGATAAATGTAAGTCAGCGATTCAACTCTAATAGTCGAATTGAATCTTTAAAATGAATCATCGAGCGCTCTTGGTGGAAATCTTAAATTATAACTAATATTTAACTATTTTCATGCTATACAATAAACAGAGGTGGAGGGAGGTACAGATCAATAACTCGATATTGTAAAACTTTCATTTTATTAATAACAACACAACGTTAAGTACCATTTTCACAATTTTATATATTCCAGATATGTACTAGTTTCACTCATCGCGATCGTTATCAACTGATCGAATTCAAATCAAAACAAGGTTTTTATTCAAAATTTTGAGTTAATAATTACCTGGTATACGAAATCAAAAGTTTTAATGTCACAAGAGACGAGAAAAGAATGTACAGCTTATCATAAAATATATACATAAAAGAAATAAAATAGTTTACAAATACTATGAGGAGCTCTTAGTACTTATTTGTTTAAATATAAAGTCGACTATGCTTGCAATAAGCGAAACCGGTCCTGATCTGGAATCGTACTAATCAATATGTTATATAAGTGTACTATATTGCTTTTCCACCAAGAAGTGACAGTTAACATTTAAAAAGTGAAAACATTTTCTCTAAAACTGTTCCGCATCGGGAGTGAATATACTATAAAAAAAACTTAGCACCAAGTCTCCATTGGCATTTAAATTATGAACCACTGTAAAACGACGTTACATACATCAGGTCTGTAGTACAGAATTCATTTGTCGGTTTGACATCCGTAAGGTGTAGAAACTTACCTCCTTTCTCTTTGCTGCATTTATTTTACATCTAACTCGTGTAAGTGTCCAATGGCGCTTGTCCGAGGAAGGTATACCAAGATTCTGTTAAACTTCATGCAATATACAGTCTCAAAAGATCAACGACCAATCGAGGCGACGAATCATTTTTTTCGCGCAGAACGATTTTCCGTCAACATTTACATCGCAGATAACAATTTGACTTGTGGCAACTGTGAAAATTTCCAAATTTTTGGCCACTAAAGCGCAGGGTTTCACCTTGCGGCATCTTCAAACATCCAATCACATGGATGCAATATAACCGACATACAGTAAACGGTTATCATCGCATATATTAAAAATGAGATAACATATAAATAAATATACCCCAAGGCTAGGGAGCTTAACATATATTCGAAAAAAATTGTAAAACTACTGAATTAATTATGATATTAATTTCTACAAGTATTTTTGTTTGTAAGATTTTTAAACTTACAAACATCTCAGCCTTAGGAATTTTACATTGACACTGTATATTCACTGATATACGTTATTGATTATTTATATTAAAAATATTAAAGGTTGGTTTGTTTGAGATGCAATTTTTTTTTGAATACGACGAAATTTTGTTTTACATTCAAATAATACATTTGGAATTAAAGCACCGATACCCATAGACACTAAATTATTCATAAACGATATAAAAATAAATACAATACAATATAATGATATGAACTGGTTCCAAAAGAAATCTTCAAATGCTGTATGACCGTTCTCTCTCGTGAGTGTGGGCTAAGTTGAAGATTGTTATTGAAGGTTTACGTGGAAAGCGTGCGTTATGAGGCACTACTAGACTTCAGATATACACGAATCGACACACGGTTGAGATATTTTTGTGCTTTAAAACGAGAAAGTGTGCGCTTGAAATCCTCGTTTCTAAGCGAGTTGTCGTTTTAAGGCATTTAAACTAGTTAATCGCACGCGTTTGCGTTAAAAGGAATGAAAAATCCGGTAATGTGTATAAAATATTTAAAATGTAAACGCGCGTTCAAAACTTATTACGTATCCGAGGTTTTATATTTGTATTACACTAGAGCCCCGATCTTACGTTTTCGCATGTCTCGTTTTGATATGTAGCCCCAGCCATGCGCCACCCGTAAGAAAAGTGTTAAATAATCCCTGCACTTATTGTTCGCTTATCAATTGACAAATACTTTCACTTTTGATAGCTTTTGTTAAATATTTGAGTAGATATAGACGAATCTGTAATTAGAGCAGCTCTTTGTTTAGGCCAATGCGCCAAACGGCGTAAGAAACAATAAATTATTTAATACTTACATAATTTAATAACACAAAGACCAGGGCCGGTTTCACTTGTCACGAGCATTATCAACTGACACTATACATTGTCTTTCATTTATTAAAATATAAAAACATTTCCACCAAACAGGGGCAGATAACAAATTCAATGTAAAATCGACATAGTATTGAGGACTTTCAAATTAATGACTGTAATTAAGTTTTAATAAGAAATACATATTATTTTAAGCTTTCAGTATTTTTCCTTTAAAGCCACTAGAAAAACATGGCTTGGAGTTTCACTGACATCAATATATATATATATATACGTTGTAGATTTTCTATAAAGCCGTCCCACTTGAGTATGAGTTAAAACCTTTTATTGCGAAGACCATTTTATTGATTCTGTGCGGACAAGCAAATACTTTGCGGCTCATAGCAAATCAAACGACTTTACTGCGTTTTTACAGACCAATTACGGAGAACGGGTTGCCGTGTTCGGTTCGGAAGTGAACACGGCACATAACACGTTAACGGCAAGTCTGCAGTCTAATTACTGTGCCACGTACACGTGTGTATTTATGTATGTCATTACGCGCAGTTAGAGGTTTCGCTTTTATCTCTCCATGTTCCGACTTCTGTTCACACACGGCAATTACCCAATAATGTATGATACCAGGGGCAGCCAACTCGTTTAGTGCCGCGATTGTCTATTTTATAGCCGGCTTAATGCACAGACATTTACAAGCATCACCGGGTGGTTTGTGTGCTTTGAAACGAGAGATTTTGTACGCGAACGTCTCACAAACTCTCTTCACACGTTTTTTTATCATAACATTATTACGGAATAAAGATTGTTTTAACGTTGACATACGGTAAATTCGTGAGGTGACTATATAAGTTACAGGATATCAATTTTTCCACAGAATGCTATTTGATTCTGTAGAGTACCTTTGGCACAGATTTTTCACTTTTGGTGTTAACTGTCACTTCTTAGTGGAGAGGAAGTAAATTTAAACGATAAAACGCAATATTTCCTGTATTTCTAAAATTTTATATTATTAAAATCGCGACAGGTTTTACTTATCGCGAGTATTATCGACTGAAAGTATCCTGATCTTAATAATATAATATTGTGGATATAGTTATAAACCTAAAAACGGTAACATGCGAGCAATAACAAGAAAAAAAAAACTCTTTCTTTTTATAAAAAAGATTTTATAAATGGTACAAATTTGATTTCATTTCTCTAATTGCGTGAAGAAAAACAGAAAAATTAAAAGATATTTTAAAAACACAATTTGGTGTTGGCTGCCCCTGTTTTAGGGGCAACAACGTCAGAAATTTAATGGACACTGTATTGTTTCAATGAGAGTTTGTTTCAAAAGTGTCAATCAGTGATGTAATTGTAGCAACTCAAAAGCTTTTACGGATTGCAGACTCTATTATAAAGGCGGAAGATAAATATGTTTTCTCAAAGTTAAACAGATCTTGGCTTATTCCTTGATGTCTGCTTTCTGTCGACTGGTAAAAAATTTCATTACTCTACTTTATCGTTTATATAAGATACTTTTTATTTCATGTTGCAAAAAGTCATTGATGTTTTTTTTATTGCCTCAAAAACGTCGGCGCGTCATGAAGCTTTGCAACATAGATCAGGAATAACGAAACAACTCTTGTTTTTGATGTTAGGCCAATCGCGTACTGAATTGTGGTACCTATTGTTTGCTGCGGTCCGTCCTCATACGGGCCCAATAGGCCACGCTGACTTAGTATCAACCAAGGCCGACTTTGAGGCATACGATAGTGCATTGTTTAACGATCGGTTAGTGCAGCTCTGTATCGGGCCAAAAATATGAGGAATAAAATCGATTCTTTTTATCAGTATTGCGTTATGGAACGCGGCCATGTAACAGCAGCTGCATACACATAACGGGTGGAGGTGGGACATCCAACTTGTACCATTGAATTAACTTTTCTTCGTGTAATATAAGCCAACTGCATTCAATTAACAACAACCACTATTTAATAACTTGGAATCCTGTGTCATTTTCTTTTCCGTCTGCCTGGATGATTATTTCGGGTAATATGTAAATGTTAAATGAGGCGATCACATAGGTGGAAAAAATGGAGGACTGGTATTTCATTTGCGAAAGCAAACGAAAATGTCACGGGCGTCCTACAATAAGACCTTTATGGACGAACTCTTCAATTTTAAATTCAACAGCTGTTACATATTTGTCCGCATTCAGAGGCGCTCAAACGTTTCAAAAGCAATATTTCTGGCGGTAACTAAAAATAGTGAGCTAATTAATATTCGCGAATTTACATCATGTAATGAGTTTATTTATAAAAGATTTGAAATTGAAGGCTTTCTACAGTAAACCATTTGTCAAAAAAAAAAAACACAATTATACTAATAATACAATTTAATTGGCGGTGGTGAGCACATTTCTACAACCAGAGAATTTTGACAGAATACTAAATATATGTAATATGTAGGTATAAAAAAAAACATCGATTCTGACAAAACCACACTTATCAATACCAGTTTATCAGCCAATGAAATTTGGGATTGATTCAAAGAACTAAAACAGTATTATCAGTGTCAGTGAGAATAAATTTAATTATATCACTAAGCCCGAGTGAATGTTTTTCGTCGCTAATGAAAAATCGATAAATTGGACAGACGGGATTCTTTCAGAAAAACCCCTTTAATTCCAAAACATATTCACTTACGATGTAGGTTAGCTGTAACGGAACCGAAATTCCTTTTGTGTTGTCAATCGCAAATATTATTGCTATCGACGAGTGCCAAAATAGTTCTGAGTGTGCTTTATGTAAATATTATGAATACTCATTACTTTTATAAGTTCGCATTGCGGACGCAATTTCGCAATAAAAAAAACACATGAATAAGTTTTTAAAATAACCCCAAAGGCGTTACTTTTTACGAGGATCGGAAAACGAAATTCTAACGATGACCAGCTTGTAAGCATTACACAGGAAATAAATGTACCATTTACACTACGTGTACCACGCGGTTGTGTATTTATGCAGGGCTTTGGAGTCGTTAACAAAAAAACACGACTCCGACTCCGGCCAAAACACCGCGACTCCACAGCCTTGTATTTATGTCATAATTTATTCACAATGTGCATAATTTACGGTAGCGAAACATGGCATTTACAGAAAATCAACCTAACTTTACGACCAAAAACAAAATTGTATTTCAAATCGACTAAATTTCTGAACTTGTACACTGACTTAACGGTGGGGTGTCAGAACACCCCTTTTGGTGACGTCAAAACGAAAATGTTGGCAGTCTAAGAAAAAATAAATAAAATGAAATGACATTTTTAACAGTACATTTGTAAATGGTTACCTCTTTAAATGGTTTTTTAATGTATATTTTGATAGTAAGTAATACAATCTTTTCCACAGCATCAGTAGGTTCGTTTCTTTATATCAGTATCGGGTTATTGAAACGGTCGAAGACGGGACGAACAACTTGTTTAGATATACAACCTTATTTGGACCACTAATCCCGGAAATATATTTTTATTTTATTAAAATTCTGTGTTCGATTATCCTTTAAGCGGCTAGGCAACGAACGTGTTAATTAATGTCACTATCGCAGAATATAGAATGAAATTAGCGAAAAGGGATTCATCAAAAAACCTATAATCGTACAAATTTGGCATGCGTCTTATCGCCAGCGGGTTTGGCTATACGTGCATTGTTTTATTGTACATATTGTGATATCCGACGATTTCATGAGACACGATAAGGCGACCGTGAAAATGTGAACCGTTTTGGCAAAGATTTTTGGCAAGGCTAATTGCATAATAACGTTGACAATAACAATCCACAAAATACAACTGCGGTATTCCAAATGGGTCTGTGTCAGAAATTTGCACGGGTCAAGATTTTATAAAAGCACCACGGTCGGGTGTGATTTTATTAAATTCACTACCTCCGTTTTGGTGGTTTGTCCCATTTCATATTGAGCCGCTTAAAGTATATACCATCAATATGAAATTCAAAAACTGAATATTGGCATAAAAACAAAATTATGTAGTTAATCCGGAAAAGTTAGGGTATATTTGTACACGAAAGTTTTAACTCAACATTATAAACATTGGACAGTTGAGTGGGATAAAGGAAGGAATTTCAGGAAAGAAAGTCACATATTTTGATGTAAACATGGCAAATAATCAATTCAAAAAAATATTCGTGTGAACTAGACCCATTTTCAATATACTTTCTCTCGTATGAAAAAAAATGATTGCTAAGGTTTTGATATATAATATCTCTACGTATCTCTCATTTTAATAAATTTCATACTTTAATCTTAAAATTTTCATATAAATAATAAAAAATTTTAGTCATGCGAAAAAAAAACATCTATTTTTGGACGTCATCAATTTGGGACAGATAAAACCATGTGCATGTTTATTTTCATCGCAACTGGCTACCTTATCAATTTTTTCCTTCAGAAAAATGTGTAAAACAAACATTGTGTAGTTAGGGGAGAATGTTTCTAATCTTGCACATGGGAAAGTAAAATAACACCTACTACTCGGAATTGATTGGAAATTATAGTTTTACCTCCGACCTTATTCCCGGTAAGGTACAGGAAGAGAATGTGACGAACGGTCATATTTTATATCTTACATACATATTGCATAACATAATCCTTTCAGCGACCGAACGAGGCGGCGAGACGATTTTTTATTTTGCCGACCTATAATCTATTTCAATGGCACTAGTCTGAAAAGATATTCTCAAATAGATCGATTTTTAGAGTACTATCGTTGAAAACTTGTCGACAGCAAAAAATAAATGGATATTATTTCGACCACTAAAGTATCTTATGCGAGACTGTGAAATAATATATATCAGTACGACAGACGAACATTGACCGTGAAAATTTCGCTTAAAAAAAGTTTATCGCGTGATAATAAATTAGTTTCTAGAGGGCCACAACTCTTGCTGCAGCGGGGCGGGAAATCGATCTATGGGCGCGCGCCAATTTGGAACGCGGCCAGTAGTGTATCTCACATCTGTCGGAGAGAATGTTTATTTCCCCCATATTCCCTTTGGTTACCTTATGCACAAGTCGATTAATAATTAATAATTTGAATCCGCATACCGGTAATTTCGAGTGATGAAAATTATTTTAACCTTTTACTCTTTTATTCCACAAAACGCATATTGTTTTTAATACGTGATATTTTATTCTACAACATACAGTCTACGTGTCTGTTGCCCACTGCCCCCGACGTTACACGTAACATATTACGGAATTTCTATGTCCATCTCTAGCTATCTATAGTCTAAAACTTTTCCATATATATATGCAAGCGTATTACATAACTTAAAATATCTACGGAGGGTGCTTGATATAATATCAAATTTGAATCGTTCAAACTCTGTACCATTCCACACCTTCATGCATTCTAGCATACACAAAACTTTTAGCGAAAACTTTTTATCGTTTATTTATACGACGAATAACAAAAACTCAGCAATCCTAGGAACAAATGTATAATATAAGTGAATGATGACATTCAAATTTTGACAAATAATTTCACAAACAATTGACTATGTTATGAGAGAATCCACTACCGTAAAAATGTAATTGTGAAATTTATAACTCACAGTTATATACAGATTTAAATGGATTTGAAGTATGAAATATCAAAATCACCTTGAGACCTTATCACGGCATACTATGAAAACGTGAACAATGAATGCAATAGGCTTTGAGACGTGATTTGATACATTGATAAGTACATTTATATAACTTCACAATATAGAACAGAAGTAGCTTAGCTATCAACATTACAGCAATAATTCATATCAACGATTCTCATTCAGGCCTTGTATGGCCCGAAAGAAATATGTGGCCGTGCACACTTAGTCAAGTAATAATAGTTCTTTTTCAGTTTTAAAACACCCGATGCATGATTTATCTATTTGACGTTGATAAAAGGAAAAACAATTTATAAATGGTAAACATTTACAAAAAGTAAACACAGTAAACTTTGATCTATCTGAAAATCTACTTCAATCCATTAAAAATGAAATAATACACTCTAACTTTCAAAAACTATCAAGAAGCCTTTAATTCTTATCTCGACCCTAGACGATCGGATTATTTTATTTGATTGTCAACACGAGTTCCCCGATGATCCTAAGAAAGAAGTGTTAGTCGAAATGTTTTACACTCAATTATCAGTCGATTAAATGGCTACCGAATTATTTCTATACATTAACCGTTTTATAAAATCATTTGTGCAGTATTCTGTCCTCGCAAAGTCGAAAGAAATATATGGCCAGGCTAACTCTTTTCAAGCTTTCAATCTATCGAACATGAATATGTCTACTGATATTAATCACCCTGAGATGTCGAGGAAACACGAAATGTATCGTCCCGTTGTAATAAACAAATAAATTAAAGCTGTGATACTGGACGAATAAATTCTTAATCAAGAGAGCCAAAACGCGAAATAAAACCGTCTACAAATTAATTAACGATCCGATAAATGAAGTTCAAACACTGACTGAAGGCGTTTAAAAATAGACAGTTTGGGCGTGGGGGTACAGGAGTATTTAGCGTTCAAGCCGCTAAAAGCAACTGTATACACAAATAAATACCATAAATTGACGATAATTATTATACAAGTGAACAATATCAAACAAGCGAACATTTTGAAATGTTTTTTTTCCTTAGTGCGTTTCAATAAAACGTTCCGCAATGAAGCGGTTAAGTTTTAAATTGATGATTTTTCATTCATAACATCTCAAAGAAGAGCAAATAAATGCAATAGTTGCGAATTTCTTGCAGCTATTTTTAGGTCATTCTATAACAATACGTCTTTTTTGTTTAAGATATTCTCAGAAAAAATTAATACATATTACCAATATCGTATCAATCCATAAGGGCGATTGGGGTCTCCGAATCGCTCCTAAATATTTAATATTTGAGACGGTTAGTAAACAGATAGGTCGTAACTAAAAATGACAGAGATGTTGGCAAAAGTTGTTAAACCGATATCAAATTATTTAACGATGCTATAATTTATGATATCGACTGAAGGTGCTTGATGGAATTTAATGTTGCCATTTATTCTCCCAATAGAATTAAACTATTTATACCTATGTATGTGTGTCATGTGACATTTGTCTCTTTTTGATACTATCACGATTTTTTAATACGAAGTCTCAATTATACTACATATTTAAAGGCACCTTTTCAAGCGTAAGAAATCTTTCAATATTTGCTTTTTAAAATTCCCATTATTTTTTTTAAACAGTCCATAACCCATGGTTTGCTTAGGCCAATATTTCAAAACTAATTCGGTTGTGTTGGTGTCAATTAAATTTATGAAGAGTATCAAGAAAAATTATGTTATTTATAAATAGTATCGGTAGAAAAATAGTTCTAACGCAAACGTCTCGACACTGTCAACTATCTTATATTTTTCAGTGTCAGCTCTCAATACACTTCAATCAGCCGTTAACCTTCTCAACAGTCGAAACAATAGCAGTCAGCGAGTTGATACTAAATTCTTACATTTTTATGTTGTTAACCGTAACTTCTCGGTGGAAAGTTACACAGTGTATAATCAACTGACAATGCGATCACGATAAGCGCAATCAGTCCCGATCTTTATATTATAAAATTTTGGAAATGCTAACAAACACTAATTTGTTTCTTTGCAGATTGGCACTTTGATTAAAAAAAACCGTCAAAATCGTTTGCTATTCTAATACCAGATTTTTATGTATCATATATATTTGGAATAAAAAAAAATGATTTTATTTTTTTAGGTAAATAAATAACTCTTCTTTGAATAGCTGAATACGAAACATTCAACAACAAGCTATTTATATCTTCGATATTCAAGCGGTTTACATACGATTCCAAGAGTATCACGCTACGAAACATAATAATAACATACACACGCCCCACACATTGAGAAGACTACAACAATTACGTAGCTTCTCCGTTCAAATGACAGCACAAAAAACGTTCGGAATTATTTGGCAATAGACGCCACACACAAGTCGCATCGCAGAGAATAAATAAATTATTCGAAAAAAGTGAATTTATGATAATGTATGCGGAGAGCATCGTTATTATGAGTGGTGAGGAGCACGTGTGCGCGCCGGCATTATGCAACGCCGTTTTTAAATTATGCCCAAATTGACCTCTGATTGTAGACCGGACAGACAGCGGCCCGTCCCATTCAGCCGGCCTGTTTTGTATTACAATGATTGAATAATGATAATTTAATGGTGAGAGCAGGGACAGATTATAATGCCTACTTCGCCCGACAGTATGGATGCTTCACAACAGGCTCAAAACACTATCGACGAATACGTTTTCAATATAAAAATCATTGATTTGCTTGTATGCAGGCAGATAGGATATTAATAAATATTTTAATTACACGTTACTTAGTTAATTTTCCTATCTCTAAGAGTCTATTCTATTCGATAGAATGTTATACTTACGGTAATCTGAAATGGAAGATGTTTTTAACATGTTGGTGAAGTACGGAATAAATTTTAGCTGGCCAGTAACGACGCAAAAAAATAAAAAATAAAAAACAAAGTCAGGAACGCAAAATAAATTAATGTTTCATTTCATACAATATCTGACAAAGTTTCACGATGTAAGTGTGCGTTCGCACATGTGATAGCCCTCGCAATGATTGACGGACTTGATTTTGTCAGTCGCGAATTGACGTTTGAGATAAGATATAGCCATTTTAGCGCACGACGAAAAATGTGAAGATTTTTAAAATGAAATATGTAAGGAGATAATGAGTGAGTATTATTTTTGCAATGCAAGAGAAATAAAAAAAAAACATTTTACTCGTGGTTTGAGAAATTCCAGATCGTCTCAAAGTCTAAAGGGTTAACCCATAGAAATTCGCTGTCACATATTTTGTTTACTTTATCCCATTATACACGCGCCGGCAACTAAAATGCGTTTGGAAGAAATATGGAAAAAACGGGATATGTATATAATAGGATTCATTCATTACATTCATAGAATATTATGGGGTTTTTATTAGTCTCTACAGAGACGCGCAAACGATATTCAAACATTAAATGAATTCAGAAGTGTTGATTTTTGACAAATTGATGAATGCTAAAAGAAAAAAAAATACTAAATTTTAATAAGAAAATTATGTCGAACATGACATTTCAATTTATTGATTGAATTGGCATTTACTTGGTAGAACTCCATTATAACACGGTGAAGAAATAGCAAGTTCTGACGATGGCTTGAGCCGAAATAGCTATCAAATATATAAAATACATTGCTATTTTTTCCCCGTGTGATATTTTAATGCTGTTAATTCAATTGATGCTAAGCATCTTCAACTGTTGTTGATTAGAGTGTTCTAATTATTGATAGTCCAAAATACAAGTGTTTGAGTGTGAGTGTACCAGAGTGTAACACTGCAATCAGCCGTTTCAACAGCTGAGACGGTAGCAGTCAGTGGGTTAAAAATATGCTCCCGTTCGGGAGCATTCAATTTGTATCATTTCCTGACATAAAAGACGATAGTGGCATAGTCATTATTAAATATATTCAAAAACCCGCATATCATGTTTTCTGATGTCGATACAGCTCCAATCCTTACATACGACGTGGCACACATAATTAAAATTGCAAATGCAACACGATTTCGTTTTCACTACAGATGTGAGTCGACAGTCCGAATAACAAATAATACAAAAGCGAAAAATTAAACACACTCTCACAAACTTTGCAACGTCCGGTTGCATGGCACAATTCAATATTTATAATAAAAAATATGTATATTTATAACACTCCGACATTTTCGCAACTGCGAGAAAATAGTGCGATTATTTTTGTAGGTATAGTATTATATCTCTTAATGCAACGCGCTTTAGCAACACGATTTGATGGGGGAAAAATCCTATCGGTAAAAGTATTTATTAAAAGCTCCTATGAAAAAGTATAAAGAGATAATTGGTAAATATGTCTAGCTCTCTAGTCTAACCAAGGATTACCTTTAATAAAGGTAGTAGGGTTCTAAATGATCGGTGAGTGATGTCACAGAATCGCATAATATAGAGGGATTAAGTTGGTAAATCTTTCCTGAAACGATTAGATGGATTCGAGTTGAAGTACCGGCTTATCAAATAATTTACATAACATCTTAGTCATGGGTTTGAGTTTTTATCGTTTGATTTAAAAACTTAAATCAACTAGAATTAGCTGCAATGCTACCTACATTTTATCATTCTCCTTATTTCTAATTTTCTACTAAGTCTATTGAGTCCGAAATAAATATATTCGAAAATTATCCATGAAATAATGATTGTATGTACTCGATCTGGTATTGTGATTGTCTTGTAATTATCTGGGATTTTAAATAAAGATGATTGCAAAAAAGACCATTCTAAGTAAATTATTATTAGATTGATATTGTTAAATTTGTTTTAGCTGTAATTTACTGCTTGCCTAGCTAGGGGTAAGTGTTTTCATGTAATTAATAACTTTAATATATATACGATGCTAACTGTTTATTTTACGTCAGTTCTGTTGCATCCATGTGATAGAATGCCTGAAGATGCCGAAAGGCGAAACCCGGGTCGTTAGTTACAAAACATGTGGAATCGTACAAAATTGTAACAATTCAAATATAAGAAAAAATATGTTTCAGTATAAAATTTGAATTGTTACAACTTTGTACGATTCCATATGATTTGTCACTACCGATCCGGGTTTCGCCTTTCGGCATCTTCAGGCATTCCATCACACGGATGCAACAATTCAAATTTGATATTGAAATTCCATCAAGCACCTTCAGTCGATATCATAAATTATGTTTCATTATGTTTTTAAGCCTTCGAAGACGCGTTCAAATTTTATCTTTCGAAGTTTTTTAATCAACTCTAACGTTCTGCGTTCTACGTTAATTCGATGGTTACTATAATGATATTTTTTTTTTGCACGGAATCAAGGTGGCATCTACGGGAAAATATTTTCAACCACGCGAAAGCAGTCAATAACAAAATGTAAATATAAATTTGGTCAGAATGTTTTAGAAAAACTATCATTTACGACTAAACATTTAATGGCTTTCCGGTGGTTTCTTCCATCAAAATTAACGATCTTACGTGTCGTAGATTTGAATTGCCAAACCATTTATCTACTAATTAGACGTTTATTGATCGTTTTCCACGAAAGATAAATCACCACGAGTCGTGATTTTTTAATCAAATGGTGGCAAAAAATCATATATAAGATAAAATGATCTTACTTAATACGATGGATATTGCAAAATATAATGTCGAATTAATTTATTTTACATTATATAATAATAAAATTAGTAGTTAAAATTATTTCAGAAATTCATATGTATATACATTTAACGTGTTGCTGTAGGGATAGACGCTTGTTTGCACATTGTCAATATAACTTGTCTCGCAAATATGCGATGCAAACTGATATCTATCAGTTATATTGCATCCACATGGGCGAGTTCTCGAAGATGCTGAGATGCGAAACCCGGGTCATAAGTGATAAACCTTTTACACAGTTTACGGTTAGTATTACAACCATTATCCGGTTCTGATATTTTAAACACAAAAAATGTGGAAATAGTACTAAACATTGTGTTTTTATTATTTAAATATAATGCCATTCCACCAAGATGTAACAGTTAACATTAAAGTACACCTAAAAATAAATAATCAAGGATGGCTGAATTCATATTTTGGTCCCGTATAAGTTGAAGTAAATGTGTGGCAAGGCACATTTCTCTTCGAGTTGTCATACTATTAAAAGTGCGCATGCTTAATAGAAAATCAGCTGGATTAAGCCACACATAGTGAAAATACTCTCTCAACCAAAGTGCCAAAAAAATCTGTACCTTTTCCAACTTCAGCCCAAACAATACAAATAGATTCACTCTCAAACCTATTGTAAAAAACTTCATAAAAATAAAAATAACTGAAGCGTGGGCAAGCTTCGTTGGAGAATGCACCCATTGGTGGTCACGTACTACGCCAACCATTATGAAAATAAATCACCAAAATGTCTTCATTCATCAAGTGGCAGTATCTTGTGCCTAGAATGTTAAGGCGATGACGTCAAAACTCGATACACCCTGCACGCTACGAATAAAAGTGCGGGACAGGTTTTATATCCCATTAACTAAAATACAATAAAATAAGATCGCCACTCTTCTAACAAATCCTGTTAAGGAACTTCTTTTAGAGTTTCATATAACATATATTTACTAATTTATTTTATTTATGACTTAAATATATATCAAATGAAAAATCACACGTAATTCTCATAAGTAGGCCTTATTCCGACTCTGGTCAAAGGTAAGGTAATCAATGCTTTGTATGGAAAAATTATTATTTAGACCACATTCAGAATATTTTATTTGTGCCATGTTAAAATGATATATTTGTGGAAAAAAATACTTAATGCTTAACCGTTAGAATGCTACGCGGCGCAAAAGCGCTGCGATCGTTTGTATCGAAAATTGCGGCGCAGCGCAAAAGCGCTGCGAGTTTCAGTGTGTTTTCGGTGCTCCGCGGGAGTGCACGTACGCTAACCTCGCGCGTAATTTGTAATGAGAGTGCATTCTTATACATTTAAAAATAACTTTTATCGTTTTTTATATTATTTTAAAATATCACTGCTCGAAACCATCGTAAGGGAAACAAATCGATATGCTGCACAGTTTTGGCCTCGCACACTGTATCGGATAATTCTCGAGCAAAAAAGTGGACGCCGACAACAATATACGAAATGAAAGCCTTTATTGCTGTCATACTCGAAATGGGAATAACGAGAAGGCCAACAATTAGTAGTTATTAGTAGCTATTTGTGCGGCAAAACATAATTGTTGAGCTATTTTTTTTTGATTTTTTATTTTCTAAAAGAAATAAAATACAATAATATTGATATCACTTTATGTTTAATAAACATTAATAAACAATAAACATTTTATCTTTATAATGCAAAAATAATTAGTAAAATTGATTGATATTTGTCTAAGTTAGAGTGTTTTATTTGACACCATTATTTTTTCCTCTAAATTAATCAATATGTGTATAGCAATTTTCATTTATTTTTGCCAAAATTGCTTAGCACTAAAAGTGGACGCCGACAACAATATACGAAATGAAAGCCTTTATTGCTGTCATACTCGAAATGGGAATAACGAGAAGGCCAACAATTAGTAGTTATTAGTAGCTATTTGTGCGGCAAAACATAATTGTTGAGCTATTTTTTTTTGATTTTTTATTTTCTAAAAGAAATAAAATACAATAATATTGATATCACTTTATGTTTAATAAACATTAATAAACAATAAACATTTTATCTTTATAATGCAAAAATAATTAATAAAATTGATTGATATTTGTCTAAGTTAGAGTGTTTTATTTGACACCATTATTTTTTCCTCTAAATTAATCAATATGTGTATAGCAATTTTCATTCATTTTTGCCAAAATTGCTTAGCACTAAAAGCAGACCTTGGCAAAAAAACCTTGCTAACAAATGCAAACGATTTTTCTTTTTGCCAAAGCGTTTTAAAATCATCACACCATTAATCAACGCGACGGGTAAGAGTTGAGAACTACTGTAGCGGATAGTTTCAATAGGCATTGTGAGTTTTTGGGTCACCCGGTGAAACCGATTTCCTTTCGAGCGCCATCACTGACTTTTGTGCCATACTGCTCATTGTTTGCCAACATTTGAATGCGTGAATCGTAGAATGAATTAATTTCATACAAATGACAATGATTTCTGACTAAAAAACGACCCTTGTAGTGTATTCAATAATGTTAAATCGTTCACGATAAGTTTTATAAGATACGTAAGTTGTCAAAATTTAAAAGGATTAGATACGGCGTGTATTACTCAATCTTATTATATCATACGTCGTTGAATGTTGCCAGATATTATATAGGGTGTATTTTTTAGAGGTACAGAACTTTGAAATGGAATAAAACAAAGATGAATTTTTTAAATAGACAAAAAAATTACTTTATTCGAAAGAAAATCTTTTGGCATTATAATTTAAATATGACTTCTGGCATATGACCGACACGGCTAGCTCGGACGTACCTCCAAGTGGTCAATCGTTTCGGGCTTATTGGCGTAGACTAGCAACTTCACATATCCCCATTAAATCACACAATCTTGGAGGCCAATTCACGGGTCCGAAACGTGAAACTATGCGGTTACCAAACGTTTCCTTCAATGAATCAATTGTGGCATGAGCTGTGTGACATGTTACGCCGTCTTTTAGAAACCACAGCTCCTGCACTGATGATTGTTCAATTGATGAACGAAAAAGTCAGTAATCATGGTTCTATAGCGGTCACACAGTCAATACTGTAACGTTCTGGCCAGCATCGTTTTTATAGAAGTACGGACCAATGATTCCACCAGCCCATGAAGCACACCAAAAAGTCAGTTTTTCTGGATGGAAAGTCGCAACATACACTTGAGGATTATCATCACTTCAAATACGGCAGTTTTATTTATTGACGTATCCATTCAACCGAGCTTCATCGCTAAACAAAATTCGCTTATGAAAATCGGGGTCAACGGCAATCTTGTTTTTGGCAATTCGGAAGCGTTGTTCAGGCGTCAGTCTATTTATGTTGAAATGCCAAACGAAACTAACCATAAATCACTTGACAGTAGAAAAAATAGCCACCAGTTAAAAAAGTGTCGCCAACTTAAAGTTCCATAACTCTAAAAAAACACCTATACAAACGAAACATTGATTTATAATTATCTTTTTGACTTTTTTCTGGACACCTAACATATTTTTCTTCTTTAGAAATATGTATTTAAGAAAAAGTGACTGGGGGAGGATACGCTCTTCTCTCAGTAATGGGACGGTCAATTAAATGTGCCAAGTTTTGTTTTCTCTTTTTTGTAAGACTGTAATCGTTCCCAGGAAAGGTCCATAAAAAATAATTTGATAAAACAAATTCTATTATATAATTTAGTTTGATGATTAGTGCTTTCGTTCTCTTGAAAAGAGTGGGCGGAGTCCGATGAACAACCTTATTTTTTTCTGGTGCGACAGCTCGGAGTGAGCCTCGTTCATATCGAAGAGTAACCTTCATTGTTACAGTACACTCCACCCGTTTCCTGCTGAGTGACGTAAACGATATTCCAACCATGAATATTTCATTATTATTGGTGTTAGCCAAACTTATAATTATTATCATGACAAATCAGTCTATATTTCAATACAAGGATTAGCTCCAACACGAATGTAACTATTTTATTTCCAGACGCTACAATCAGCTGACACAACAATTGAGAATGGCAATCAGAAGGAATTAGAAGTTCAGGTGTCCTATATTAGCACCGGAGGTGCCGACACGAGGGCAGTGATTGGAACGTGCCGAATTATGAAATTTCATACTAAGATAAAAATGTACGTTGCGTGTACGGAGACAATTCGGATCGAATCATAATTTTATTGTATTTACTTGGATGCCCAAATCTCAAAATATTCGCGGGTAATGTCAAAATAATTGAACAATAGAGATATTGTGCCGGCAAGTAGAACGAGAGGCTGAAGTAATAGTTCTTGAACCCTTTGAGTATGGCCGCACAAGTGTTGTGATTGATGTATTTTATCAGCTGCAAGTTCCATATTTTTGTTGAATGATTATTTATTCAAATATTTGTCATTGATTTTTGGCAGTCGCATTTTCTTCATGTGTTTCAAATCAATAAAAAGATTTCGCAACAAAATAATATTTGTAAATAAAATTATTATCACGTGTAGTTCGACCGCTTAGATATACAGTAAATTACGATTAGGGTCGATGGTATGTAGGTGATACTAGAAAAAAAAATAATGAATAAATTTATTCACATTTTCAACTATGTGTTCATCAATTGTTGAAATTTATTTAATGCTTGAAATAGTAAATAATAACAATAATAATTTCAGATTGATGCGCATATTCAAAATAGACAAAACAATTCATTAAATAAAAAATAGCTCACTCCTGATAGAGTTATACAGTCAATTCTGCTGCAATCTCTGCTGTAAATGTCACGAAATGTCGTAATGTGAGACAACCGTATCCATCTGTATCTACGATGACTCGCGGTAAAGAATAATTCTTGATACCGTCAAAACAGACCGACATTTGAAAAAGAATATAAAATAAAAAAAACTTACATAACAGCAAATTTCATTTCGAGTGCATTTTTAAAACGTATTACTTTAAAAATCTACATAATAAATTTCGATGGAAAAAATCTAAAACACGGTAGAAAGTAGTAGTCATATTTCACTATTGATATAATATGAATGTTGGGTAGATACCCGATGCCAGCTAACGTTTTAATTCTCGAGACAGCAAATCGCAGTGTTAATTTAATAGTTGATTCATAAATAAATAAAAGTGTTTCTAAAATTTTGCCGTAAAAACTAATTTTTGTATTCGATTTATAAGCTATTTTCTTCGAATAACTTCCATCACATCGTAACATCACCAACACCACTGAACTAAATTTTGAAATATTCGGTATTGGAGTACATTACATACATTACGCGACTCGACAGGAAACGGTTTGATACTTCGTTCACGCTTGATCGGATTCTAGAGTGAAACTTTCAACTTGCCCACCCACTGCCTGTTCGATCTTAGCACGGGGCATTCGAGTACGATTTTAAAACTCACAATCTTTTCGTAAAATCATTTGTCAATCCTTGCAATCACTACTATTAATATAAATACTCCATAATGAGATTGTACGTCGAATTTTTCGTTGGGAAAACTAAGTCTGGAAAAATTTACCGGACGCAATTCACCGCCAGCGATTTGCTGCTAGTAAATAAATAATCGCTGGCAGCCAATAATTGCTCTCGTATTTTATCGCCAGGTATAACATACAATTTATATACAATGTACAGGTAATTTTAATGGATAGCCAGATAAATTAAAGAATACGCCACCTTACGTCTGTATGTATTGTGTCACTTGTGATATACCTGAGCTTGTTGAATAGAAGCAACAAGGGCCTAAACGTTTTATGAAAAAAAAAGTATTTAAAGTCGTACAAACAATGATATTTTTTGAGACATCATATAATAACCATTAATATTTATGTAAAAATTCATTTCTACTGAGCCACATAAAAGATATTTCAACATCGACTATGTTTGAAGATAATCATGACAAATCAGGCCGCATTTCAGTACAAAATTAGCTTTCAAAGGAAAGTTGCAACACTGAAATCTCTTTTTACATTTTTAAGTGTTAACTATTGACAGACTACAATCAGACGTCTCAGCACTTGAGAGGTTAGCAGTCGCACAGGTTTAAGTCTTAGTTTTTTGAGGGCTATAAAAATATACGGTACAAAAAAAAACACAAGCTATTTATACGTAAGGAATTCTAATAGTTAATAAGCATGTGACTAAGACACCGGACACATTTTATGTACGAATAATTTTTTACTTATTTTCATATTTTTCAAAATTACATTAAAAGCAGATATTTTATATAAGCGTGGTGCGAGACGAGCCGAACGGTACTTTGTGATAATGGCAAAAGGATGACAGCTGAAAAAATATTTACGCATAAAAAAACATCGCTCAAATGCAGCGGTCAATTGCATCTCGACTGGTAGTAGTATTGATAAAAAAACCGGTTTCGATATGAAAGAAGAAAAAAATAATCACGAAGAGAACCGTTAGCGAAATAACCGGTAGTGTTTTTTTCTTCTTCTATTATTGTGTAGTCAGTTCAAAGCCATACAATCACTTTTAATCGCCTGTATTAAAATAGCGCCTATGTGACCAAGTCGGTTTGACTAGCCATCTTGTCATTTCGTAATACAATTTTTGCGATCGGGTTTTTTGTACGACGGACAACTCGGCTGAATAAATTCAGCAGTGTGAATAGGTCGTTTTTCCACATTTCATTGAGACGACAGATATTGCAGACCAGATATGCCAGTTCTGCGGAGCCTTTGCCACAAAATTAGGCATCATTAAATTTTATATATATTTTTTTAAATGTTCAAATAAATAATTTAGCTATTAATTTTATAGAAAAATATAATCCTGGATTAATATAAAAGTACAATTAATAAGTAAACATAAACAGGTATTATTTATTTAATACATAAATATAAACGCATGACTCTAATTTTGGCCTTGTATGTCCCAAAAGTAATATGTCACCAGATGCATTTAGCCAAATGTTCAAAATCTGTGTATAGACACCCGATGTGTCATTTATTTATTTGATTATATAGTATTAATAAAAATACAAATTTTCAATTAAATTCTTTTAAACTAAACCGTTTCTTTGCAGTTTGGCACTTCAATTTATAAGAGAACCATGAAACTCGCACACTATTCAAGGAATAAATTTATTCATATTTTTAGAATTCAATAAAGTCCATTGTATAATATTTCCAGCCTCTGTAATTGACGGAACAGGAAATAATCAACAAAAACGGTCAAAAGCGATAATATTTATGAAGGAATCAAAATATTTAGACGATAGATCGAAGAAATCGATAAATCGGGGAACGATCACGATTGAAATATTTAACACTGTATTTCCACTGTATTTCATCCAAGTAATATGCAAAAAAGAAGCTTTGACTATCATGTAGCCGATAATGTTAAGTAATGCATGTCGTATTTTTTTTTTTAGATAACGTTGTTTGATTTGTAATCCCAAGTAGACAAGCATGGCTCAGAAATCTAGCGGATTATCAAATACTTTGGAACTGATAAAAAAAGAGATAGAGATGAAAATAATATACTAGTTGGACACAGTATGTGGCAGACCATTTTTATTACAATGCTTCAAATGAGCAAGCATTTCATGTTATGAATAAAAATACTTACTTAAATAAAGAAGTGAAGTCATTTATGGTAAAAATATTCCCCAAACTTACTTGAAGAGATTGTAAATCTGTAGAAGAAAACTCTTCATGGTTTCATTGCAAATTTAAATTCTTGCGGTGCCTTCTTAACGCAGTCCTTGCAGATTTACGCAAAAAAATTGAAAACAGCAATATATGCAGACCTGTGCAAGTAATTGGTTCTTGAAAATGTGTGCGTATTTTCAAAGTAATTACAAGTTTATCATTAAAAATCGCACTGCAGTTCCCTTATGTTGATTAGTTTATGAAAACGAAATATTTACATAAACTGAGGAAAGATACAGGGCGTCAGCACGCTCAAAACTACTGCACACAACTGAGAAAGTGACAATGAGTGGAGAAGAAAAGCGAATAAATGAAAACGTAGAATATATATTATATCTATTTAATCTAGCAAAAATGAAAATTTCTATGAAACTGGGAAAGTAGAGCTAGCAATTTGACGGCTGTATGTGTATAGATTTTTAATGGAATATATCGAGATACCAGTACCGCCGTAATTGTAAAAACAGAGATTTTTTAAATGATTAAATGTATTGTGACTTCAAGTTAATTCGTTTGGTTTTTTTTATTATTTATCTTTGGGCACTATCAACTACATTTAAAATATTAATACATTTAATGATAAATGGAAATACCTTTTACGTAAATGCGTAAATAGGAAGGAGACGGGGAATGGATGAGATATGCGCAGTTTTTCCACAATCGACAAAAAACTTATTATAAATACAGCCTGATTTTTCTCCCTTAGTTTTTTTTAATATCAACATTACTGCGTTAATTTTAGAAACATTTGGTATTGCAATAAAATGAATTTGGCTCAGGAAAAACGGGTTAGCACCATTACTACGGATTTTTTTCACGTTCGGAGTCGGTATATTTTTAAGGTGGATGGACGGGCAGCGGTTTAACAAGACGACGAGAAGAAAATAAATCCGCGATTGACAAACATAGATACGCTAAATAATAATGATGCGAGTAAAAAGAGGCTTGGGAAATAATCGACGTATCATACGATACAGTCATAGAACATAATTTTTCATAACAATGAAAAAATACAAACGATGGCAAAAAAAAAATAACAGTATGCAAATGAATGTGACTAATTCGCGATATTTACGCTTTAATATCGGAGGGGACTGCTAACAACGAAGAATAATAACCTTCCGAAGACCTTGCCGATGACTGATGATCGAGTGGATGATGTTGCGAAGTTGAACTTTAACGAAGAGAGTGATGAATAAATGCGCAGCCGCAGGAAGAAACAAAAGAATACAATAGGGGACAGATATAGTAGCCGGCCACCGTTGAGTGATGGGTCACTAACAGTAAAAAATATATAATTATCCAACCGCAGACTCATATAGACAAACCCACTTAATCATATTAGGATAGAGATGCTCGAGATAATTGCATCATCGATCGGTGTTTCCACCATCAAGAGACTTCGCGCATGATCTAATGCCACTAACCCTTCAAACGCAATAACAAATTAGACCTATCCCGGCTGCCACTTCTAGACCCCAACGAATAACGCAACCAACAATCAACACTGACTTAGATTGCTTCGTACACATGTATATGTATTTCTTTGCAAATCCATGCCATAAAACATCTAAGCTTAATCCATTCGCAAATTAGCGTAAAAATAGACGAAATAAAATAGTCCACGAAAAATGCTCTTATTTTAACATTCGGTGTAATCGAAAGACTGAGCAAATGTGTGAGAAGTAGCGAACTACTGAAGATCGCACATCGTGCGGCAAGGGCACTGCTGCAAAACATAACCGAACGTATGAATCCATTTTCACTGCAAACTGATAACATTTGAAAAGGGTAACAGACACAGTCGTCGGTCACCCTTCAGTGGGCCACTCAGCAGTAAAACACAGCAAATATTTGTCAAAAATTGAAAATTTCGGATATTCATCCGTAGGTGTCACGTTTACAGTATATATTTCAGTTCCAGCTTATTATTTACTGTATCTGTGACAGCGCTTATACAAACAAACACATTAAAATCCAACCTGTGGCGCTCTATTTAGCTCGTTGATAATATTATAATATTTATTAGACACTTTAATTCAATATTTTATAAACAAAAACAAGTCTCAGTTGTATAATTTATGCAGAAAAAGACGAGTGGCTAACCAACCACTCTTTACAAAGTGGCTGATCACTGTAATGAAATATGTATAAAAAAAAAACTATTAACATGTTTTTTAAATATAAAAAAATGTTTAAATAAAACCCTCGTCAAAGCAGCCCAAACTTCGCCAATCACTGTATCTGCTACTCTATCAAGTCAGCCGCTCGATTCCGAGTATGAATCAATCACAAACATTAAAAATTGTGACACATGTTGTGAATGTGTATTTTTTATTTTCAAGAAAAACTATTTTGAATGCCTGTGAGGCATACTGTCATCTTCAGATTTTTAATATGAACAATTACAACATAATGATACGAGTGTTTAATGGATCAGCATTAATTCGGTACAACTCCATTATAAAAAGTTAAAAATAGAATTCGGCATTTCGCATTTTTCCGCATTAAGTTCCGTAATTGATTAATTAATTCCGCCAACAAAATGATTAATTATTTTCGCTATTGAATAATATAAAATTGTGTAAATAATACCCAACATTGTGTTTTATTACCAAATATATGTTATTGTGTAAAGAGTTTTTATAATAAATTAAATAATCCAGAATAGTAAGTAATATTGACAGATCGATAAAATTGATGCTTTGCGATGATTAGAGTATGATGGTGATGAGTTAAAGCGGCTAATGTTCGTTTTGTCATTGAAAAATTTGTTGCCTTGATTGCGTCTATTAATTTGAAATTACTTGAGAGCATTTAGCTTAAGGCTTTTATTTTAAAAAATGTGTGTAAGTTATGTCGTATGATATATGTAGTAAGAATCGAAAACTTGTACAACCTAATTCTTTGTTATTTTTACCGTATACGATTGATATGCATTTAAAAATGCGACGTAGAGCGATATATCAATTTCGGTTTATAAATCGTTACTATATCCAAAAATATATGAGAGATGTAATTTGTACGCCTCTGAATGATAATTTCAACGGTTGAGATCTATACTAATTGCGATGTGTTGATAGTAGACATTAAAAAATCTAACTGATGTACGCATGTGAAATATAGCCTGATTTGTTTTCATAATCTCTGTAAGTTCGGTATTAGAATATTTATCATGTGGTTCTGTAGAGAAAAGCTTATCGAATTTATAGCTAAGCTGTCATAAGTCCAATTTCTTGAGCACGGTGTCGAATTGAGGTTGATGGATTGTTTTGAACACTTTCTTGGACGGCAGCAATGTTTTCAGATGATCTCGTTAGTTGTGGTGTATTTATTTGCTTCATATTCTCTTACTATATAGAGTGGGTTTTGATGGCAAATTATTTCATTCTGGATGCCCGTATTAACCCACTCATTCGGTATTGAAATATATGCACCACTATGTTACAGCAAAATAACTCTGAGAAAGCTTCGAATGAATTATTTCCATACGATGGTCGCTTTATTGACGATTCGAATGTTGTTATGACAACAAAGTGTGTCAATGACATTTGCTAGTAAATAGATACTGTACCCTAAATAATTAAAAGTTACTTATCCAAACTATTATTATCTTCGCATTGGGAGGTATGAAATCACGTAGTTATAAATAAAAAAAAGATAATCAACCTCTTGTACCCCAAACAAAAATTTCATTTAATTAGAGCAGGTACTTTTTTAAAAATATTTTTTAGCATTCACGCGTTTTGTTGTTAATTGCATAATAATTATTTCCTGGTGAAAATTTAAAAAATAATAAAGAAAAAATATTCCTAATTCCACAATCTTACATTTTAAAGGAGTGTTATACTTATAATACTCGCGATGATCGAAGCCGGTGGCGATATTCAAAATGTAAAATTATGGAAATATTAATAAATTAAGTGCTTTTTACTTTATTAATCGTCTCGAATACCGATGACTTTGACACGCTCGTCATAAGCGTGTCAAAGTCATCAGTATTCGAGACGAAATTGTTATCTTTGATTAAACATTACTAATATCTTTAGTTAAATATGAATAATTCCGTTTTTTTATGTTTATTGGTTTAAAAAAAGTTTCATCTACAAAAAAATGTATTTCGTGCTGCGCTAACTCTTATATTTCTTTGAAAAAGCTTGTAATCTTCAATCGAAAACAGAAAAAAAAATTTGGACTTCGGAATGTTTGTAAAAATATTAGTTCTGAAAAATACACCGTACATGGAAACATTAGCTACTTATACGTACGGTATTCAAGCGGTTAAGGTCGTTAGGCAAATACATTAATGATATTGGCAGGAATCAAAGTTCTTTTACGTTTAGGACGAAGCAGTTTCATCAATCGATAGTATCTTACCGATCGAAAAACGATTTCGAGCGCGGATTCACACGAAACCTGTAAATTTTACTATGGAGTGTTCGCCCGGCCTGATGCCGTTGGGGTTTGAGTCCCATTATGCTGACTCAGAAATTTTTGATGATTAGGTCGGATCAAAATACATATAAAAATACTTGTGTTGTGATATTATATTAGGAATACACAGAAATTCAGAGCGGAAAAAAGTTATTTATTGATACATAATTAAGAAAATGATTAAATAAAATAAATCATAATATTTAAGCCGCCACTAATTATGACAACTTGAGGGGAAAAAGTATTTCTATAATAAGGTAAAAATATCAAAGGATTTATCTCTGTATAAAAGTTATGGTAAAATAGGTCTGACAATGGCGGAAGTCAAAGTAGCAATCGAACAACTATATATTGATATTTATACCTCATTACAATGGAGTTCTATCAAGTAAATTTCAATGCAACAAATAAATATTGTTTTATTAGAGTAATGGACATATTCAATAAAATCATAACTAACCCATGTCTTTGGCAGTTATTAGTTACTGCTATATTTAAAAGAATTGCATAACATACTATCACCCGAAACTATCATTTCGTTTGAAAAAAAAATACTTCGATTGTACAACAAAATCTCGCAGAGAAATGCTGCATGACGCGTGTACTCGCTCCAAAATAATTAGGGTTGTATATCGTTATATAATTTCATAATGTCAACTGTACGTTCTATGACGGGCGGACTCATGAGTACAACTCGATTGTTGGCCGTTTTACGTTAAAGGACGAAAAATTTTGTGAGACAGTCAATTTTCAGAGGCCGCATAAAAATATTAATACGTCAATTAAACTAACTTACACCTGCAACAAACGTGAAGTGTTTATAAGTATACATACTTACGAGTTGGTATATATAAATATATGTTAACACTGCTGATAAGAATAGTAAAAATGATGGCCTCAAGGAAAATATAATTATCGCAGAAAAAATGACTTCGACATTTTAACTTTGCTTTTGTTCTCCAGTACAATTACTTTTTGGACTTGCTCATAAGTCCAACTACCATGGAGCAATTCTTGGTGGAAATGCGTTTTATTTATGAAAACCAAACAAAATAATAACGCATTTAATTCGAGAATTTTCAAAATGTATCAAGACTGGTTTCGCTTGGCAGCAAAATTTTGAAGCGCATAATATTCTTGACGTACAATAATTATTAAGCGTATTATTTTTACAGATCCTGGACCGGTTATCGATTCATGTTTCATTAGAATGGGAATAATAATAATTGATAATGTAACACATTTTGAAAACATTAAAATTTATATAGCTGATAACGTATACTTGGTAACTTGGCGAGCAAATTTATACATTATTTGATATATTTACAGTATATATATATAAAACAAAATAAACTTTTATCTTTACACATTGCACCCAAATAATAAAATGACAAGAATTACTTTATTAATTTTAGAAATAGATACCTAACTGGGTGCCCGATTTCGTTTACAGTGGCTGCAGATACGTCATTCAGAATGGGAGGCTCGGGTACCTTCTTGAAAATCGAATTTTATCGCCACCGTTTCCTCGAATAAGTCTTAATAATTGATGGTGCACCGATGAAATGGAACAAATCGATGTTCGTTTGTTTTCAGGATTATATCTGTTATATAATAATAGAATAACATAGAAAATAAAACGGAAGAAATCCACTTGCGAGGAAATTAGAGAACAACGAGATAAAATGTAACTCGAAATAGACCAACATTTTAATTTTCAGTAAATGGTAACATTTCATAAAGTTTTTGTGTATCTGCCACTACTCTAATGTAGCACGTATTTTATAATTATTTAACAGATAGAAAATCAAAAAAATCAATAAAAAATAATTTTCCTGGCATAAAAGAACAAAAAACATATAATGAGTTACGAGTATGATGAGAATACAATATTTTAATTACAGTAAAATGATTAGAATGCACTTGCTTGTTTTTTTTTCTTCAATAAAGTTAGGGCCCATAAGATTTTTAATTTTACATAAGAAAACGAAGTTTTAATGAGATATGACCCCCTTTTCATAATGATGATTTATAAATGCAATTATATTTTTTATGTACTTTTTAACGTCGAATTATTATTTTAACAACCAAGAAAAGAAATACAAACAATGCTCTTTGGTGTTGTTCGATAATTGCTTTTGAATTATTTTATGGATGTTCTAAATTTCAATGAAATACATGACATAGAATTGATATCTAAATTAACAAAAGGTGGGTTCTCATGCGTCGGAACGTTGAACGGATGGTTAAAAGTCAGGCACATTATAATTGAGTAATCAAAATAACTGATAAGAATACTTAAAAACAAAAACACGTCTATTTTTACCACGGTAAACAATGCTTTGAATTCGGCTGGACTGAAAAGATAATGTAGTCTCCGTCAAACTTGACCTTCTGCGTTGTATGAATTTGAGTGAAAGAAACACCCACTAGGATCGAATTGATCTGGTTATCAATTGGGTGCACTATTAATTTATGAATGGCATTCATCTGATTCCTCTGTATACAAACATTGTTGCGCAATTATATATCCCTGGCAGTGATTTGTCACTGGGGTGACGCCTTGCAGAGTCAACGAACTGGCATTGTATACTGTTTTAACAATTTTGTGACACGAACTCAAATAAATCACCCTTCGGATGCATTGAGAACAGAACGGATAAAATGATTTAGTGATAATCTTACCTCGGAACACAATTTGACGGTGTTCTATCCACTTCCCAAGCGGCGAAAAGTTTCATCGGTACGGGCTTGCTCATCCTTTCTGATTTCACTTTATCGGTCATCTTTAATTAGCACCGAAACACTGAACACTGAAATAACTGTCACAGTTTGACCGTTGTATTTCAAAAACATTTATTTCACTACCATTTTAGCGTGATACACTTTTTCGCTCGGTATGCGAACGACTGTCCGTCGCGCGACAGGCATTTGACAGCTAGTTTTCTTTCACGATATCAGAAACAAAGTGAATCGGTAGTACTGGCGGCTGCCGATAGAGTACGATTCTGCGCTTCTAGTGACAAAAACTTAAAAGAAAGTATGCCAATGCGCGTTGTTTAAATAAAATAATAATAAATTATTTCTCATTACGATCCAGATTATCTAAGATAAAAAAAACGATTCAACTAAACGTTAATTATAAAAAAGATAAATGTAGTCGCGAAATCTAAGATTAATCTCATAAATAAATATTTATTGGCACAAAAATAAAATGTGCTTATCTTCGACATCATGGACATCATCACAAAATTATAGTACGAAAAAAAAAAAAAAAAATGAAACATTTCATCAACTATTTTTTTTTGCAAATGAAAAAAGATTGTAGCCAACCTTATTAAGATATTAAGATTGCTTTTAGGATTTTCATTATAATTTTATTTGTTCTAAATCAGTAAAAAATGTGAGCTACTTGGAATATCCGAATTGTATAAAGTATCATTATTTAAATGACTGCCTTTTCTTTTACCTACCAATAAATTCTATCATGTATTCAATTTTAAAGGGCGCGTCCCACAAGCAGCGCGATGATACCCACATTGTAGACAACAGATAATTTCAATTTCTATTTACTCTTCTATGCTTAACTTTGCCCAGTGTTTTATTCTCATATTCATAAGTTCTTGCTACAAAAATTGTCAATTATCAACCGTCTCAACAGTTGCAGTCAGAGAGCTAAGAGCCAATATTGGGAATGAAAGGCAAAAAATAAAAGTGCACCATTTATTCATTGAATCATTTTATTAAAAATCAATACAAGTAGGTTTTTGTCATCAATCATCAAAATTTATAATCATAAAGGAAAACATAACACACTAGGCTAATTTTTCAGAAATAAATGAAATTATCGTTTTTAGAAAACCATTATCACTTAACAAAATATCAAAATTAATCATTACCATAAGAAATAAATCAAGAGAGTGGAAATATCTCATATTGTGACATCTGTGTTTTAGTTTTTTAAACTTTATTTTATTGTCTACTGTTATTAGATGAAGGTTAATTAAAATTTTAAATAATGAAGGTTATTAAAATTATTTGAGATGAGCATTGTGAAATATATCAAAAGACAGCAATATTTTTTTTTATTTATATTTTAAAAAATTTTGGATAAAACATTGAAGTCTGCCAAACAAATTCAGTCAATAGAAGTAACAAAATTGTTGTATTTATGTCTCAAGCCAAGAAATGGCAAATTTTTATTTTAAAAATGTGTGTATTGAATTTTTTTTTGTGTATATACTGGTTGGTTGATTGTTATGATTAAAGAAAACACGTCAATGTTCTAAAGTTATTTTTTATAGACAGAAATTATAGTTTCTGTCTTTTTTTACATTATAACTACTGATTATAGAAAGATTTCCAAATACTTAAAAATCGATCGCTTAAGTAATGTTTTATCGAAAATCAAACATTAGTTTCTAAAACCAATTGGTAACTCACTAAAAATACTAATAATCCAAAACCAGTCACTTTGTGTTACATGTCAATCATTAGTAAACATAACAATGCATTTTGCTTTGCTTCATTGCAACATATTGTTCGACAATCAATACCTAAATTTTTTTTTTGTAAAACTAATCTCAAAATTCATTTGAAAACATTCAATAAAGTAAACAGTATATCCAATTGAATACAATGTTAATTTAACCATTGCAAAATTGAGAAAATGATTACAAAACATTGAAAAAATAACAAGTGGACAATTTTATCATTGAGATTTTGTATTCAATTATTGAAATGCTCTTATGTATATATAAATACTTGAATATTCAAATCTCAGTATAATATTTATTTTTATATCGCTTTACAATCCTTGCAGTGGCAGATTTTGCATTTGGAAAGCCCCAGACAAAGCTATCACAGACATTATTTTTTAACGCAATTCTTGCTGACACACATTATGGATATTTCAACACCAAGTATTTCAAAAATTAGTTCACTAGTGTATTAACTCAACTTATGGAGATTGTCAAGAAAAATCATGCTATACTTCCACTCAAAAATTAGCTCTTACCCACCAGCTATGATCCTACAAACACAAAAAATTTTGTGTATCATTTATGAACGCACACTAGTCCGCTTGTCTCAATTGTTGACACATTAGCATTCAGTGGATTAACTGGGCTATAAGTGATTTTTATCAATTATATCTGTTCAGCCCTCAAAGATAAACATTATTGTAATTTATTCTCAAATCTGTCATATTTTTCCACTGGTCCCTTCAAAAGCAACTGACAAGTAATCCACTGTGTTATTTAAATTCAAGTAAAATGATGAAACTCTTCAAAATATGCAAAATAACATTGCTCTTCACTGGAAATTAAATATTCAAATTAAGTAATCGTTACTTGAAACATGACATGTAATATGGCGTTTGTAACACAACCGGTCAACGTCAGACCGGGCTAGATATATTATTAAAATACAAACCCTTATCAGAATTTACAAAACAATCAATCATCCCTAACACGTAGAGCCTTCCTTTCCAACTTTTATACTTGTTTATTTAAACATCCTAATTATTTTAAATATTAAGTCTAATTAAGTTTGCAAGTACTTTTCAACCAAGTCTTTCCAAATAAGTTTCATTGCAATTCTGGCTGCCATAAACGGTCAAATTCTTCACAAATCTTCAAATAATAAGTTAAATGTAAAAGAAGTAAAAAAAAAAAATACTTTCTCCACAACCATTTGGTGTAATCAAAGATTAACACGCAATAAAAAAATAGCAATGTATTTTAGTTCTACAAGATTTATAAGATATATAGCCATTTCGGCTTACCCTTTATCAGAACTATGCTTAAATGAATATTTACTTATACATATAGATATAGCTGTGTAGAAAAGGTTCACAATACATATTCCCTTAACATCTAACACCCAAGTTTCATGTTGTGCTAATAAATTCGAAATTTGGCAAATCGTTTTTATGCATTTATCAAGTAAACGTAAATAAGTATAGTACCAAAATAGCTATCAACTTTATATCTTTCGTAGAACTAAAATATATTGCTATTTTTTTCACCGTGTTTAATGGAGTTCTACCAAGTAAATGCCAATTCAATCAATAATCAAGGATTGCTTAGTAAATAAATTTTATTTTTATACTGCAGTTTTGTTGCTGAAACATTAATATTCAATCCGACAGGTTGAGGTTATCCTTAATATGGCCACAATTCACAGGAGGTGAGAGTCAATCACTACCGATAACTCCTCCACATATTCTTACTCAGATTGGTACTTCAGTGTTATAAAACATAGTGTCAATTATGTATTCTAAGAAAAATCTTGTCTGCCATGTTCACCATTGTACATTGTGACTATCACGCCACTGTACCCTTTTATTTCAGTGGTTATAGAAAAGTGTTTGAACTGACTATGACACTTGCTGAGGATTCCTCCAGAGAGTCTCAACCCTGTCTGCCTCTTCTACCAATTATTGGGATTCTAGCGTACCAAATGACCTTTGGATACTATCCATAGGGTGTAGTCAGTGGAACAGAGCTGACAGCAGGTGATCAGAAAATTATGGAGGTACTGAATGGATGCCATGTGCTCCACAGAGGGAACCGTAAATGTTTTTATCAGAAAAAGCAATACATTTTTGCCAAATTGAACAAAATGTAAATTGTTTTGAGGAATATGAGAATACGTGTAATCCATACTTTGAATTAAGGATATTTCATCAATGTCTCTGTAACGGCTTGGAATTATGACAAAAAAAATCTGATAATATTCAAATTGCTTTATGAAGACATCAAATATTGGATGGAACATCAAGATTAATGAATAGTCTGATAGAGTGACGGTAAACTTGTTCATCATCATCGAGCAACACAATATGAACAGTAATTAGGAAATCTGCTGTTTCTTATTGCAATAAGACAAAAAAAATATTTAGTTCCACAAGAATTATGTTGACGGCATATATGAAATAATATTCATGTATTTGATAGACAAGTTATTTTTTCCGAAATCTCATAAAGAACATCAGTTCTACTAATTGTTCGATCATTGTTCAATGTGCACATATATCTTAGGGTAGTTTCAGTATCAAGATTGCAGCATAAAAGTAACCTTTAAGTGATAAATTCCCCTGTAGAATTTTTTCAAATTTGTAGCAGAATATTTCTGGACTGTAAAAAATGTGTTTATTTTATTAAAAATTTCTTTCATAGTGATATTTAGTACAAGAAGTGTTTTTCTTCATCTATTATGGAATATTTTTTTAATCTGGATGCAAAAACTTGTTGTTACACTTGAATGGTTGTTTACTTGGTGGCTTCAGGAGGGCAGTCTGGTTGGCTGGAAGGATGGGCCGCGCGAAAAGCTGGATGGTTCTCTAATTCTCGATCGATGCGCAAGATAATTGGGAATGGACGCAGATCAACATGGAACCTGGAAATATAACCACATCCTTGGTAGAATATAACATTAGTTGATAACTGCATCTCTTCTACTGTATAACAAATCATAACTTTTAATACTGGGGTGTGCAATATAAAATTTTGTTTATGTAACTGAGTATTTTTTGACATTATTAAAGTCCTAGCTCTCTTTCCAATGGAAAAACCGAATGACATTCCTTGCCAAGTAATCATGAAATTTCTATTAACCCATTTCCTGTAAAGGCTATATTATAGTGCAAAACACCTCTTACGCAAAATTTTTAGTACTGTCGACTCAGTTATGTTACTAGGAGTTAACTTTCAAAACACTGCATTAAGCTGATAGTAGTTGGAGAGTTAAACTAGCAAAGCTTTGTATATGTATGTATGACTTCTTGAAATAAGAGCCAATTTATATTCAACCGAATTTAATGCAGACGACCTTTGATAAACTGACATCAAGAAGTATTAGAATTGAGCTCATGAGGATAGAGATGACTGATAACATTGTCAAAATATGTTTTGATGCAACCACTCACAGTTATACGGCACAGTGAGTATTTTTTAAGATGAATTAGTTAATTACCTAACCAACACTAAATAAAGCAAATGAGATCTGTAAAGTTTTTATCAGTTACCGTGAAAAAAGCTTACCTCCTGGCATTGAAGACCTGCGGTATTAAACAACAGTCTGCGAGGGTGAGCTCATCTCCGACGCAATACTTTCCGGCAGATGCTGAAAGTAACTTTTCAACTGCACGGAAACCTCTGGTGATCCAGTGTTGCGCCCATTCTTTCTTTTTTTCTTCACCAACATAAATCAGCACGACTAAGTTCTGGAGTGGTTGAATGCCGGATGATATCACCTGGAAATTAAACAATCTCAGCATAATTGATACAAATAATATATATAAAATTAAAATTTGTCATAACAGCTAATAATTGCCAATGTTGAATATTTTTAAATAAGTAAATCACTAATTCTCAGAAGAATGTTTTAAAAAATCAACTATCGTGATTATTATCTAATTTAAATAATAAAAACAAATTTCCACAATATGATCAGAACCGGTATTGTTCATTGCGGGCATTATCAACTGATGATAATGTTGATAATGCTCATAATAATAACAATAGAAATGTGTTTTTTTAATTAAGTTATTATGCTTTTCTTAAAAGAACTGACAATAGATTATTACCTAATTGATATAAATCCTCAGAAACAATTGTTTTCTATGATCTATGGAAATCTGTGAAAAAAGAGAAGAAAGTGCTTACGCTCCTGTCTGCTCATCTCATTTGATAAAGAAGTCAAGAAATGCGATCCCTTTACGGACACTTTAATAAGATGATATCTCAATAAAATTGTGGAGTTTTTTAAAGACATCTTTAAAATTTGGTATTGCAAGATTGTTTATGAGGAATTTGGTGGTAAGAGAACATACAAAGCAAACCCTGTTACTTCAGCGGTTATATAGAGACATTAGAACCAGGTAGGTCACATGCTGCAGATGCTTTCAGAGCCACAACCATGTCTGCCTTATCTTCCGCCCGGTGGGATTCGAGTGCCCTGGACAACCTTTGGGTACTATACACAGAATGTACAGGATTCTGGCACGTTATGGGAGGAAGAAAAGCATTTAATATCATAAGCAATTGATCATCATAATCCGACTTCAGGAAATGATGAGAGAACAACAGTCAAATTGAATTTTGCAGTGAAAAAAATGCTAATAAAATTAACCGCCGTATTATTTTATTGGTATAAAAAATGCATCTAAGTCCTACCTCACAAATTTCACGAACTTTGGCTCTTTTATGACAGTCCTGTGGCATAAGTGGTCTCTGCGGTCTTGTTTCTTCTAAATAATGCATTATAGATAATGACTCCACCAGTGTGTGTCCATCTGAAAATGAAGATAACATTAAATACTAGGCAATCGGCAGTGTTGCAGTAGAAGAAAAAATACATGCAATCATCGATTCAATAACGTGAGTATCAGTTATCTATTCTGATCCATTTTTCTGCTGAGATAAATAAAGGATATTCCAATACTGAATATATCAATGATTAATTCAGTAGTGTCGATCAAATTTATGGAGATCATCAAGACAGATCAGATCAAACCGCAGAATAAAAATTAGCTCTTATGCGAAAGTTTTAATACTGTTTGCTCTCTTATATCATTGACTGCTTATATCTCAATATTTGAGACGGCTGATTGCTACTTGAAAATATGAGTTTTTAACAGTGTTTAAATTTTCATGAACGAGCTATAGTTTTGTGTTAAAATAAAGTTTATTTATCCCCAATACTACCAAACTATTTTTTGTATTGGGTATAATAATATCCTTAGCGCAGTAGGGATTGAGTTAAGCAAGAAAAATAAAATTGTACTATTTTCAAAATTTTTTAATATTAAAATCAAGACCGATTTTGTGTTTTTAATGAACATTATTAAGTGGTGAATCATTGTCTTATATTTATTTAAATACAATGCCTTTCCACCAAGAAGTGACAAGTGAAACAATTTGGAACCTTAAATATTCTATACTTCTTGTTCATACACAAGTGAGCCAGTGTGATAGAGGTGGAGAAAAATCCACCACATATTGATGTTTTGAACAATTGGTGATTCAATGAATTATTTATGCGTAGCATATGGTTTGATTGCTTTAGAAATGTGATTTCTTTACCATAAAATGTGTGGAATAAAAGAAGTTGTAAAAATGAAAAATAAAGAGAAAGTTGTACCAATAAGAAGCGCAGGGACTTGCTCCATAGGGTTGACATCTCTGTATTCATTGCAGTGCTGTTCACCACCCCCTTTGATGAGACTCACCGCTTTGATGTCGTAAGGAATCTCCTTCAGGTTTAAGCAGATTCGAACCCTCCATGAGCATGAGCTCCGCCAGTACGAGTATAATACTGGCTGAAAACAAAATATATAGACCATGTTCAAACTACAAAAATTCAGTAAACTAGTATCTTGATATACCATGCAAAAGTTATTGCAACACCAGATATTTCAAAATTAAATTCAGCAGTGTTGATATTATAGAAACTTGTTATGAAATTCATCAGAAAAATTCCAGATATATATTTTTATACGAGAGTTACTTAGTATAAAAAAGATTCAATACTGCAATCTGCCGTCTCATCAGTTGAGACTGTTGATTGCAGTGTGGTAATAGTTGACACTCAAACATATAATAGTGTTAAAACATTCATCTAACTTTCGTTTAGGCATCTTCGGGTATTTTATCATACGGATATAAAAGAACTGATAAAACATGTGGTACAAAGTTTTAAAAAAATCAATTTTGATATTTAAGTTCCATCAAGAATTTGCAGACAATATCATAAATTACTACACTGTTGTTTGAGGTAAAAAAAACTTTTGTTCATTTTTTGATACTGATATTGATTGATACTTTATTTTTGATATTTTTAGTATTGTCTCAAAACACTGCAATCAGCCATCTCACAGTTAATGTCACACTGCTGAATTATTTTATTGAATATTTAGGTTCAGAATGTCTTTTACATAGCTCTGCAGGGAATGAATAAACATTTTTTTTGTTTTCATCAAAATTATGTTTATTATTTACAAAAATCAATTCAAAAATTAAAAACCTTGATGTTAAGCAAGTTTTGGAAATTATGATATTTATAGCAAAAATTAAACAATCAACAAAAGTTTTCACACTGTTACCACACTTATGTTTTCAATATAAATTCATTTTTAATCTGCTGTCACAACAGTTGAGATGTTACCAGATGTTGGATTGATAAATTATTTAGATAAAAAGTCACACCAGAGCAATGTGTACTTAGTATCATTGTATTTTTTAATCATCTGTAGGATATGACAAAATTATTGTAACTACCTCCTTTAAGTTTCTCTTTTGAAAGAGATTAAATGAGAATGAATAAATACCATAGGGGAGATTCAAGTACCAATTATTGTGGTTATCTATTGAAAATAAATATTAGTCATATCAACCAACATGTTTTTTATAAATATTCACAGATGACTCTCTGTCTAAAATTTGTTTTATAGTATTTACTATTAATTAAATATAGGTAACTATTAAATATGTACATAAAAGTGATTATTTTATTTAATAGGAACATATAAACTTGTTTTGTTTTTACATAATAATACAAATTTCACAATTAACAATTACTTTTCAGCGCGATAAATTAATTATACATCTAAATTAACTTTTCAATAAACGAAATATCAGCTTTAATACTATGTAGTTAATACATGATCATGGTGTGTTTGTCATTTACACGTAAACAAAATAACCTAAGCATTATACGTAATACAAATATACAACAAATATTTATTGAATGAAATGTCGATAACGTAGTCTTTGATATAAATTAATGTTAACAAATACCTTCTCATCGGTGATTTCAGGTATGATGTAAGCCATTTCTCGTTGAAATAAAACACAGAACAGTAGTTCACTACTCGAAATCAGGAGACAAAACTCTTTCTTAAGATCAGTTGAAAAATAATATAAAATGAGATAAACAGGTTACCGGCAATTACAAATTCATCACCAAGGTTATCAACTGAATTCTTATGCAAATGATAAAAACAGTATACATCCGAAGAAAATCACAATATTCCAACTGGAAATGTTGTTATTATTGCTTCTGACAAGATTCTAGTCGGATTAAAAAGAAAAGCTTTCATATTTATTGGTAGTAAATGGTCAACCGAGAAATTTTTGACAAATCGTTATAACCTTATCTAGCATTTGCATGTAACAAAGGATGCTGAATTTGTCTCAGTTACGGTAAATAATCTGTTATAAATGAATTGATGGATTACCTTCGCTAATGCAGACATGCCGCCGTTGTACTTTGAGAAATTAATTTTGATGTTTTGGATTAAACGGCGTTCTGGCAGGCCTCCGCGGCTGTTTTCATACGGTTCAATTTATGCGAAGGAACACCTGGGCAGCGGGCACCCCTCGACAGTAAATCGTCGTTGCGCGCATTCTTCTGCGATTTTTGCCACATTCTACAACCCTAAAAACATAGCGCGCATGCGTCATAAATCACGCACGGCTGCCAATTGTCAAACACAGACATAATGAAACTAACAATACACTCCTAATGATCTGACACAAATCTTCATTAGATATACCTGTGTATTCGAATAATACAATTAAGCTTATTACATATATGAAACGATAAATAGGAACAAATTGTCTATACCAACTATTTCCTCGCGTAAATCATTATTGGATATCATATATGGAGTGTTTGCATTGTAAATTGGGGCTGAACATACTCCAACGTACTATTGTAATTCCTAGGAATAACCAATCCCTATGATTGACCAAATTCTATCATGTGAGATAGCCTGCGGGCCAATCTGCTTTTACGAGTGGTCTAAAAAAATCATTATCCACATTATACGTTTGAAAACAGCTGTTATTGTTTTTGGTTAGCTAGTCTTTGGCTTCTTTAACAGAGCTCATGACTTTCAAGTCCCAGACAGACAACATTTAATTTTCAGTCGATTTATCGATTTCTGTTCGAGGTAATTGTTGCTTGAGATGTCTAATAATTCCAATCCTAAAATAACGGGGCGAAGCGAGGGCGAAAAATGAGCAACTAACCTATTGAGTAACAGGCAGTCACCGTAGAAAATTTTCTGTTGAGATACTTCTATTAAGATGACATAAACTCCAAATTCGGAGCGGACATGGATCAGAATATGGTATATATATTATATATATAATATAACAAACGTAAGAAAAGCGTTAAGTTGCGCATAAAAAAAAGTTGAGTAAGCCTGATGTTAGGAATCTCGATTCCGGGACATATAAGATTTTCAGTTTTTATTTTTGTAATTCAGTAAATCGTATTGAAATAATTTCCAAAATTGAAATAAGATCTAAATATTCTTAGGACAACTGTACAAAATTGTGATCAACACAACATTTTATAGATAATTCTTTCAAATTTTTTTAAAATATTGTGATAATAAAATGCTCATAGATAAAAAAAAGATTTAAATAATACGTTTTCTCCCAATACCAAACGATGCCAAAATTCCTAATGATACTGAACCGCGAAATTTGTTAAGAGCTTGAACTTATACAATAAATATAGGGTCTCACATATTCCAACGCGATACCTTGTTATATATGTAACTGTTCAATCTATAAAGAGTATTTACGATTTAATTTTGGTATCAATAATTAATCGAACACCCTAGTCGATACTTTATATGAACATATGTAATTTCTTGGTTGTCGAAAAAAATTGTTTTATAGCAGCCATGGTTTTATTTATTTATTTATAAATTCAATTGAATCGATTACTCTTAAAGACACAATGGTATGAAAGTATAGTTCTGAACTGTAATTTTTTATTATGACACATAGTTCCGGCCATTTTGAAAAGCAGCATTTTCAGGTAACCGTGGCACTGCGATTCTCACGATCTTTCGTTTCTTTTGGGGTTGAGTGTTGTAGAAGATACAGCACACCCAGTACGCTTCTGCACTTCACTCCAGCCAGCAATTCTATAATGAACAACAATTATCATTCATTTCGTTTCATATTATACATAAGAATTCGAGAGATGACTGATTCATTGCCCACCTATTAGAAAGGAGAACTTTGACCTGCGTTTAGAAATATAATAAGGTTAAATTGAATACGGTGACCTCTGACGCGCCATTATGCTTTAATGTTGTTATTTTAGAGATATTTTTGCCTTTCTCGAAAGGTATTCCCTAATCATTATCAATTTTCAAATACGTGAATGCAATCCGATAGGCACCGATAATTGATGTTCAATTATTTTATAATATACCATTAGGAATATTAATAATTGAAATTCGATATTTATTCAAGCCAGGACTGGATTACATTTGACAAATGCTGATTTTTTATAAACGTTTTTAGCCAATTTCCTGCTAAGCAACATTAAGGATACTTCATCAATGAATTGAGTAGTTTTGGTTATAAACAAACTAATGAAATTTTTAAGAGAAAATCAAACTATATTTTAAGACATAAATAAGCTTGGATATCGACACTGTCTACACTCTTATATTATTGAGAATCAACTATCGACGCACTGCAATCAGCAGACTGAGAATGTATGTATATGTTACAACAAAAAAATATGTTACACTGAAAGTATATTTAAAGTAAAAACATATTTCATTAGCTGAAATACGGTTTATGGAAAATGTACTAACAAGTGAACGATAGTATCATAATGTTGTTCATGGTTTAAATTAGTCCATTCCAAACTTTTCATTACTACGGTCCCATAAATCTGAAAAAATAGTCCACGGCCCTCCTCATAAAAATATATTTAAAAACATATTAAAAAAATTACAGCCTCCAGTTTGAGAAGCACCGGTTTTTAATGAAAAGCTTAAGAATTTCAGGGGCTTATTTAAAGATTTATAGTTTGTTCTTTTTATATAAAGTTTTCAAAAATATCAAAAATGGAAATTTCGTTGCAGTTGCTGAATACTATGTGAGTTGTGTCATTTAATCTGTGGAATCCACTCCTGCTCAAACGCGCGCAAAATTATTAGAAAAGGTTTGCTTTGCATCTTTAAGATTCCCAATTATTATCAAATGGCGTCGGATGAGCAGAAGAAGAGGTCATCGCCAATCATAAGCAATATCTATAAAGCGAAGAGGAGCGGCGATTCGATAAGGCTAAACTTTAATTAATTATCAAGAGTGACCAAACCTTTTGAATTAATTGACCAAAATAAATATGGCGGTATCTCTATGCTTACTTAACCGCCAATTAAGAAACCCGTAAATTAACTACATAAAACCGTAATTAAATAAACGATATCTGGAGCTATACCGACTTAAGTGTTTAGATAAGTCACGGTGGCTACGAATCTTCTTATCTCCCATTATTAAATACCGATTTTACTGTTGCACGCAGTGGCGGAGTAGTTATAATAACAGGTGATCCGATGGCCCCCGCTATATGTAAGAAAAATAACAATTTTATTTAAGTACATATGTAAAAGTTTACAGCATAAATCATCTTAGGTGTTTCATCAATACAAATAAATATTTATAATTTTCAGCGCGATGGGAAAAAGAAAATGTTGCCACATGAGAGGGATATTTATTTTTATTCCAGTTGGCTCACTTCTGACTTTATTTAAAATAATAAAAACACATTTTTTAGTACTTATTTCCACAATATATTTTTTGATCAGGACCGGTTTCGCTCATCGCGAGCATTATCAACTGATGTTCCAGTTGTTATCAGTTGATAATGCTCGCGATGAGCGAAACTGGTCCTCAAAAAATATATTGTGGAAATAAGTACTAAAAATGTGTTTTTATTATTTAAAATATCATGCCTTTCCACCAAGAAGTGACAGTTAACACCTTAAAAGTCACTTCTGACTCATGGCAACTAATATAATATTTTTTGTCTCAGTCCACTACTTACAAAATATATAGTGAATCATTTATTAATACAGAGAAACCCCGGATTAACGTTTTTAAATTTATTCTGAAAAAATGCTACTTCTATGTAATGCTAATTCACTTTACTTGTGTGGAACTATACAAGATAAAACACTTTATATATAGAAATTTTCTGCAGGCCCATTTTATACCTCAAGATTATAACACGGTGAAAAAATAACAACGTATTTTAGTTCTACAAAATTTATAAGATATATAGTTGATAGCTATTTCGGCTCATACCATATCTTATAAATTTTGTATAATTTGCTGTTTTTTCACCGATTTATAATGGAGTTCTACCAAGTAAATGCCAATTCAATCAATAAACTCAAGATTGTTTATATGAAATATAATTAAAATAGGAAAGAGCCAGGATTCGTGAATAATTTAAAAGCTAAATTATTTGAAAACATTTCTCTAAAACAAGTGAATAAAGTCTAAAGTTTTGAAAGTAGACATTTTTTGTAAAGGGGAAGATAGATTTATTTTTACATTCGTTGGGCCCTCTTTCTTTTCCTAACTCTCACTATTTATTTTCAGACACAGTCCGCCATTGGTCGTACGAGTTATATATATTCCGATGATTTTTCTGTTATTCAAAGAATATCTCCAAGTCATTATTTTAAACATATCCAGGATCTAGAGTTAAATGGGAACACAACAAAAATTTAATTGAATTCGTTTTATTAAAAAAAAAATACTCACCCATAGATAAAAGATAAGTATAAATTTGTTTGTATTACGTCAATCGAAAAGACGTTCAGTGAGTTTGATTATAACAATGACAAGCGTTTATATTTATTGACGAATAATTTTCCACTTGTGTTTTGTTTTTATGTCTTTTCAGGTCGATAGTGCAGTAGTCAACGTTCTATTACGGGAAGAGTGGGTAAATTTTTTGAGGCTGGGAGTTAGGTACTCCTAATTCGAATTTTCATGATGGTCGACATTTCAATTTAAAATTATTGTTTTTAGTAATTTTTGGTTTAAAAATATATAAAAAATCTTTTATTTTATTGTAATAAATTCATATTTGTTTGCCGTAATTGTAAGGATCGTCATCCCGCCCATTCTTGTATCACGGACAGCTCTAGTAAAAAGAGCCTTTTTCAATCGTTTTTTTAATTTCTGCTTGAAGATATTTGTGTTTGTGATGCCATGAAATTATCCCCAACTTATCCGATCTTTAAAACCAGGGAGTAGAGAGGGCGATCAACTGATCATTAATCTTTTCATAACTAAATAAATTTAGCTGATGAAATTAGGGGAGAACTAGTCCATTCATCGAAAAGCGAAAGTATGCCTGTGCGGTCATCGTGTTAAAGATGACTAAATATGTTAATATTGAAATATACTTTTTTATACCTTACCATTTACTATATAGATTGTAGAAAGGCAATGAAAGTAGCCCTTAATCTTTTTATAATCACTATATATGTATACAACCAGTCCTTTTTTACGCGATATATTGGTTCCAGAAAAAGGCGCGTAAAAAAATGATTTCACGCATTGCATTATATTTCTTTACACGCCCTAAAACATAAATTCGCATAATATCCGATACACTTGTCAACATTTGGCAATTGTATGTGTATTTAAAAAAATGGAATGCTATAAAAAATAAAGTTTTCTAATCACATTTTTTTTATTTAAAAAAATAATGAAACGTACATGCCTATCATCGTATATAAATGTCTTCTTTACAACAAATTTGGGGAGAAAATTGCGTAAAAACGAGTGAACCGCGTAAAAAAATGTAGCGTTGCCGTCCAAAAAAATCGCATATAATCGAATTCGCGTAAAAAAAGGACTGGGTGTAATGTAAATTTAGTTTTTTAAGTTTAAAAAAGGAGAACTTGTCAAATTTGCAACCAGGAAAAAGTATTCACAAAAATTGGGTAATTTTTTAATAAATTATCGAATTGAATACTGGATTGGATAAACAAATCAATAATTAATTAGGCTTCATAGGATTTAGGGTTGTGATTTGGTTCAGATTCAGTTTTTTGAGTCCCTGGAAAAAAAACAACAACTTATGGTCATTGTCAAAATATCAGAGGAAGCTTCTCATGTCATCAAAATTTCTTTTGATATTTTCATCGCACTTACACAAAACAAAGATATCACGTTAGAGGTATTGAACGCATCTTCCCAGCCAAAGTGGCCAAAGCTCCGCATGGTAACATAGAGAGGGCGTGTATAATTCGATTCTATTACAATATACTCTATTGTTTGCGATTTTCAGAACGACGCTTTTGTTGTAAACCTTTACAAACAATTTTGTCCGAACAAATTGGCAGTGACGCGCCCGGATGAGTTCACGAGGGGATGACCTCTTCATGCAAAAACAATACAGCAAATTAAAACGTTTTTTATAGACTGACCAAGCATTTCGGTGATGTCGGATGAATTCGCCGAATATGCATTAACCCATTGCGTTCTGAGCCACAAAAAGAGTGTCCAAATTATGACAATCATTTATCTTTTACCTGCTGACCTAAATATTAAAAAAAAATAGTTGCTTTGTGTTGACGAACAAGAAAATCAGGCTATATTTCAATACAAGAATTAGCTATTAAACTAAAGACTTGACACTTTCAGATGTCTATTGTCATGTTGACTGTCAAATCTTGGTGGAAAAGCATTATATTTTAAGAAATAAAAACAAATATTTATACAGTTTTCTACAACTTCATAATTTTATGATCAGGTCTGGTTTTGTTTATCGCTAGCATAATCAACAGATGCAATACCAAATGCAAACATGACTATACAAAATTTTGATTTGAGAAAATAACAACAATAAGCAGTCATATGGTTACATTCAAGCTATATTTCAGTATAAAATTTATCTGTTACACGAAAGTTTCAACACTGTTAACTAACAAAAATTTTTGATTGTCATTAAATGATTCAAACTGCTAAAATATGATAATGCCACAAATTATTTTTAGTGCTTCAAGAAGAAAGTCCCAAGCGAAATACATTTTTTTTTTATAATGGTGCATAAAACTCTATTTTATCATTTATCGCATAAATACAACCTACTGATTAATTAAACTTATATACATGTCATACTAAATATGCGTTTTATAATGAAATTTTAATTTTAAAAACGTTTTTGTGTATTGAACGGATAATTGTTCATTCATCACATCATAGATAAAATGTGTTTTTATTTTTTTTTAAATATATTTCCTTACTTATTGTCTAATTTTCGTATTTATTTAAAGATTTAATATTGATTAAACATAAAAGCGGGTAGTCGATGTACATAAAAGAACGGGGTTTCAATGTTAATTGATTTTCGTTTGTTTTGCTCGAGTACGCCAAAGAATGCTTTTGAAGTATTCGAGAAACAAAACTGAAGGATGCTAAGATGGGAAAATGAAGATTGAAAGGGTTCTAAAACAGTGTTCATTTTTTGAATAATATTTTTTAAACTTATTACACTAGATCGGTGGAATAAGACCAAGTAGGTGAAGAGAAGATTTGCAAGAAGGGATATTTGGTTGCACAAATTTTTAAGCTTTTCAGTATTTATATGTAGCTATAAAATACCTCGAAAGCCAAGAATAGTGTAATTCAACATACATAATTATACAATTAACGATAATCAACTAAGGGTGCTTGACGACAAATATATATCAAATTTGAATTACAACACGATGAAAAAATAGCAATGTATTTCAGTTTTATTAAAATTTAAAAGATATAGTTGATAGCTATTTCGGCTCACGCCATCGCCAAAACTATGTTTAAACTTACATTTGCTTATCTATATGATTTATATATATATTATGACATTTTAAACAAACAGACAAATATAAGTCTTTCGTCGCTCCTCAGACTAATATTTAAGCTTGAAATTGCCGCATGTTTAGTTTCATTTACATTTAAAAAAATAGTTTTTTTTCCAGCAGGAAATAAGCTAGGTCGTTAAAACAGAAGAGAAAATGTATTGTGTACCTTTTCTACACAGCTATATATAGATAAGCAAATGTACGTTTTAACATAGTTCTGACGATAGCATGAGCCGAAATAGCTATCAACTATATCTTTAAAAAAATTTGTAGAACTGAAATACAGTGATATCTTTTCATCGTGTTATAATGGAGGTCTACAAAGTAAATACTAATTCAATCAGTAAATTTGAATTGTTATAAGTTTGTCCATAAATTATTGAACCAAAACACAGGGGATCTTAAGCTATTATATATTTTTTAGTAAACAGAGTTCAACTTAATTCAATGTTTATCCTCTTCGACCAGCTTAACTTACCAAATTCTCTTTTGTTATTTCGTAAAATTCTCCTATAATATTAAAAAATATCCGTAAAAATTGAAGCCAATTCATGTTTCAAAATAATACTACTAAATATAGCAAACATAAATTTTAACGAGATCTGAAAGTAACCACTGGAAAATTGTTTGGAAACACTGACATTATGTTATATGTGTTGAGTATTTTGTGTATTACTTTAAGTTTCACGGCCAGGCAAAATATATAATGCGTACTTACATATCAGATTTGTGAGGAATTTCTTATTGTTCAAACACATTGACTGTCGAAAGGAAGCGAGCTTTTGTAATTATGGTAATATTTTCATATTACGCGAATCGAATCAGCCAAGATATTTCATACAAAGACAGGGCAGTCAAACTTTTATTGTAGAAGAGGTAGAGAGCCCAGTTTCAAATCTAGAGGGTAGCAAACGTGGTATTGGCCCGGAGTGGCATTTGACTTTATCGGAAAACGACAGCTTGGCGTTTCTCGTATTTTATTCTGTACATTTGAAAGAAGATACGATGCTCCTAATACTATTCGTAAAGCTTATTCTTTTATTTTAAGTTTTATGGCGTATAGATATATCGACCAAGGAACTCGTTGAAAATTTTTCTTTTATTTGCTTCTCAGATATAATAAATATCCAGCCAACATTGTTGGTATATCGACGACCGCTTATAATAAATTAATTATGCCAGATTAAGAAAACAATCTTCAATCAAAAAATGCTGTTTCGATAAAAATTCTTGTTTACACGATCAAACGAGTGTGTCTAACGACCCCCTTCCCCTTTTATCCGATGTCTGAATAGGGTGACTACATACAAATACAAATGTATTGACGACATATCGCTGTTTCGTTGAAATATTCACATACACTACATATTTTTTTCTTGTATTCTTATTGTAATATAAACCAAAAAGTAGTTATAATTATTTCATCTAATATTTTTTAGTTAGTTATGTTGTATCTGTGTGATAGGAGGCTTGAAGACGCCTAATAGTGATTAGTGACAAGACATGTGGAATCGTACAGTTTCAAAAAAATTAATTTGATATTGAAATTACACCAAATACCCACCCTTAGTCGATATTGTTAATTATATTGCTATCAATTTTTTTTGATTAATTTTGAATCTTGGAATAAAAAGAAAACATATATAATATATGTAGAATTGTAAAAAAAGGTTATAACATATAATATATAAACAGACTCAGGCATGCATTTACATAAGGTTATAACACCGAAATCCCAGGTATGATATTGGAACAGAGGGATTGATGTATTGACTGGGATCATATACTTGAAAGTTTCTTTTTATGCGCGTTATAGAGATGTTTTTATTAAAACGAATACACAATAATGGAAGGAAGATATTTTTTTTTAATCATTAATGGACGACGAAACCTCTTTTATGATAACATATGGTTACACTGTCATAAACAAATTCTATCAGAATTGAAGTCAAACCGATAAATTTGCGTACAAATGAGCTTATTATTGCAAAGAACTTGAATCATTCAGATTCTTTGATTCAGCGATTAAATCATCTGACGTGCAAAATTTATATCCAATATCCAACTGCGTTATGTATCTTGGATAAAATTACCATTTTTATTTTATTTTTGATCGATTCGGTGTTTACTTTGTGGAAAATCACAGTTGATGTAAAACAAAATTACCGTATGATTGTGAGAACACATGTATTTTTCTTTATTTTGATGGCTCTTAAAATACTAAGATATAACCGATGTTAGATTTTCGTCCCTTTACAAACGCGTAAATTTCATTTTTTTTGTAATATTTACTTCTGTGTGAGGGATTGATATAATATATATTTCTATTAAAGTTTACTGATAATGCATGCAGCGTAATAGTTCTCGGGTTACGAGCATCGTGCGCCCACAATTATACGCACAGCATACGATTATATCAAATTTGTAAATCATTTTGCTTGAATGAAAATAGTCATAAAACACCTGAGACTTATTTGGTAATATAAAAGTAATAATCAGACAAATTCTTCATCCATAGGTCACAATGGGCGGTGATGTATTGAAAACCAATACAGGCCATTTGTAATGTGTCGTGAAAAAATTCATGAGTTATTCTTGTGACAGCTATTTACAAAAAAAAGTAACCGCTTGCATGAATCCTTTGTTTTTCTGCTGAGATTTATCGTTTTTATCAAAAATATACCGTGATGTTAAAAGTTGTATTGAATTTAGACATCCATAAATCGCGATCTTATCCAGTAGTTTGCTACTTGATAAAAAACAAAATGTCTGTGGTATTTTGATTGTTAATTGAAAGTAATAAATAAAAATTCTTGCGGTGATTTATAGCGGTTTGAAAGATGTTAAAAAAGTTTTAAAATTTTATAAATCAAAGAAATCTTAAACACCGTCAAACGTTATAAATTATTTTATCTGATATCTATAAGAGAAGGGTTCAGCGACCGTTTGGCCCTAGTGGACCACCAAACGAACAATCATTTATTAACATAACTTATGGATAGTTAACATAATATTGTGTAATTAACATATCAGTTAATAGTTCTCGTTGTGAGCGAAACCGGTAATGATCTTAATAACATAAAATCGCTTTGAAATACTGCTAAATATTTTCTTTTACTATTAAAAATATAAAAAGTAATGAAATTCCACGATAAGTGGCTATTGACGCATACAACATTATATTCCCTCTGTTCAGTTACCAGCCGTTCGAAATTTCCAGGCATTCTACTCCACGAATGCATTCGGATCTGACAGTTTATATCGTTTATATATAAAATGAATCAAGAAAAAATAAAGCACTAAGTATATAAAAGTCAATAAACGTTAACATTAAAATTAGAAATTTTATAAAACCTGTATACTTCGACATTTTTTTATCACACACAACTCTGGATTCGCCTTAAGCATTTTAAGACATTACAGTGCAGGGATGCTAATCATTCATATATATAAGACGAAATTCGAAAAAAATGTAAGCCACGTATAGATATTTAAAATAACTTTAGTACTTCCACCAGTCACCAGATATTAATGAAAGCAAATTTGAACCACTGAAATCTTTACACTTTCACGTCGTGACATTCTAGTTTTTTCTTGTGGAGATAAAAGTTGCTAAGCCGTTGATTTTTTGTTTCGTTTATATATGCAATGTAGTGCCTACATATAAGTGTATATATTTTCATATTCATTGTAGAGGGCGAACGACCCCTAAATGTCGTCTCCGCTTCCACATGTGTTGTCAGTCACTACCCGGGTTTCGCGTTTCGGTATTATTAGACATTTTAGCGCACGAATGCACTCGAGAACAGATAGTTAGTACTTAATATCTTTCATATATAAGACGAATTATGAAAGAAATTAAAACACTAAATCTAGGGGCTAAATTGATTTCTAAATTCTTTGTTATAAGTACTGATTGGATGATAATGTAACCCGGAACATGGGTAATAAAAGATGTGGAACTGAGTAGAGTTTCAATGATATCACTTAAATATTGAAATTATACAAAGAACCCTTAGTTGTTATTTTAAATGATATCAATTCAATCATATGTTAAGTTAGATTCAGTTTGATATATTGACTTCGCTCTTACGCTTAGCGTATTTCTTTTTCTTTCAATCAAAGAATATTCGAATGTATCATTTCATGCTGGATAAAAATCATAGATATATACAATTCCCGCGCATAGCATTCAAACCAGTGAGGGAAATACGAACTTTTAATAGGTATTTTACGAACATGCTTGCGCGTCTGTAACTACACATGTTCATAAATTAACAATATTTACACATAAAACAAACAGCTTCAAGCAGACGCTGACGATTTAATAAGGGAAACGAATCTGTGGAATGGTTGAAATTAGGGTTTGTTATACCGGTATAACCAAAACCGGAATTTCGCTACTGCTGTAGTCAAATAACGTTTTGAGCAGCCGCGTAACAGATAAAGCCATCGGCCACCTATCAGTGATGGACCGGTAAGCAGTAAATTGTTAACTGTCACTTTTTGGTGGAAAGGTTTTATATTTATGTAATAAAAACGTAATGTATAGTATTTCCACAATTGAATATTTTTAGAATCAGTGTCAGTTTCGCTAATCGCGAGGCCGATACCATATAAGTTAAAACAAAGACATTTATAAAGAAAAATGAATTAATATATAACTCCTATACAAATCTTCGAAGAAATAGTTTTTAGGTAATCATGTAATATATATCTAAATGACGTAAAATAGTTTACAAATAAAATATAAAGTCTTCTGATACTAAATTGTAAACAAAAATGAATCCAAATGAAAATTCCATTGAAAGTAAAGAAATAATTATGAAATAATCATCATAGGAAATTAGCAACAGGCAGAACAATTTTCAATAAACAACGCAGCAAAGAAATAATCTGTTAACAATAGCTTAGCTAAACATTTTTTTTAAATTTAGTATTGCAATCTTCATGTTGTAATTATTATATCTGTCGGCAATTTTTACTTTTTATAAAATATCGGCTTTAATATTTCCAATATCGGTAATAATTCATCGGGCATTGCAGTCCGCGTTTGAAAATGCTATAAAATTTATAGTAACTTCTTACTGTCTTGAAATGAATTTCTTGAAATATACATAAAAAAAAATCAAAATTAACTCTCATAATAAATAATCATACAGGAGCAGATATTAAGAATTATTCATATTAAATTTAACAGTTGGGTTTGGCAAGGTTTTGATTCTAAAATTAAAACATGTGTTAAACTTTAACACCATCATTAAATGAGAAAGTAATATATTTATCGTCACATCTAAATAAAGACCTCATTTCATGCTACACGTAAATAATACAATAGGAAAAAAATAAATAAAATGTATGTGACTGTAAATCAATGCCATTCATTTTGGTGGCCAAGTGGTCAACGTCGTCTTCTACGGATACGCTGTCTAGAGGTTCAAATCTCAAAACGGACACATTGATAAGGCGTGAGTGTGATTTCTGTAAAACCAACAAAACATATACTTTAGTTAATCACTAGTCCTGACGTAGGCTGTATGTATTCGTTCTCTAAAATATAGATTGTCATTTTTGATTTTGTTTGGTAAAAATAACAATATTACAAGTATTTAGCAAATTTTAATGAATGGTTGTTGATAGCAATTTCGTCTTTTGTCATCGTGTCAAGTATAATTAAAAATTAGTTAATTAAATAATGAATATTTTAAAATAGATTAAGTAGTGTTGGTATTAAACAAACTTATGGAGACTATCAAAATAAATCTGATTATATTTCAATACAAAAATAAGCTCTTCCGCGAATGTTATAACAGTGTCAGCTAACTTAACAATTGAGATTTTAACAGTCAGAAATTTAAGGTTTATTATGCTCTACATTTTTAGTGGAAATTGTGATAATAATGAAACTCGAATAAAGTTATGAGAATTATGAAATATTTTTTTTTTCATTATTTTGTGTACTCGTTTCGGAATCATTTTCGATATTTATTTTATAGTACCGATAATCAATACATACCGAGTTGCACATCTTTTCAAATTGGTTAGTTGTGAAGGTGTACTGAAGAACCATATCAGGGTTAGGTATTTAACATCATGATGAATTTAGTGGGTAGATTCGATAGTTATCCGGTACCGAAGAAATTAATAAACATTGTTTGATTAAAACAAGCTCATGAATTTAATACCACGCGTTTTAATAATAATCACAATATTTGATTAAAACGGCAACACCTCGATCGATTATTTATTAAAACCACGCCCTGCCGGACGTTCATGTTTCTGTACACAATAATTATTTCGTTACTCACTTGTGGGTTTGTAAACCCAATATTATTAAGATATTACCATACTGCAAGGAGTGGGTTTCGCATTTAAATATTTTTTCGCAAGAAGCAGGGCTATTGCTTTTTTTGGAAGTTTCTAATTGTCAGAAAAGTGAAGGTCTCTTAACGTGAGACTCCTAAATAGGGATATCAGATGGAAAACTGTAATTGTGTGATTAATTACTTACGAGCTGAGAGTTAGTGAAGTCAATTATACTACTTAGAAGCTATAAGACAAAATAACTACTAAATTCGTCATCTACAATATTATACTTATAATATTCGATAATCGTTTCTTTTTGGTGACGATTGATTCCATATTCACAAGCGTTTTCCGTATGTAACTTCGTCAATAAAAATAACTAATAATTATATCAAACATACACGGTGTTCAAACGCTTTATATTATTGGGTCTATAGTTGCAAAAATGGTGTTTGTAAGTAAAACATAACAATAAGTAACACACCAAATAGAGTAATAGAGCTATCAATTATATTTTGGTAATTAAACATAATATTAAGTTCAATTTCTACAAATTCTCGATATCCAATATCTGGATTCGTTCATCGCGAACGTTATTAACTGTTCATAGGTGATCATGCAAAATACATAAGTATGTCATATAAAGCAGAACGGTTAGGTAATAAAATACTAAGATCCATATAACTATACTTATTATCTTCAAAATGAATTTTATTTAACGATGATTTTGGAGTAGTTGAGAAAAAACTGCGCGGGAGCTAAGAAACTGCTGAGCGACTGCACATGAATAAACTCAGCGGAAATGTTATTTATTTACAAGAACTGTCTACCCATTTATTCTAACTTACATTTTTTTATTCGTGTCTTTTCCTAGAGTGAAGCATATGACCTCTTAATGAAGGTCTCTCAATGGCTTTTTTCTATTAGAACTGCTCGTTTCTCAGCAACTCTTTTGCAAAAAGACTAGGGATATTAACGCAACGGCTAAGACAAGAGCAGTGTTTAGAAAATCGCTTGAGGATCGGAGGTGTGGGAAGTAAGGACTTCATTTCATTTTTGTCTTTTCCAGGAGGTTGAAAACCTTTTTTTTCCGTTTATATAGACAAGCCATTGTAAAAACATTTAAAGACGTATTTTTCTCAAATTCTGGGAGGAAAGTGCGCCCCCTCAATTTTCACTTCTCAAACGCTCATGCATAGAAACAGAATCGATACACGGATTGGAAAGAGGGCTGGCGATTGGCAATCACGAAACCCAAAGATGATGACCACTGCGCCACGGACCCGACATGACTAACCAGCTCTACTTAAAAACAGTTGTTTTCAACACCCACTTTGTCATCCATTCACCCGGTTTGGAGGTGCCGATAAAAGTAATAAATTTAGGAGAGGACTGATACATGGCGAATCAATATCTGCTTAACCCATGATTCAAAATGGCTATGGCGTAGGTATAGTGAATAATAAAAAACCACTTAGAATTAGCTTACATCAATTAAATAATAATCACTTTTTCAATGACTAAGCCACAGTATTCACAAAAAAGAAGACACTAAACAAAAATCTAGCAATATACAATTTGTGACATGACTTAGTATTTTTTTTTAAGAGAAATAATATTGTTATAGGCTTAAAAAGAGAATATTTATAAAATATAAAGGTGTGTAACACGTCCAGTGTCCACAGATAAAGAGATAAGTCATGAAGATAGCTGGTGTCACCAAAACGTCTTCGAAATACATTAACATCACATTCCTTATGCAATAAAACAATGATTCATTCGATGTTCCTACACGCCGATTATATTTTTAAGATATGGAGGTTGATTAATTGTTTAAATCAGAAGTGGCCCACCTTTTGAATACCATTTTTATCACAAATAAGTTCAGAAGCGCCATACAGGTCAAGCATTTTTTTTAATGTCTTATACCGTTAACGGGCTGCAAAATAGGGATTGATTTATGTTTCCCTAAGAGTAGGAAAAAGAATAACTTTATCACGTAAAGAGAGCCAGCTCAAAAGATATACGTTTATACTATACGCACTACAATATCTACAATATTCAGAGATGAACTGTTGGACGAAATGGCAATCACCGTCTTGGGCCTAGCTGATGATGTTGCAACTACCGGAGGATCTCATTTGGTGAAAATAACTCAGGGATCACAGTTGTTGGATGTGATGAAACGAAGAGAAAGAAAGAAAGAAATAGAGTTTGCGAGTTGTTTGTTCTATGGAAGACCAAAAAACAAATTTAATAAAGATTTTTCGATGAATATATATGGCATATTCATTTGTTAATTTTGGATAAATATGTGTTTATAAATATACTTAAATTTTATATAGTTTCACAGAGTACTCGGATGTAGAACATATGAAGATGGATTCTTTTATATGCTAGAATGAAAAGTAGCAGATGAATGCCATGCGTCACAGTTTTGCCACCTCTGTTTTAAACGGACATATCTGTTTATTACAACACGAATTCTATTTTTCAGATATTAGTCACAAATCGAAAAATGTTGTAAATCATACGAAGATATATTTTAAGAGTTATATGACTGTGAAATACAAAGCAAGTTTTACTTAATAAATTTAATATCCATTTCACTATTGAGTGTGTTGTGACAAAAAAGTGCCTAATATGTATGCTTAATTATTGCTTTTACATATAAATATTATTTATATGAAGACAAGACAAGAATCTTACGTTTAAAGCTGTCACCTTTATTTGAAAAGATATTGTGTTTATATAATAAAAACATATGTTCACGATGTGCGAAATCGATCTTGATCTTAATATATTAAAGAACGGAAATAGTGCCAATTAATAAAAATTGTCACCTGTTATAATATTTTTTTAATATAATGTATAATTTTTTTTTTTAAATAATAAAAACACATTTTTAGTACTTATTTCCACAATATATTTTTTGATCAGGACCGGTTTCCAGATCAAAAAATATGTTGTGGAAATAAGTACTAAAAATGTGTTTTTATTATTTAAAATATCTTGCCTTTCCATCAAGAAGTGACAGTTAACACCTTAAAAGTGATAATGTATAATGCCTTGTGTTTCGTGCGGTATATTATGATACCGATGTGTGGTGTTGAATTTTTTATGGGGTACTTGATAATAAAATAAAATTAGTTTGGATCATTTTTTCATAGTACATGTTATTGGTATCTTAATGTGTAAATGTTCTTTGTGAGTTGATTCTACAGAAAGGAGTAAATAAACATGACCATAAAATTAATAGCATGCAAATTCTTTATTTGTTTTGTGTTAAAGACCTACCACCACGTTTTGGTACTTATTCATATCGTGTTTTTAATTTGAAATCTATAATATTGACGTTTCTTAATTAACATATTAATCAAAAAGCAAATTAACTTTGTAATGAATCGTAATTAAGACGTTTTTTTTCATTGAGAAACAGTTTTTATATGATGCCATTTTTCAACTTCGTCCTCATAAACATTTTTAAATATTATTTGTGTAAATATTTTCGACACACGTTAAGAATATTATTATTAATTATGCATTTTTAAATTAATATTTGTGGTTTATTCGAAAATGTTGATTTTTCTTCGCGAAGAAAGGAATTATTGATTTGCAAGCTTAAAATAAACATGTTTATTCAAAAAAAATATATGTAGTCAATCTTAAAAGCAGGGCTGTCTTCATATAGGTTCTATAACATCTGAATAAAAATTGTATTATAAAATTCAATAAACTATATTTTTTTTTACCAAAAAACAAAAAAAATTTTACTCAACGAAAAAAAATAATAATTGGTATTTTTCATTTGGAATCACGTAATATCGGGTTGTTATTTTTTTACATAGTAAAAAGTAAGTGTCGCAACAGGTTGGCCGATTTAATATGCTTTATCAACAGCAATACAATTTGACTTAACCCACCGACTGCTAACGTCTCAACTGTTGGTAAAGCGAATTAAATTGCAGTGTATCTGTATTGATACTCAAAAAAATAAGATTAACATCTTTGGGATAGCTAATTTCGATGTTAAAACATAGCCTAATTTTTTCTGACAATCTCCATATGTTTGTGAAACTCGAACATATAACACGTTAACACTTTACGAGATATATCGGTAACTACGAAAAAATACTGCGTTCTCTAAAAACAATCTTTAAAGGTTAAAAGATTTAAGATCTCAAACGAGCAAAATATACGTAGAAGTTTTTTTTTACATACCATCAATAATTTTCTTACTCACATCTCTACACTACACTATATTTGCATATTTTTTTGAATTATCAGTTAAAAATTTACCTATACGATTTGTTTGAAAATGTATAAGCAAGTGTAGATTTTAGCAAAAAAACAAATAAAAAGTTTTTAAGGGTCATACCATATATATGTAATATTTTTTTTAGCTAACCCTACGATTTCTGTTCGACAACGCTGATCAATTAAATATTTGATTTACTAACGCTCGTTACAAAGTTCAGACAAAAATATATTAAGCACAGTTTCTCGTTGAAAATAAAAACTGCTGGTTTTTTTTTAAATCATGGATGGCACGTTTACAGCTATAGAGGAAAAAATCAATAGTCGAAAAACACTTGTCTATGGGACAAATATCTCAGGAAAATCAGTCACTTATCGCTTTATACGTAAGGTTTATGTATCTCAATGGATAATTTTTGTAGCTCATAAAAGCAATTAATTTTTATAGCTACTGTTTCAAAATTATCCGTATAAATAAAGCGTGTATCATGTATCCCGACTAACAAGCGAAACTAATGTCTTTTTCGATAGCTTTATTGTTTTGTTTTTATATAAACTGTGATATTATACTTACCAAACATTCCGAGATGTCAAAATTAGATGTCTCAGTTAATTTAAGAATTCAATTTGAAATTTTAATTGCCATAGAGCGATAAACATGTAAATATAAGTGTTTTAAATCTATCAACTTAAGTGTTGCCATCTGATATTATTTTCGATACCGTTTTCCGAATAGAGTTGATTCAATTTATTTTTAAAAGCGCATGACATTGTTCATGGAAAAATATTTACTGTGAATATAATCAATATTTAACTGCTATAATTAGCACTAGAATGCATGCATCTCTTGCTATTGTCGAATGCAATGAAAGTTAATTTTAATATTTAAATTTCATTTAAATAATAAAATACTGTGTTTAGTACTATCCCCAAAATTATATTCTTAAGATTACGACCAGTTTGGCTCATCCCGAGCATTATCAACTTATATATTAGCTAATATTTCGCTACAACGAGCGAAATATTTCATAACCTTTATACAATAATATAAAATTTTGGTATACCTTTTACAATAATACAAAAATAGTTGAACGTTGTGTTTTATCACACGGTGAAAAAATAGCAATGTATTTTAGTTCTACAAAATTATTTTTCGTCAGAACTACTACTACTACTAAATAGTTCTGACGATGGCGTGAGCCAAAATAGCTATCAACTATATTTGTTAAAAATAATTTTGTAGAACTAAAATACATTGCTATTTTTTCATCGTGTTATAATGGAGTTCTATCAAGTGAATGCCAATTCAATCAATAAAGTTGTGTTTTATTATTTAAGTTTTATACTGGACGTGGTTGTAATATTGAGTTTGTACGGATCAATATAAAAATTTGAATAAACGTCATATGTAGGTGAAATAAAATTATTTTTGAATAAAAACATTTGTTTAAAAGCTTTTTTTAAATTCATCAAGGTATCAATCACAAAATCTTAAGAACACTGATTTATGGTTTCGATGCAATCGCCAATAACAGTTCAGAAACTTCATCTTTGCATACTTACATAACGATTGATTACATTGATAGTCCATTTGCTTTACTTGGTTTTTTCATTTGTAGTGAAATAACAAAATTACAAATTTAAGTCGCTGCAATTTATAAATGATATAGACCAAGAGGTTTGTGTGGACTTAGACCATACATATTTTACAGAAAGGTAAACAATTGTTTCAAAAACGAAAAAATCGTTATTCCCGAATCGTGTACAACTATTGCAAATTGCAAAGGTTTTCTAAAATAGTAAATATCTACGAATTAATATGTAAATATCAAAGTTTCTTAATTAAATTTGAATAGTTTTCGGGATTCCACATTTTTGGTCAGTTTTGTTGCATCCGAGTGATCAAATGTCTCAAGATGCCGAAAGGCGAAACCTGGATCGTTAGTGACAAAACATTTGGAATGGTAAAAAGTTTCGAAAATTAAAATTCAATAATGAAATTCCATCAAGCACATTCAGTTGATATAATATTTTTTTCCTAATTATGTATATCATTGATTTAGCAAGGTTCAATGAATCAAAAACTAATTTAAAATAATTTAAAATATTTTTTAACGACGAACTGTCAATATGTATGACATTTTCTATCAAACAACGTAAAAAAGTTTCATAATGTTAGTACTACTTTAAGTATGTAAATTTTATTCGGAAGAGGTTAATGAAGTGAAGTGAGGTGCAGTGTGGGATTTCCGATCTTATCACTTGATAGGCTACCATTTTCGTATAATTGATCGGCCATATTGAGTTTCACTTCTCTCAATATGTAAATTGAACAAAAATATGTTTACATTAATCGCCTCTTATGATAGAGAATCTCGTTTTTATTTAATGACGATCAAATATAATTGACGGAGAGTTAACTTTGAGGCTAAATCATAATTATTTTTAATACTACAACTTCCGGACATGTGAGCCGAATACAGGTTTTCTATTTTTAGATTGATGCATTTAAATGACAATAATTTTAGATTCCATAGACACGAATGATTGTTTTTCAATTAAATGGAAATTTTGAAATTATTAAAATATGGAATTTTTAATGTTGCTAGAATAGTGATATATTAACAATTCTGTTGAATTGATGCAACAATTCAATTATGTTTAGTAATACACTGTATATTTCAAATGTATTATATATCTAATGGTTTAATGAAATAATGGGTACATAGGCCTTTAAATTGATTTTAGAATTAATTTTAAGTCCCGTAGAACGAAGCAAATATATATATACAGACATTGCCGTTTTATATATAAATATATATATATACGGCACGAGTAAGACAATAGTTGTGTAGGGTTGAATCGTCGAAATATATTGGAAATTATTACTTAATTGATTTATGAAATATTTAGCATTGGAATATTTTTTATTAGGCTCACCTGGAAACAAGTTACATTAACATTTTACTCTAAACTGTATTGTATTATATTTTATGTATACTTCCAATAAATACAGTTTTAAGAAGACTGTTTGACAATCAATCGCAAAGATAATATCAAAATTTTAATCGAAAAGTCATTATGTAAATATACGACAGCGAACGTATTTAAAATAAACTCGGTGCAATTTATACATATATATATAAATACACGGCTATAGAATTCAAATAAAATCTATAATTAATAAATCGGTTACGGTCGAATCAAGCCGGTCATTATTTATAAGTCTACATGAAATTAATCAGAAGAAATAAAAAAATACAAATAATAATCACCAAAGCAGTGAACTGTCAAAATGTGCTAAAATGATTTAATGATATTGCTGCAGGCAAAAGTTGTTAGCAGTAAATTGATTCTAATACGTGATCAATTATAATGTTATTACGTTCAAATATTATCATACAATTTACAATTAAAAAAACAATCTGATTACAGATTACACAAAATGGCCTCTGGTTGTTCTGAGCGATGAATTTAGCGATCGTTTTTGACATGTTATATTTTGGACGGAATATTTGTTGTTTTTGTTCGACGGAAAGGATTTAAATCTTCGATAACAGAGCGATAATGACTCCATGATTGGTACCTGCGCAGTTTTCAATTTAGTATGTACGAACACTTAGGTTTTTGTTTCGTAAACATTTTACGTGGAATATTATTTATCGTCTGTGAACGAATACTGCGAAATGCAAATAGTTATTGTAAGACATTTTTCATACTTCACGCGTCATGTGGAAAATAGAATTCAAAACCACATAATTCATTGAAAAGATCAAACCTTTCAGCCTTTATGAGTGGTCCAAAACGTTTAAAGTCACTAGATACTTTTATGAACGTCTGGTATTATTTTCATAACTCAAGGTTACACTCAGTCGACCAGTAAGCTGTTGGCTTCCTTGACAGATTTCATAGGTTCAAATATCAGACAAGCAACATTTTTTTTCAGCCAATTTATCAATTTCTATTTCGGTGCAGTTAGCATATTAGTTACAAAGTGCACGATAAATTTAAAAAAAATAGCGAATCAAATTATCGCAGATAAATTGTTACATCGGTAGTTAAATGAAAAAAGTGGTCATTTGCTATACTGTCGGCCATTTTGAAGTAATTGAAGGAATCTTCTCATTAAAATTAAAAATCTTTCGTTGTCATGAAAGGATTTGCTACTTAAATTCAAACTCTGGTAAAGTGTTTAGCTGCATATGCTGGCTTGATTAGGAATTTTTTGATCACTTTTAAGTTTGATAAATCATCGACTGATAATGCTCGCAATGGGCGAAATAAGAGAGTGTTATGTTTTATGACTGCTAACTATGTATGCATCATTTGTTTTAGAACTTATACTAAGCCACTACCGTCGAAAGGTTTAGTACATTTGAGTTGCCTAAATTGTTAAACCACCTTTTGACTTTTTCGCTATAAGTTATCGTTGGCTCAATCTTAGCTAGTACATTTTCCGGATTTCATGTTTTAGTGAACGATAATTAATTCAAAATAATTAATCGTAGTATAATTGAGAAGATTTTCCGACAGTAAAATTGTACAAGAACTGTATTCTGGATGTTGAAGTATAAAGTTTTATTGATTGAATTGGCATTAACTTGGTACAACTCCATTAAATCACGGTGAACAAATAGCAATGTATTTAAGTTCTACAAAATTTTCAAAGATATAGTTGATAACTATTTCGGCTCACGCCATCGTCAGTACTACGACTACGATTATTTCTGATGATGGTGAGCCGAAATAGCTATCAACTATATCTTTAACAATTTTGTAAAACATTAAATACATTTTTTTAAATACATTGCTATTTTTTCACCGTGCTATTAAGTTTTAAATGTTTTCTGTGCACCTTGGCACATTAGTGAAAAATGACTTATGCTTTGTTAGAATTAAGCCTTTAGCCTAAAGTTTTATGTATAAAATCGCTCTGAAAGTGAAATATTATCATTGAAAACATGGCCAGCCAAGCATCTTGGCTTAGTCAGTTCAATGACAGGGTGTTTCAGCTTTGGTTTAAGCTCACCGGTTAGTGGTTACACATGCAATAATAAATAATTGAAAGTGCGGCCACGCCGAGCTGCGAATCTTGACCGCTTCACTGGCACGTTCGTGATTTTCGAACCGAGATTTTATTGCCAGTAGCGGCAAGATATTTAATTTTAATATCAATCGAAGATTTAATGTTAATAACAAAATTTATGCAGCAGTAAAAAATGACGAGCTAACTGTATGGAATGTTTCTACTCGCTGGGCGATCCATAAAAATGTTTAATTACGAATTGATAATAAAGCTTATAATAACCTTTTATATAAATAATTGGATTGATCTAACAATTTATATATCTTATATATTTTTAATTTAGATTAAACTTAATTTATGATATCGACTGAAGGTGCTTGATGGAATTTCAATTTCAAATTTGAATTGTTGTAATTTTGTACAATTCCACATGTTTGTCAGTTCTGTTGCATCCGTGTGATGGAATACCGTAAGATGCCGAAGGGCGGAACCCGGGTCGTTTGTGACAAAACATGTGGAATTGTACAAAATTACAACAATTCAAATTTTGATTAAACTTGTTTGAAGTACATAATTTATGAAAGTATTTATTTTATATAAGGCGGGTGTACCCTAGCCGTAGCGCATTGTATCTTTACAAGATGCGCATTATTATCTTGAAGCCTTATAGGTGAAACCATTTTCATATTTTACAATTATCGGATGTGAACAATGTTTTCGTGTGTGACAGAGAGTACGAATGAGATGCGGTAAGAATGAGGTTTGATGTGTTTGCAACCAAACGGGGTGACAGTTTTTGAATGGCGGTGAGATTGAGATGTGACAGTTTTACAAGCAATTAATTTAATGGCATTTAATGAATCCTTGCGAAAGCTCACGCGCGGTAACAGACACACCTGTTAAACTGGTGAAAATTTATTACTAAATTTGCGTGCTTGGTCATTCCCTTTAATTCCCATTCTTGAATTGTAGATCTGAACATCTGAACTTGTCTTTGAAAGAAATTACAAATGCTATGCAAAAGGTTAGCCAGTCCACAAATATCATATTTATACAAAACGTCGATGTATGATAAAGTGGTTTGAATGACTATAGAAGATAATCGATTTTTCAGAACATGTTTTCAGTCAAGAATATAGCATCGCGTTGTTAATTTTATAGAAGAATGTTTTTGTATACGCCTCGAAGAAATAGCAACTGAGCCTGCTGAAGGAAAATTTCCAAGTTTATATTCGTATTATTATTCGCAGTCCGAATGCGTAAAGGGTATATGTAGTTGTTTTCGTATATTCAAAGTTTCATCTGACAGAAGAGTGAGAGAAATTAAGTTATTTCCATAATCTCAAGATAACCCTTTTAATATTTCATGATTTACGAATAGGCACTGGTAAAATAACCGCCCCACCGATTAGCTCAACATCCTTCTTGCAGTCTTTGATTCGCTGCTTCTGCTGATGCAAGGATTAATCAATTATTACTCACTCCCTGATTATATCATGAAAAAATTTCATGACGATATCGGAGAAAATTGGTAAACTTGAGTAATAATGTAAGCTTTTAATTTAGCAAAGAGAATTTCTTAGTGTGTTCTTGTACAATTTTTCGAAAGGGTGGGAACAATTCACAATATTTAACTATCTTACTTGATATAGTCACTATCGTTTTTTTCTTATTAAAATGAAGAATCATCAATTTTTAATATTAAATAAATCTCTTATTATATTGACTGAGGGTGTTTGATGGAATGTTAATTTTGAATTGTTACTATGTACAATCGAAAAAGTTTTGTCTCTCACGACCCGGGTTTCGTCTTTTTGCATCTTCAGGAATTGTATATATGTATATATGAACCGACATTCAATAATCCGTTTGCGTCATTTATATAGCAGAGAAATTACAGACAACTACAGCTGAGAGGTAAATATATATCCGAAATAATTTGAATAACTAATGATTTGATTGTTCATTCAAATTAATAAGGAAACTTTTAAACAATACTGCCTAATGACTTAATAATACAAGATATTAGGCAAAATCAACTTCAATTTCCAAAAAAAAAAAATAATAATCTTTGTTAGTAATAGAAACAACAGAAAAAATCAAATTTCAATCTCAAGCCCCTCTCATCGTCTAATATAATACGTAACGTCTAATGTACGACATTCTGATACTGTACACATAAATACGTTATATACAATATTTTCAAACTGTTCATGCAGAAAAAAATGTGAAAGAATAAATATTAATTGACATCTATAAACATAATTTACTGGTTGTTATATATGTAAAACGATTGCTATATCTTTTAAATCGTGGGAACTATTATAAAACAAAAATGTCGATTTGAATACATTCTAAAAATTATTATAATGATTCTTTATAGGTTGTATTTTTTTATATTATATTGTAGAAATAATGCTTCATAATAAATATTTTTAATTATTCGATATTCAAAATACAAATCAAAATGGCTGAACCTGAAAAACATGGCGTCTGTGCTAATATTATATATCAAATTTTCGCATGTAATCCAAATCCAAAATCGTGTTGCCGTAACTAATCATCCTTCAAAGCTTTTCATTATAATTTATAACATGAATTCTTTTTTATTCATCACTCGGATTAAAATAGTATTTAAAAAAAACATATACAAAATACGGCTTGGAAATAAAATTAAAAAAAGTTTTCATGGGAAGCGATGGTGTTAATAAGAAATGTATATAAAGATGAAAGATGCAGGTGGCGACTAGAGTTGCCAGCGTTCATAAAGATGTGTGATTAATTATTTGTTACAAAAAATATCTTTTGACAGTTAACACGGATCGTCACTTTTCCCACATAACTTACTGATTTGATATCGTACAATTATAATGTTGTTATTATTATCATATAAAATACAGGGTTTTTCAATAAGAAATGGGCGTAAGATGTCGTAATAATATATGCATATTTGAAATTATTTTAATAACTACTAATTTGATAAAAATGACATTCAAATTTGGAAACGATTATCTTAGAAACAATACAGCCTAATGACTTTATTGCCAGAGATTTTCTCAATAATCAACTAGCATTAAAATGCAATTGCATAATTTAATACTTAGATACACATACTTATATTAAATCTATGGGTTATATTATAATTAAATATCAAATGACCAATTGCAAAACTCATTTACAGATTGTTGTCTAATTGAATTAATCTCATTAAGGGATATAGCAATTGATAATCAGGGATATATAACTAGTCGGTTAATAGAGGCACGTCTCTTGCGCGTATAGGGTCCGATGAATCGTAGAATGAAAATTATTCTAATGTATCCTGTAATGTTTCCTGCTACAACATATCACTTTCCTGCTTGGTAATCTGATATTAGAATTTTGATGAGACCACAGAAACAAAAATGTAACTAACAGCATATTGATATACCAAAGTTGTTCCATTGTACCGAAACACTCAACACGGAGACAACGCGAAAGTCACACAACATAAAACAGCTTAATTTAAAATCATATGCCGAGTGCGTTGATTAATGAAAAAAAACAGATTTTAATCAAGGTGATTAAGTTATTGTACAAATATTGATTGCAAGATAATAATTACAGCAGAAAACGACGTCATGATTTGATTTATTATGTTCGGTTATAATTACGATGAATTTTAACCCTTTCCATGCCGAGCCGTGTAATTGGTATTACAACACCAGATACTTGAAATGAAATTCGATAGAGTTTGTATAAAGTAAACTTTTGAAGGTTTTTTTAACAAAAAAATGAGCTTATATATGATTTTTACGATGCGAACAACATTATGACACTGCTTATGAGCTGTTTCATATATAACAGTTGAGACGTTAGCAGTCAGTGCGTTTAGAATTATAACATAAATAATATCAGATATAGTCGTCGGCCATCCTTCTGCGGTGGAACTACTCATAAACAGATTTTTTAAATCGTGGCTGTTTCTTCCGAAATATCACCCGTTCTAATGCGTTTCAGATATTGTATGATTTTTGCTGTTTTTGTGAAAGCACTAATTGTAGCATCGTAGAATCCACGTTTTCTCATTTAAATTTCGATATTAATTTTGAACAATATAACACATTTTTAGTACTATTTCCACAATATATTTTATGATCAGGATAGATTATTATTATTAAATGGTATGATACAAACTACTAAAGGAGCTATTTATACGCAATTTTGACTTAATAATTAAAAGGTACATAAAACATTTATTTAAGAATTGATAAAACTATTTAAAGGCAATCATACAGAATATATCTTTATCATTGTATCATATATATATATATATTATTTTATGATTGTTTTGATGTAAATTTTTTTCTAAGTTCTTACACTTTGATAATATATGTATAGGTTTATTTTTCACATGACAATTTAATACAAGTTTGCTTGGAGTGAGTGGAAGCCTTAGATGGGTACATTGAGACTCTAAGCCAGCCATACTCATTTTTTTTTTCTCCGGGCCGCATTCGTATTTTTGCTTTTCTAGGTGGGCCGCAACATATTAATAGTAAATTGTAAATGTAACACATACTATACTGCATATGTATGTATGTATTATGATGTCAAAAAAACTATTTTTACTTTTTTGTGAATATTTTTTTATTTATAATATATAAATAAAAAAATAAATAAATAAGACTTACCAGCATTAGAAGGGGTATAAAATATTTTGTTAATAAAAGGAAATTTTTCTGCCAAAAGCAGGCTCCTAGATACAACTTTATAACTTTAAATTTGAGATGAAAAGAAAAAAATAAAATGAAATTTATGTGAGTTATCATATTGAGTCAAACTTTGAACTATTTTCGTCAAATCAGGTTCCTGATTACTACAGGCTACTCTTAATATATCATCAAGGTAAGGATCAGTAAGTCGATTTCTATACACGCTCTTCACATACTTCATTTGAGAATATGACGATTCAAAGAGATACGTAGATGAGATATTGAAAATATGTCTAAAACAACACCAACAAAATATTTGGTGACTATGATTATTTTGGGTCGAACATAAGAGCTATTTGGGCCGTATACGGCCCGTGGGTCGCAGTTTGAGTATCGCTGCTCTAAGCTGATATGCGGTCGCGCATATACGTCGTTTGCAGATAACGATGCCCAAGTGAAGTCAATATGCTTTTAATAAGTAATAGAAAAGTTTAAAAATAAAACAAATTTTCTTTGTTGGTAAAACGCTATGCTGAAAATTATAGTTCTAATAATAATTTGAGGTTACGTGAACATGAATTGTTTGTTCTTCTAAGGTAAATCGACAACCAGTTGACATTTTTCATATATGTAAATCAGATTTTAAGCTGTCCAGTTGAACGTGAGTGAATTTAGATGAATTATTTTTTACGTATGTACGGCATAATTTGCTTAGAATAATTTATTGCTAATTTTGAGAATTTGTAACGCACGATCCTATTGAAAAGTTGTAAAATTAATTTTGTTTGCTTAAACATTTTGAGTAGGTGGTGATTAAAAAAATCTATTTCAAGCCATTTTGTTGACTTTGTTAATTGCGAATGATTTACTGTTGACAAAATCCTAAACAGTAATAATAAGATGCTCGTTAAATTCAATTATGTCGACAATTTCTCAACGCCTGTTGGTATTCAATTTTATAAAATTATTATAAAATATTCATAACACGTAACGTGTGAATCAATAAAACTTTTTAATTAATTCTAAAATTTAAGTTTAAAATGTAAATTTGACAGGACCATCATGCTTAATGATTAATGTTAACTTGGCATACAATGTTTTTTTCTCAATAAAAGCAAAGCAGTAAATCCTAAAGTATTTGACACATATTGCTGATTGTAATAAATATTGAGTAATTTATTTGTTGATTGGACTAAAAGTGTTTAGCTTTAACTTTTCTTATTCAAATTTTAAATGATCACATATAATTCAGTTAAATACATGTCCTCGATTTACGACTGAGATACGTTCGTTAACTTAGGCTGCAAGTTGAATTCGTTGACAAACAAAACATTTCGTTAAAAAATGTGGTTTAATTTCAAATATATTTGATCATATGTTATTACTTATTTTGACGATTAGAAAATAACGTGAAATTTTAGATAAAAATAATGTGCCGTCAATATATATTATTAATTGTTTGAATTGACATTTACTTGGTAGAACTCCATTATAAAATATATAGTTGTGACGATGGCGTAAGCCGAAATAGCAACCAACTATATATCTTCTAAATTTCTAACTCTACTTCTAACTAAAATACATTGCTATTTTCTTACCGTTTCCTATTATTAATATTTTAGTAAATGATTACAGTTTTCTCATGATGAACTTAATTTATATAAAAAAAATGAATGATGTGACTTATTTACATTTAAATAAATATGTAAATAAACAAAATAGTTGGTTATGGATAGTCACCTTTGCATCCATTTTAAGTGACTTTAGGGTGCACTATATATTCTAGAAGAATCATTAGCTCTTATTTGTTTGAAGATGAACGTAACAGTACGGTACCTATCAGTAAACAATGTTATAAATGGTTCAAAAGTGGTGGTGTTAACCAAATTTATGGAGATTATCAAGCAACATTAGGCAACATTTTAACACAAAAATTAGCTCTTACACAACAATTTGAACTAAGTAACTTTCCTATATTTTTAAGTTTCAACTATTATATTAATATAATATAATCAACATTCTCAACGGTTGAGACAGTAGTAGTCACAGGGCTTATAAAAGAAAATACACTGTTGAAATGACTACATGACGTCAAATAGCACCGTGTCGACTTTGTTAAAAAATAATATCTTATCACTAATTAAGTCAGTATCATGAGTTGGCCATATGTAAATGTAATAAAACTGTATTTCTTATTGAGTCAATATTTATCAATTAAATTTTCGAGTACTAATTTACCACATTGTTAACCCTCTAGCTGCTATCATCTCAACTGTTGAGACGGCTAGTTTTGGTGTGTTGATGGTTGATAATCAAAAAATTATAAGTGTCTAAATATATCAATGAATACTAACTGCTGATTTTTAATAATAATATTTATATTCAAATTAAAAGAATATATATTTGACAACCATTAAATTCTTTCTACTCTGTTGTGAGAAGTATTGAAAAGAATCAAATACCATTAAAATGTGGTTATAAAGTGATAAATTTTAATTAAAAAATACACTCATTTTAAATGTAGTGGGGTTTTAGTGGGATAAAATATTAGGAGACGCATTATAACACAAATAAATTTTATTTTTGATATTTATAAGAACATACCAAGGCAGAATTATGGACTTAATTGTTTGTTCAAAATTGGATGAGAACTTAGTTGAGCTCTTGTATTTTATGAAATTTTGACAATTCAATTCAATTAAACAATCATTAGTATAGTGATATAAATAACTACTTTATTTTTGACCATCTTTGAGCGGATATCATATGAGATTGAGATGATATTACGAGACTCCTTAGAAACGGTATTAAGAAGTAAATATAATTTTAATTAAATTCGTTCCTAAAAAAGTTGAGCTTTTGATCGGGAGCTTTGGTTTTGGTAATTATTAATTAATCATATAAGATTTAATCGCTAAATGAAGCTTCCAAAAATTAGATTTTCCCATTTGTTTCACAAAGTTCTATCTTAAATCTGTTCAAAGCTGTCGCTCTTAACGGCTGGCCTTTCAATTTAAAATTAATTAATTTACCGAGACGCGTTGAAAAATTGTGTTCACGCAGACGGGAATTTTCAGAAATAGCCTAACCTTTATCAGGGTTGCTAAATATTTGGTTCCCGTAATATCTATATTAATTATTAATTTCTAACACAATGAAATATTTTTTTATTATTTCTGTGTTGTTGAATTATTTAAGTACTGGGCTATGGGTCGAGTTTCAGTGTCATTGGCTTTGTGATAGAAAGTTTTCAATTAATTTATATATTTGTGTTCTAAGCCTTCGAAGCGAGGTTCTAAATTTTCCTATCATTTTTCCATCCAATTAAGAATGGAATTTCACTAAAATATAAAATGTAATAGACTGAATTAATTATAATAGTAAAATGAAATTGTAACTCCACAAATATAGCACATCATATTTTGATATGATTGCCTGGGTATCAATCGACTAAGAATTAATATAAAATGCAATACTTCACAATAAAATCACTGGATTCGAATAATGGTGACTGGTGGTTTTCATAGTTTCACAGTTTTAAAGTCCACGCGAATTCAGTTTGGGTAAGCGCACAATCCAATACAAGTTCTTAATTAAAAAATACAATTAAGTACAAACTGAAAACGTTTTGATTAGTAAAATTTTTAAATCTAATTTTTTTTTCAAGTATAATGCTTTTTGGATATAGCTGGGTTGCCTCAGCAGCTGAGACGTTAGCAGTCAGTGTTCTAAAAACAATCATGGCATTTAAATAGCTATTGTTTGCATTTTAGTCTCTAATGACTCGTAAACTCAAACTAACTGTAAGTCAATATTTGAAACTAAATGATAAAATATCAACTCATTCTCTGCCGAGTTATATAAATACCGAATTATTAAATAGTGTTTGGAGATTATGAGAGCAAATAAGGCTACGTTCAAAATCAAAAGCTAATTTAGCTCAAGTGCAACGGATTTCACATTGTTAGCCTTCTAATGAGTCGATACAAAAGTAGTTTTAAGTTTATATAAAAGTAAAAAAAAAAAAAAAATCATTACGCCACCACCCTCCTCTGTTCGGGATAATTGGTTATAGGCTCAATTTGTCCTACCTGTTTTATAGGTAAACTACAATATTTGATAAAACAATTTGTATGTAATAATCACACCCTTCGATTTTGAAGTCGACTATCTATCACTTTCGTAAGCGAAGCAGATTAAATCAACCATTTTGTCGAAACAGTCAATAATTATTAATTTATAATTGATAACACATCAATGATCACCATACAATTAATAAATCATTATCATTATATGTCTAGATGCAAATGATTCATGTATAAATAGAAAAAAATGCTTTAGGATATCGTAGTTGGAAATTACTCAAAAATTACCATTTTGAAAAATATTTAATCTTGAATTCATAATAATTAATTAAATAGTGTTAATGTTGAACTAACTTATGGAAATTATCAGTTGATGATGCTTGCGATGAGCAAAACTATTCCTTATCATAATTTATATTGTTGAAACAGTACTTGTACTTGCGTTTTTATTATTATATTTTTTGTTTGAAAGATAATTAGAGGCTATGAACGTTAGAAACTTTAATTTATTTCACATTATCTGTTTAAAACTTACTGTGATACATATGAATTCCATCATTAATTCATAAAACAAAATACGTACGGTTTTTTTTCACAGTTTTGTATCATTGATATCAGGAAAATGCATTCAAATTTTAAAAATTGGTACTGCACAATGTCTTTTATTAAAAAATCCGATTTCATTATTTTTTTGGATATTAATGTTACACTGTGACAGTGTTAGAATGTGTTAAGCTTTACTTTTCTTGTTAGTAGTAATAACTAACGCGTACCAAAAAATTTAGATTCATTTCCATAATTTTATAATGAAATCAAATTGAAAATAGTAAATAGGGACCATCTTATTGAAAAGGTTTTTTTATGCGTTTTTATAACAATATAATTATTACCGTGTTACTGTATTAAACGCGACTACCTTTGTATGCGTCAAAACGACATTCCATGAAAATTTTTTTACAGCGTATAACATCATCAAATTAATAAGACGTTTTTTTAGATAACCACTTTGACATGGATCAGAAGCTTCTTTCAATAGTTATTATTTACTGAGGAATTTGAATTGCATCATAGGACACACTGTTCATTCAACGTATTTTAGAAATGATTAATTAAGCGATCATTAATCAGTTTACATATTTTTAATTAGAAATACTTTTTTTTAATTAAAAAAAATAATAAAAGTAAAATGATTTTTAAATTACTCATTTTGACCTGCAGCCGTGTAGTAACACTCTAGGGTTAGATTATCCAATTGAGTGTTTAACCTCTCAATATATCTACATTTATATAAAAATTAGATGACTTTGTATTTCAATTCGAGTCGATCATTTTTTACAGTGTTGATTAGTAACAAATTGAAAATTAGGATGAAGGTAGCAAGTGTTGTTTTAAAACTCAAAATGGAAAGATTATACTAAGTTTTGGCCCGTGCAAAACTTCATTGAAATTGGACTTCGCTCAAAATCTATAATTAATTGTAATACCACCGGATTAACTTCCGTAATACGTATATGCGTTTTAAAAAACATTGAAGTTTGTTAAAACCGATATTCCTGTATGTATTGTACATTCAAATGAAATTCTGTATTGCGTTAGTTAACCTTTTGCACTCAAATACCGCCATCGATGCGGCATTGATTTTTCTCTTATAACTCGAACGACATCACAAGTCATTGATTGTTAATTAGACTTTATTTTTGTAGCCCTTTGCATTTGTCGGTGATATTTCTTAATTTTGCATTCATTAATTGCATTATATAAATTTGATTATGTGTAATTTTTTTGAGTTGTATACGTTCGTTTCTCTATTTTTTTAGTTGGCCATAATTTAACTGTATTTATTTCGTGAGAACTAATGGCTAGAAGATAATTATTATGTAGGGAAAAATTACATCTCTTAACTTGTTTATAGAGTAGAGATTCTGGTATTAATCTTTGACTGATTAAGTATCTCTATAAAATAACAACTCTTGCCGCGAAAGCTGTATAACTATTAATATACAACTTTCCTAATTATAGAGGTGCGAGAAGAAATATGAAAACGAATAACAAGCTACCAGCTATCTATATTTTCATTAATGAATGCCTCGCAAACAAATCATAACGTAATATTATTCCAGCAATAAATCTCACTAAAAATAGCCACTTTATCATAGTAATTAAGCAGTGCCCAAGATTCGTCCTAATAAAAGAGTCTAATTGGCTTTAATTGTCAGCGAGGATAATAGACCAGCGCTTTAACTAGTTGATTTAAGTTCAGGTACAGTCGCCTAATGAAATACGAATTCTGCCTATTATAATTGGTAGACTAGAGCCACGATTAAAAATCATAATGAATAGATTTCCTGATAGTCAAAAAAGCTAACTCTTAATTTTTTGTTACATATTTCAAATCCATTTCTTCTCCCAAAAGTAAGCATATTTGATTCCAATTATGATCTGCTTGAGCCCAGCTTTGACCTGCGATCTTTTCCTAGATAAATAAAAAAAAAAAAAATTCTGGACTGAAATATAGAAATCTATTTGGAAAATAATTGGAATGAGGAAAGAAGCTCAAACCTGAAGTGACGTTTATTTCATCATATATTTTTTTAAGCAACTGTTTATTACTCATTTCTCTGCTATACTTTTATTTTCGAATACAGTAGAACGCTGACACGTTCCACAATATCCTGGCCACGTGCGACTGGAATTTTTTTTCGGAAAATTGTTTTTAGTAGGAGTTTTTTGATATTATTGTTCTTCAAGGAAAAGACTAAGCATTGATTTTTCGATTGAGTAAAATTATTTTTTTTCAAATCCTCGATCATATTTTTCATTAATGAGGCATCCGTTTTTTACTTTGTTTGTTACAACTGTTTAAAAGTATTATAGAGTTATGTTAACCTATATTTAATGCATAAAAATTGTGTCAGAATAACGTAAAAAGCCTCCGAAATAAAAGGTGTACGAACTCGACAAATTATTATTATATATCCTGGTCACCGGCAAGATTCGGAACTAGATCACATTTTAATTCTCGCTCTAGCGTAAGCTTAACGCAAGCTTACTAGTTTAAGACGAAATAATCTCTATACGAATTAATAATATTATCGTATCACAAAAATATCTTCGCGACACCAGCGCCCTCACTACGCGGCCATCTTCATAAAGTTGACCTGTAGAAATATTCTGGTTAGTTAAAATAATTATAAATGACAGATTCTTCCTCCCATGTATAAAAACTTACTTTCTTTTTCAAAAACAATTGTCACTTCTTGTGTGTATATTTGACATGGAAAAGAATTGTGTGAAGTTTTTTTTAATTTCTATTTTTAGTGTGGCAATACTATGATATTTCACTTGAGCGAAGTAGTAATTAATCACACTTAATGCTTCAAGCAATATTGTATTTCACCAGAGGTGGTCAATCTTTTGCACATAATACATCATGTTTTCACAGATGAGTACAGACGTGTAAGATAACAAAAAAAATTCTTACTTATAAAGTTCACGGTTGGGGTTGGAAAACAGGGATAAATAGCTTCATACTCATTGAAACTCAATTGTGCCTTGTTACAATCGCAACGCGCTTGACTTTATCTCATACAAAAATACATTATTCAAATCCTACAATTTAAAATTGTCAAAAAATTGGACGATCTTGTAAGTAAAAACGCTTATAAAAGCACTCGTATGTTGAAAATATGAAGATGGATTCAGTTATGGAGCCTTCCCTAAAACACTAGCTAAGCGCAGTTATACAATTCGCGACGTGTGACGCGTGTACCACGGTTTGGTTATCCCTGTAGTACATAATGATTCATCTTTAACCTCAGCTGGTCTGATAGTTTACATCAGATAAAAATATCTTACGGGCAGCTAACACACAATTGTTTGAGTGCCTAGATTCACTTCTTATTACGAATATTTTCGATGGCTGGAAGAAAGCAGAATATAAAACTAGAGTAATTTTGAACAAATTCATTAGCCGTAGTCGTGTAAGTAGAAATAATACACAAAGAAAATATAGACAGACACATCAGGTGTTAAATACGACTTATTGATGGAAATGCATTATATTTTAATATTAAACAATAATGATAGTTGAGCACTTTTTTGTTGGTAGTATTTTTTAAAAATACGTTTTTTTCTTTTGATGAGTCAAATATGTCTTCTTCGTAGAGAAGAATACACCCAGTCTTTTTTTTACGCGATACATTGGTTCCAGAAAACGGCGCGTAAACAAAAACGCGTAAAAAAGCACAACGTTCATATAATTTGACAATTTGGTTCCAAAAATTGAAATATCGCGTGAAAAAGTCCCAGAAACGTATGAAAAACCAAAATTTGCTCTTTAAAATTTGTGCAAAAAAAATATACATATATTTTCATGTCTTTATTGCTTATAAAAATATGAGACTATAAAAACATATTTTTTTAACTTACATGAATTATTCGCTGCTGTCACTCTCGGTTGCGAAATTTTATCCTTTGAAAGTATTGAATTTTGTATGAATCTGAATTTTGCTCGGACTCTTGTATATCGGAATATGTATGAAAGCCAAGTTAAAACTGTCTTTTTTTAAATACTCATGCAAGTGTGAATTATTTTATTTTTAAATGCTTTTTACTTCAAGAGTAATATTTTTATCTTCGGTTCGGATTTATTTTTTAACATTTAAAATATTTGGACATCATTGGAGGGCATTTATTTGACATAATAATTCAAAGTGGTAAAATTTATGGCCGAGAAAATGCTATTCAACGAATTTAATAAATGCATTGTGTTTAAACAAGTTTACGAGCGGACACATATCTCATCATTTTACGCAATTGCATTATATTTCTTTACACACACTAAAACATAAATTCGCATAATATCCGATACACTTGTCAACATTTGGCAATTTTATGTATATTTAAAAAAATGGAATGCCTTACAAAGTTAAGTTTTAAAAATACACCTATTTTTTTGTTTAAAAAAATAATGAAACGTACATGCCTAGCATCATATATAATTTTCTTCTTTAAAACAAATTTGGGGAAAACATCGCGTAAGAACGAGTGAAGCGAGTAAAAAAATGTAACGGTGCCGTCCAAAAACTCGCGTATAATCGAATTCGCGTAAAAAAAGGACTGGGTGTACTAAAATAATATAACTCAATTTGAGTAATATTTCCATAGTTTTATATAATCAATATCAAGACCGATTTCACTCATCACTAGAATTATTAACTAATAAAATACACACTAAAATAAGCTATTTATTCAAAAAAATAATTTTATATAAATCGTGTATTAAAAACAATCTAAGAAATCACTAAAAAATCAATTTATAGGGAATCATACAAAATATTTATTACATCAATGATGTACTCAACTTCGAATTGATATTTAAAAATAAAATCAAATTAAAAGTCCATCGCCAGTTTAAATATAATTAATAAAAAGAAAATTAAACAATCAAATAACGTGAACTAAAATATTTTTGAAAAGATAATTCAAAATTACTTTACGGTCCGCGGACGCCACATTGGCGTCATTTTCGAGACAAATGTAACGATCCGAGAACGCCAATGATGGCGTCTTCGGATAAGCGCAGGTATTAAAAATAATATGAATTTCAATTCTTACTTTCAAAAATTATCGATAGATGGATGAAGAATATATTCGAGGTCTAAAATAAAAACAGGAAAAAATTATTTCGATGTAGTTATAGCGAAAATGTGCGGACCGTAAAGTGTTAATCAAACTCGTCAATAGGCTGTTCGAAGTTGAAATGCAGCAAATAAATATTATCGTCTATCGGGTCAGAAGTTAGTATTATTTAAACGTTTACATAGACTAATCCAAGTGGTTTAATAGTGGTAGTGAAGGTATGTATTTAATCATTTAAATACATTGCTTAGTACTGTTTCTACAATTTAATAATACAATTGTCAGGAACATCAGTCGATGAGCGAAACCGATATTAAAATTATTGAAAAATTACTCAAAGAACTACTTACTTATTTAACTACTTAGTTACTTGTAGAGAGAGTTATAACATAAAGCTTGTGGTACACTGTTAAATACATCTAGATAAAACGTAATAACTAAAAATAGCAAAATTTCGCATGATACTTAAAAGCTCTATGTCACATATAAATAATAAACGAGGACAATAAAATAATTATCGAATCCATCGAATGTGTAAATTATTTAGAGGTGTTTTTCTATACCTTAGTAGGAAGTATAGAAACATAATTATAAAAGAGTCAAAGCCACACATAATTTATTTTTAATGTGTTTTACTTGTCTTCTGTCAGCCAACTTTGAAATTATATATCCTGTTCAGGACATATAAAAGTTCATTATGGCAATTAATACGATTCTTCATTTTGTCACTGTGAAATGTGATCCTCTTGATAAATTTGGTGTAGGTGTAAAAACTGGTTGTAAATATCAACAATAACAAAACATTTTTTTGTTTTTGTTCTGTAGTATTGTTTCATATTTATCAACCACTGAGGTTACTCAATTGGATGTGTTAAATATGTGTTATGTTAATTTTACATTGTTTGGTCGATGGAGATTTTTTGTGTTAGATGAGATTGTATCGATAAATCTTTTTAGTGATCAGACAAAGTGGTGCGTGAAGATAAAGACACAAAAAAAATAACATAGAAAATATTTTAACAGCTTGAATCCTACGTAGACACCAGTTTTTTTAAATTTAATTTCAAGATTTTTATTTTAAAAAATCATTTGTATAAATAATTTGTATAAATTACTTATTTGATACATATTTTATATCTTACCAAAATAAAAGTGTTGCTTTGTAAATGTAGAAACGATATTATCAGGAAGTCAACTGAGTAGGTTAAGACAAAATCTACTTTAATACAATAAAAAAAAGTATTCGTCTGAATTCATTCTCATCCACTTAGAATACGTCGTCATTCAAAGAAAAACTGTTGAAGATTTTGAAACCTCTCTCCAGTGGCATCTCCATTGGCAGACTGGATCCACACTTGAGAAAAACAAAAATGCACATACGTGATTTCTCAAAAAATATCAGAACCATACAATTTGACATTATCAAGGATGGCAAGATTCTTATTTTGGTCTCGAAAAAGTTTAAAATAATATGTGGAATGATACGTTTCTCTTCAAATAACTAATTATGGAATTGCTTAAAAGGAAATCAGTTGGCTAGATCCATTGGTGGTATTCACTTTCTTCTAAGTAAACAAATCTTACAAATTTCTTCTGAGCCTTTTCCACTATGACAGTATGTATCAAGTCCCTTGAAGCTTAAACAAAGGACTCACTCTCTAGCATACTTCGTATTGAGGTATTGTATATCAATTTAAAAATTGAAATGCTTTGTTTTAGGTAATCTTAATGCGACTATTGAATGTTAGTTTGCTCTCGAATTGTACACCAAGATCCGCTTTTGACATCTATGTAGATTTGTGTAAATTAAAGAAAACATCACATTCAAATGTATATTTCGTACAAATATATAACACACAAAAATTGATGCATGCAGGGCTGCATCGCAAATTCAGAAGAACAAAACAGGAAGAGTATGCGTCTTATACTCGAGGAAATATAGTATTTATTGTAACACGTATATTTTTTGCGGCATTGTAAAATTGTCGATTGAGAATTGAAAGAACGATATTCCGACAATAAATATTGTATGTAACTGAAAACACTTTATAAAAAAATCGTCAATTTCTAGAGGGCTATAAATATTTACGCACACAAAAAATGCTTGTTATTTATATGTAAGGTATTGAAGCGGTTAAATCTCACATAAATACCGATTTTTTCGTACTTAACTACTTTCAAAAAACGACATGATCCTTCTATATATTTAGATTGGCTACTGTCGATGTTAATGCACCGACGTTTTAATTTAAAAAAATACGTTAATTTTATTTATACACTCGATAGTATAAGACTTCTCATTTTATTATTGCGTTTTATTTCACAAAATGTTAATATAACACATAAAATGGTTAATTTAATTACAAATTAAAACAAGTGACTAAATTTCCATTTTAAATTTATCTTTAATATTTAGCAAAAACATTAAGTGCTTATAAATACAATTCTCCTTATTTTGGATAACATGTATTATGTCGATATTAAAATATATGTCACTCGGTAATTAATTTATTAATATCTGGACCGGTTTTTCGAAGAAACGTTTAGAGATAAAATAACATTTATTATTGAGTCTTTCAAATTAAAACTCACATTTTTTTATATGATAGTATTAATTAAATTTATCAGTTTTATTTGTGTGTTTTATTCATTAGTTGAAATAAATTATTTTGGAAAAGATGGCGCCCTTAGCTTGTCCGATTCATTCGTAAACAATTCAGAAATAATTAAACAGCAGAATTTATTTACTTATAATGTGTAAAAATATACATGTTTTTTGTGCTACGTTTGCGTTTATCATTCTCGTATATATAATATGTATACATCCATACTTTTTGATTATATTTCATGTTATATGCTTTGAAATCGGAAACTAGAAACTCTAACTTCCAATACATACTAAGCCATTATTAATTTAAAACACTTCACTCTGTTTTGGAAAGATTTGAAATAGTTATATTGAATTAAAAACTAATATGCATCGTTTTTATAACACTGTGTAACAAGAACTATAGTTCTGACGATGGCGTGAGCCGAAATAGCTATCAACCTATGTCTTATAAAAAAAATTGTAGAACTAAAATACCTTGCTATTTTTTCACCGAAAATGCCAATTCAATCAATACATTGTTTTTATTCTGAAATTTTATACATGTTTTTGTTTCACAATCCAAGTTTCGCCTTTTGGTATTTTTAGGCATTCATGATTAAGCTGAATTACCATATATATAGTATTTATATATTAAGACTAATTTCTAATTTTTCAATTTTAATATACTGTAAATTGACTTTTCAACAAGGAAAATGTTTGAAACAATGATTAGTTTCAAATTTATGGAATTAAAAGATTATTGCTGTATTAAAAAGACAAAATTGTTTTCTTATTTTATATAATTTTAAAAAACTCAGTAGGTTTTTTTTTAATCGTGAGAAATATAGATATCTTTAACGTCATCTGGGTTAGTAAACATAAATAATTTAAACAACAAACATTCCTTGAATTAAAACGTGACCAAAATGCATGTAAACAAATATATTTCTCATTGTTTGTTTTTGATTGAATCAGTAGATAAAAAGAAATACTTCTCTAGGTGTACAAATTAGCCGTACATGCATTTTGCTCATAACTCATAATGTAATAGGTCACATGAAAGATTGTTAGTTTTTATTTATATCAGATTTTACCGCACAGCATAACTTTAACTAGATCTGTAGTTTATTCAGGAAAGCATTTAGTTAGTGATAAATGAATACATATCTTCATCGTACGACATTTTTGACGTTTGTTTGTTTATTGATCATTTATATTGCATCATCATTGGGTGCATGTGAAATGAGGAACTTGCCAGACCAAAGAAAAAATGGCTTTATTCTCTCATTTTGCAGATAAATATGATTGCTAAAGCATTCATATATCTTTTTCTGTATGTGTTTTACTTTAATAGTTAATAATAATCACATTTTTAGCCGTACGTAAAAAATTTACATATCAGATCAAACATCAAAGGTTTGCGATTGATGAAATCGAGTCCGCCAATCGTTGTGAGCGCATATTTAAATTCTTTAATGTTGCCAGAAATTATAAAAAAATAAGTATTCAAATAATTTCAAACAAGAAATTTATAATTTTTATGAACAAATATTAATTTAATTTATTATTTGAATTGTCATTTACTCGGTGGAATTCCATTATAACATGGTGAAAAATAGCAATAAATTTTATTTCTACAACATTTATAAGATATGTACTTGATAGCTATTTCGGCTTACGCCCGTGTCAGTTTTTTTATTTTATTTATTTTTGTTGTAACCGATATATGACAACAGATTATTAATTATAAACTAGAAACATCACCTAAAGTAATTCGGTTTCAAAAATAAATATTAGCTAATTAAAAACTGTTCTTATAATGCCAAAAAAATGCTAGGGATTTTTACCTGGCAAAATAGGCTGGGACTAAAAGAGTTTTTTTTAAGATATCAAGTTGATGGAGCGTTAAGATCTATGACGCGTTAGCATCAGAACTCTTCAAGTCTCCTTCATCTCTTATATAAAGATTTTTTTTATAATTGTTGTGTCGTTGCTGACAATCTTAGGCCGCTGCAGAGCTAATATAAAGTAAAATTTGGGGTAGATTTTTTGCCTTTGCGCTTAGGAAAGTTATTCTTACCATTTATTGAGCGTTTTTTTTTCGAATGGGTCCTTTATTTAACAAGGTAACAGAACTAGTATTTACTTATATTTTTGATGTTATAATATCAGATATTGACGCCGATAAGACGATGAAGAATTATGTGAGCGTGGGTAGAATGGGAGGTTCTGTTTATATTTCGTGTTTAAAGTCTTTCAAAGGCGGCTCAGTCTCGCCCCCTATTTTAGATTAGGTTTTATTTTAAATTTATTCTATCGACTTATATGGAGATCTTTCATTTGAATGAGTGTTACGCACAGTGAAGTAGTTGTTGTAAACATTACTTTTATACGTTTCAATTGCATTATGACGTTAGCTATGTATAAATTTACAAATCAACGTATGTGTGTTTTTTTGTCCTCGTTCGAAAGATATGAAACTTATGTTAAGTACATTCACAGGAAAATTTCTAGCATATCACCCCGCCAAAAAAAGTTTAGGTTAAGGTATATTTTCTAATCTTTTTCTATCTATACATATAAAAATCAATGTATGTGTGTGTGTGTTTGGCTTTTATGCATTACTACACCATTCATCCGATCGATATGAAAGTATTAAAATTTCAAATGAATTCATTTGCAAAGTTCGTGATTATACTCAACCTCATATAGGTTTGAAACCATTTATATGGATTGTTTTATATGATAAAAGCATTATACATTTAGATATAAAAATAGTCTAAATTGTATAAGTTATTAATATTGATGATCGAAATGAGCGAAATCGGTTCTGATCTTAATAATATAAAATTTTGGGAATAGTACTGAAAATTGTATTTTATTACAGCACAACGAAAGTCAAAAGTCACACCTTCAAAGAAACTGGAAATGTTCTGATATATGAATACCCGGCCAAACCACGAATAGGGAAAAAATTAAATTCTAGTGAAACGTAAATTTAAAAATAAATACATAGCTATAAAATTAAGGAAACATAAATATATAGTACACTTATACACATATCTTTAAATTCGTGTATGTATATATTTTAGACGATATAGCCTTCAAATGGAAACATCTCAAATATGCACTAGTAAGTGTGTGTGGGTGTAGTAGATTATATTGATTGAATTGGTATTCACTTGGTAGAACTCCAATATAACACGGTGAAAAAATAGTAATGTATTTTAGTTCTACAAAATACATTGTTATTTTTTCACCGTGTTGTAGTAGAGTATGTTCACGTGAACCGGCTTCAGTGTTTATTGCTTAGCTCTGCAACGATATCGTGAGCGGTGGAAGAAAAAGACCACAGATTCATCATTTCTTCTCGAAATAGTTCCAAGTTTCCGAAGAAAACACATGCTTATTAGGTGAGCATATACGTGAAATAAATATTTAGATTGCACTTTGTATTCACCTTAAGAATGGAAAAAATACGCGAAAATGGGGCGAATACGATACACTATATATTTCGGCCAAAAAAACGTTTGTCGGTAAAAAATATACATACCTTAATTGATTAATTTTCGTCCGCCTCTGCAAACCATAAACAGCCCGTGGCGAAAATTAAAAAAATATATTTTTATCAACACCTTTTAAATGTCTTCATCGAGGAATAAAAAAAAGAAAATATCTATGACGGCTTAACCAAAAGCCCTTCAATGTAATAATTAAAATTTACATAAAATATTAAAAGAGATGGCTTGGCAGAACAGGCGTGGCTGCTGCATATAATTTATTTTTTCTGCGAATAAACATCGGTTGGTTGCCACATGCCTTTTATCTATTTCGATTTTAACTTATAATTACTCATCTTAGCATATTTTAGGAATAAACTTAACTATGTGTTTTCTATTAAAAATAATAACGTTATAATTATACAGAATCACGAAATGAAACCCTAAACCCATTGGTTTCCAAATGAAGATTCGTCGCATTTTCAATGCGTCACCGTTTCAACACAAACCCACTTTTGATATTAAAAAAAATATCAGGCATACAAGACTTCTAAAAAAATAAATTGATACAAATATTTGCCAAATTTAAATCTTTTGGACGATCAAATAATATTTTCACTACCACATTCGTTATACCCGTTAAATTAATCTTTGGATCCGTAGAAATAGAATTTTGTGTTTTTTTTTTTTAGCTCTGTGTTCAGATTTTATTTGGACGTCCTTGGAAGATAAAATCTTCAAATGCTTTACTTTTATACTGTCTATCAACTATACTAATAATTTAATGCAACATTTTCCCTGAAATATTCAGCGATTCATTATTTGACTTTAAAATGTTTTTGGTAATGGTTTTTCATATTTATTTCTTAACTATAAATGGAATTTGAATTTGGCTTTATTTTTGATAAGAAATTATTAAGAACGTTTTATTTGAAAACGATTTTAATTCAGTTGGATATATTATATTTTGTATGTTTACATGTAAATAGTGTTATTAGTTGTGACCAATGACTTTGCATTTAAACTATCGTATCATATAGTTTTTAAGTCATAAAATTGTATAAATAGCCTTATTTTAATTTCTATTGTATCAGTTTATATTATAGCAAGCGGTGAGCGTTCTATTACACTTTATTTCTTTTAAAAATTTCGTTTTATTATTTAAATGCAATACTTTTCCGCCAAGAGGTGAATCTCAATACTTTAAACACACAAAATTAATAAGAATGTCTTTAATTGTCTTTTGTTCTCTACAAATCGCCCAAAATAGCCAGCTATTCCAATTAACAAGTGAACTATAATAATTAAGCGGAATCGACTGTGCATATTCAAAAATGATGCTTTTACAATGCTCTTTCATGTTTTATCATAGAATACAAACACAGTGCATTAAAGAGAACAGGAAACAACGGATTTATAAACAATCAATCTAATTGTATCATTCCTTTAATCTTGAAGTTATTGTCTCATTTGAAATTGCCCATATGTGGTATAAACGAATATATTTTGTTTATAAAGATATCATAAGGAAAAATTATATTTTTCTAACTCAGAGTGCAATAACAGCGCGTGAATAGTTCATCACAATTATTAATAATGATGACGGTGTTAGAGAAGATATTGCAAGTGAGAAGTTTCTTGGTGGTTTTTTAATAAAGATGCGAAGCAATTTGAATTTAAGATTTTATTGGGGGCTATAAATATTTTATACTTTTACAACATTTCATCAAATTAACACACCACTGCAAGCTACCGTCGAAATTTATCTTACATCATGTGCCCGATTTTTTTGAATATCTTTTTTAAAAGGTTCCCAAAATACGTTTCACATGAAATTTTAGAAACCTTTTTAAAAATTTTTCTTGTGGTCTAAGCCTGAGTCTAAATATAATACAATATTATGATGCTAAAGTCAATACCTTAATTCATTTTTCTTCCGAAAAAGATACTGTAAAAATATGATATACGTTTTTATAACTATTTTATTATTGATTGATTGCCGCATAGCTAGCTCATGACCAAAATATTTAACCGAGTTTGGCCCGGGACCGAATCTCTATTGTCAAGCGAGCGTACCCATGAATTTTTACCAGACACTAATGAAGCTTTCGCAGTAGTGGTTAACAAATTTACGCCGAGTGTAATCGTTTTAGGTTCTCTCTTACTTTATACAAATTGAAGTTATTTTATTAAATGCTGCTATTGCAATCAATTATCAGCGATGACGAAAATCAATTGTGTTTAATAATTAACCTGGATTTAATTATATTTCTTTCTAATTATTATGATTGGTCGAACTAATGGTGATTTTTATGATCGTTACTTAAAATGTTTCACCATTTACCTCCTTCCGGTATATAAATGTTGGTAGTATTATGTACCAGCATTTTAAAGATTTGCCGAAAAAAAATATACAAAAATCATTAGGTTTGGTATAATAGTGCTAAGCATTATTTATTAGGCTTGATAAGTTTCTTACCGCTAGTAAATCTGAGAAAAGAACTGCAGAATAAAACAAATATTGCATGTTCAGGTGGTTGTTGTTATTTTTTGGTAGAAAGGCATCACATTGTAATAACAAAACATAATGATAATTAATAGATCATCATTAATATGATCTGGTACGGTTTTGCTCATCGCGAGCATTATTAATTGATGCAATGTAAAAAAGGATACATGATGATTTAATATTTAACAACCACTGATATTTTTAAATGAAACTTTTCGTTGTGAAATATTTATAAATATATAGATATGAAATCATCAACACTTATTACTATTGAAGGATTAGCTCTTAATAAGAAAACAATATTAAAATAAATCTGTGAAAAATCGACGTTTGAAATATTATATTTACTTATGTGAACGTATGATATATACAATAATAGTATAACAATCATTTTTTGTCACAATGATAACTCTCTTACGATGCGTAGTATGCTATCTTTGACTCATCGTTATGTTGTAAAGCATTAAGAATAAACACGGTGAAAAAATAGCAATTTATTTTGTAGAACTAAAATACATTGCTATTTTTTCACCGTGTTATAATGGAGTTCTACCAAGTGAATGCCAATTTAATCAATAAATTAAGAATAAAGGCTGAATGGGATTCCCCTAATGTTGAATTGATTATAATTAACATTCAGTCACATACAAGAATTTAGTAGTAAAATGAAAATCAGACTAGGAAGGAGCAAAAGCTTCACACTTTTGACTGACCACGATAACTTTTTAGTTTTTTTTATACTGGTTTTTCTTTATTGAAATCATCTGTATCGCGGTTTTTTTCATTGCGTTTTCTGAAAGTTTGTTTTCATATAAAATATTTGTTTTTTATAAATAGTGTCATTGAATTTTTTATTGTTTTAGCTGATAATGCTGGCGATGAGTGAAATCGGTCCTGATTTGAATAATATAAAATTTTAGGAAGATTAAAAAGAATTGTATTTTAATTAATATGATGTTTTGTCACACACGGCCCGGGATTCGTCTTTTGACATTTTCAGTCATTCTAACTGATGGACTCAACAGAATTGAAAGACAGTAAACAATTTACATAACTCAGTAGAATAGAAAAAATAACCACAAAGCTAGGAGTTTAATATATATATATATTTGAAACAAATTATAAAATGTATATCTAAAATTAGTTGTTTTTAAATAATTAAATAATGTAGCTCCGTAAATATTTTCAAATTGGTAGAATAAAAGTATTTAGAAGATAAATCGAGGAAATGAGAGAACAACGAATGCGGGATTATTTAACATTGTATTATGTATGGTTTCGAGAATGGGACGTTATAAAATAAACAAGACATCCGTTTGAGTGAGGATGTAAAAAGTAAATAAGGGTTAGATTATTATTATACTTCATGTTCGACTTTGGATTCTTGCATATGCTTCAAATAATTATTGTCCACTCAATCGAAGCATCGTGTATAATTAATAGTTTAAAATAGCTTTGTCATTCGCAAATACCTAAAAATAATTTTTGATACCGTTTAGTATCATTTTTTAAATATACATGAGCATATTCTGTTAGACTCTTATTTATATAATTTCTAGCAAGTTCCAAAGACACTTAAAATCACAGTGACAAACTTTTGACTGCCCAACGCTCAGTATGGTAGTGTCTTGAATGTTTCGGGATAATTATTTTGAGCTGTCTTGTTTTTCCGAAAAGGAGTGCTTGATTTTTTCTCCATCGTTGATTTATCTTCTAAGCGTCAAAATATCTTGTCACCAATCGTCATAAAAGTCATAAAAACTACATGTTATACCTGCTTATTTCAACAATTTCAATGTTTTGTGACAACCAAACAGATTTATTACGATACATAGAGAATTCAAAGATTAATTTAAATCCTCTTATGGGTTGGTCGTCAACCATTTGACCACGTTCTCATTAGTGTCAGTTGATTTTTACACACAAACTTTTTTGTAACTTAATAAACAAAAGTTGTAACTTAATAAATAGTTTTATTGAATAAATTTCTTCAACTGATTGACTTTAAAAATGATTATTATTATATTTTTAGATATAAATAAAATACAATTAAAATCATCAAACTGTACTCAATTTCTAATTCACGATCAAGCTTTTTCAAGAACTTTCAGGCATTACATTACACGTATGCAGTAGAACTGAGAGTCAGTAAATAGTTTGCACCATGTATATATATATATATATATATATATATATATATATATATATATATATACAGGAAGTATTAAAAAATATATACCCTTACGTGAAGAGCTCTATATACATGTGAAATAATTTTTATTACAAACGTTTTGATAATAATATTTCACATTATAAGTAAGTATATTTTATCCGTGAAATAGAATGCATGAATATGCTAAAAGACAAAATTCGTGAGTGACAATATTTCATAAATGAAGTCATTTGTATAATATTAGTACATACAACTTATATAGATTATGAGGTGCATTAATCAATAGAATGCAATCAGCCGTCTCAACGGATGGGTGAATATGCCTATTAAAATTTTGCAAATAATTTATCACATATGATATATTCTAAAACATGATTTATACTGATAATGAACATAAGAGTATCTTTTGACTCGGAATATGCGTTTAGTTTTTACTTTACGTATTGTATGTCAAAAGTATTCTTATGATAAATAACGGTTGACAACCACTTTCCAGAATGCGTGTCATAAAGTTTTCCATCACAATACGAAATTGTAAAAGTATTTATTGACTAAATGTTTCAATAAAGCTGTTTTGGTGTAAGATTTTGACAGGCATTTAAGAATTAAAATTCCTCAGATAATTTTAATGAGATTTATTTGCCGTATTGTGAAAATTAAATAATATAATTGTGCCGAAATATTCAATAAGTATTTTGAATGGTAAGCTTAACTATAATATTAATGCTCTTGAAACTTTGAACATTGGCCTGTAGTTTTCTTCTCAATTTTTGGTATACGGAGTGCTTAATTTAACACTCGTTGAAATGTTTAGCTCCAAGCCCTTTTGATAAATATATGATCATCGTAAATAAAAACTAATAATTAAAAAAACAATCGCTTGAATTGTGCTCCCTTTTGTTTAATTGTACAAATAGAACAGATGACGACTTTGCAATTAATTCCACAATTTAATTTATTGAGCAAAGCCGGACTAGCAAAAATTCCTCCAAGGAAGTTTAATTCAGTTTGTTTTCAGTCTGTTTCAATGCGTCAAATATCAATATTGGAAGATGGTGTTGGATGAATTTGATGAAAATTAAAAGAAAGGGAAAATATCTGGCTTCAAAGCCACAGAGGCGACTAGATGATATAATGGGATTTATCCAAACGCCTTCAAATAGAGAAGTCCTAAAAGTGTCTTCTGAACATTTTTCACCTCTTGTCAAGCTTTTATATATATGCTTGGTTAATATGAAAAAAAAGCGTTTCGAAAAAACACTACTAAAAAGATTTTACCAAAATATCAAAGGAACCCAAACACCTAACTGACTAATTGCAATATCTTTTACCCTTCGCTAAATAGACTCTTTTTTGAACATCCGAGACACAAAATTATGATTTATTACGTGGACGAACATCTTTTTTTTTAATAAAACATGTTAAGTAATATTCTTAGAATTTTATAAATATGATCAATATAAAGACCGGTTTCGCGCGTTGTGAACATTGTCAACTGATACAATACAAATGAGAATACGACTATTTGTATAAAATTTTGATGAAAAATATAGAATTGTCGAAGTAATAATAATCATTTTTTTTTTGTTTAAATGTAATTCCTTTCCACGAGCTGGTAGTTAAAACGTTTAGATTAAGCGACAATTGCTGAGGAAAATTAAATATATTTATTTAATAAATATAAGTTACAAAAAAATAGTTTGATGCTTTTGTACAGAAGAAAACAGTAGTTAGTATTCACGAGCAAAGTAAAGAATTCTCAACAATTTATCCTATACCATCCAACACGAGGGCATAAGCAACTTCCTTGTGTCCCAAATAATAGACCTTAATATAATACTAAATATTTTTATTTATGTTAAATTTGATGTTTAGTGCTATGCATTTTCAATATGTATCTTTCTCTTTAAATGTTAAACATTCATCCAGTGAACATGTAATGACATACATCATTACGTCTAACATGAAAACATCTATGGCATTAAAAATCAACCTGACAGATAACATGATGCGTTGACACAATAAAACACCATCAATTTACATTTCCTATGATTTATTTATAATGAATGCATTCATCTCAATAACAGTTTATTATTATTTGAAACGTCAGATGATTGCTTGGGTCTGATTTATTACTGTTTATTATAAATAATGCGATCAAAATTGACCTACGTGTTATTAATTCATATCCGTTCCCGACGTGGAGCACATGGTGCCTCAACAGAAGTTTTTCTCTTCTAATGTGTTGACTGTCACTTCTTGATGGAAATTCATGATATTTTATATGATAAAAACACATTTTTAGGACTCATTTCCACAATACATTTTATGATCAGGGTTAAGATTATTTTTCAGAACTTTTTGTTACTCAGTTGTTCACGATCTCGTGTCTAATTCATAAATGTTAGTAACAATATTAGTAGAGTGTTGTCCATTGAGATTTTTTTGAATTTAAATCGTTCCTAGCATGGAGTATATGACCTACCAACGGAGGCATTTCAATGCAAGTTTTTCTAGCAGAAGTAGAGCACGTGACTTAATACTGTTTGTTATAATATGATGAAAATATTGATTATTGTTAAATGACATCAATATATAAATTAAAAATAAAATTTATATATTCCTGGAATAAGTAAGACGATATAATTTCTATATCATATATCTCAAACAGTGTACAAATCTAAGCTTTAATTTATTTTAACAATAATTCTGACGATGGGTATCCGAAATAGCCATCAACAAAAATATTAATAATTTGTAGATACAAATACTTGAATAATACAAAATGTTAAACGAGTGGTTAATGGCCACCACAAGTTACTTTTTGACATGAGTTTATACCGAAAGTCCTGGCTATGACTAACCTACAAACATGTATATTTTCCCTTTTGTGATGAAGTAAATGCACCCATAACTAAGGAACTATCATAATAAAAATTCTTTAGATTTTAAATACTTATCTTATTAATTCTCCCAATCTCTACGCTATAGAGGTCTGTCAACTGTAACGTGTCAAGCATTGTTGCTTAAACTCTATGAGTGCCTAGCCAATTATGAAATATAATGGTACCGCTGGAAAACCTTTCTCTCACCCGGGCCAAAATATATTGCTTCAGATTCTTTTGATTGATTTGTCTCGATTTGAAAGCTTTCAAAAATTAATATTTGTTGTGTTTTGGTTCCTCTCCACCTTCCCATTACAATTCTGTAAAAGAGCGTAGTCAAAAAGGAAAAGTTAACTTCTGGGCCGTTTAAGTCCTTTGCGTAACATACACGTCAATTTACGTCTTCCTAATACCACAAGGTTCCAACATGTATTTTTTTAGTTAAAAACAAATAATTTTAAATTACGACACTCTCTCTAAAAAAACTTGTTTATTATTTGTTTTCAGAAAATGATAAAATCTAGTCACTTATTAAATCGGAATTTTAATTTACATCATTCATGATATATAATTAGTGTTCTTTGGCTTGACTAATGGGTAACTTCAGCGGTGGTCAGCTAATAATCCAACGGCGTAAGTCAAAATGGCTATTAACTATATACCTAATAAATGTTGTAAAACTAATATACATTGCTATTTTTTACCGTGCCAATACAATATCATTGAAAAGTATCTTTTCATCTTTAATTTCTGTTGTCCCGACTGTTGAGACGGCTGATAACAATCCATCAATATTCAACAAATAAAAATATAGGAGAGTTAACTCGTTGACTGCTGAAAAAATACTACCGCGTATACACGTATTTTGGAAACACGTTTACACGTGTAACACATTTTATTATGATTTGCTAAATTTATATAAGATGGTTTGTCAATATTTGGCATCATACAAACATAGGGTAACTCTTTTTGCGATAGATGCTTGATCACCGTTTTTTCAATATGTATGTTAGATTACGCGCTAAGCAGGTTTCCTGCATACAACGCGTTGACAGTATCAATACTTTCGCTTAAGAGCGAATTTTTGTAATGAAATGTAGACTTATTTGTCTTGACAATTTCCATTAATTCTATAAAAAAAAAAAAAAACACCAACACTACAGAATGATTTCGTAAAATATTCACGTATGGAATATTCCTAATGTAGCTCAGCAGAAAATGGATTCAAAAATATATTTTGTTAAAATAACTATTGTGTGGTCGGTAAGTTCCGAACGGTTCACAGCCTCTGGTTTACTTTTATAGACGAAAACGCTTCGAAGTAAATTGCGCGTTACGAATAAATTTCAAATGCTTCATAGGTTTTTACATAAATATCGCTTCATTATAGTAATCAAATAAAACTACATAAAATGAAGAAAATAAGTAACGATAGATTTGTTGTTTACAATTAGTTGTCAGAGATATTAAAAAATCCCTTGTAGATGTATTAATTGGCGCTGGTTACAAAATTGAGAAGGAACTCAAAATGAAATCACAAGATATTTTAAATATTTGCAAACAATATTGTTTTTATTATTTAAATGCAAAACTCTCGCTTAAGTCAACAAACATTGTTTACATCTAATACCGTAGAGTGAACATGGGTTTTGCTATGTATATTTGTTATATACATGAAAAGAAAAACCTTATTAGTTAAGTTTTCACTTATCTAAAGGTTTTAATTGTGTCAAAGGTTATCCATAATTAAAATGTCATAGTCGTAAATTGTTTCGCGCAAATCCCACGGATATCAAAATATATTATAAAATGTTTTGTTACAAAGATCGATTGGTTGTAAATTGTCCATTTAAATTGTTGACCAATTAGCAAACCGGTGAATGCAATGAGATTTCAAAGAGCAAAAAAAGCGTCGGTCTAAAGTCACGATCGATTCATACAGTATTCATTTAATTTTGTTTTTACCTTGCCGATTCGTTCAACTAAACAACGTTTGACGTTGCGTCGACCAGATTCTATTATATTATATTTTTGGTTCACCGGTTTTCAAAATGTCGTATTGGCAATACCGATAAACGTTAAGCCCTCCTGCGACACTCCCAGGGTTTTTCTATAGCACGAGTGGCAGTACCTCTTAGAGAGTTTTTTTTCTATAAAACACAAAATTTCCAGGTATAATTAAATATATAATATTATAGAAAAGAAGAATATTTGTCAGCAGTCTCTCAATCTTGTCTCAGTCTGTCTGTCTAAATCTAATCTTGTCTAAATCTGTCTCAGTCTCTTAATTTTGCTTGAAATAGAATCCTGTGACTGGTGAATCATCACAAAATACTCCAGGGCCATAAATCACGAAATTTTGCATTTTTTTGTAGTAAAGTTTATGAACATTTTTAAATGCACTTTAATATGCAAACCATTGAGACTCTCAATATTATTATAAAGCTATTATAATAATTGAAAAATCGGCAAAATTTAATTAATTAACTATAAAAAAGTAATCTTAAAATCTGGCGAAACAATTTCTTTGCACACTGTAATTTCATGATAATTTTTTGCGCGGTAAAGTTTTGAAACAATTTGATTAATTGTTAGGATGTAGTCGTCCAAATCCACTGTAATAATTTATTTCTCCTTTCAATGGTCAATGACTATTTTATTTCAAATTCACTGATCGATAAATTTATTGCATTGTTTTTATAAAAGATTGAGTAGAGAGATTGAGCAGAACGTTGGCTTGTATATGTCATGGATTACAAATCAATGAGTTAGTGAATGTATTTTTTGTTTTCTTCGATAAAGAATTGTGATTTCAATGAAACATCGTAAATATTTGAACTTACAAATTTATTTGTGAGAATTATGCAGGAGTTTGACCACATCCGATTGTGATCTCATGTTAAGTGAATTTCCAAAGCAATATATTCCCCGTGAGACCTTTTTAATACTAAGTCGTATTAGATTTATATACTTTTTCACAGAAGAGTTTTTTTATTGTTTTATTTATATCATGCGTAAGCCAAGACAGAATATTTTACAAACTATAATACACAAAGTATCAATAACAAATAATTAAGCTGTAATAAAATTTAGGAATTTTACTTTAAAAAAATTTACATCCATTCGTTGGTAACCGGACAAATAAACACGATGGGAAAAAATATAGTTCATGTATTGGTGAATAAAGAAATTCAAGTCAAATGCGCAACAATTTTAAATAACAAGTAAAAGTCATTTCTCTTCAATTTTTGCTGTGTAAAAATAAGTGTTCCCACATGACACTGTATTTTATTGTCACTATATTGTTTTGTCATACTGTTTTGATTCGACACTGTGTTTATCATACTTTTCTGATCACTCTTAATGTGTTACCTTGCACTTCTTGATGGAAAGGCATGATATTTTATTAAATATATTGTGTAAATAAGTACTAAAAAGTGTGTTTTTATTATTTAAAATATCATGCCTTTCCATCAAGAAGTGACAGTTAACATCTTAAAAGTGATATAATGTTGTTTTGTCCTTATGTTTTGAATTTTCACTGTTGTTTTGTCCTCGAATAATATATGTTGGCAAGTTCGTTGTACAGTTGTTAAAAATTTGACTTTAAATTACGTATTTTTAGTACAAAAAGTTTATCTTTAAGACCAGACTAGTATGAAACTGTCAATACTTCTCATTTTTAAGATCGTATAATAAGGGGAAATTTAAGGAACCACAAAATTTCATATGGCAGAAAAAAATGATAATTCGATTCAATCAAGTTATCTTTTTATAAAATTGATTGTAATAAGATTCCGACCAGAGACAGAGACATTTCAACCGAACCTTACGACGTTGTCTTTTCGGCTACAGACCTGACTCTTAAAATATCTACCGTAAAGTCGTGTGATTGACAATATTTGTGAGATGTGTACGTTTATTTGACCTGAACACGCACACTTCATGATTTGATTATTATTCAAGTTATATGCTTTGAAAACGGCATATATAATAAGTGTATACTATAAATGCAAACTTAAATGCAAATAAAGCAATCAGCTGATGATTTTAAATTCAAATAAAAATAAAAATACGATAAGAATTTATCTCATTTTTCACGGATATAAAATCCAAAGATAATTTTCTTTTTAACCATAATAGTTTTCACAAATTTGACTACTGAATAATATTTATGTACAGATTTTTAAAAATTATGTCATAAAAAAGTGGTGTGACACGTGTTTCGATTTTTTAATACTCATCTTTAAACTAACTTAAGGCATAACTTAAAGCTATTCATGATGCAGGTAAAAACGATTCTTTTTATTAACTTAAAAATGAAAAGAAGTGTGGGACTATTTTTTACTGAACGACTTAAAACTTAAAAAGAATATGATTCCATCACACTTATTTTGCATTTTACTTATCTTACAATATTGTGAGTCTAAAGATGATTCCCAAAAAAGCGGAACACGTTTAGTTACATACTAAGTGGAATAAAAAAGAATTTACTTTTATTCGTAGATAGAGTTAGATAAATGTTTTTTCGGTGTGAATCATTTTGACTCTGAATAAAGAAAGTCTTCAAACATTTCAACGAGAAATGGCTTTTACATTATTATGAATATTATTCAATAGGATATGACATGTGTTTTATTTCTTCGGAAAGTATCTCCATAAAAATGTTTTGTCACAAATTTTACACTGATTTATTCGATATACGAGAGTATTGTTACAACCAATTTAAGAGATTTAAGTATTGTACGCAAAGTTTTCACACTATATTCAATAAAAAGTTAAAGAATTTCATTAATATGTCTATTTACAATTACTTTGACACTGCTGATATGTGTAGATAAGACCAATGAATTTATTTCGGATACATTAACACAAAATAACAATAATCTAAACATTATTTGACTTCCAATAATTAAGTGGCTATGTTTTAAATTTAAAAATGACTTTGTTACTATTTCTACAGATGCGTGTGAGCAAAGAATTAAATACAAACGTATTTAAATCATCAAAATGCTTTTCTACCCATTATAATATTTACGAACTTTTTAGTGATATTTGTTTATATGATTCACCTCAACACAGTGGCGTGTATATATCTGTGACTTATGGGTATAATTTGGTATTTGATAATTTTATATGAAAAACTAAAAAATATTTCAAATTTAATAAGCTGCAGTGGAACTAATAGTATAACATATATCACGGATGTTCTACAAAACTAATGTATTAATTTTGTTGTAAGTTGTGCTCTAAGTGTTGGTGAATATTTAAAATCTACTGATAAGAGTTTTAAAAATGATAACATTATCGAGAATAAAATTATTATTTGACTAACGATATCCACTGAGGGTGCTTGATGCAATTTCAATATCAACTGTATTTTTTTGGATGCGAAAGTCTTAGTGAGTGACTAAAAATGTGGAAGTGTAGAGTTCAACAATTTGTACAAAAGCATTATTGAAGAAAAATAATCTTTAGTATCAAGTTTTTTATGCTCGTTAAAAAGTGTGTTTCTTCGCCATAGGTATAATATTATATTTCACGTGAGATAAAATGGGGAAAATTTTTTGAGTAGTTCTCGAAAATTAAGTGATTTTTTGACTTGGATCATTTTGATAAAAAATAAGATTCATCCATCAAGATTTTGAATCTGTTTTATGGTTTAATTCATTCACCGTGGTAGATATGCAGCGCCACTGACAAAAACAGAAGATTAACATAATGAGATTCGATCCCACGTATCAATCTATCTGATTAATTATTGATGTATTTTTTTATTTCAACATGTGTGATTGATCGCCCATGTTTCGGTTTATATTTTTGTAATTAAATTTCTGGGCCTGCTGAATTACATCACGGTATTTACTTGCTGTTTGTATTCTTCTGAAGAGAAATTATAGGTTCCATGCATTATTTTCTGACACTCAACGTAGAAAAGATGTAATATAATCGATGCAACTTAGGTATAGATATTATCTTTCGACGATGCCGTCTTTTATTGAATCTTGAATTCCTGATATTGTTTCCTGGATTTGATAGAAAGATAGAAAGAAAAAAACAATTAAGACATTGAGAATCAGAAATATAATTTTGAAAAAATCAAACATAGGATACCTAAATCGTTTAACATATATAATGACGAAATGCTTGCCAAGCTTAAGAATTTAAATTCTTGAAACTTTGTATTGTACTTACACATGTTTTGTTACTCACAACCCGGTTTCTTAAAGTGAAGCCTTACTTATTCTCCTTTGCTAGATCCATCATGTGAGATTAGTTTAATGAGTGGAAAATCTCAAAAATTGAATGCTTAAAATAGGTAAACTGATGTTTGGTCTCAACATTACTCATCATTTTTTTTATAACCTAGAAAAAAGTTATACTAACAAGGTAATATTGAAAATTGAAAAAAGGAAAGGATGGCAACTGAGAAAGGTCCGGCAAAATCTAATTTAATTCGTTAAAAAATAGTGTTTGTCTAAACTCACATCTGAAGTAATACTATTGAAAATTTGTTAATACTCTTACAAGTGAAATTTAATATTAAAGCTTTCAATCAGAATGTTAAACACATATGAAAAAATAAATATGTATGCTACAATTAAAATTTTTCAGAATATATATGTTGTCAAACACTTCATTCGCGACTCATTAAAAGATAGTTTTTGCGCATTTTTATTACTATCCTAATATGTGGTGAATAAAAAACACTTGTTTATTATTTGTCATAGTAAAAATGCTTTGCATGCCAAAATATGTAATCGGTCGCTATTTGCATAAAAACATAATAGCTTCTCAACTATCATAGCTATTCAATATTTAAGCAGGTGAGAATTTGACACCTGCAGATATTTTAATATTCATATAATCAATTCATAATACGCGCTGCACCACAGCATTCAATAAATAAAATTCTTAATGTTTTCATACGTTAGAAAACGTGTTTGATGCTTGTTGATTAAATCTTCCATTTTTATAGTTAAATTCTATTGTACACATACTAATAAATGTCGATAATTATTATCACACTTCGAAAACGAGCCCCCCAGGGAGCCACTGGATGTATTTAAAGTACCTTTATTTATTGTGCTTTAAGAACAAAGAAATTTTCAATGTGATGTGTATATTATATTATTGTTTATGTTATAACGTGTCTCTACATCTCGTCGCATTCAATTTCACTCTCTCAGTAATCAATGTTACTTTTAATGTATTAAATTTAAATAATTAAAACACAATCTTTGGAATTATATCCGCAATTACAAATTTCTAAGATTAGGATCGGCTTCGCTGAAAAATCGATTAACAAAGCCCACGATAAGTGAAACCGTTTCTGATCTTAAAAATATTAAATTATGGAAATAGTATAAAGCATTGTGGATTTATTATTCAAAAGTAATTATTGTCTTATGACAAAAGTGATAATAATTTAAATCGGTAACCATATCAAAAAATTAAGCTCGACAAATTTTCGATTTGGTCGTTGATAGCTATTTCGACCTTTGCCATGGTTAGAACTAAGCTCACGCTTAGCTTTACATACTGTAAAAGAAAAAACAGACATCACTGAATATTGTCTCATTTATTCTAACATCAAAACTTATAACTGTCACTTCTTGGTAAAAAGGCATTATATTTTATATCATATATATTTTACGATCAAGACAAATATAAACAAGGCAGTTCATACAAAATTTCGAGTTTTTCGAGTTTGAGAATACATCGATATACAAAGTAATACTGTTGAAAATTGCTAATATTCTTATCAGTGGCATCCACATTGGCATGCTGATTCTGCATTTTAAAATAAAAAAACAATTCTTGTCCAAGAATTTTCAAAAATATTTCAGAAACATGCATGATTGCGTTACTTTGTGCGTTCGTTATAATGGTTTAAGCAGTGATGACTCGCTTTTGTTATACTTTTTTCTATTATATTACCTTATTATTATTACATAAATTTTTGAAAATCAGTTTCTCACAGTATCTGTAATTTTGTGTCTCACTTGTCAATATGTGTGTAAAGTAATGACTTTCGTATCGTATTCAATTACTGTTCAAATTAAATTGTGGAGAATACGTATTAAATAACTATTTATACCTTGTTCTAATTGTCACTGAGTTATTTTGACACTGTGTTGTTTTGTCGCTATGTAGAATAATCACTGTTCAGATTTGTCCAGTTACCTTGGTACCTATATGGCCAGTGAATGAATGATACAACTCGTCCATATTTACTTGAAACATTGTCCGTGACTGTAATTTTTCTCATTCCGCCATTAATCTCACAGCGTTTCCCAATGTGTAATAAATTATTTTACAACTGCACGGATAATACACCGCGTTGGTGATCAGGCTTATTACAAGTTTTTTGTAAAGCAATTAATAATAATATGTAATCGGAGATATGTATTGTTTCATAATCAAACTAAGGTGATGTTTTTTCGCATTGATAGTTAACTGACGGTATGCGTTACAATTTTTTTTTAATTTATTATATTAAATATTTCTTGTAAATTGTTCTCGCCACACTAACCATTCGCGTCAGAGCTCATAAACTTTTAAGCTATTAGTTTCGTCGGATAAAAAAGGATTTATGTTGTTAAAAAATTTAAAAAAACGTAACTGATCGAAAGTTATGTATTTATTTTAACCGGAATTGCCTGAAGAGCGGGTTTCTTTCAGATTTGTAGATAACAAATTCGTCTTCAATGTAAATAAAATATCTTTTCATAAATTAACTGTGGTGGAAAGTCATTTTTTTATATAAATAAAAGAACGGTAAGAATTATTTCCAAAATTTTATGTTATTAAGACCAGGATCGGCTTCGCTCGTTGTGAACATCGACTGATCAGTCTTTGAGATTATTTAGATGAACGAAATAATATATAATGTCCAATCGCTCTCCATAAAACAAATGATGTCATCAATTCGTTGATATTGTTGTCCATGGCTGAGTGAATTCAGTAAATCCAATAATAATAAAACAATTAACTGAAATCCAATAATAAAGATTGATATTTTTTTTTTATAATTTTTTTTTTTTTTATAAAAAAATTAATTCATATAAGACTAGCGTGTACCCTGCATGCGTTGCAATGCCACTCAAAAAAAGAAACCGCGACTTTACGGAATCGCCTCGTCGGGAGCCTCTCGCCTCCCGATTGGATAAGTCAGACTTGAGGCGAGGCCGGAGCCAATTAGAAACGATAAGCTTAGGTTATGTTTTTCTTACCGATATTTGACAGTGGCGGCCGTATGTGTTTTTATTTATTGGAGTGCTTTTGGATACACAATGTTTTTTGTTTTTCTATCTGGTGCGTACACAAATAAATCAGAAGGTTTTCCAACACATTAGCAGGCCATATACAGTTGTCCATGTGAGAAGCATGGATTTTCTAAATTTAGTCCACACACTTGTAATGACAGTTCTTGTGCCTTATTGATGGTCATTGCAAAGACGACTCGGACTGGAAACTACAGACGTTTAAATTCAAATGCCATATCTGTCGGAATCATTGGGATGCGTGGCAACATTACATATTCTTCTTTGAATTTTCCATTTAAAATTGTAGCTTCAATAATTCATCATTTTTCTTACAGAAAGCCTGGTACCGTTGCAAAGTTGTGAGGAATTTATGTTTCGGAGAAGAATGATAGGGACACCAATTTTCAATGCTAAAACATGCGGCGACATGCCTGACAAATCAAGTGAATTCAAGAATTATGTTGGATAATTGACGGCTTCGTCTTGATCCGTTATAATATCGATGGACTTATACGTTATCGCTTCTCCTGGTATTTCATTTAGTATGCTGAAATTGATTGCATTGATATCTTTGTTTTTGGCTGCTAATATAGCATGTGCACTGAGCCATTGATGACTTTTATGATTGTGTGCAATATTTGGAAAAACTTTGTGAATCAATTCGTCTATGGTAGCGGTTATTTTACAGGAATTCGCTGGCAATGTGAAACATTGTGTGGATTCCTCTATTGCCATTTTCCCATTTCCTATATCCAACAATTGTTTTACGAAACGTTCAATGGATGCATCATGTTGTAGTTGTACACGCATATTGGTCTTCAAAGTGAATCTATGTACGTATCGCCATAAAACGGATGATTTGAGAGATGCATTAAGTTCATCGGCCATTGTCGAACGTGATATAACAGGTAGAGTTTGCGGAAATACACCAGACAATTAAATGAGTGCGCCACCGAAAAGTTGCTCATTTCCTCTCAAATCTTTTAGTGTGCAATGAAGTGCTTCCGATGATTTTTTGTGTGCCATAGTACATTCATCGCATACAATGATTTTACATGATGTGAGTAGGTTGCCCGTTTAAGAATTTTTGTTGATATTGCATGTTGGTGTCTCAATTATTTGCATATTCAATGGCAGTTTCAGTGCTGAATGCACTGTTCGGCCACCATCCAAAAGAGTTGCTGCAATTGCAGATGATGCGATTGATAGTGCAATATTTTTTCGTGATCGTATGGCTGCAAAAATGCGTGAAATGAGGAAGGTTTTACTTGTGCCTCCTTCCTAGTGCATCTAGGAAATAAAATCCACCACTTTGAGCTGTAATTGCATCCATAATTGTGTCATGCACTATACGTTGATCTGGAACCAATTTTGGAAGATTCGTTTGAACAAATTTACCCAATTCATCCACATCAAAGCGTGTTTTTCGTTGGAAATCACGATCACGTCAGTCGTTTTTATATCGATTCAGCGCAGCCATTCCCAATTGTACCAATGATTTGTTAGCGATTACTAAATATATGACTTGAGTTGTACTCTGACCTATTCCTTTTCGATTGGATGGCATAATTGATTTCACAGTGAATGTTACGTTTTGAAATTCACTTTTGAAAAATAAAAAAAAAATAATTGATATATTGAATAAATTCTTTCTATATCACACACGATTTATACGTAATATTTATTTCAATTCGTTCTGTCATGCGACATAAAACCAAAACAAAAGTCGGTAAAAAATAGAACATTGAAATACTTTTTTCGAAAATCGAACTTTGTTTCAAAATATTCAGTACCTTACGTAAGTACCTACAGGTGAGTGAATGTGACAGATTTGCGACGTTCTTGTTTTCGGCGTTGCTATGGATACAATGTGTCATAAATGGCCATTCTGTATTACAATAGTCTTGTATGAAAACATGTTTTTCGTAAATATTCAATTAATTTTTGTAATCAAATCAAATTCTGAGAATCCTATCTTTTGCCCGGTAGTCTAAGCAATAATTCGACAAAGTTTTATCGCAATTGGATTAATGGTGTAGGAGTTTATAAAGGACAGACAGACAGACAGACATTCATTTTTATATATATAGATTTTATCGCAATTGGACTAATGGTGTAGGAGTTTATAAAGGACAGACAGGACATTCATTTTCATATATATATATGGCATAAATGTTTGCGATTTCTGAAATTATGTATGATTCATATAAAAATAAAGAATGTAGTCTATTTGGAAAAAAAATAATTAAGAGTTAAATTATGTTAAAATAAATTTAACTTCATATTGTGATAAATTAGAGTGTCTTAATGTTAGCCAAAAAAATCACAAGCGATGAAATAATTTACTGAAGGGAGACACCCGAAAGAGGAAAAGATTGCAGTTAATGCTTTTTTGTATCTCAGAAGAGCCGTTACACTGATTGCGTTTGTTTTAATGTTATCATAAAATCAGAAATTATTATTTTCTCAAAATTTATGTAAAGTACTTTAAATGTAGTTATGGCAACATTTTTAAGAGAGTGGCAAAAAATATTATATTTTTAAATTCGAATTGTTAGCTAGCGAGACACGCCGGATCCGTCAGCTTTGATTCCTCATTAAAAAGTATTGAATACATATATATTTTAATAAATAATAAATGTTTCATACGATCTCCACAATTTTATGATATTACTACCACACTCTGGTTACATTAATCGCGAGCATTATCAAATGATAATGATCATAATCCTATTAACAGACTTGATCTGCGTTATGTGTACGGTGTGCGACGCGCACGGGCGTCCAAACGCCAGTTAGATTTTTTACGTTTATAATATGACATTAATATCACATCTGTTATTATATTATAGTCTTAATTGTTACATTAACTTTTAAATCTATATTTAAAATTGATTTTATTAATTGTTTTTTTTCCTATCTTTATAACTTTATTGGTGTCGAATTACAAGGTTTTAACGTGCACAGTTCTTTTATCTTTCAGTATCATATTGATTGAAAGATATATTATGATCTTTGTGAATATAAACCTACGTAGGCGGCCAATTTATACGAGTACTTAGGTGGCCAAACTTCTGTACGTGGCTATATATTATTTTAAGCAATGTTAAAATAAATGGATCGCAAGTTATGATTAAGTTTTTACTTGTTGGAATTTAAATCAACTTTTAATTGATTCTAAACTCATTTAAAACACACTTATGTTTTTACCACCAAAGTTGTGATAATTCCCAAAATAAACACCTCCATTAATTTGCTTCATTTGCTGCCGGTGAGGCTCATCAATGAGCTGGTTTCCGCCCATCGTCAACTGCAGTCAAGTGACTGACGTGACGTTGAACCGTCAAAAGCCACAATTAATCACGTCCTCTTTTCAAGCCGGCCGCCTGTCCGTCAGCGCTGACTCCTCATTAGTTCGCACCGGTGAGGTTATTACGACGCGTCAAAAGGGTTATTCGTCAGTGGTTTTATTTTACTGCATCTGCATACTTGTTGCAAGGATTAAGTGGAGATTATAAATATTATAAAAACATATTAGAATCAGTTTCTTCTTCTCGTATTCAAATGGCTTTATAGCTTGATGTGACACTTGTTTTGCTTCTTTGAGATGGACCTATAGATGAAAGAAGAATTGATTCAAAAATTAACACCATTATTTTAATATCGATAGGTCTAAATATAATTTCAGATGATTATATTTTTCCTTGAATTAGTATTTACATATTTTTTTACGAATGAGTTTTTTATACTAACGGTATAAAATAAAAACTTATATATCAGTTCGATTGCATTCGTGGCTATTCTGAAGATCGAATCACGGGTCGTTAGATTCAACCAATGGAAATGTGCAAAATAATCTACTGTTACACTACAATTAAAAAGAGGCTATTTGTACATAATTTTGAATTAAAAATGATCAGATATAATAAACAAATGGTTTAAGAATATAATTTACATTTTATCATATAAAGTATATCGAAATGTAGTAAAATAGTTTACAAAAAATGTTAAATAGTAATTCGGAATAAAAAAAAATGCTTTAACTGTTCATTATAAATTAAGCAATATTAAAATTTTACAACTCAATTACAATTATTTGAATAATTCTAGAACCCCAATCAACACAATGAGTTTAATGATTAAATTAATTTTAATTTACGATTGTTTATAACATAGTCATTTATTTTTGATTTAATATGTATATTTTAAAATGTAACATTTTTTTAACATTACCAATTTAACTCTTTTACAGCGTAAATATTCAAATAGTATTCGAAATATCCGAAAATAAAATTATGGCTAAGTTGCGTATATAAATACATGTATTATATAACAGAAATAACCATTGTCTGGATGGTCTCTGGGCATTTTGATCACTTTTAAATTAAAATCAATTTTACTACTGTGTCGGAAAGAGTTCCCAAAAGAATTTCTAAATATACTAAAGACATTAGCATGTAAATTGTTTAATTAAATCATTGTAATACATTGTGCCACGGCACAACTCGTGTCGTCGCGCGGCACACTAGTGTGCCGTGACACACCGGTTGAGGAGCACTGTTTTACAAGACTCAGCGGGAACGGGTAAAACGAAATTAATTTGCCTTTCATTAAACAGCTCATTAAAAAGAATTTCTTTAAACGCTCGACGTTGGACTGTGAATTTTTTTTTTGCAAGGTATTCTTAGACAACGATACTGTGATTTATAGCAGTCTGTTTTTTTGGAAATTCTTCGAATCTGACAGACAGGCAATAAAACATTATATGTTATTATTTTGCGCTCATATTTCACGGGAAATTCCCTTGCGAAGACGCCCTCAAAATTTTAAAGCGTTATTTTTTATCAATATTCATCGTTTAAATTTTGATAACTACAAATTAGTTGCAAATAAAAAAGGTCTTAGCAACGGCTAGTTATACAGATTACGGAAAATAAAAATAAAATATTTGGACCTTGCGGAACCAGAGGTTTTCATCCTTGGACACATCAAGTTTATCAAGTATCAATTTGTTACTTACAAATAAAATTTAAGTTTCTTTGAAATTTCCATAATAATAATGTATTTATTAGTCTCAGAATGATTTCATCCTACATTTTCAAATTATTTTTTATTAATTAAATTAATTAAAAATAAGCGATGAAAATTGCTGATTTCAAACCATTTATCCGTGGAGCAATTAGCCAATATGCTTTAAAAATATCAATAAATGCTTGAATGATTTTCAAGAATGCTTCTAAAAATTTATAAATTAAACTGCAGCACATACAGCGATGGTGGTGTAATGGTCAGCATAGTTGCCTTCCAAGCAGTTGATCCGGGTTCGATTCCCGGCCGTCGCACATTTTTTTCTCAATTTTTCTTCAGCATTGTTTTCAAAGATATTTTAGAATTTCATTTTTTTAATAAACAAAACATATTAAATATTTTCTCCAATACACATATTTTCTTCGCCCATCTTCTCTCCCTCTGAGTAGCATGTAAGGTAGTACGCTGTATTTAAAATGTTTCTTCAAGATCACAATCTGGACATTAATATTTTTAATCCTTGCAAAGCATCCAATCCTAAAAATTGAGTGAAACAGAAAAGATCAACTAATTTAAAGCAATGAACGCATTAAGGCAAGAAGCTCCAGTGTGGAAAACCTAATGTTCGTAAAGACCAAACCAACAAATGCACGGCACAATTTTAGCATTTTTAAAAACAGTGATATTTATGTCATATCTATTACAAAAATAATTCTCAGTTTACATTAATAAAATTATTATTATGTATTCAATTACACTTTTTTAATCCATGTCTTCTTGCAATATGGATCATGTTTATGACTTCATATGGAGGTATCTTAACAAAACATTTACTTCTTCTGACTCAGTTGCTCATCCTTTATTAAACGTACAAAAACATCAATTCAAATGTGATGTTTTTGATTATTTTACTTTTTAAATGTAAAAAAGCACACGTATAAAAAATTCAAATCAAGATATATGTTTTTCTAAAAAACTAATGTTTACTAATTTGCTTGCAGTATCGCCAATAAGAGGCTTAAAAGATACATTAACCATGAATATTTTCCTAGCTTCATTCTTCTTCAAAGGACAAAAGGCATCATTTCTCCAATATCTAAAAAGAAATGATATCTATACAATCTTTTTGTGTCACAATGCGAGAAAATAAATTTGTTTCAATATTGTCTTAATGCAAAAGAAAAATCATTACGCCTCTTGAATAATCAATTATTACTTCTGTTCAAATCAAAGAGTTAAGATTAGGGTATATATTTGTAGTTAAGCTTAACGTCTTAAAAATATGGTAATTGACGTAATAAATCGAATAATTCTACTGGAAAACAATCTATTTCCAATACTTAACATAAATAACGGTCACGGATCAAAAAGTATATAACGTTACACGCTTGCATCAACATAATTCAGTTGTACTTTGAGATGTTTTCTTATATAAATCATTTGGTAATTAAATTTTTACAAGCTCTTCTGAACAATAATTCTAAAAATAAATTTCCTCCAGTCTGTTTTTATGAGGTTACAACTAATATGAGATATTAAAGCGATGAAATATAATTAATATTTTCGTGAACGTATTTTCTTTTTGGGTGGCAAGAATGCATAAAGGCCGGTCTTCACTGTGAGAACATGTTTTATAAAACTAAAAAAACAATATTTAAAGTTAAATACATTTGTTTTTCTTTTCCAGTAACATCCACCTGTCCATGCGGATGTCACTGGAAATAACTTTAGCAATGTTCGATAGTAGTACTTTGGATGTTGATAACTTTCACGCAGACAAGAGTGAGTCACACGTCAATTCTTTTGAAATTTTCTTTAAAAAAACTTTTTTTCTAAGCTAATTCGGTTAACTTCCGTGGCGATTTCCAATAATTACTATTATATATGTTGATCGTTTATACGTTACATATACAGCAAACTAAAATCCCTTAATTATTTTAATGTTTATAATTTTTAAATATGATAATAAAAAAAATACATTATGAATTTAATTGTGTGTGAACAAGCCATATTATTTATAATATTGTTAAATTTGAGGCGTGTTGTAGATTCTCAAAACACTACAATATCAGCTGTTAATTTATAGAGACTAAGAAATAAAAATGCAGCCAAGCATTTTTTGAAAAGATGATTCAAAGAAGATGAACAATATTAATTTCCATATTTTTCATTTCATATTACAATATAACACATTTCGAAAAATTAAGATTATTCAATTAGACACTATTAAGAATGGTAGAATGTTCATCGTATAAGTTGAAAGAATTTTGATTGAAAACATTTGCAAAACTTTATAGCAGATTGATTAATGAATGTTTGTTTGTTATTGAATTTTACGCCAAGATCCTAAACTGATAAAATTAACGAGAAAACAATTCGTAATTACGTGAGTGTATGGAAATTGTTTCACTGAAGGTAATTTATTTAATATGGACTACTTTAAGTTTAATACTTTGATTTTATTTATTTCGATTCATTGTAATAAAGTATATTATTTAAATAACAGATTTTGCACCGTGAGTTCATCTTCCGTGATTCCTTAAGTTCTCAGTTATTTAGTTTGATGGCCTGTAAAAATGTTAACTAAAACGTAGTTACAAGTTTTATAAAGGTAATATAAGCTATACTAAAATCGTACTTTATACCCATTCCATACTCCTGTAAATCAAACACAACAAAATAAATTTCAAATAACATTAAACGCGCGTTATTTATGCGCGGTAAATAAATTAATGATACAGCTGAAAGCGTGACAATGGCGTCTTGGCAATGATAACGGGACCGTAAATAAAAATGACGGTTTCATAATAATAGTGTACATCGAAGATGACAGGACAGATTATGTATGATATTTGAATTAATTCTGTTATTGACCCTTAGATCACGGGGCACTTTTACAATATTCTTTACATAAAATAAAGCTTAACACAACTTTATCAATTACTTGTTTAGTTATTTGGTACATACATATTAGAAATTATTAAGTTTATTACTTTTGTAACGTCAAAATATTAAAAGAAAATATATTTTAAATTAAAGAAATTAATAAAAAAAGACAAAAAACAAGGAAGTCAACCAAGCAAGCTCATGTAAAATCTACTTAAATAGATTATAAAATAGTATTCACCTGAACTCACTCTCGTCCACATGGAATACCGTACCATTGGCATCCCCATTGGCAGATTGGTTCCAACATTTATCGGAAAAAGGATGCTCTATTGACGAATTGCTTTTCAATGGAAATCGCTTGATGACGTGGGATCGAAAAAGCCTCGCCCCATAATCAAATGGTCAAATTATTTTCACAAAATAATCTTGAAGAGATTACGAATGATGATTTTATAAATAAAACATAATCAGGACCAGTTTCGTTAATCCCGCGCATTATCAATTGATCATTAGTTGATAAATCTTAACATAAGACATTATTATAAAGTTTACTATTTTCATTAAACAGGTATATAACATAAAATTATGATGTAAGTTACACACAATCTATGCAAAATATTCAAAATGAAATTAAATAGTTAACAAAAAATTGAAGGAATTTACATCGTGAAAATTTCCTATTTTCCAGTGATTTTTTTTTAAATAAACAATTTCGTAAACATATTTCGAATAATATAATGTATTTAAATGCATGATTATTTGTGGTATTTATTATTCATATAATATTTATTATTCATTAAATATTGGGTCTGGCGACAGCGTTATAATAAGCTAATCATCAGTACTTATTTAATCACCGTTACCGAAATCGACAGGTTTAGCAACCGAAATACAATTTGTACTGAAATTATCCATTTGGATTGTTTTATGTACCGCACTTATGTATTATATGTAGTATATGTATGTATTTTTATATATAAATATAATATATACTTCATATGAAAAAAAATCTAGGTGATGTAAAACAGGATGCTGTATGTTCAAATGCAGTATTTATTACAAGCATTATTTGTCCAATTACAACGTTTCTCATTTTTTTTTTTTAAACATTTTATATTAATCAAGAAAATTTTGACAGGATCGCGAAATAATATAAAATTTTTAATTTTCAAATAAGAGACTGTAAAACTGTCAGTTAATATATTATAAATTTAGGCGACAAATGATAAAATTAAAGATGAGACAAAACATGTGCCAATTATGAAATCAATGATAACATTACTTTTTTACCACAGTTCTTACAGATATCTTGTTGTATAATATATTAAAAAATAAACAATTTTCATTGAGTATGGCGACATTTTTATGTATTGTCGTCTTGCGACGGTGGCGCATTCTCCAGCGGCACAGTTATAAAGTATTTTTCAGCAATTATTATTGATTGATTGAATTGGCATTCACTTGGTAGAACTCCTTTATAACACGGTGAAAAAATAGCAATGTATTTTAGTTCTACAAAATTCTGTAGAATTTTGTAGAGCTAAAATACATTGCTATTTTTTCACCGTGTTTAATTATTATTGACTTGTCACATATATTGTGCCTACTCAATACTGCTGTTAGTTAGTAATTATATTCATAATTAAGTGTTTATTTTGATAATAATTTTGTGTAACACCAATTATACTAATATTAAAAATTGCCCAATATAAATTTATTTATTAGAAATACAATATCTTCAAGGTACTTAACGAGCCGCAACGATTGCTCCTTCGGTGCCCAAGATATAATAAAATTGATTATTTTTAGTTGGCACGCTCGTCCGCGGCGGGAGGTCCAGTCTTGCGATGACATTAAGGCACGCCCTTTCCTCAATCATCAGCTCTTGGTACTGGAGATCGCCGCAAACACGGAGGATGATCTCATAATTAATTAAAACTTCACAACGGGCTATAAAGTGTAATATTATCATCACTGGCCTAACGATATAACGCTGCATATAAATTTTAAATATAGACCCGTGTTGATTGTATATCAAACAAAAGATTTATTACGAGTAGATTTTTTTATAAAATCTAGGCAAAAATACAAAATAATAACTTATACATGTCGTCCCAAAAAATAAGCACATTGGATACAGCGATAGTGTATTTCAAGTGAAAAAAATACTTTCATTTGCGATTCAGTGAAACCTCATAGCATAAAATTCTCATCGTATAACGTTGTGATCAGTTTAAATATACTTCTACGCTTGGATATACATATTAATATATACCTACCATTGATATTAAATTCGCTTCAGAACTGTCATTAAAATCATAAACAATATTATTATACTATCGTTTTTAGTGTATTTTTGTTGCCTGATTAGGCAAACCAGCTTTTCGCCAAGAAAAATAGACTTTATCTTTGAAATATTATATATATATACAAAACAATATGTATAAATTATATTCAAAACTAGCGTGTACCCTGCATGCGTTACAATGCTACTCAAAAAAAAGAAACCGCGACTTTATGGAATCGCCTCGTCGGGAGGCTCTCGCCTTCCGATTGGATAAGTCAGACTTGAGGCGAGGCCGGAGCAAATTAGAAACGATAAGCTTAGGTTATGTTTTTCTTACCGAAATTTGACAGTGGCGGCCGTATGTGTTTTTATTTATTGGAGTGCTTTTGGATACACAATACTTTTTGTTTTTCTATCTGGTGCGTACACAAATAAATCAGAAGGTTTTCCAACACATGAGCAGGCCATATACAGTTGTCCATGTGAGAAGCATGGATTTTCTAAATTTAGTCCACACACTTGTAACGACTGTTCTTGTGCCTTATTGATGGTCATTGCAAAGGCGACTCGCACTGGAAACTACAGACGTTTAAATTCAAATGGCATATCTGTCGGAATCATTGGGATGCGTGGCAACATTACATCTTCTCCTTTGAATTTTCCATTTAAAATTGTAGCTTCAATAATTCATCATTTTTATTACTGAAAGCCTGGTACCGTTGCAAAGTCGTGAGGAATTTATGTTTCGGAGAAGAATGATAGGGACGCCAATTTTCAATGCTAAAACATGCGGCGACATGCCTGACAAATCAAGTGAATTCAAGAATTATGTTGGATAATTGACGGCTTCGTCTTGATCCGTTATAATATCGATGGACTTATACGTTATCGCTTCTCCTGGTATTTCATTTAGTATGCTGAAATTGATTGCATTGATATCTTTGTTTTTGGCTGCTAATATAGCATGTGCACTGAGCCATTGATGACTTTTATGATTGTGTGCAATATTTGGAAAAACTTTGTGAATCAATTCGTCTATGGTAGCGGTTATTTTACAGAAATTCGCTGGCAATGTGATACATTGTGTGGATTCCTCTATTGCCATTTTCCCATTTCCTATATCTAACAATTGTTTTGCGAAACGTTCAGTGGATGCATCATGTTGTAGTTGTACACGCATATTGGTCTTCAAAGTGAATCTATGTACGTATCGCCATAAAACGGATGATTTAAGAGATGCATTAAGTTCATCGGCCATTGTTGAACGCGATATAACAGGTAGAGTTTGTCGAAAATCACCAGACAATAAAATGAGTGCGCCACCAAAAAGTTGCTCATTTCCTCTCAAATCTTTTAGTGTGCAATGAAGTGCTTCCGATGATTTTTTGTGTGCCATAGTACATTCATAGCATACAATGATTTTACATGATGTGAGTAGGTTGCCCGTTTAAGAATTTTTGTTGATATTGCATGTTGGTGTCTCAATTATTTGCATATTCAATGGCAGTTTCAGTGCTGAATGCGCTGTTCGGCCACCATCTAAAAGAGTTGCTGCAATTGCAGATGATGCGATTGCTAGTGCAATGTTTTTTCGTGATCATATGGCTGCCAAAATGCGTGAAATGAAGAAGGTTTTACCTGTGTCTCCAGGTGCATCTATGAAATAAAATACACCACTTTGACTTGTAATTGCATCCATGATTGTGTCATACACTATACGTTGATCTGAAACCGATTTCGGAAGATTCGTTTGAGCAAATTTATCCAATTCATTCACATCAAAGTGTGTTTCTCGTTGGAAATCACGATCACGTCAGTCGTTTTCAGATAGATTCAGCGCAGCCATTCCCAATTGTACCAATTATTTGTTAGCGATTACTAAACATATGTCCTCAGGCAATAGCAATGCCTCATTATACACGTTTGGTGTGAATTGAACGTGTGGATATTGAATTGTTTCACGCAAACTTTGTAAAATATCTTCACTCGTGAAGCCTTTGTATTTTTTCCAAAGATCTTGGATTGGATGGAAAGCAAATTGTTAATATTACTGCAAATGACGCATGTATTTGTTGTGGGCCAGCAGTATTCGATGAATCAGCGAGTGAAGTGTCCCAATGTGCATCGTTTTCTAGAAGATTTCATTTGAGGCAAGCTTCATGATAAATGAAACATATTCGACCGCTTACTGTTCTCAATTCTTGGAAGGATGTCGGTCCACGTATGTTGATTAACAGTAATCGCAAGTAAACGCATTCTGCATTATTTGGTTGAACAGTGTACAGACGGCCTAATGCGTCGGTTGAATATACATTGTAATGTCCTTCAACTGCTTTACCTTGTTTGCGACGTTGAATTTTTTCTGATGCATTCCATCTCTAGAATGTTGGCACTTCAGAGTAAGGTAGCGTCTTTGCAAACATATCATCCCTACACTATAAGAAAAATGCAGTTAACTTTGTTGGCTGTGGTTACAATGCTCTTACACGTGCATTTTCTGTTGTGAAGTACACTCGCTGTCCATTTTCAAGGTGAACTGCCAAATGAGAAACTGGTGGATGCCGTTCATGAATTGGAAATGACAAAATGCGCCACATTGCTTCATTGCTACTAATGTAGCGTCCCAGTTGATATTGGTTGATTTTATCGATAGATGCAATTGAATTTCCCACTCCAAAAACTGCCATATCGCTTCCTTTGTTGACATATTTACATATGTATTTGATGGATTTAACTGAATTACAATACTCGACGTTGATGTGTGCTTTGTACGTTTTCGAGAGAAGCTGTGAATACGGTACAATCCAACGATTATCAACTTCAACCTCATTGTTTCACCCTTTTCTTTCGTGCTTGAGTTGTACACTGACCTATTCCTTTTTGTTTGGGTGGCATAATTGATTTCACAGTGAATGTTACGTTTTGAAATTCACTTTTGAAAAATAAAAAATAAAATAATTGATATATTGAATAAATTCTTTCTATATCACACACGATTTATGCGTAATATTTATTTCAATTCGTTCTGTCATGCGATATAAAACCAAAACAAAAAAGTCGGTAAAAAAAAAACATTGAAATACTTTTTTCGAAAATCGAACTTTGTTTCAAAATATTCAGTACCTTACGTAAGTACCTATAGGTGAGTGAATGCGACAGATTTGCGTCGTTCTTGTTTTCGGCGTTGCTATGGATACAATGTGTCATAAATGGCCATTCTGTAATACAATAGTCTTGTATGAAAACATGTTTTTCGTAAATATTCAATTAATTTTTGTAATCAAATCAAATTCTGAGTATCTTATCTTTTGCCCGGTAGTCTAAGCAATAATTCGACAAAGTTTTATCGCAATTGGATTAATGGTGTAGGAGTTTATAAAGGACATACAGACATTAATTTTTATATATATAGAAGATAAGTTTAAAAAATTCATAATAGCATTCGTGTGATAAATATGATAAGATGTAACCGTTACATACATTTGAAACCAATTAAGCCCTTAAAGAACCTAATTACCCTTTAGAAACTCGAAGAGAAGTCTTAATACCTATAGCTTATACTTCAGAAAAATAAAATTTGTGCATATTTATAGAAATTCCCTTTCTCTTAACAAATCAGTTGTATTAACTTTTGAATAAAAATCAATGCCTTATTCATTATTATGTTTTTAACTGTCACTTATTAGTTGAAATGCATTATTTTTAACAATAAAATATAATTTTCACTACTATTTCCAGAATTTTAAATCATCAAGATCAGGGCCAGGTTCACTCATCGCTAGCAATATCAACTCAACAAGGCTATTTATACAAAAAAATACTAACTTTATTATAACTATTTTTTAAATAGCCTTTATACATAACTTAATATTGAAAATATGACAGTTTGGGAAAATTAAACTATCGAATATCAATGTAATAGCGGCTCCCATAGGAAATGCAACCGATCAGTTAGTCGGTTTTGTTACGATTCAAGATTTTCGATTAATTTTCGAGTTCTCACAGTTATTCGTATATTTTCGAGGGGGATTTCATCACCACAAAAATGTTTATTAGATATTGCTTACCATAAGGCCGGAAGTTTCATCAAATCGAGTCGGCTCCCGCAGTAAAAAGATATCCGACAGATATAATGTAAAATGGAAATGATGAACACGAAGCGCATTATAATGGTTAGGTTTATTATAAAATTACTTAACTCATAGATATATACACTTACCTAAGTTTAAATGTTACGTTATCTGATGCTATGATGCAAATATATTCAAAGTTGATCCAGATCGATTCTATGGGAAATATGTAATGTGTAAAACTGTATTTAATATACTCGCGCAACACTGATGAAGGTGTTAGATTATTGCATAAAAACATGGGAAGTCATAAACTATTTTTTCAGAATATTAATTTTTTTTAAATAAATGTTGCCCAGCAATTCATTGCCTATAATAAACGTGCAGTTAAGCTTTTCTTATTCTCCCTAGCTATATCCCTATACTGAGATTATGTAAAATGTAACAGTTAACAAATAAAATGTTTATGACCCCATTAAATAAAATATTTACTTATGTACTTCTAACACTTTTTAATATAAACAAAGCTTAATTAGAGATCCATTATGAGTTTATGAAATAATCATTAACAAAAATAACAATTGGAAAATTTCATAAAAAAATAAAAAAAGAGCCATAGGGATATAGTATGAATGAAACCTAACCTTAATAATGTAAAGTTATGAAAATCGTATTATATTATACTAAACGCTGTATTTAAATGGAACATTTCTCCATCACGGAGTAACAGTTCAGATCTAAAAAAGGATAAATATTTCACTACTGAAAACTGAAAAATTTACATAACCTCTCTAAAACAATGCTGCAAATAAAATTAATTATATCTTTGGCATATATTTAGTATCGACACACTATGGCAACAATATATATATATATTTATACATATTATATCTATTCAGGAAATGTTTTCCTCACGTTATAAATGAACATTTTTTTTCCTTCTTTCTTTTGGACATAATATAATGTGTAGAATCGACAACTTTAAGAGTCTGTTTAAATTTCATTGTTAGTAGTGATTGATTGATGATTACCTGACAGGCTGTTGCATGAATTTTTTATTGCAATCCTTTTATATAGGAATTTTATTCATCTAATTGCATAACTGTAAGCGAACATATCCGTTCTTAAAATGCATTTTTATATAAGTATGCAGTTTCAATAAAAATCATCGTGCCTTGTCTCATCAAAAGCATAAAAGAGTTTTATAAAAAATCTATTTCAACGTGACCAGCAGAGGATGGGTTAATAGTGTAAGAAATTATTTTTTAAATAATAAAACACAATAACGGTCGTGATAATAGTATATTAAATTGTGGAAATAGTCATAAAACTACGATTTTATAGTATAATATATAATGACTGTCCACTAAAAAGTGACACCTTAAAAAGTAAGAGTTGTATTAAAATGAAGCATGAATTGTATATGCTATAGGCAATTATCATTTGTATACTTAAAACCAATAGAGTGAAACCTCGATTTTACGTTTTCAAAGGGACCCTGAACAAATAACGGTAATTGCGGGAAACGGTTAATGCGGGAAAGCTTCAAATAATAATAAAGATGTAAAATCGTAAAAAACATTTATTTATTAGTTACTTGTACATACTGTATATAAAATTAATTTTTCAAAAAAGTCCTTTATGTTCGTTTGCTTCTTTGTTATTTGGCACTTTAATCGGAACAAAGACTTGTTACTAAACTTGTGACTAAAAGTTTGTATGTACAGGAATCATTATTACCATGAATTTTAAACAACTCTACATTTGCATCATAAACAATAATACGCGTGTGGTGGATTTCAACCCAAAAAATAGCACATGCGTCCAATGCGTTACGTCTAACATGTACAGCGGATTCCAACGTGTCTAGAAATAACACCTGCACTCGGCTGTGTCAAACTTGCTTGCCGAGATACGGAGAAATATGCAATAAAAACGGTCAATCAGGATAATATTTGTGACGGGACCAAAATATTTAGACGGTTTATCGAGGAAATCGGGGAATCGGGAAACGGTCAATGCGGGATTATTTAACATTGTTCTTATGGGAGTTTGACGGGACTATAAAAATAAGCGTTCCATCCGGGAAAACGTATTATGCGAGAACGATTGATCGAGGTTCCACTGTACTACTAAATTATTTTTTTGAAATATCATATTTTTGAATATCCATTATTTGGCTGAGGTGTGTAAAAGGTTTTATTATTTAACGTTGGCAAAGGTGGATAAATAATTTTCTGAACTTAACTCGTCAAGTCTTTATAGGCTGAATCTATAATTAATATGCTATTTTATAATAATTGAATACTTTGAAATATTAAATCGGCCAATTTAAATAATTGAAAAACGTTAAAAAAACTATTCAAATGTCCGTTATATTATAATAAAATATTAAAACATTGGATTAATTTATAGAGTTAATAAAAAGACCGTTCACAGCATGGACAATGGAAAGTTATGTTTTGAGTGGGATGAAATAAAATTATCAATTTGCCGTAATATTAATGGGACAAATCCCACTCGATTTCGGAAAATTGAATGAAAATAATGTTTTGAACCTATTTAGCAATTCATTTTTATAAACAAATTAATAAAAATACCATTCACAATCAGAATAGCAATATTTATTTTAAAAATCAGCATAATATTTGTAAAAAATTTCTGATCAATTTATTCTCATATTCAATAAATAAAAGTTATGAATTTTTAATTTTTGGCGTCTCATTGAGAGTTTCGTCAGGAAAGTTTTTTTTCCCCTACCTATACAGTCATATGAAATTTTTTTGTAGAGCGCCTTATGTATCCTAGTTTCATGTATATATATATATTGTTAGAGTGGGTGCAGACTATTTTTTGTATACATTTCGCGAATGAAATCTAGATAGGTATTGTTTAAGTTAATACTCTTATCAGATGAATGCTTTGTGTGTGAAGAAAAACAATTCTTTCAGTCATATTGCATTCGTATGATAGAAGGCTTGAAGTTGTCGAAAGGTGGCGAAGCTCGGGTTGTGCGTGACAAAACATGTGGAATTGTACAAAGTTTCAACAATAAAAAAAAACATTTATGTTTTAATGTTAGTTGATTGATATTTGTTGAAAAACCCTTATTATTAGATTAATATTGTTAAATTTGTTTTAGCCGTAATTTACTTTTTGTCTTGGGGTAAGCGTTTTCCTGTAATTAATAACTTTAGTTTATTTACGATGATAACTGTTTATTTTACATTAGTTTTATTGCATCCGTTTGAATGGATGCCTGAAGATGCCGAAAGGCGAAAGGTCGTTAGTGACAAAACATGTGGAATCGTACAAAGTTGTAACAATTCAAATTTGATATTGAGATTCCATCAAGCACCTTCAGCCGATATCATAAATCAATTCAAGTTCATTTTAAGCTGTGTCGCATAATAATACGATTCATAAATAGATGTGACAAAAACAATTGAAACATATTTGCATTAAATTAAAGTTCAACCACACAATCCGGCAAATTGTTCATTGAGATATTCTTCAAAACCGTCTAATCGAAAAAGGAGTCACATTTCTATTTACGATATCGATACAGATATTTTTATTTCCATTGTAATAAAAATATTATAGCAGTCGAGGTTGTTGTGATGTGTTCACAGTTTTCAAAGTGTATTCAATAAATTGACTTTTACGTCAAAGTTGATACTCTGATATTGAAAATCATTCTTCTAAAGAACTCGTCTATGAAAGAAAATAAATGCCATCGAAATAAATGCACGGACTATTTATTCAAATAATGCGACGGCATGACAAGTGTTCTCTGATGAACATCGCACCTCATTAGTTTCGCTTCATAAAAATATCACGAGAATATTTCCATCTCTGAATTTAAAAATGATAATATTATTCAACATTTATTATAAATCAGACAGACATGCACTTTCTCCCGATTCCTCACGGTCCATTTCAATCACCAAACTGAAGGTTTTGAAGGTTACCAGAGATCGTGCTCCATGCATTTGGATCAGAGCCGTAGATAAAAGGGGTACAGAAACACACGATAAGAAATTATTTTATTCTAAATAAAGACTAATCGAATTCTCGTTGCGTTTATTATCCAAAATCCACTCGTTCAACGTTGATGAAGGTATTAAATTATTTCACCCAATCAAGGCGACTATAAAATATTTAAAAATAAACACAGCCCAATAAGCTCATAATCTTTGTTAAACAAGGAGTTAAATCTCTATAAATCTCTCTTACAACAACTTTAAGTCAATAATCTGAATTATTGTAATTCTCACAATGTCATTTGATATTTAACACCACCATTACCTATCAATAATAAAAAGGTAACTTTTAATATCAAATTACTTTTTAATGGCAGTTGATTCTTGCAATGTAATTAGGTTATATTGGGTAAAAGATTATCTTTTTCCAAATTACAGTATAATTTTAATTAAAAAAGGAGTAATTACAATTAGGAATTAGGAAGGAATTATTTAAAACCGTGGCTTTGGTGTCTATATTTTTAAAGTTAACATAACAACGTTTCATGTTTTTAATGGATTATACGTTACTCATTATATCATCGTTACAATTATCGTTAGTTTTACACTATACGCTAGTCACGCGTTAACCTTTGTACACATATAATTGAATCATCTTTATTTTTCATTATACTTTTTGAATAATTAATTGTATTTTATGGTATATTGTGGAACGGTACTGTAGTTCAAAATAAAAATACTTAAATTCCATAATACGTTGAGTTTATAATGACACTGTTTTAAGTATGATAAAGGTTAATGTCTTTATCGTGCCATTGTTGAAATTTTGACTTAGCTCCGTGCTGCGTGAAAATCACTCGCATTTTTATTTTAAGAAAGTCTTGAAACTCTCATTTAGACGTGATGCCTTTGTCAAATAATATTATATACATATTTATTTATTAATTAATAAGTAGTAGCAAAAAATTGTCGTTAAATCACACAAAGTTAAATAATCAAAATATTACCCCGTATCGGTTCAATGTATGTTTGGTTGAGTCAGGGTGGGTGTTAAAGAAACCATATCAAAAGAAATCTGTTTATTTTTTGAACGAAATCGTAATGAGAAGTGACGTGGATATAAACTAACTATTTAGAAATGCATTTAAGATTTTAATGCTAGCCGGTGGACCCCCTTTCTAAAAATATACAAACCGTCGCGTTTTGTCAGAGAATCTCATTTCTATTGCAGTCGAGTCTACGCCAACATTTAAGATCGTTAACTCGATGTTTTTGTATTACCTAAAATAATCAAAATGTACTGCCAGAGCCGGGTCAGAAATCAATGAACCTAATGGCTTAACAAATATTAAATATACACATTTTTTTATTCAAAAAGAGAATGAGAATGTTAATCGAGATAAATGAGGTGTATCATATAAATTAAAATTGATAACCTTCTCTTATCATCAAGCATCTGTAGACTCGTAAGGCTATTGATTGTTAAGGTAAGAAGTGAATCTTATTCTTCACTTAAATATGATGATTGGAGTAAGACTATTAATAAACAACCTTCCTCACGCCTAATTAAAACGGAAGAGAAAAAAATAATTACCTTGCGATACAGTTAATCTTGTTAGTTTGAAGTTCTTCCCCAAAGAAGCGAAACACACGTAAAACACTAACTAAAATATTATGATTATCCATTTTAATTGATTATAAAAATAATTATCATAAAATTACCGCCGAATCCATCGAAAATATGAAGGTATAATCGAATAATTAGCCTCCATAACCATAATTTGTAAAACATTATACACGTTTTTTTGAATGGATGTGAGCTGCAAATGTCTAATATTATTGAGAATTACTGAAGAATTAAATTAAAGACTTGGGAAAAGAGATTATTCCACATTTTTCAGTTGTATTAAACAACTAAAAGTTAATATAGATTGAGTAAATAAATTACTAGTGTATTAGTATTTTTACACTTACGAGTGACTTTTGCTTATTTAGTATTTTGATTTCAGCTAAAAATCATTAAAAAATGTGTCTCTTGTAGAATTGGTCCAGTGTGGGTTTAAATCACTTTGTCTTGCTTTAGTCAATATTATTTTCTAATTGAGTTAATATAAGAACAAAGTGCAGGTCTGTTCAGAAATATAAATTAAAAGACGCCCTGTAATATATGGAAAAAGACATGTTTATTGTTTCGAAATGCAGTAAACCTCGCATTTTAGTCGCGGGGCGATGTTTTTAGTCAGTTATTTTAGTTAAGAACTAACTGACACATGGCGCTGTAAGTGGAATGACAATATTAAAACTATTTCGATTCTCCGATAATTCAGTTAATTATTGTCTTTTAGATATTTTTGTTATAAAACAGAAAATGTTCAGTTTTATCAGTAAAGATCCAAAAATAATCTTACTGATTATTTAAGAAGTTTCTTATGTTTACTTATGTAAGAATTTCCTATGTTTATTTAATAACACTAATTAGAAGTAAATCTACACCTACAGAGCAATTTTATCTAGAATCAACAACAACTGTCAATACAGAATATTACTTGTAGCGGCTTTACACCGATAGTGTATTTCTACTAAAATATATTATATTTTTACTGGCGTTTCAGTTAAATCATACACATATGAGTCGAAATATATTTTATCAGATATTTTTCATGTATATTACGTTAAATTAATACACGATAACCAAAAGTAATGAAAGGATATGTTACAGCGAAAGTATATTTATATATATATTATATATATAGTGAAAATATAGCTTCACTTGGTGAAATCAGTCTCATCATATTGTAAGAATGAAATATACTTCTACGCGTGAATTGTAACACCTACTTTCCAGTGACATTGTATTCATTGCAGAACATTCATTAAACTCTGAGACAACACTATGAATATACTGTAAACATGTTCAGTATATTTTCGCTTTATTCATTAGCATACCATGCTTTTACTAGTGAAATAATATTTTCACTTGAAATGTGTTTTCTGATTAACAGCTTTTTTATCAACCTATTTTCTTATTAAAGTAATTTTTCCGATAAAAAAAAACACAGTATTATAGCCAAAGTAGCATTAAAACCTGATAATCGTTACTTATCAGTTCTAGGTCTGGTAGCCAATTAGTGACTTTTAAGACTTTACTTTGCATGTGTCATTTAAAGTTAATCAATCTCCTTCGTTTCGCTCGGCATTTTGCCTTCGTGCACCAATCGTTGCACTCAAAAGGTTGAAAGTCTTGTAATTCTGCATTCATCAAAAATTGTAAAATTTTGTAGACAGACAATTTGTTTATGATATATTAAATATAGTTTGATTTGATTTAATTATCTCTAAGGTAACACCAACGCTACTGGATTAATTTGAAATATTTACGGGTTCTCTTCCAAGCTGTGTAAAAGCTTTTCAAACATAGAGTATTCAAAATTTAATTGAAAAATTTTGGAGCTAAATTTTATTTATGAAGGACAAATCAGGCCATATTTTTACAAAAATTTACATTTGCACAAAAAAATTTAGCACCTTTAATACATTATTTTTCTATATTAACTCTAAACACACTACAATTAATCGTCTCAACGATTAAAATGTAATCAGAGCGTTCAAACACGAGCCGGACCTTATTGTAAATACTTTGTATTGGGCACACAAAAATGGCTTCTCGGCTACATTTAATAGCCCCTGCAGTATAACATATTACATTTGATATTAAATATTTTGTATTGTTCACTTTGAAGAGAGTTTTTAATCCGTCGTATTATTCGGATTCAATAAATAGCAATCAACACTGATACTTAGCGTTGTCTGTTATTCGCCGCCAGAAGCATTGGGCAGAAAAGTGATCACAGTGTAAAGGTGAAATATATTTTATAGGGATATTTTTAACAGCGGTATGCAAATTTTAACATTATCACAAAACCTCCCTAAAATTATTTAATTGTAATGTTTATTTGAAAATTTACTTTTTTAATTTAATTTAATTTTCGTAGCTTGGCTCAAACCAATAATTTTATTTTTGTTGAAGATTATTAAAACATAATTCAACGTCAAACTATTATACATTCTGTATTGTTTTCCTAAAGTAAATTTTGAATAAAAATATGCTTCTTTGACGGGCTTAGTAAAAAAATCAAATAATCCTTTATTAAAAACACATTGTTTAGTACTTATTTCCACAATATATTTTTTTATCAGGACTGGTTTCTTTCATCGCGAGCATTATCAACTGATAGAATACAATTTACAAACAAGTATAGTTATACAAAATATTTGAGTTAAAGATAGCATGTATACAAAACCATGGATTCAAAGAAATATATTTTGGAAATATGTTCAAAAAAATGTGTTTTTATTATTTCAAATATCATACATTTCCATAAAGAAGTGACAGTGAACACAGTAACAATAAATAATACTATGGAAAATAAAACATCAAGAACTTATAGGAAGTGCACAAAAACTACAACTGATGCAATTGAGACTCACAAAATAACTCATTTAACAATCTATTTAATAGTCTTGTGCTACTGTGTATATTAAATATCCATGGGTCTACTACTAAAAGAGGTCAATTTCGCATTGACCCAGGTCGAAATGTGTGAGGGCGACAAAAATTAATGAAAAATAAATATTGCGGATAAAATATTGAATACGACTTGAACGTGCCGTGTCTCTTTAGGACTCCACATGTAAGATAGTTGGGTGAATTTTTAATGACATAAACAAATTACAACAAGCCACGTACCATCAAAGATAACCAACGGCTATTTCCGGCGCTTGTCTCAATAACTTTATCGGTAATCCAAAGCACGAATAATTATTTTTGAAAAACTTTTATCACAAATATTTATGTCGTTTCCAGCCAATTACCTTCACGAATTGATTTAATTTTGCACAAAAGATAACAGCAACACTGTCAATAATCTTATTTTGTAAAAATACAATAAAAAGAGCGGTCAAAATATTTTTTATTAATTTTGCGAAAAGTTGGATCGTGACCATCTCTACATTATTTATACAAGATTGGTCCGAGACAATGACGATTTAACCATTCTCAATCGCGTGCGCCCTGTGAATATGCGACGCTCACTCCCCAAGTTTTCTTTCGTCTTGGACAAAATAGACTCATTAAGAGAAAAAATTGCGCTGTACAAAGATGTCAAGTTTGCAATAAGTAATTATTTACATTTCTTGTAACACAAAATAGATCTTACTATACTTGAGATATATGTTTCATTGGCGTGGAAAGAAACTTGTTTATTACAGTTTCTACCCAGTAGTCAATTTTGTAACGCATATGTTTGCATAGTCATTATGGAAAATTTATTTATTTAATACGAAATTAAAACTATGATTTGGTATTTTAAATTCATCTTCAATGAAGTTTAAAATTCAAATTATTATATTACCGCGGAAATTAACGTAGTTGCTTACTGATCTCCCACGACCACGCTGGGCGCGTAAAGGTTAATAAAAATGGACCAAGTCAGTCCAAACGTTGGACACCCATGTTATAAATGCAATTGCTATAATGTTGAAGATATTATTCATTGAACAAATGACTTTATGGCGCTGTGGATTCGTTTGCATTCCCTTTCCAGTCTATTGCTTATTTATGTATTCCGCCTCGAGTGATATTATTTCGACGAGCGTTTTGTCTCGGCTGTCATTCGGAGATTTATTTTCTTATTGATCGTAAATCATTCACGGCCAGATACATCAAGATTCAAAAAGCTTCATTATAAACGAAAAAACTTTTTAAAAGGTAGTAAATGGTGATTTTCACTTGTTATTTAAAAAAAAATCTTAAAAAAAACAAACTTCATAATATTATTTATCGAATTTGCGTTGACTTTGTAGGATCGATTGTATAAAAAGTAAAAAAGCAAAGTATTATAGTCTAATTTTTATATATAATTTACGATATAAACTGTGCGTGGTTGGTGGTATTTCAATATCAAATTTGATTGTTGAAATTTGATACAATTCCAGAAGTTTTTTCACTAACGACCCAGGCATCGCTTTTCGGCATTTTCAGGTATTGTATCGCACGGATGCAAAAGAACTAAGAGTCAGTAGAATGTTTGCGTCGAATATACAATAGAGGCATTACATAAAAATTATAGACCCAAAGCTATAAGCGAAATATATGTATGAAATCAATTTAATGACTATTGATTTTATTATAAAGGCATTCAAATTTGGGAAAGATAATCATATAACCAGTAAATATTAATATATTTGTAATAAAAGGCTGTAACCTTAGTAAACTACGATACAAAATTAAGTACACTCTCTAGATACTTCCTTATTTTAAATGTAACCCACATATATAGCGGGATTAATCCATGCGATAGAAGGCCCGAAGATGCCGAAACACGAAATCGGATTGCCAGTGACAAAACTTTTAAAATTGTTAAATTTTCAGATGAGGATGTAAACAGGCTAAAAAGTTTCTAGGGGCATCCGTAGCAGTTCCAGTGTATTTCCGTTTCAAAGATATTACCGGGTCGTTGATTGGTTCATCCCCTAATCACAATGTTTCTCACAAAGTGCAAATTTCATGTTAAGCACATATTTTCGAAGCTTAGTATACATTTCAACAAGTGCCATGAATTGCCATCGTAAACCAACACTGATGAAATTCTAGAATTAAAAAATGCATTTAGTTTCGAGTGTAATACTCAAGCCAGTAATATTAGAGAATTAGTTACGTGAAGAGCTATAGATATATGAAGATTTCTGAATATTTAATTTAACGCCTCTTGATGCTGCTTAAATCATAATGTAATATCATAGTATGTAACTAGATAAAAGATTGAATAATTTTCTTTTAATTTATAAAACATATATAGCTATTTGTTACGCTGTAAATTTCCAGTCAACATAATCATTCATTTCCAAGATTAAGACAACAAAAAGCTCTGTATACATTTTTAAAATACGCTTTATCCAAAGCGACATTACAATTTCGAATAAATCACGCGGGGATGTGTTAATTTAAACATAAAAATTGTTTACTGCATTCAAACTGAGTAATTTATTAAATTAGAGAGTTGTCTCCAATAGACAATAAATCATGCGGAGTAGATGCTTATATTTTTCGATATTATGTCTAATAATGTGTACATAGTTAAAATATCTTATTTAATGCATAACATAAATATGTTTGACGAAAATTTTATGACGTAAGAATTCCAAATATTCGTTTTTTAAATTCAAAATTCGAATATCGAAATTGAAACATTTTTGTATTTGAATAATTTAATTATGAATTTCTTCATATATATTGTATTTGTGATGTTTAAAAATTTCCTCTCTAGAGAAGAGGGGTTAACTTATCATCCTAACTATACTTCTAAATACCTAATTTCATTTTAAAAAGAGGGGTTGTGTTAAAACACATTCATTAGAATTTAATTGAATTGCAGATAATTGAAAGATGTTGTATGAAATACAAATTAAAATTTTGTTATTCTAATAAGTATGTCACTAGATGTGAAAAAGGTGATTTATCACTGTTAAATTTATTTCGCTTGATATTTTCATTTCTAAGCATTAATAGTCAATTTGTAATAGTATTATTGTTTCGTTCTAACTTTTCCCCACGTGTACTATAAAAGGAAATAGTCCCACTCAACATTACTTTTTTTAATTATTAATTATATTCACTGCTTACTTGAGTAATGAGTGACCTTAAGATGCAGTAAGCCTAAAGACATATAGTACATAATTGAATTAAATTTATAATAAATCAACGTGTATTATAATTTTTTTAGCTCCCTAATTATTAACATTCCATCTGTTGACAGGTGATTGCAGTGCGTTGATACTTGAAACTGAAAAATATAAGAGAATTAAGAACATTTTTTTTTCACTTTTAACTATCAATTCATTATGGCATCACATTTTAAATAATAAAAACGCATTTTTAGTACTTATTTCCATAATATATTTTATTAGAATTATCAATTGTGAAACAATTCTCGCGATTAGCGAAAACGGTCCTGATCATAAAGTATATTGAGAAAATATTTACCATTAATGTGTTTTTATTATGAAAAAAAGCATTCTTCTAATTTAAAGTAGTCTGATTGTTGTCAAAAACTACAGACGTATTTTTTTGATTCTCATGGTTGAAACAATCGTTTTATGGCTCAGGAAGAAAATGGTTAAAAAGAATTCGACGAAGTAAATCGCTCGACATACATACTTCAAAGGTTTAAGATAGACTTATTTTGAACACGATGAAAAAGTTACAGTATGTTTTACTCAAACAAAATTTATAATATATATAGTTGATATCTGTTTCGGCTTACTTTATTTTAGAACTTATTTTGAACTAAAACAAATGAGGGGTGAAAACGTTTCCTATCTTATTACACAATTGTAGAAACATTATTTCACATTTAATAAGTGTACTTTATTACGTATCAATGTATTTTTCGATTGGTTTGTAAATCAAATGATATATCTATTGTTTTAAATTGATATACAAAAAAAGAAACATTTCTAAGTTATTTCTCACGCAAATGAAACAATCAATAAAACACTGTTGATCTGTTTACATCTTTATCGTAAATTCATTGAAAAATAAATTGTTTATTTTGTTTTCAATGATGTTTATAAAACAATAAAATTTTGACACCTCTGCCGATATTTAACTGTAAACTTTATTGCATTATGTAGCTTTAATTATTTATTGTACAAAATGTTTTTGAGTATTTTCTATAACAATGAAGTTTATTGTTTCTACATAAAATGTTGAAATGTTAATTTCCCGCCGGCTACAATACACGTTTTTTTGAAAATGTGTAGGAAATTATTACCTTATAAAAAGGTAGTCTTTAAAATGTACATTAAACTATCGATTATCTGTCTGAATCCCGTCACAATACATTGTGAAATATTCTCAAAATTTTGCATTGTGGATAACCACATTACAAAAATATTATTTTTGTAACTTGTGACTTTTTTTAAATGTTTTTACTCCGGTTCCCCGACCACTGGTCTATTGTGACATTTAACCCACTTCTGCTGAACTACGTAAAAGAAAACAGTAGTGTTGGTGTTAGCCTAACTTTCTGTATCTCAATGCAAAAATGAGCTTTAAGATGTCACTTTGGAAATTTATAAATTATTGTAGAAATTCGATTGTTTGACGTGTGTTTGGCTTTGGCCAGTAGGGTTTAACTTAAGTAAACATTTTAGTACAGTTCTAAAATATTTAAACATAAAAATTCGCTAATATAGAAATTTTTTGACGCTTTAATTTTAATGATATTGATAATTTTATCTATATTTTCTCATAATGCATCACCAGAACAAAAATTAAAACCCATACATCTTTACGAGAACATAAATAAATTTCTTCGAATGCCTCGCAAAAATCTAAAAGAATTTACGGCTACAGGATGCACAAAAACAATTTACACTAAGTGGTATTTATTTCACAGTGCGAGCAAGTAAGTGGTTATTTAGTATGCCTTTTTAATTATTTTTCTCCGTACAGTCTTTAAATTACCCATCTTGCTTGAACTATAAGCCCGGACACGGTAAATCTTCATGCTCTCTCGAGTGTGTTCCGTCAGTCTATATCGAAACTTCCAAGACGTTAGTCGTGTCTCAAAGCAGCTTAGAAAACTAAGATTGTTTATTAAAACGAATCTTGAATTATAATTTACGTGACATAATTTACAAATATATATATTTTGTGATTTGTTTTGTGGTTAGGATCAATTTATTTCGTAGTGTTGAACTAAAATTTATGGACAGTTTGGACTTTGTTAAAAATCACAGTTTTATAGTCAAGTGAAATTGTTGTGAAAAGTGATTTTAAAAAACTGTACACAAATTTGAAAATTTCTATAACAATATTTTGTGATAATGTGGTAATTTCAAAATAACATTAATAGGTATGTAAATATTTAAGCTTTATTGTTTTTATAATTATTTAGGAATTGTTTATTTGTATTTAAATTATTATAGAAACATTGTTTATTTTTAGTAATGACTCTTTAAGGATAATTCAAAATTATTTATTTCCCGTTACATTTGTTTATTTAATAACCATAAGTAAATGTAAAAATAAGTTTTCGATTAGAGTTTTACTTTTCGTTATCCCAGCAAAAACAACATTTTAATATAATATTACAATTGATATATTTTTTTTTTGATTTTATTTTAAAATATTAGTCACAATTGAATAATATTTTGACTTCACACAGTTATGTCCTGTTTTTCAAATTTTAATATACAGCGTACTACTGGAAGAAATTTTACCAGTGGTTTCGTCGATGGTTTTATTATTAAGCTTGCTTCTTCCTGATAGCAGATTTTTGCATTGTGATGCAATTTTTATCCATGCCCGATGGGACTGAATCATGGATAATCTGTTTTTTCTTTGATCTTGTCGCAATTTACCTAAATTGTGATCGCATGAGTTTTTCTAGAAACTTCATTCAAGATAATTATACTTATTTTCGAAAATACGATACATTTTTTCAAATTGCATATTTTTCTATACCTAACCAAATATATTGATAACTTTTCAGATTCTTTACACAAAATGTACATGGCTATTATAGTAATTTTAAAAACATTCAAGTTTAAAATCCTTAAAAGCTTAAAAGTCTTAAATTCCTGCGATATTTAAATTGATTCCACTAAATTAACTTGTATTTTGAAATATTTAAAAGAAAAATAAAATTAAAATGGATAATTTTATATTCAATGTATATTTAATTTATAAAACACAATGTTAAGTACTATTTCTCCAATTTTATATGATTTTATATTTATACAATACAAAATAAAACAAGGCTTTTCAAAGAAAATTTTAGTAGGTTAAATAGCTTGAGTTTTTGAACACCCTTACTTTAATTTAAATTGCATCAGTTAACAATGTCCAGTATTATAAATATTAAATATTGTATATATTTCTAAGCATTGTGCTTTGTTATTTAAATACAGTATAATAGCTTTCTACCAACAAGCGACAGTAATCACGTTAAATGTTACTGACAATCATAATGTTTCATTTTGCACAAAATGAAGTTTAAAATAACTTTCAAAATGTTGAAAAATCTTTTAATTACGTTCAGATTCAGATTATTTTGATAGCTAGACTCAAATACAGATATTTCCCATTTGGACATTTAGCATTTATGTATTGCAATTAGCAGTTGAAGAAGTACTTATATAAAAAGGTATTATATGGATACTTATTAAAAAAAACTTACACTATAAATACGCATGAATTTCTAACCCGTTCCCCACTGCGCCGCATGGACGGTACAATTGTAAGTGCTATTTTCACAATCCCAGCAATGAAAAGTGATTGCGATAGCGAAATCGGTCCTGAAATTATTTATATAATTTTTCAGAAATAGCATTAAGCATTGTGTCCATTAAGAAGTTACATCTAACTCTTTGAAAGTGTTTCATAATTTATATACGTATGTATACGTGTTGCTTGTTCGATTTAAATAAATTTCATTTTTGTATTATTTAACAGTGTTAAATTCAAAATAGATTCAGTAAATTTGAACTATTCTCCATTTCGTAACATTAGTAACACTGTTTTTCTTGTATCTAATTTAAACAAGCAGGGAATTGTGCTCAAAATCCTAAGGTTGGCTAACAACAGGCAGTGATAATAGTACGTCCTGATGTAGAAAAAGTTGTTGATATTAATATGTCGTAAAATCGTTACGCCATTAGTAAGGACATAAATTTTGTGAGTTAAATAAAAATTAAATAATTACAGCATTTACAATAAAACAGATATTTTTAAAATGTCATCATCAGGGTTAAGAATCGATAATCTGTAATTTATCGACGAAAAAAACGATAAATGCTATTTTGAATAATTTAAATCGCCATAAATGTTGGGCTCTTTTCTTGTCAAAATGCATAAATCTTTCGAGGCTTTTTTACGGGTGACAAACTAAAATATTTTGATTTTTTTCTTTTGGGTCATATGAAAGCTATAAGCAATAATTATATGTTGAATATCATTAATTTCATATTATTTTTTTTAATGCGCTAGATTCCAATGTTTTTCAAGAAATTTCGATGAATTTTATTATTAAAAATAATATTTGTAGCAATTATTTTCAACGAACGTTTGATTTTTTTCTTTTTAAAATGTTATATATTTAATTTCAATTAGTTAAAAATTATATCTGGAACATTCTGGTGAGAAAATCAAACAAAAAATCACTAAATGAGTTTATTATTGTTAATTACGCTACGTTTTCACACTCTCATTTCTCTGTTTATTATTGTTTATTGAAAAGCATACCATACCAAATTGAGGATTCTGCCATCCTCAATAATATCAAATTGTATATACCGGATATTTCTTTGAGAAATCGGGGACATGAATTGTTTCTTCTTCTAAAGCGTAGAAAAAGTCTGCCAATGGGGATGCCAATGGTATGAGCATGTTCATCAGTATTGCTTCGGCTGTCAACATATTCCATTTGGACGAGAGTTCAGGCGAATACTGTTAAAGTAGATTTTATATGACTCCGTTGATTTCCTTGTTATTATTTTTTTGTTTATGTCTTTGATTTTTAAATATTTTGACGTTGCAAAAGCAATAAACTTATAATTTGTAAGACTTTTAAACGTGTATGTACCAAATAAATAAATAAATAAAAATTTGGACAGCTAGATGTTTCTAATTTTTGTTATTAGTATGAGCTTCCATTCCCGGGATTGTCTGTAAATATCAATACCGGAATTCTGAATTCATAGTTAATGTTGAAAACTATTTGAATTAAAATACGTTTTGATGAACTAGATTACTTAATTTTTATTTATTAAAACTTTGTAGTTTTCCAGGTGTATTGTCATTCACGGAACGAGTTTCGCCATTAGGTATCTTTAGGCAGTTTACAGTCAGTAAAATATTTCTATCGTTTCTATTAGGTCGAGTTATAAAAAATTTCCGCCCGGGCAGGCTGCGACTGTTGTTACTGTTCACACACAATGGGATATTTCTGGATATTAGATTTGTGTTTTCGCTTCACAGGTAAGACTTGGTCAGTCTATAGACAACTTCCTTGGAGTGCACACGTTACATAATTTTTTTTTGCCTTTAAAATGGAGGAAAAAAAATTACACATTCGACATGTGATGCTTTGGGAATTTAAACAAGGAAATAGTGCTGCAGCTACGGCTCAAAAACTATGCAGTGTGTATGGTGAAGGATTGATAACTGATCGGGCAGTAAGAAATTGGTTTGTCAAATTCCGTTCAGGAGATTTGAAAATTGTACTTGATGACTTTTAAAGATGAACCAAGGATGGGTCGCCCTTCTGAAATCGATGACGATGTATTGAAGTCAAAATTGAAAGAAAATCCACGCCAGTCGACCAGAGAATTTGCAGAGAGCCTCACTACATCACAATAAACTATTTGCAGCCACCTTGAAAAATTAGGGAAAGTAAGCAAATTAGGAGTATGGGTACCCCATAATCTGAGTGAACGCAATAAGGCGGATAGGATGTCCATTGTCAAAAGTCTCCTCTCACGAGAAAGAAATGAACCCTTCTTGATGAAGATTATTACTGGTGATGAAAAATGGATCACTTATGAAAACATCATCCGTAAAAGACAGTGGTTAGATAAAAATCAGCCTCCTCTACCAGATCATAAAGCAAATATTAAATAATGGAGAATATGTTTTAGATTAACACGGTGAAAAAATAGCAATGTATTTTAGTTCTACAAAATTATTTTTAACAAATATAGTTGATAGCTATATCAGCTCACGCCATCGTCAGAACTATTAATTTTTGCACTTTATACACTGTAAATTAAACCACACATTTTGCACAGTTGTTTTATGTCTAAGTTTTAGTCGTTCATAAAGAATTACCTGGGTAGCCACATCGGCTACTTTCAATTTATTGATTGAATTGGCATTCACTTGGTAGAACTCCATTATAACACGGTGAAAAAATAGCAATGTATCTTAGTTCTACAAAATTATTTTTAACAAGTAAAGTTGATAGCTATTTCGGCTCACGCCATCGTCAGAACTATCCTTTTATTTCTGTTTTAGATTAGTTTAAGTTTTTTAAATGTTACTGCAAAATAAATGTATGAAAAAAAAACGGAAGTTTTTTATGACTCGACCTAATATATAAGATGAATTAAGAACTATATAGATCATAAGTGTAAAAGCTAAAGTTATACCCGAATTGATTTTATTTAAATGACTACCGATTAGATAGTAATGAAAATCAAATTCGGAAAAAAATATTTCAAACTAAATGACTTTGTATTGTGAGGTGAACAACTGCTGTCCAAATGTAATTTGAATATGGAATAGAAAAACTATTGGTTTTGAATGAATAGGTTATGAATAATATGCCAGATTAAATATTTTTTTTAACGATTAAATTATTCATGTTATTGACTGATTGTACTTATATTACCCAAAGGATATAACAAGAGAGAATAAGGGCGGCTTAGTTGTTCATTCAAAATTGGTTGAGAATTTAGATGTGCTTCTTTATTTCTAAATTTCCTGATAAAAAGAATCGAAAACGAACCGAGTTTGAATAATACAATGTTAATATACACCCAAAAAGGACTGGGTGTAATGTATGATAAAAATATTATTATTATTAAATGTGTAATAACGTTTGGCGCTGTTTGATTTGTTTACAAACAAAATGGTCTCATATCAAAAGTCAGTACCGAACGATACCAAAAAAAATAAATAGTTTAACCCTTTCCTGTATTTCAAAAATCAATGTAGACGCTTGGTGCTAAACAAAATTTTGGAGATATTAGGACATTTTTTTATATGAGAGTCAATTTATTAATATAGGTATAATGATGACACCCAACGCGGAATAAAATAATATACAAACAGCCTGCAATAAATGATCTATGAAAAATTAGAAAAAATTAACAAAATGATTTGGCGCAATCTGTGGTATATGCTATACCGTTTTATTATTATCATTGCGTTTTAAGTTTCAATTTTTTTTTCAAATCTCTTGAATCTAACATCTTAATTTTATTGCGGTCAACTGGCTCCAAAGACGGCTAGTTCAAAGACTGTTTATTCTTCTTTTTAATATAGAGTTTTTTTTCTTATAAAAAATTCGTTTTATTGCTAAGTATTTTATGATACTGATCGTATCGTAACGTATCAATATATTATATTGTAAAATAATTTGTAACCTTTGTGCTTGTTGAAAAGGAAATATCATACCATAAAAAAATTGTACGTAATAAATTCCTTTTTTCTGAGCAATAAGTCTCGCCCACTTTCAAAACTGTTATTTCAGCGACTGCTTTACTGAAAACCGAAATTTGTATGAACTGGAAAACGGAGTAAATAATATGGGATTTTTTTGTACTCTTGTTCATAATTCTATTTTAAATCAGTTGTATTAACTGACTTTATTAACCTTTTGCATTGGAAAAACCATGGCCCACCATTAACCTTAAATGCCGGAACCTGGAGAAATCACATCCTAATAAATGCATATTTTTTAAATATTTCATCATGGTCCCAAAAGATGTCATTGATCTTTATCATATTAGATTTTTAAAATAGACGAACTTGGCTAGATATTGAGTGTTAAAAAGACAACGCGTATTCGCGATTACTTTTTTATGGCCTGCCTACCGTTCACGGAATTATAAAGCGCGTTAATTGCAATTCCATGACTTGGCGCCAGAGTGATAACGTTCGAGTGCTTAAAATTTCCGGTGATAATTAATAAATATATTTAGCCAGTGGTTAAAAGGTTAATTTTCCATTGAGTGGTCAATGGTTATGTATCTACAGAAGAGTTGTTTTACATGAACTAATTGGAAATAAATTGTCCCAAGGAGTAGAGTAGACTAAACTATACTAAAAGGTTAGTATAACTAAACATTCGCTTTATGCCATTCAAAAATATTTCCTCAAACTATATTATACGGCTTAGCCTTAACTACTAGACATTAGAACTATTTGTCTCGGAAGAAACATGTAAAACAACTAAAAAGCGCCCAGCGGTACTATTTACAGATTTCTTATCATATTTTCGACTTTTTATAAAAGGTTTTCATTCTGTTTTATGTATTTTCAATGTATTAAGGACGATTATTGATTGAATTGGCATTTACTTGGTAGAACTCCATTATAACACGGTGAAAAAATAGCAATGTTTTTTAGTTCTACACTTTTTTAACAAGATATAGTTTATAACTATTTCGGATAACGCCATCGTCAGAAATATCTCGTTTGGTGACGATGGCATGAGCTATCAACTATATCTTATAAAAAAAATTGTAGAACTAAAATACATTGCTATTTTTTCCACCATGGTATTAAGGTAGATTTTGCATGAGCTTGCTTGATTGACTTTCTTGCTAACCTTGTTTTTTGGTTTGTTGTCAATTTCTTTAATCTTCAACATTTATTTTTTAAATATTTTAACTTATTGCAAAAGCAACTTATTATTTGTAATTTTTCAAACGAGTTTTTATCGAACAAGTAAATAAAATCTTTGACTGAGTAAATAGCGTTCAATATTCAATCATTCCCCGTTATTAACTCAACATTTAACTTTTTCGATGTCTTATAGTCTAAAAGTAGAGCTGCGATATCCTTACACATATTTGAAAAAATATAAATGAGGCGCAGTTTAAATGATCACAGTTACTAGATAGGCTTGATAGTAAATATGACTTTGTTTCAAAGATGGCACTGTCTTTAGTGTGCCAGGTGTGGTTTATGAAAATGTCAAGTGTGTTGACAAAGTGCCAACAGCTGCCGAAGATATTAAATTACTCTCTTGTTTGAGCAATCAAGTGGTTAATTGTTTACAAAATTATTACATACCTGGCAGTGGCGTACTTATGAATACCAGGGGTGGTTGTCAATCAACAAGGGGTTCTATTTTTCTCAGAACTATTCACGGTGTTTCTGAGAAAGGGCGTATCACTCGTATTAAATACCGTACACGTAAATAGATAGTATTTTTATATAAAGTTTTTTTTCCAGATCCTTAAATAAAATGGGCGATATTTATGTTGATTATGATTACTTATTATTTTAAGAGAGTTTATAAACAAACATATACCAAATCTTTGTCATTTTTTTTTACTAGTCAAAATATAATAAATACATTCAGTGCAATATACTATCACTGCGGCAATACAACACGTAAGAACATAGATCTAATCTTGACTATGTGTTTCTATTAAACGAAACTAATAAATTCTCCGATACAAGGATTTAAGCCATTATTTTGAATTGGTTAAAGTGAGAAACAGTAATATTGATAAGATCAAAACAAACCTTTCTTGTATTCAGAAGCTCAATAAAAATTCTTAATGTTTTTTTTTATAATACGTTTTTTATGTGTTCTTTTTATATAAAAGGCGACACCTCTTGTATTTTTTATTTACTATTAAATTTGTTCTTTTTTTAAATCCGATTTTTTTTATACTGAAAACCTACCGAGAGAAATATGGTATTAAGGAAAGTTATGATATTAAAATATCAAAGAATTTTAGTTATTAAAGAGTAAAAGTAAAACCCCGATTCTACGTTTTTCAATGGCAAATAAATTTATAAAAATTTGAAAATGCTTGAAATAATATAAACATGTTTTAATTATTACTTCATGATGCACATTAAAAAAAAATATATCAACACTAAGCTGCTACGATTGTATGGTGTACACTGTTACTTCTCAGAGAAAAGGCATTATATTCAAATAAATATGAACAATAATTTAGTCAGTTGATAATGTTTACGATGAGCGAAACCGGACCTGTTCTTTGCATTATAAAATTATGTAAATAGTACTAAAATCTTGGTTGTTTTTTTTTCAGTTTGGAACTTCAATTAAATTAGAGAACCCCTAAATTTACTTAATATTTCAACAACAGATTCACCAAATCTTTGGAGTAAAAAATATTTTTTTTAATGCCAATAATGCTTCTGCAAATACAGGATAAATTCTGAAAAAAACGGTCAAAAACAATTACATATATGTACCAAAATATTTAGAAGATAGATTGAGGAAACAGATCGACGAGTAAAGGTAGTATAAATATTACATATACCTGAAAACATTTCTTACAGGCTTCTCAAAATGTGTGTACTTTCTTTATATTGATATCTGTTCTTAGAAATCCAGAAATTTCCGCTTGATCATCAAAAGTGCTATTTGGTAAAAATTTGGAGTAGAAGTGTTTTCAACTGCGTATGCGGCGGTTACCCCTATATCGTTGTCTTTTACAAAATGCAAAATTGTCAAAGCTTTTATTACGAATTTTTATAAAGACATTATTAATTTTTTTTCCAGTACACTTTGCTAGATGTATCCAAGATTAAGAGCAAATAAATACAAGATCATTTAATTTATAATGAGAATAATTTTTGATTGAGTAATTTGTATTGCAAATTTCGTATAGGTACCGATTCCCTTATAATGTAGTTTTCCAATAGCGTCATCTCAATCTTTACGATATAGGGGTTTGATTGTATATGAGTTTCGCAATCAAAGCTTTAAACGTTTCTAAAACTGACTTTTGTTTAGATGCGTCGTAGCAGTCGATGTGGGTATATTATTTAATGTGAAAAGAGGCAGAACTGCTCCAACAAACAGAAGATAAAGCTAATTAAAGTAACTGAACGTATAAAAAAAATGTTTCTTTATTGCCTTTCAATGCTTCGACTGGCACAAAATATTTTAATTTATATATTGCCTTGAATTTTGATCCATGGTGTATATTCAAAATATCTCAACATTAAACTCATTAAGCTAATTGCTATTTAATTTTACGCAATATAATATTAATAACGTTTAAGAGAGCTGTTTAAAATGTTTTAAGGAATGAAAAAACTTTATTTAAACTGAGGAAATTGGAAATAAAGTAAAGCTAAAATATTACTGGGATTGAACATATTTATAGCGTTTCTCAAACTGTTTTTGTTATTTTATAGAAACAGTGAACCCCACTTATAAAATATTATGAAAAAAAGCATTTTTTTAAGGTGTTGACTATCTATTATGATAGTAAAATGTTAAGTGCTATCTCTACAATTTTATATTTTTATGATCAGGACCAGTTTCACCCATTGTGAGAATTATTACAAGCGATTATCAAGTGTCTCAAAAAATATATATAAAAATTATCGTTTTATGTTGCGCTATAACAACTGAAAACGTTCAGCAACCGGTCGTGATCTTGATAATTTAATATTGTGGAATTTATGCATTCCGTTTTATTAGTTTTAATAAGCCTTACAAGATGATATAACAAACTAAAAATTATACAAAATTTAGACACTAATCTGATTCAAACAACTAACAGCTAACGTCTCAACAAATAGGACAGTTGACTGTAATGTATTAAGCTAGCAAATATAAGGCATATATCAGTGTTAAACCTTTCGTATAATATCATATGTTCGTGATGAAATGTAGCCTAATTCGTCCCGATAATTCTTGTATGTGTGGTTAACTTCAGCACTACTCAATTAATTTTTGTTAGCTTTAACATTCAATTTTGGCACAAGTACATTTTCGCTTTTATGCGACGAATTTTAATCAATACAGTTTGGAAAACACTGATAAATGATTATTTAATTAAATCTAATATAATACTTCGCTATAATTTTAATTAATATTACCTTATCGACATTCATTAACAATATTAGCAAATTGATTTAATTTAACTAATTATAAAATTTCTTAAGTTTTTTTAGTCGATGGAAAAGATGGGTTTTTAAATGTCGGGAAATGCGTGATAAAGTTTTTTTGAACGACCTTTTCTTAGAAACGTTAATGACCCTACCTGTCCACTCTATAAAAAAAATGTAAATAAATCAGCAGGTACTCTAGCTGGCTTTTGAATCGACTGCGCTTCGTATCTATTGGTCAAAAATTAAACTGTGTCGTGAGAATTTGACTGCTCATTGTGGATAATGTCGGGATTACACGAAACAACTTTAAGGTAAAATGTTGTGGACAAAATATTTCAGAAATTCTAAATCTCTCAATTATCACCTAAATAAAAAACATGATTTTATACTCCATTGAAAAATGTTTTCCATCTTTTAGTTTTATGTTAAAGTTAAATATATTTTTAAGGTAAAAACTGTTACATATTATTGATTTGCTGATAGGTGTTTCGTTTTCACGTCATTATAGTTATAACGACGGGAGAAGCTAATGAGCATTGAGAGTTTTATTTTATTGTATTGAGACTACACCAAGAAAATGTAAATTCGATTAATATATTTTTGTGCTGATCATTTTCGGCTGATAAAAATGCTCGCGATGTTTGAAAATAGTTCTGTATCCTATACTTATTATACAAAAGTGTGGAACAAAAGATTTGTTCACATTTATACACTCGATTCTCTTTTTTTACAGGAGATAGGCTATATTTATATATATAATAGTATATTGAATAAATGATAATTTTCATATTATATATAATTTTCAATATAAAAATATTTAAAAATGTAAATTTATCATTTCATTATCATTCAAATCATTTAGTGTCACTACAAGACAGGAAACTATAAAATGACGATTAATCTACAAGTACTTCTTGAATAAAATTAACAATTATTATTTTTGTTTCTTCTTTTATTGGTTTTAATTGCAAATTCAATTATCAGGCACTGTGATTTTGTATGTATTTGCTGTTACCATTATACGGAATAATATATATTTTATACTGATAATTAATATATTTTTGGCCCGTCTCCTGCTGAGCCATATACAGGATATTCGATCAACGATTGTTTCAAAAATATATTCATTAGTATTGGTGAGATTATCAGAACAAATCAAGCTATATTTCAATACAAAAATTAGCTCTTGCTCAAAAATTTTGAAACTCTTTACTGGCGTATATTTTTGACACTTTGCAATCAATCGTCTTAACAGTTGAAACTTTTGAATTCAGAGAGTGAATGAATCTGGCTCAGAGATTTAAAAAAAACAGTGTAAAAAATAGCAGTTCTCTTTTCTTTGACTGTGTTATTTCAAAACCATGCAAAAAGAGAATTCTTTCCATCAAGCATTAACAGTAAGCGTCTTTAAAGTGTTTAATCTAAAATATTGCATAATTTTTATTTATGGTAGAGTCTCTAGTTTTACTTCACTTAGTCTATCTACTGGTTCTGTAATAAAAATGTACTGTATGATACAAGCTTAAAGGTGATGGTATTCCTATCTCGAGCTATGGACCTTCCTAATGACTTTAACAATTACATTTTTCATTTTAATAAAATATATTTCTTTGAAACATCTCTTAATACTGCTTTAATCATGCAGACACTATGGAGTTGTATGGTATTTTTTTTCGTCGTGATTTCTTTTGTGGTATTCAGTTGAATTTACGTCTGTCATTTTACAATTCACAACGTAAACATGTCATGATTCAATATACAAGTAAGTTTATTACACTAGACCAGTGATGCTCAACCTGCGACTTAATGACCTTTTTTATCACATACTTTTTATGTTGCAATCAGTAGATTAGTAAACTGGCACGTTTACTAACCAAGAATTTAATATAATTTTATGTTTGTTTTAAATTTAAAAAAAACACAATAATTATGAATAAACACATGAATATTTTGAATGCTAAAGTTTTTTTTCGATGATTATTCCTGTGTGTTGCTGCAATTGTATATGATACAAAACAAAAATAAGAAGGTTTTACTTTGATATCATCATCGGCTCCGTGATGAAATAGTCAACGTATTGATTTCCTTGACAGTTCTCAAAGGCTTAAACTAACAGATTTTTTTAATAACTTGCTTCCCACCATTTCAGCCCTAAAATAGCGAAGCATAGAGAGAGGGATTAATTAAACACTTGCCATATCCTATCTTTATCTTTTCTATGCCTAATTTCTTCAAAAAAATATCCATTGAGATATTAAGTTACGAGCTGTTCTCGTAGAAAAATTTAGTGGTATATTCAAGGCGAGCCATTTATATACTGCGGCCCACATATTGAAAAAAACTGTATGCGGTCTAAAGAAAAAAAAGGTTGATTGAACCTGGACAAGATCCACGTAGAACACAGCGAGTTACAGTCAGGGCTCTGCCTATTAATTTGGTTTCCCGTGTGCTAGCACAGACTAGCCGACCCTCATATATTTGTTTTCATAAAAATCGTAATAAAAACTAAACATAGAAAAATATTTTTTTCTATTCTATCATGGGGCTTTTCAGATATTGACGAAACTACAAAAACACCAAACCGTAAAAAAATTACTTTACTGTTTTCATTGTAACGAAATAAATGTTGTATATTTGAAATGTAAAAAAATATTCACTAAGCCTAAAGTAGTATACTCTATAGTTCATGGGTCTCCAAACTACGGCCCGCGAGCACCACCAATCTGGTCCGCCATAGCTTAAAAAAAATCGCGTAATACAAAACTATAGTGTTGGTACGATGAGCAAGATACGTATCGGCCCTTGAGCTTAGCGTAAGAGGGACAGTATCTATTAGGGTATAAATTTTGGGGACCCATGCTTTCGTAAATTCTAAATATTTTACCACTGCCATTGATATAATATTTTTTTAAATATAGCATCATTGTTCTAGCAATGACTTAAAGCTCAGGTAGATAAGAAACATCGTATCTCTATTAAATCCACAATATTATAGAAATATTTTGATTATATTCATAGCTTTCCCCAATATTAAAAAAATGGAAAAAGTTTCCGACAAAAAAACACTTGTAAAACATTGTTATTTGTTTTAAATAAAAATGTTAAATGCGATGCTTAAATTATATGTAAAAAGCACACACCACACTGTTTCCGATTAAAATCAACACAGTAATTAGTTTAAAAAAACCCTTTGCCTACGGAGCTTTTTACAATATTACGAGTAATTTATTTATACTTAAAATATAATGTGACACACTCTATTCTCTTTTAATAATTATATAAAAATGGGTGTTTTGTTGAAGATAACTGTGACAATAGAAATACACGACGAAGCGGTATCTAAAAACCGACTTCTCATCCTTTTTTTAGAAATCAAGGCCGTCAAAAAATCGACTACCCGTAATCAAAATGTTAATTCAAAGCGATGGATGCAGTCCACGAGTCAAATAAACAAGATAATCTTTCCAATGATAGCATCTGCCAGTTATTTCGGCATATAGGGCCGTCACTACAATATGTCTTGCTTAATTAGATATTTATACAGACCAAATAACTAACGAAATGATTGAAAAAAATACTGACTAATCAACATTTTTACGCCATGTGTATTATATATGTAAACACTTAGCATTCCATTGCAGTTTTATGATCGCGTGACGCCTGGAAAACATATACATATTTTACATAATAATCTAAAAATGTAAGAAGATTAATGCGATAACACAATATTCATCTTTCTATTCAGCGTGTTTTCGTCTATTACATGGGTCTCTAAACCATTAATTCGGTATGACGTAGTTTATTAATACCGAGCGTAATTAAAAACTACATCATGAAAGTAAAATGAGTATTGTAGATTTTAGCTCTTAAGAGTTAGTGAAAAAATCAGTGTGTCCTTTAGGCTATAAAAGTTTGAGAATCCTTATCTAACAGGAAGTACCTTCCAGTTTTACATATTCGGTTGGTCATGACATTTGTTTTCCATTTTTCTCATCTGGACCAGTGGTTATCATGTGTTGCCTACAAAGGATTTTACAGTGGCCACAAACAGGATCATAATAAATATTGATGAATATGTTTTTTCCAACAAGTTTGTAACAGCTCGGCAATGAGATTTTTCCATAGATCGCTGATGTTTATAGTGCGGCCACAACTTCCGTAAATAGGAGTTCGCTATCTGCCTAGTTATCCTCTAACTGTTAACGCCTCAACTGTTGAATATGCTGATAGCAGTGTGTTGAAAATTTTACACTCACAATTATTAATATGTTGTAACCTTTTAACAAAATTCATCTTAAATTTAAACGATGTAAGCTGTTATGCGTATTTCACGTGTTCTATTACACCCGTATGATGGAATGGCTAATTATGCTGGAAGTCACAGTTCAGTTCGTGACTGACAAAACAAGTGGACGTATATATAGGTTGAATGATTCAAATTAATAAAGGATTGACTTAATACAGATCCTGTAATTACACAGCTATCCGTTTTATCTTTTCGGTCCTCTTTTCAGGATCAGATGTTGACAGGACAGAAATTGCTTCATCAGAAAATTTGTTCTTGCAACGTTAAAGTGTCGTCCGGGATCTGGAAGGGTCCAGAAAATTTGAGGCTTTGAAATAAATTTAAGGGCGTAAATGTATACAACTGTCTTGAAACTTATAGAAATCATGACTATAAACCCTTGTTACGCTGAGTGAGGTAAAGAATATTTCATCCATGAAAATTTCAACAATTAATTCAGTAGTGTATTATCATATTTAAACAAATTGGGCTTATATTTTGATAAAAAAATTATGTCTTCCAATAAATTCTTATTACGTTTTTTGGTGTCAATTTTTAACTGAGACGTTCTCAGTCAGAAGGCTAAATTCAAAATTCATCCGAAACTTCATCAACAAAAAAAAAATATTGTTTTCAACAATATAGTTTTCTTCATAACCACAAAGGAAAAAAAGAAGCAAAAACCTGTTTAGTTTCAATATCTGATAATTTGTTACAAAAATGTAACAGCTGAAAAACATAATTAATTCATAAAAAATAACCCACTGTTTTTGGCATTATTATTACCAATAATGGAAATATTACCGCAATAATAACTATTAATTCGTTGATTTAATTATGCATTTTTATGTCTTAATGATGGTCGAATTTATTGATAGATTTGAGTGTGTATTTTAATGAAACGATTAAATTACAATTTACAATAAACATCCGGTTGAATTTTAATTCGTCAGCGGCGCCGTAAGAGTTATTACTGAATCTCAGCTAGCGATGTAATGGTTAACATTCATGGCACTATATTAAACAGATTTATTTATAGATCATTCAAATTAACCTTTTTAAGCGATGCAAATTTGGGTTTTTCATAACAAATAAGTGTTGTCCTCAGATCGGGTCATTAAATGATATTAAATACGACTCTTGTCCAAGTAAGTATGGCGGGAAAATTTTTAACCATTAAATTAATGTCAAGGAAAAGATTCTCAACGATTTTTCTAGGTTTTTTTTTAAATATATTTTCTTAATTTTTTTTCACTTTTTTGGTATGCTTATCAATATTATATATAACCCGAGAGTTGTCTCAGATTTTTTCTGCAACCCGTTCCTGGTGAATCAAATAAAAAAAATATTCACATAGAGAATATTTCCAAAGTTAATTCACAATGATGGGAGCAATCTTTTGAAGATTATTAGAACAAATCGGATTATATTTTAACACAGGTTTCGAATACTGTTAACACCTTAATATTTTTGAGTACAATCTGTCACCACACTATAATCTACCGTCTCAAGGACACTAATCTAGTAATCCTAAAATCTACATAGTTATATACACCCAGTCCTCTTTTTACGCGATTTTTTTACGCGAATTCGATTATACGCGATTATTTGGACGGCACCGTTACATTTTTTTACGCGCTTCACTCGTTTTTACGCGATTTTTTCCCCAAATTTGTTTTACAGAAGAAATTTATATATGATGCTAGGCATGTACATTTCATTATTTTTTTAAATAAAAAAAAAATATATGTATTTTTACAACTTAATTTTGTAAAGTATTCCATTTTTTTAAATACACATACAATTGCCAAATGTTGACAAGTGTATCGGATATTATGCGAATTTTTGTTTTAGGGTGTGTAAAGAAATATAATGGAATTGCGTAAAATCATGGGATGTATGTAAACTTGTTTAAGCACAATTCATTTATTAAATTCGTTGAATAGCACCTTTCTCGGCCTCTAATAATTCATATAAGTGTATATAAGATCATAAAACATATAATTTTTTTTGCACGAATTTCAAAGAGCAAATTTTGGTTTTTCATACGTTTCTGGTACTTTTTTACGCGATACTTTAATTTTTGGAACCAATTTATCAAATTATATGAAGGTTATGATTTTTTTACGCGATTTTTTTTACGCGCTTTTTTCTGGAACCAATGCATCGCGTAAAAAAAGGACTGGGTGTAGTTGTTTTTATTACTTTTGCATTTTAGGGTATCAATAATTAATTGTTCTTCATTCACTATTGAAGTAACACACTGACAAGTTAGCGACATCAAAATATATCATGCTATTTATTTATTTAAATTTTATAACTATATAGAAAATTTAAAAGTAATTAATTACATAAGATTTTATATTTCACTTTTAAAAACGCATGACGTTGACGACTTAACCCCGCCTAAGCGTGGCTGCAATATTTGTGCCGACGCAAACACTAAAACTCTAATAAATACCAATTCAAAAAGAATTAAAATATCATATATTGGTTTTTACTTCATAGAAAAAATATGTTGCGCTTTAGTAAGTTTGTGCCAGCTTAGCTTTTACATTTCCTGCACAGAATGTGTCGTCGTTGATACAACGTTGCAACACTGGCGGCAATATCTTTAAAAAAAAAATCTTTTTAGGTACTATATTGTCTTATAACCTTATCATAATTTACATCTCTTTCGAAGACATGACAATGAAGACATTAATAAAAATTTGTTAAGCATCATTATTACTGCAGCGGAGTCTTTTTTCTGTACGCTTCAACACTATTTATAATAATAATTATACACCTCGCAATATTCATAGCAATATAATGGCAAAGTTTTTTTCTGTAGCAAGTTATCTATAATTGCTCTATTGTTACCGCGGTAGTTAGAACAACAAATTTATGTTATTTTTTGAATTGTTACAACTTTGTACGATTCCATAGGTCTTATCACAAACGACCCGGGTTTCGCTCTTCGGCATCTTCAGGTATTCCATCGCACGGATGCAACAGAATATGGAATCGTACAAAGTTGTAACAATTCAAATTTAATATTGAAGTTCCATCAAGCACCTTCAGTCGATATCATAAATTTAAGTTATTTGACGCTTTTGTTAATTTTTCTTCCTCATTTTTTAATGTTTACGACTTTAATCTGCAGTTTTTATCTTAGAGTATTTAGCTTCGCAAACAATTATGAACTTAAAATTGTTTATAATAAGTAATAAACATTATGTTTTATTTATTAAAATATAGTTCCTTTCCACCAAGAAAAGACGGATAATATTTTAAAAATAATTGCAATTTTGACTCACTCCGTGGTACCTCGCTACTTGTTTATTTTCACTAACCATTTTACAACGAGTAGTCACTACTTACCAAGGAATGGAAATATTATATTATTGAAACGTAAACCTAGTTTTACATTATTTTCTTAATATCTTAATACCAATTTGTAAAATGACAATAATTCGTAAGTATTGCTATATATACATACATATCGATTCTTATCAGTTAATAATGCTTGCGATGAGCGAAACCGGTACTAATAATAGAATATTTTTAATTATTTAAAAAAATATCACGCCTTTCCATCAAGAAAAGACAGTTAACATCTGTGATAAAAAATGAATATACGATGCGTTGAAAAATTTGTATATTAGCATATTATTTGTCCTGGGTTTCTAAATTTTTCTTCTTCGAGCATTTAATCACATACCTGAGACTTAATTTGTAAAATAGAATGCCCAGATCATCATTTATTTTTAACTGTTGACGGTTTGCAGTAACGCAGTTATTATCATTTTATAGTAAACCGTGGCCAATATATCATTCATTTTTTTTATTAAAACCCACTGACTGCTAACGTCATCTATTGAGACAACTGAATACGATGTGTTAATATTTGTCACTTAAGTATATTAGAGTTAACAGTATCAAAAAATTCATGTAAGGGCTTATCTTTGTATGGGTATAGATTTCTTATAATAATCGCCATAAATATGGTTGACACGAACACTACAACATATTTTTAATAATTCGTATTTCCATATAAACTCAAAGAGAAACGGTTTACCCGTTTACATGGCTAGAAAAGTTTACAGAAGTTCATTATCGTCAATTAATTTTTATTTTTTTAATAATGAAGCTCTATGGTTAGCCCTGAAGTTGACCATTCGGGTATTTAATGTTCCATAGACAATTTTATATTGAAACATCTCCTATCGCTTTTTTTCTATCTTCACCACTGGTTTAATGTCGTAATATATTTTCTAAGAATGCTTACTGTGGAGTCTTTTATTTGTTCGTAATCTTGGACAGCCATTGACGCATGAAGCAAAAAAGCGGAAGTTTTTTGAAGCAATTGACATCGAAGTATTTGCTGACTAAACTTAAATTCCGATTAAAAATATGAGATTTTCAAAATACCTACCAAATGACCTAGCCTAACTGTCAGATTTTTTTTGTTTGAAGGTTGTAATCTCAGCTATCGTTTATCTAATAGCCTGTATTAGCCAGTAATGTGCCTTTAATTACATGTAAATTGTTCTTACGGTGATAATTGATTAAATTAAGAGCTTCTTAATTATAAGGCGAAATCACTTCTCCACCAAAAATTTTTATTCAGTAACTATCATATATATCTTCAGCAATTGTACATAAATTCAGAGATGTCATCATAGGGTTCAAAGCGGAGCATTTACTGCCTCTTGGATTTTACAAAACGCATTTTAATCCGTTTTCATTGGTTTCACCACGCCCATGAAAAGAAATAAGAATCTTTAATTATTTCAGAAAAAAAACCAGAAGAGTTTTAAAGTATAGGATACATTTTTTTTTTATAAATTCTCTATGAACTATCTATAACAGATTATTTGATCAACATGTGTTTTACTTAGAAAACTACTAAATTTATTTAGTTTTAGTTTTGTTATATATATTTTAAAAGAATCTATTAGTCATTTTTTTCTTTTCTTACATCGTAACTAACTATTAAAAATCATTTTTATTTTAAAATAATAAAACACAATGTTTAGTGATAAAACTGATCAGTTGATCAATTTTTGAGAAATCATGGATATATTCTTTTTTCTTCTAAGTTTTTATTCTAAGATTTTCCGTGACATTTCAATATCAAATTTGAATCGTTCAACTATGATTGTTTCAACAGATAGTAATACTTGTGTTTCTCAGATTTATTATCCGAGCAGTACAATTATACAACTGTTCTAGTAAAAAAAGCACAACATAAAGAAACTTTATCTTCTGACGATGAATTTGATAAAAATGCGTACCAAGTGCTTGATCAGACTTTTGGACGGTTTTTTCAAATCATTTGATAGAATAACTGAATACTTCCAATTTCATAAATACATAACAAACACAAGTAAAATTGAATATTAATATCCTAAGTGGTTCTCAGAGAATATTTAAAAATAAACCAGTCTTTGCAGGTTTAGTTTTAATTATTATTTTATTAGGTGTTGTATTTTTATGCATATTCAATAATATCATCGTCTAGGAATTTTGGCACCATCTACATCCTACTCTGTGGGAGGAATTTATATACAAATCCATTTTTTTTTACTAATTATTTGTCTTTGCTAATCGATGTACGAATATCGAGATATAATTGATTAAACATAATACATATTATGCTAGCGGTTATTTAAATTTTGCTTATCATTTTTCCTAATAAAGGATGAATGGGAGGGACTTAATCACATCATAAACATCAATGCCTTTGAACAGGAATCCAAGAAGCTCTTTGAAAAATTCTGATTTAGTTTTAGAATATTTACTAGTGGAATAATATTTATTTGGCTCAGCAGTGAACGGAGTAAAAAGTTATGAAAAATATCGTTTTTAAAATCGACTGATACACAATTATTAGGTTTATGAATTCTATATACATATTATTTTACTTTAAATAAAGAAACGTAAGAATTATTTATTTTATAAATTATTAAGGCAGCCTTCAAAGCAATTATGTGAATTAAAAAAAGCGTAGATAATATGTATAATATTGAATAATACTTAATAAACAAAACGAAAACTTAGCAAAAAAATATATATATTAAGATTTAAAGAAATCGTAAAATCTTCATTAAAGAAATAAATCCTGGCAGAAATGTAGTGTTAGCACCGCACTTCAGATGTATTTATAAAATAAATTATACCCGCTTGCTTTAAAGCTAATCAATTTTCAATATCGTTTAGCGTTACAAAATAAAATAAAATTGAAATTAGTCAGCTTCTTCTGATAATTACCTTCACGGCGGTAACTTCATAATTGAATCAATTTAATCTTTAGTAAAAAAATATACTTAAAGCTTTTGTTGTGGGGTCAATTGCACGGCGCAACTTAAATCAGCATTATCTCATAATTACATTGGCTGTCTGTATAAAGTTTTTGTTCGCTAGCCGTATTTTTTTATATTGATCCGGATGTGATTTTATTTTGAAATAAGAATTCAATAGTTGATATATCTGCACTTCGATCTTGCAATTGTATAAAACAATATTCGCCACAACGAATATAAAAATAATCTTAATTAATTTCACTCTGCATAATGATTGTTATATAAATGAAAAATTCTTATATCACAATACTATCATCGCTTAATTATGTATACTTTTAGTTTTCAGCCCTTTACTTTTTTTTTTTTACTAAGTGAGTTTTTTTGCTTTTTTTTGATATTTTCATAATTTTCACAATTACTTTCTTCATATAAAATTAAATATATATATTTTTTACGGGTTAATCGGGGAAGAATATAATTTATTTTTTAAAGAAAAAGATATTTTTTTACAATTGATAAACGCATAGCTAAAAATCTAAATTAATTTATTGATTAATAAATTTTTAGAAGTCTTTTCTCCCAATTGAATCTAAATCAGTGGCTCTCAACTGCAACCTTCAGAATTATTTTGCACCGGTGCGGCCACGAGATATTACCATAAAATCGCTGGTGTATAGTATACGGCCATAGTAAAAGTTTAAAATCATAATTGCATTCTGAGCGTTAATATTTCAATATGTACGTTGATTCCAGAATAGAAGCGGCTAAACTAACATAAAATTTTACACCCCATTTTACATGGTAAAATAAAAATCAGTGACATCTATATATATATATATATATATGTGCAGCGTCAATGTTTGAAGAAATAGTTATAATTCAACAAAAAAGGCAAGAATGACAATTTACATAGGATACCACAACGCTTGGACACACACGTGCGGCCATACTTCTCAAAGGGCTGTGCATTGCTCGGTTTTCTGTTTTGAAAACAATATCCACTCCCAACATTAATCATACGACTTCCTTTCGAAGCTTATCTCAACGAAACTTACTCTATGTCTGGTAACAGTCAAGCCTGCAGCTAATTAGTTACTGTAGTTGGTTTCGATTGCAGAGTTCATGCATTTGAATTCCAGTATGGACAGTTTTATCAGTTGATTTATCAAGCTGTTTGAAATGCATGGGGCCTAAAAACAGAGTAAAGCGAGAGCAATAAGCGAACAACTAATCCTTTGGTAATTCATTCTTTATATTATCATTTTCTCAGAAAAAAAGAGAGATTGAGTTACAAATTATGTTTTTTATCCATATCCGTTTCCAACATTGAATATGTAGATCCACTTTTCCACTTCTTGTGGAGTTTATTTCCAAATAATGTTTCCAACGAAGACTGCGTATTACTCATTTTCTCAATCTCTCTTTTTCGAAGATTATAAAGTTAGTGCCAGAAGTGAGCTAATCACTGTCATTTACTTCATTCTTTGAATCGGACAGTTTCATCGGGAATTTTAAACATTCATGCCTAAAAAAGGAAGTCAATCAATTCAATTAAAGTAATTTTTCCTGGTATTTACGATAGAGCATGTGAAGATCGTCACCGAATTCAACTTATTCATTCTCTCCTGAGCAATATAAAAAAATATCAATATAAAGGATATCCACGCACTGAATAATTTGAAAAAAAAATCGTGTTTTAACCATATTTATGGAAATTTTAAAGACAAATCAGGAAGTAATATTTCAATTAAATAATCACTCATAATTTGTAAGATGTCACTCTAGTAACTCTCGATTTTATAGCTTATGTGTCAATTATCAATACACTACAATTATATCTGTCTCACCAGTCGAAGCGTAAGAAATTAGGCGGGTATAAAAATGTTTTCATTTTACGAACATGTCTATCGCATTATTCTGATATTATTGTTTCCGTTTCATAATTTTAAAGACCCTGCCACGAAAAGTGTCAAAATGGCGTCGAATATATCGCGATCATAAATCAATATTAATTATTGTTGGAGGTGTTCCAGACGACGGATGATGCTGACGAATGAAGCTGAAAATGTGACAGAAGCATTTCGGAGGGAAAACAAAACACGATGAGACTCTGCCGCAGAAATGGGATCCACGAATAGACTTGCACTAATTCTGTACGCCATTCTAATATTCAACCCGTTGGGAAATTCGGCAAAATTATTGGGTAAGTTAAATGCCAGTAAAATAAAATTTATGAAATAGATAAACATATAATGTAAGTTTGTGGTCAACGATTCTCGTTTCATTTTGAAATTAATTGATAAGGCATAATTGAAATGATATTTACTTTTATTGAAAAAATATTTTGGCAAAAACTTCGTGTAGTTGTTCTGAAAGAAGGGAATTTGAGCTACTCTATATAATCGTTTAAGAATTCTACAACATTTAATGGACGCGGGCTTCATCTATTCAAATTGTTTTTGTATTATAACACTGCCGAAAGTTACAGACAGGCATAAATATATACATTTTCTTTGAATAATAATTATGAACAAACTTTGAATACATGTTCAATTTGTACATATTAGGTATTGACATGCAAGATTACCAAACATCGTTGTCCTAAACTTGAACATTTTAAATGCATGCGTTCAGTATTTTACAAAACTACAAAATTTCTCGCGTTTAAAATTCTTTACACGATCGTTTATTAATGAAAAGAAATCGAATTGCTGTCCATGTTCCATATTTGTCGAAATTCGGCGATTATTTATATGAAAAAAAAACTAAAATAGTCGCCATGACACATGTCTTTTTGTCACAGAATTACGAACGTAGTGTGGGCGACGTAACACAATATTATACGAAATATATTTCTTTTTAATTACGTGTATTGAAATAGCGGACTGAAGATTTGTGTCTCGATATTATTTTTAATTTATAATAATTTATTCATAGATTCTTTGAGATAATTGTAGCATGTTCGTAAAATATCGGTGTTTCCATGATATAAATTAGAAATCGGGGAAATTTGTTTTACTTATCTGATTTTCGAAATTCGAACGTTTTTTTATGACAAGGCAACCGAAATTTAAAAATAGAGCTTTCGAACCAGTAAAGTATTAAAAAAATAGCATTCTTATATTTACTATTATCTTAAGGTTACCATGAAGGGTCACCGTAGCCGAGTGGGCTTTTGTCGTTCTCGATGACACAGTAATAGAATTAAAAACCCGTATAGCCACTTTCTTAGATTGATTTTTTAATTGCTTTGTAGACGTACGAAAATGACATTGTGGGCCAATGTTGGGCACACATCCTTCATTGTCAAAAAAAGTACTTAGCATAGTTATGTGACCTTGCGATGACAATGACATATATTATAACTAAATCTCTATATCTCTCATTCCATAAACACTTTTTACAAAGCGTTCATTGTTATTTGTTAATAGTTTTGTTTCATTATATTCAAAACTGAATGTTTTGGACATTTGTTGTTAAAAATAACGCGCAGGGAAGGTAGGCGGAGGGTAAGGATATTAAAGTATTTTTTATTTTAAAGTAATATTAAGAAATCTCGCTGTGAAAAATCATGATTAAAAATGATAATACATTAAGGGCTGCAAAAATATTTTTGTCTAATTCAGAAAATTCACGCTCAAGTTTTATTTGCTTAAATTTTTAAGCTAATATTTACCAAAGAGTACCGTTTAAAGAAATTAAATTTTTAGTGAAAAATGTTCTCAAAAGTTGTCGCGATTAAATTAATAATAGCTGGTGTAAAATAGTTTTGCATAACATATAAAACCGTAAATAATATAAATTAATTAAATTTTAAATTTAGAAGCGTATTTTCCCGACATAATAAAATACCAGAATTAGAATAACAAATAATAATATCGATTTATGTCATTTGAAATATAAAAGTTACCGGTTTTATGACAATTTATTTAATATACCCAACGATGGTCTAACACTGACATATCGTAATACACATTTGACTAGGATTTTGTTTATTGTTAAAAAGATGAATCCTAACTGTCTAACCATTCTTCATTATATTTAAATAATAAAATAGAATATTTCGTATTATTTCCATAATTTTACAATATTCGGATTATGACCGATTTTTGTCTTCGCGAATATTATCAATTGATATACTGTAAAATCTAATTAGTTGTAATACTCGGAATGAGATAAAATGAAACCGATATTTTTATGAATATTATGAAATTGTGAAAATAGTACTAAACATTGTGTTTTATAATCGAAACATTAAAATGATCGTTTATTTATATAAAATGAGAATGACAAATTGTTTCATTTATTTCCATGTGTTGTCAATGTAAGAGCATTGAAATGATTAATAAATAATCAATGTTTTTTGCTCCTATTGCATCTAAATAGATATTTCTTTCGCGTAAACTACGTTCTATTGAGTCACTCTATCTCTATTGTTTGATAAGGGTAAGACGAGAATGATTGTGACTAGCCAATAAAAATTGAATCACTTTTATAATATGATCAGATGTGAGGAAGGGTCGGCAAATTGTTCACGGATAAAACGATCACATGCCTTATATCCTTTATTTAGCTCCTTTCCATCTATCAATTTCTTTTAGCTATATTCCTAAGCTTCCAAAATTCATTTTTTATAAGTCTCCTTAAAAAAGCTTTGAAATCAAATCTGTATTGAGATGCCATTAATAAATGAAACATAACATGACGACTTCAACTATTGTTGATAACTTTTTTAATCTTTTTTTTTAGGCGAAGTAAAAAAGGTGGACGCACTTCTGGGTGGCAAAGTAGCGATGCCTTGCGACGTCACAATCAAGGAGCCTGACGATTCCCTTCTCATGCTGGTCTGGTACAAAGCCAGTAAACCTTTTTACAGGTAATGTACTAAAAATGATAATATTATTTCAATTAAAGACAGACCCAAAAACTGCAAATGTTAATTTTTTCCATATGTTTATTTTCTTGATTCCCTATCAACGGCTACATATAATAGGTCAAGATATAATATATTGAAACAAAAAATTATTAGTCAATTATATCAGCTCTCAAAAATATGTCGATTTTCTCAAATCCGCTATAGACCGGAATGTTTTCCATGAAAACAGTAAATAAAGGTCTTTTACGACCAATAAATGTGAAGCATTCCATAAGTTTGCAACATGTTGATATTCTTGATTTCTCTAAGTGCGGATAGTTACTAAATTTCAGTGCATTTATTTTAACTAAATTATATTATTGGTAAGGTTTTAAAACTAAATTAAAACTTTTAAAAAAATAATACATTTAATATTTAAACTATACATCAAATTATCGAATTTCCAAATGGTTATCTTATGACACAAATAAATATTGATTCTATACTATTTTCTTAGTATAACTCAATTACATATTATTTATTTAAATTTAACATACGATGTTTTATTTTTAATTATGCTTGAATAAGTTAGACAGTAAATTGACTACCTCTTATTAAACAGCATGTAAAGAAAGATTTAAACTTAGCCCAATCTTAGTTCTGACGATGGACGAAGCCGATTCTGAATAGTATCTATTCTGTAATCGAATTACGAATCTTCCGATCTATTCTGATATTATGAAGAACTAAATACTCGGATATTTTTACCTCACAATAGTGGATCTCTACCAAACAGATGTCAATTCAATGAATTACAATTTCTCATATGTGTTAAGTTGGAATTCGCGTGTTTGTAATGAAAAACACATATTGACTTACTGATTGCAGTGTATTGATAAGATGCTACTCCGCTTTATAAGAGTGTTTTCGATATTTAAAATAATAAAACATATTTTTTGTATTTATTTTCACAATATATTTTATGAGCGAAACAGGTCCCGATCATAAAATGTACTGTGGAATAATTAATAAAAAAATTGTTTTTATTATTTAAAACATCATGCCTTTACATCAATAACTGACAGGTAAAACCTTAAAAGTTTTATCGATGTCAAAGCTTGCTTATGCCAGATTAATTTTGTGTTAATAGCTTAATTTGTCCAGACGATTAATATCCATACGTGTTTTGAAATACTAAAATAATAGAATTAAAATATTCACTGATGGAATATCTTTTATGTGGCCCGACAGGGAAAGAGTTAGAAAAAACTTTAATATTTTAGGGTGTTTTTGTATTTTTATGAAAAAATACTATTGATCGTTTGGTCGCCTTATCATACCGATGAAATTCCTTGGTTTCGGCATTTAAAAAGTCATTTAGGCATTAAAATGTTTTATTTGATTTTTTTTACATCACCTCCCGTGAGACGAGCGGATCTTGTAGTCTATTGGAGATGGTTCATCGCCGTACCGTTTTATTGCTGTCATTAAAAGCAGCACCTGTCAGAATTTTTTTACTGTTGACCGTTTACAACTAAATAGTTGGACACAAAGTATAAAGAGTGTTTAGCCGAAACGGATTTAATTATCGATAATTAATTCTCGGTTAATTTGATTTGTGACTCGCGAAGAAGTTGTACAGGAAAGATAAACCTAAAACTTTACTAGAAACGAAGGCACGCTAACTTACTATAGCTTTTGAAACACTGCGTGTGAAATTTGTTTTTTTTTAAGAATTATTTAGGAAATCATAGAAATAAAAAAATTTGAATCATTTAAACTAATTATATTTCGACAATCACAACCTAGGCTTCGTCTCTCGGAATATGCAGGTAAACTATCACACGGATGCAATCAAACTGACAGTAACTGAATAGTTTGCAACGTTTATGTATAATATGACTTGGGAAAACATGTAAACCCTAAGCTTAGGAGCTTATTTGATATCTGAATTAATATCAATAAATACGGATTTGATCATAAAGACGATAGAATTTTGCTTAACAATCTTACAACTGGATGAAAGCAGAAATAATTGGTAAAAGAGACTTTTTGGTTTTGTTTATTGTTTATATGTATATTTGAACGCAGGGCCACATCTTTGAAGCGCCTGTTGTTTTTTTTTTATTGACACGCAGTGCTGAGAATCTTCTGTGAATATCGAAATAACAAGGGGTACCGGTTTAATTATAATTATTATTCAACTTTCAATCGTATTTTATCTTTTATTGGTTTTACAAAAGTTGACAATTATACCTATTTTATCACGCGGATCTGAATACTAATTTAGTTTTTTTTTCTGTGAATGAATTGACACGGAATGTGCCCAGCGTAAAAAGCGCTCGGAATAAAAAAAAAACAATTATGTATACCACTCGACGAATGGCACGAAAAGTCATAATGGCAGAGCTGTTTGATTTTTCTTCGTTCATTCGTGATGTCGAGAGACGATGATTTATTGCTGGCACGAGATGAATTGGCCATTCACTAAAAATAAATATTAATGTCGATTATTATGATTGCTTTTATTTGTAATTAGCCGGTTTGTTTTATTGTGCCAACTCTACGGGTCTTTGGTTTAGCACTGGGATAGCCAACCTTTTCCATACCATGCGCCGATTTTTTCACCGATGAATTCAGATGAGTCATACAACACAAGAACCTTTTCTATCCTCTTCTACTTACGGTTTGGGTTAACTTATTAGAATAGGAGAAGGCGCTGCTTCGCTTTTGGGAGGGAAAAGAATAATTCAATCCCGTAATTAAGTTAATTAATGTATGCTAATTCAAATTACACATTACAACACACGAGATTTCGCGGAACTATTATTTGTGCCTTCAAAAATTTCGCATGAATCACAATTCGCACGCCGCCGCCCATCGGCGAGTGTTTTCCAACTCACCGAATGTCAATCCACCACTGAATCACATCGCGTTTCGATCGAACCTCGTCTCACTCACGCTCTCTCCCAACATACGCGGATTGTTCATACTGCACGATTATATAAACCTATCCCTCAATTTACATGGTAGATAGGTTCCTGAGAAAAACCTGTAAATCGAAATTGTATTTTATAAAATGTAAAACTGTGTAAATCGAAAAGTACGCAAAATACGCATGGTTTGGTTGTTTTCTAAAATACATAAATAAAACAAAATTATTAAAAAGAATAAATATAAATATTATTTTATTATTTGAATACACATAAAGCATATATATAGGAACAAAAAAATTAAATCCAAAAGGTTCATAAAAAAATTATTGCAGCAGTTGGTGGACTATTTATCATTCATCACTATCACAAATCACTGCCAATCTCTTCTTCGTGACTGGCTCAAAGTCATTTTCATCACTAGAAATTATTTGTGCCAATTCGATGTTTGAAGTAGAAACATTTACACCTAGAGGAGATTTGGTAATAAAATCCGTTATTAACATTTGCTTCGATTTTTTTAATTCGTGTAAAAGCGAAAACATGTAAAACAAATACCGTGTAGATCGAGGTACTGTCAATAAATGGGACAAATTGATAAGTAAGAGAGCTTAATGAATAAAACTGAGAGCATAAGTGTTGAAAATATTAATTTAGATTCAGTTATGTGGCCTACTTCAAAATAATAAGTTGGCGCAAATACTTATGCGATGCGTCATGGTTTGACTACCCCTGCCGTAGCCAATTGTATTTTCAGAAGCAGGAGATCAATTCTTGAAGTCGGATATTCAAGTGGCATGCGAAAATAAGTTTTATGAGATGAATACACATTCTCAAACAACTTTTTTTTCAATGATATAATCTAATATGAAATAAAATCTATGCTGCCTACTTAATCACTTAAGAATAAATTCAAATTTCCTATTCTATTTTTTTCATTCGCGATAGAAACAAAGTGAAAACACGTTGAAGTTTAACAAATAAAAGATCGCGGTCTTCCGACTGGAAATGTTACTCACTACCAATGTTAAATGACTTAAGAATAAAAGGAAAACAGATAAATTCGATAATAATATAAAGTTATATGTTCTTCCAGAAATAAATCAACCGATACATATCGATATCATTCTTGTGAAGCGTAATTATTCACTATTTTATTATATTAGAGTTTGGCAGAAGAGGTAAGTGCCAATTCAATCGCGAAATTGGCACTAACGTTTGAAGGTTTCTTTCTCAACCACGATTGCTTCCAATATGCAGAATAAGGACGCTTTATGGAGAACCTCAAAAAAAAATAAAGCTGTCCTTGATTCAGTGGCGCAACCTTTTTGTTGAAAGACGATGAAGAAAGCAAACAAGGGCTAGACAAGAATTTAGTAATAAAATATTAATCTATGCGTTTGACAACACGCGCATAACTTTGATAATTCTTTATCCACTTAACTCCAGCGCGAAATATTCAATCTAACACTTCACGCCAGTAAGTTAGTATTTGAAAGGTTGTATAGTTTCAATACGAAACAATAATTTATTATGTCATTGGGAGGTCCAAAGGGAATTTTAAGAAGCATACAATTCCCTCCCCCACATCTATTTGAAATAAACTGAAATGATGTCCATGGATACAATAGTATACTTTATATATTAAATTTCAATCGGCACTAAATCCGGTTACCATATTATGATTGATTACCCAAAAAAACGCAATATTTTATTCAGATAATAAATATCCGTTAAGAGAGCTTTTTTGGTGATTTCTCAATATCTATTTGATATAATTAAAAGCATATAGAGTCAGAGGTCTTTAAGAGATGTTGGCAACGGCTGAATCACATGCTGCGGAAACTTTCGAAGAACTCAATCATGATTACTCTCTTTTCGACCGGTGGGATTCTTACAACTTTTTTCGATTAATATTTTTGATGACAATTTTAGTTCACCGACTCCTAACGTCTCAGCCGTTGAGACGGCTGTTTATTTAACACTAAGAATTTTGTTTTGAACTATTTAATGTTGGAATGTCCTTTGCTCCGCATAACAGAGGATGGGTTGATTTTGTATATTGAATTAAATAACATTTATTTTAATAAATTATTTTAATGCATTATTTAAGTGTGTTCTTTTATTATTCAAGGGGACGTATTATACATAAATTGTGTTAACAAATTTTACATAACTTTTAACCCTCCTCCCTCCTCCCTTCTTGTCAATAATTGTAAAACTTTTAGTCAATTTCCCTTGATAAAATTATCCAAAAATAACTTTTTGACTTTGGCAAACTAACAGTATTTTATACTGCTGGTTTCTATGCTGAAAATAGAACAAAGAATATTAAAAGATATCCAGATGATTGAGATAAAATGACCGACTTTACTGACGTCAAATTATTTTGAGCGCCACCTGTCAACAATTGTTAAACTTATTTAAGTTTAACGGACTAACTTCTTGTTTATTGATTGTATTTATTGTTGACAAAGACCTTGCTTACATTAATTTATTTTTAAATCATTTTACATAAAATAAATAATTTTAGTACAATCAAAAAATCCGTATCTACTTAGGAAGCAATCTTTGAAGTACTTATAACCTCAAAAGCATTAGTCGCTACGTAAAATTTTATCGTGGCCGCATTATAAGCGTCAGTGGACCGTTGGGATATATGGAAATGTCTCGTGGCAGCATTATATTTTCATTTAGAGATATTAAAAAACGAATTTACATTTACTAAAAAAATAGATAAACTTAAGTTTATATTCAATAAAAGATATTATTACAATACATTGGTTATAATTTATTTGAATGCAACGTTAATTTAAAATTATTTTGACTTCCAATGCAAGCTGTTGGTTGCAGCAGCAAAATCCTCTAATGATCTCACATCTCATTGTTAACGCACATGAGAACCACTGCTCTGCAGATATTTAAATGGCCCTGATGAGTGTATGTAGGTAAAATATTTTATTGGTCAGTAAGAAATGTTCAAAATAAAACTGGACTACTTCGGACTTTGTGGCCACCTATCTATTGTATGTCAAAAACAAAAACAGATGTTTAAAACGTGATTACAATATTATTTACCAGATTTACGAATCAACATCTGGTTGTGAAGCAATGTGATTTGGTCAAAGGGTAAACCTTGTATATCCTCGTTAAATCACTGATTTTACTCAAAGGAAACAACAAATCAAATAAAACTATTTACATTATTCAGCTACGACGGGCGGCTGATGAAGCACTGGCGTAGCGGAGAGTTCCCTAAGAGCGAGAGGCTGGTGTTCACCTTCCATTCAGAACCGGCCGCCCTTCTAATGGACAAGGTCACTGAAGAGGATGGAGGCATTTATAGATGTCGAGCAGATTTCAGCAAGTCACCGACCAGAAATTCAGGCATCGATCTTCATGTTATTGGTGACAAATAAGATTTTGTATTATTGTTTTATAATATATTCTACAATTTTAACTTAATTTTGTCCAGACAATTTTTCTTTTAGTCCCACCGCCATCTGCTATGTGTACGTAGCCTGTCTTTAGCAACCATCTTCCATAGGGCAAAATTGACAAAAAAATAGTGAATTTAATCTTCTTTTTATTGGCCCGATACAGAGCTTCATGAGACCAATATATTTCAACAGTCATTATTGTAAAATGTTACAGATATTAGCCAGATTCTAAAATGCATTAAGCATTTTTGACATTGATGGTTGATTAAGAGTAGGAAAAAATAAATAAACCATTATTACAATTTTAAATAACACTACCAATACAAACAGTGTCATTGATAAAAAGAAAGATTCCTAAAAATATTTTTTATTTTCAAAAGTAAAAAATTTTAAAAGTGGCTTAAAAAATGCAAAGACCTAATAATATTGGTATTTTAAAATTGTTTTCAGTGCTGCCGAGTAAGCCTTTCTTCATGGATGAGATTGGGATGAAAGTGGAAAAATCCATTGGACCTTTTCACGAAGGTGACAATCTTCTTCTCGTCTGTCTTTCTATCGGAGGTATGCATACATTATTGTTCATTCTTAACTCTCTGATTGCTTCCGTTCAAACTGTTAAGATGGCTGATTGCATGATGTGTGTCGATAGCTTCTGAGTATCTTATCTTTCCTTGTGTGAAATCAGATTCGTAAATTGATATTTGAATGTTACATACATGATTCTATAAATTAATTTTTGAAACTGTCAAAACTTAAATTTCAACCTGTGAACACAGCAAACTGTTAAAATGATAATCAACTAAAGCTGATAACTTGGTTTAAAATCACCTTTTTATATTAGTTGAATTTAAATACGTGCTTGTTGCAGGTAAGCCCACTCCTAAACTAACGTGGTGGAAATCAGCTACACTCCTAGACAATACGGATGAGCCGAGCGAAGTTCCCAACGTGCGAGAGAACCAGCTTCTGCTAACCCTCAGTCGGGAATATGCCGGTGCAGAAGTCCAGTGTCTTGCGTCCAATACCGATCTTACTGCTCCCTTATCGTCAACTTTGGTCATAGAATTATATGGTTAGTTTTAAAACTTCTTCAATAATTAATTTAACACTTGCATATAAAGGGTAAATTAACCACAAAAAGTTACACCCAAAAGTAGCAAAAATAAATAAGAAGTCTTGGAAATTAAATTATATAATGTGGAAGTAAAACTAAACAGATCATTTTTTTAATTTATTTACATTATTAACCTTTCTATTAAGAAATATCAGTTAATTGTAAAATTGAAAGAAGCAAGAGCTGATATATTGGAATTCAGGAGTCAAGAGATTATTCTGGGTCTTTTCATGACCCGAGAAATTCTCAGGTAACCATACTGTTCCAATGATAATAATTTCACAAAATAAATGCCAATTCAATCCATGAGTCAAAAAAAATTTTAATCATTAAGAATAATTCACATAAAATGTATCAGAAACCAAATTGTTTCTATTCTTTTTCTAGTCAGTCCGGAAACTGTGTCGATATTCAGCAGCAAACAAGCTTTAACTGCTGGAAAGCTGTACGAGCTTCCATGTTATGTGAATGGTTCCCGTCCACTTCCAGAAATTTCGTGGTGGCTTGACGGGAGAATAATCACTAATCAACATATAGTAAGTTTTCAGTGAGATGATATCCTTGCTCTAGATCATATAAGCTTGTATAGAATCGTTAAAAGTATTTTTTTAGGCGACTTAACATTGGCTTGAAATTTTTCCCTATGAAAAATATGATATGTCAAAAGTATTCAATACTCATACATTGTCTGCTAATGTGTCAACAGGTGCGACCTTTTTTCTTCTGCTTATGAATAAATGATTGTTATATGTATTTATACACAAAATAAATTGTCACAGGTAACAGAAGCAACAAAGGATGACATAATGTCAACATTACATCTAACACCAAGTGTAGAACACAATGGAAAGGATCTCACTTGTATAGCCACTAATTCCGTAATGGCGCCAAGCCATGCTAGTAAATTGCACACCATAAGACTGAATATATTTTGTAAGTTCTCAGTTTCAACCGCTCAATTTTATAGTTTATATTATTATAAATATATGGTAAAGTGAATTTTCTATCAAGATTTCAGCTTGGCTGTTTAAATGATATGGCCTGTCTTTAAGAATAGCTAGCTAGTCCTGTCCAAGCCCCATATTTTCAATCCTTACCCTCTAAGAGAAGTCCAGTAACCAAGTAGCAAGCAGTTCTTTTAGAAAAAAAATCTGTTAGCCCTTAACAAGACCACGTCAAATGACATAATTAACAAGTAATTATTTGTAGTTGGAAATGATTTAAAAATTTAATATGGAACAACTCCCCAAAAATTAAGATCGATTGATCGGTTTCAGAGTATCTTATTTATTATTTTATTGTCAATGGAATTTATTTAGTATCAGGTAGGTAGGTAGTTTGTTGACTGCACTCACAGATGACACATGTGCTGTACCATTAACATTAGCTATAGAGTTCTTAATACATTTGAATAAAATATCAATGATGAAAAAAATGATACACTTCTTTCCTCAATATCCTTCACAGATGCTTAGTGTACCTTAAGATTAATCCAGCCTTGACTCTCAATAATATGTAATGCACCATTTTTCTTTTAGTTCCACCAATTGTATCTTTGATATTGATACCACAAAAATTAGATAATAATGCAATAATTGAAGGAGATGTCATTCAACTGCGCTGCATGGTTGAAGCCAATCCTTGGATAAGCAACACGGAGTGGTTCGCAAATGTATTTATATATTTTATATATAAACTTAATCAATAATAATTTTTGTAGTATCAAAAATATTTTATAGTATACACAATGATCGTCGGGAAGGTTTACAACTTTATTTTTTATTTTTGTAGAACATTATCTTAAATGAAAACAAAATGAATTAGTGATTGTTTTGTTGAATGCTGGGAATTACATATGGAAGACAGTGTTAACTCAATAACTGCCATTGTAAGCCTCACAAATGCAGGCTCTTATTACAACAAGCATTTTTTATCACATTTTCAATCAATTTAAGTATTTCTTTAATTTTAAAAATGTTTTGCTTACGTTACTTAGGTGGTTCTGATTAATTGTCATAAACCTTGCTCTTTATATATCTACACAAAAAGAAGTCAATTGTTAAATCCGGTGAATGTGGTGGCTGATTGCCATCACTATTTCTTGAAAAAAAAACATTGGTAACACTTTCTTGGACAGTAGTACTTTTTCCAACTGATCTTATCATAAGTTTTGACCTAGGCTTATCTTTTTTTGCTACAGAGCCTATTTTATTCAATATCATTTACAAAACAATAAACTGTGGGTTTTGATGCCACATTGTTTCTTCACAAAATTTCACGTATTTTTCTAATCATCATAATTGATGATTGACTTAGATAAAAAAGAATTATGACGAAAACATGTAAGTTTATACTTCAAACTAAGGAGTAGAACTTCTCGGAATGCATCTTTGAGTCAGATCATAATCAAAAAATAATGGAAGGAGAAAAAGAAGAAAAAAAAAATATACAATCCATTTTTGGATTAAAGATGTACTGGGGATGACCTACCATCGTCTCGTGACATACTGGCATACCACTGATCTAAAATACTTAATTTTTACTGTGTTTATTGTTAGTCATATTTCATTAATAAAAATTATTAAACCAATAGAAAATATACAATTTTTGTAATATTGTTTTTTATCTTTAGAATAGGAGTATAAGAGGAAGTCCTTTCAATGGAAGCGAGATTCACTTATCTTCAAATGATCTTCTGGTATTGAATGTGTCTAGTCAGCACTCAGGTAACTATACCTGTATGGCATTCAATTTGGAAGGAAGCGGAATAAGTAATATTCTAGAAATAAATGTCTTGTGTAAGTAGATTTTCATTTGCTTAAGTAAAATGTTGAATAATTCTAAAGTGCTGTTGAGTTTATCGTATTTGCTGAGAAAATATCTCATCAAAAACGGTAAAAAGCTGTAGACTTCGGGATTGGTTGACATTTTTTAACTCTCAGCTTTTACTTCTAGGTGGAAAGAAATTTAAATAAAAAAACACAATGCTCATTAGTATTTCCACAATTTCATATAAGTACTATCAAAATCGGTCTTGCTGATCATCAGATTATCTTCATAATTTTGTAATTAATGACTACTGAAATAATTTTTGAAGTATTCAGTGATGAAATTACTTTTATGAGACTCGGCAGAAATGAACTAACAAATGCTTATATCTCATAATATCTTGATGACAATATTAGAGCTTTACATTTAATAATTTTGTTTGACTCTCTGCGATTGATTCCTGTTTATTTATATTTTCTAGTTGCACCACGATGTCTCTTCAATGAAACGTCAATACCAAATAAAATTCCATCAGTATCATGCCCCATCGAATGTTTACCATCAGCTCACAAGTTTTATTGGCGAGTTGAAAACGGCAACGACAGCATATTAAAAGAAAATAATATTATAGTTAGAGAAAATAATACTTTAAATTTAGATGATATACAAAACATCACAGATGTGACCAGCAGAGAAGTTTTAATGTTTTGCTGGGCATCGAATCTAGTCGGGATACAGAGAGACCCTTGTTTAATAGAGCTGAAATATACTTGGAGAATTCCTGATCCACCACATGACTGTAGGGTAAATGCATCGTCAAACACTTTCATCGTCAGCTGTACACCAGGTTAGCACTCCATATACTTATATATAAAATAAAAATAGATTGCATTGTTATTCCACTTTTTAATGGTGGAATAACAGTGTTATCAATTATCAAAACAAATCAATGATAACTATTCCATAGCAAATAATTATCAAATGAAGAAATATAAGAAACAAACAGTGGGCAGCTCAATTGTATGCCAATTTTTAATGAACAATTTGTCCACTTTTATTCTTCCAAAATCAGTCCTTCTCATCCATTTTTGTAGAATAATTAATTCTTATGCCCAACTCTAATTGGAAAGTATGATTGTCTTTAATTATTTATAAAGTTATTTATTTCTCCAATAAAATTGTGATACTATAATGCTTTTTTTATTAACAGTTCACAACTTAAAAGTACCTTATTTTGCAATGTAGAAATGATTTATAAATGGTAACATTAGAAAAATAAAGATAAATCTAGGAGAGCGATATGTTGGGGAATAATGAATGCAAGATTATTTGATTTTTTTTATAGGTGTGTATTAATAAATTAATGAAACATACATTAAAAATAAATGTTAAAATAACAGATTAAGGTTTTACTGTTTTTTTTTTTTTTTGTAAACTTATTTAATCACAATGGTTGATATCTTGCTTATGCTCTCTAGGTACAAACAAATCACAAGATGAATACTTTGGACTCTCCATTTGGCAAAATATTAATTATAGTAAAATACTACTGAACAATATAACATCACCATTGTCGAGTATAAAAATAGGAAACTTACAAGAAGGTCAAAGTTACGAGGTTCAAATATATTCCTTCAACAATCAGGGACAGAGCGAAGCTATCAGACTGTATGCTGACACTCAGAACTCTTCTTATGAAATGGGTAAGACAAGTCAAAATATATGATATGGCTTAGAATAACAATATTGATTTATTTTTAAATAAATATATAAAATACATTGTTTAGGATTATGTCTACAATTTTATAATAAAAATATTGGATCCGCCTTTTTTCATCATGGGTATTGTTAAACTAAACAATACAAATTAAAACAAGGCTATTGATACAAATTTTAGACTTAGTAATGAATTACTCAGCATCGAAAACAGATGGTTTAACAATTAAGAAAATAATTTACAGGTTGTCATACAAAATATATTTAAATGAAGTAAAATAGGTAACAAATAAAATTTAAAGTTCCCTCTTCAAATGAAATAACTTATGTTTGTACAAATAGCTTTAATAACACTCGCGATAAACGAAACCAGTATTGATAAGATTTAGTGGAAATAGCACTAAATATTGTGTTTTAATTAAATAAATTTAATGCCTTTCCACCAAGAGGTGACCATTAACACAATAAAAGGGAATCAGGAACAATGACCATGTATATCACTATCAAGGTGTTAACTGTCACTTCTTGATGGAAAGGCATGATATTTTAAATAATAAAAACACATTTTTTTAGTACTTATTTCCGAAACCGGTCCTGATCAAAAAATATATTGTGCTAAAAAATGTGTTTTTATTATTTAAAAAAAAAAAAAAAAAGACCATGTATATTTTAGACTAATCTAATAAACATTGTAAAAAGCAAATAGAAAAATTATTATGTAATTGTTTACAATAAATGACCATTTATTCTTCCAGATAACACTTACAAAGAAGCTGATATAGGACTTTGGTCTGGAGTGGTTGTAGGAATTCTAATAACGCTAGCAATTTTAGTGAGCTTGTGTATAGTTAAAAAGAAAACCAAAACACTTATATCTCATAGTATAACACAAAAAGGGAAGGATACTAAAAGTAAGGGATCAGAGAAACCGGGTTTTCGAATAGCAGCTAATCCAGGTAAATAATTCATTAAACCAATATTTTTTATGTTATATTTTGTGATAACTCATAACACAATTGGTCACAATTTTGCAAAATTTCAACAGCAATTTCATTGCTATAAACTAATAAAATAATTTTTGAAACTAAGTGTCAATAATTCACAACTAAAATCCATTGTTATGCAAAGGCTGTAATTAAAATTATTCAAAATAAACGCGGAAACTACAGTGCACACACACTAAGACAATTTGCATAATTTTTTGATTTCCCGTATAGTTTATTAAATATTTTTTTACAGATATCACAGAGAAGCCGTTGCTTTTCAAAAATAGCAAAGGCATAAACCAGCAAATAGTTATAACGAGAAATAATTCGGAGCCAAAGATTATTGAAGAATTAAATATAGTACAAAATAATGATGGTGTGCCCAATCCACCATCGATTAATAGACATAATAAGCCGCGGCTGGCTTTTGAAAATGGGCATGCCGATGATAATCTAGTGATAACTAAGTCAAGAAATTCTTTCCAATATAACAAGAGAAGAAAGAAAGACATAAACGAAAGTAACGGAGTAGCAATAGGTATGGATGTGATGCATGAAGCTGACTTTGATCAGTCGTCATTCCAGAGAAATTCTATGAGTAGAGAAAGTGTGGTGTAGATACAAAAGTAATTAGTTGTATTTTTTAACTCATGATGTATTAAAATGAACTAAAACAAAAGTAACCTGTTTTAATTGATAATTCTTCTTCTACTTAATTAATTCCTCAGGATGTATTAGAACAGAGGTGGCCAAACCTTTTGCATATTATGTGATGATTTTTTCCAGATGCTACATCGCCATACAACTTTTCTACCTTCAAAAATTCACATATGGGAATAAAAGATAGGGGTCATATATATTCTACATTGGGAGTGAACATTTATTATTAAAAAAAAGAATTCAAAAGGTAAATTCATTTCCTTGGGATTTGTTAAAATTGTAGTAGTTACACTTTTTGTCGGTTCCAGAGCAGTAAAAGACATTTGTAGTTTCATTATTTGTATATTTAATAGACATTTTTTTATATTATAAATCTTTTTGTATACTTATTTTGATAAAAGAACACACATTATTTGGATTGGTTTCTTGCTTTCTATGGAAATTTATTCCTCCATAATACTGTACATCGCTAAGTACCGCTGTAGCACACGTATGTACCAAATATACATAAAAAAAATACTTATAAAATATACCAGTAATTTAATTTAAGTAGATAATTAATCTACACTCATAGCCCGGACTACACAATGCAGCCGATATGTCACAAAGAAATCGTAAATCATTCTAAGAAAAATATTTGCTTCCTAAACTTATAGGAAAAATAAACAGGCATGTCTTGAAGGTTTATAAATTTAGTAAACAATCATATGCATGTTACCACCATCAGAGGTTGTAAAATGAAAATATATTGCTGACCATAAAGAAAAGGTTTATTTATGAAGAAACACAGTTAAGTTTGCTTCAAAAATAAACGCATCATAAACAAATAAGTTTCTTTGCCTGATTGTTTTATTATGAACAATTCATCTAGTGGTTGTTTACTGCTTTGGACAATTAATAAGATTCATCTCAATGATATAATGTAGTTCGATATGAATTATCGTAGATCTAAGAAATATATATTGCTAAGATAACTAGATGTGTACTTTGCATCAATTTGTCGATATACTTATAGCTAAATTATGTAGTAATTTAATCATCATCATGCTTACGATAATTTTATTACCTGGCAAAAACGATGAGCAATTACAAACATGTGTATTTGTTGCGTTTAATTTATAAAAAATGGATTCCTACAAAATACATGCAGGAATTATATCAATTAAGAAACTGTAATTAAAGTCTAGTATTGTATTGAAAGATTTGGTTTGCATTTGAACGAAGTAAGTTTTTATTGTACACAGAAATTGTGATGAGACATATTGTATATCGTCTCGAAATATTCTTGTACATTCAAGACACACCCTGTTCCTACTTATAAAATATATTATTAATATACGTATAGACAGCAGTTGAGAATCAACTATACTTCTAGTTTCTCGATCTTGTCTGCGGCGGCGCTAGCGTCTTGGGCGGCCTTTCCTTTGCCTTGCTTTCCCCTCTTGTTCTTTCCTTTCCTGCCGACGGGGCGACCCGCTGCTTTCTTGGGCTCGGGCTTCTTCACAACTTTGTCTTGGATGCTTACCAGCTGCTCGTCCACTTCCTTAAGCTTTTGCTTGTGGGCGGCTTTGCTCAGCTAAAAAAAAAAGCATTCGTTGTACTCGATAAAAGAAAGTAAGTCTGACCGTCAAACAACTGCGATATCAGCACAAAAGTGTAGGGAAAAAAAATAATCATACTGCTCACTTTGAAGCAATCAAGCTACTAATAAACACAAGCAAGAGCTACCAGTAAAGTCGATGAATGTTGGAAGCTTAAACTTTTTTGACTAAAGATGTTACAATAATAAATCGGTGATCGAGACAATCATGTATTAATATTGCGCTGTATATATTATATGCACAAAGAAAAATTTATGGGTGGTAAGATTTTGCAAAAGCAGGGAAATTTTCAAAGGAAATATAAGCGATTTTTGCTAACTAAACTTATGTTGTGTCAAAAACCTTCAGCAAACAATTTGGTGGCCAATTCTTTTGATGGCAAAATATTATGACAAAATGTGTGCGTGAAATTCATGTACACAGTTGTATAAAAAGATTCTATATTACATTCAATTAGAAATATCTATATGCCAATTTTGAAGATGTTCCAATGAAAGCAATGTTTTTATCTACGAAAGCAATTGTTGAGATATATTTAGAATTCTCAATAAATGATATATTTATTCAAAACAATTTTCAGTAAAAAAAAAAAAAAAAACTATGAAATTGACAATCAAGTGTGTTTTTCATATTCAGTTGTGGGTGTCATATCTTATCCCCCAAATAGATTTAAAAAAAAATGGATTGGCAATTGATTTAGATATTTGTGTTAACCCTGAGATTAGATATTTTTGCTATTGGGTTTTACTGTAACTTCACAAAAATATATATTTTTGGTGCAGTGGTCCATATTTTTTTATAACGATAAATCAGTTTTTTACACCAATGTAAACTTTGGTTCTCTTTTGGCTATGAACTGAATATATTTTTTACCCTTAATTTTATCTAGCGACAGATTTGTTTCCAAACATTAACCTATTCACAAAATTGTGTTTAAATGAAAAAAAAATGTAAAGTGGCAGCCAAGAATCAGATAGATATGTGTAGTATCCTTATCTGGAGAAACGATACAAATTCGTAGTAAAAAAAAATATCTTTGAAGCTATCAATGTTAAAAACGCGGGAATATAGAATTTTCATTTCTCAATTTAAAAATCCAGAATTTTGATTGTATTAATCACGTAACTGCTATTGGCAACTGCTTACGAGGCAAAATCACTTTGAGAAACGTCAAAAGAAGTATTCGATTGCTTTTTAATCATTTTCAATACGATTTCTAATAGACCAAAGGTTACTGACGATAATGAAAAACGCTTGAACACAAAACTATGTGGCTTAATAGTTAGTTTCCTGTATTATTATAATACCCGGTAAATTCATTCAGTTATAGAAATAAGCCACGCATTCAACTTTAGAATAATGACAAATAGTGCTTGTTGATTTCATAATGGAGGCAAAAATCGAAGGCATCGAAATGCAAAGATAATATCATATTTCGGAGTGTATTGCAATGCCGTTATCGATAATATTGCTATGGTTAACATATACGGCGATTACCGCTATGAAATGCGTTGAAAATAATTCATAAATACCTTTTTCAGTTCAGATTTCACTGGCTGTGCTTTGGTTTTGACTTTGAGACTCTTGGCACCCACAACTTTAAAGTTTTTACCAGGCTTCGCTCCTTTTTTTGCTCCCTTCTTTTTACCCATGTTTAGCGTTTATACGTATTTAGTCGGCGACACTTCAGAAAAAAGTGAATACGCTGTAATGATAGCTAAAATAATGATGATTTCACGTGCTTTCGATAAATTTTCAGGTTACTGCGAATTGACCGGTGTTGCCAAACGATTTATTTTTATTTACTTCCACTGATTTATTCATAGCGGCCATATTTATTTTTAACACATTACAGCCCACATGGAATCATTCTGGACGAAATAAATAGGAATAGTATAAAAAAAACCATAATATGTAGAAGGCATATATTGAAAAGAGGGATAATGAATTAAAGAGAATATAGATAAATATATATGAATTATGTTAATTTATTTTACTTATTGAATATCCATGTCGATTTCCAATAAATATTTAAATTAAGGTCAAAAACATATGAGACCCGTGTCAGTAAAAATATTTGAATTATTCAAACATCAAATGCAAATCCACTGCCTATCTGGATTGGTAACTTTCTTTATGCTACTATATACTTCAATCATTTTTTTCACTTAGTACAGATGTTGTTTGTTGTTTTACAAACCATAAAATTTTGCGTCAATTCATTTTGCAAATTAAATTGAAATTGGTAGTTTTTTTCTACTGAATATATAACTATTAACTTTTTCTATGCCTGAAGTTTTAGTATGGCCATATACGGAGGGCCGCGAATTTATTTATACATGGAAGCCCTTTTTAAAATACATATTTCAGTGATTATAATACAAAATATGTCAACTGTAAGTATAACACTATGATCCTAAGAGATGTCGCTGTGTGATTGAAATATTCAAATTATTAAAATTGTCAATCTTGTTGAGTTTTAGTATGTCTTAAGTGGACCGTATATATACGCGGATTTTGTATGGCCGGCACTGCGCTCACGGAATTATAGGCCGCATTTACAAGTCTCTGGCAGAGATCCGGTTAAAAAAGTGAGATATTTTTTTATTTCATCAAGAAGAAAGTTGTTCGCCGGGAAGGCTTACTGCCTATTTTTTTATTTGTAATTCCATTGTATTATTTGTTGTATGAGAAGTTGCACCGTTTTGTTGGAACCATATATAGATCAAGCCCAAAGCATCCATTTCTGGTGTGGAAAAGTTATCAATCACGTTACGATAAAGTTTTCCAGTTACTGGACAGTTACTGTAAAGCCACGTTCACCTTCAAAAAATAAAGTACCAACGATTTCTCCAGACTACTTGGCGCATCATATTTTCACTTTTAATGAATGCAAAGGTGAGTGATGAAAAATTCGAAGACTTTCTATTGCTCAGAGGAAACTATTTGGATATTAACTTATTAGCGGCACAGATGTCCAGATGGACACACAAATTTTGTTCTCCGTGTGCCAAGGTTTTTTTTTGTTTCAAAAATAATTTCTTTTCATTTATTATGTATCAGCATGCTAAATGAAAGTAATAGCTAAATTTTAAATTAAAATATTACTTTCACTTTCGTAGAAAACAGCTGTGTCCACATGGACACGCTTGACACTTAAGGTTTATTTTTAAATTTTACATGAATTATTCAACATTGTTAAAATGTAATAAAACGTTGATATATTTAAGATTCTTTATTTCTATAAAATTAACAGTATGATAATGTTCAAAACATATAATACACAAGCCAACATCGCATTTTCTACTTTTATCGAAAAACAATTCAAATAGCTGACTTGCAGATTTATCTTAGAATTGACTATAATCCGGCTCTGGGAATGGAGGCAGGAATGATTCCATTTCACCCTTGACCCAAGTCCTTTTTTCTTTTCCTACTAAATAGTCAAAATTATAAGTCACATTGTCGGTGTGGTCATATATATTAGCACATTCCAAATCTATATTGGTTTCCTCTATATTATCTTCTGTTGTATGTCTAACTATTGCATGTGCAGTTGCTTGTAATTGCCTATGATTTAAATTGTTGATAGTTCCGCCACAATCCTCATCTCCTGAATCTTCATATGTTAAAACTGCAGGGTCTGGTGGTGTTATAAATAGATTATATTCGGAAACTTGTTCATCATCGCTTGCATCATATAGTGCATCTAATGCATTGTTGTTTCTCTTGCAGCTTCATCGGACATATCCCTAAAATCGAATAATTTTTACATATGTATTTACGAAAATTAAAATAAAAGTATTTAAAAAAAAATATATAAAACATTTTTTAGTGGTTTGTAGCACACGTGTCCAAATGGACACATTGGATTTAAATGCTCAATAAATATACCATAAACAAAATTATCGCCATTCTTGGATATGTTAACGCAAAAGATGTACACCCAGTCCTTTTTTTACACGATTTTTTTTACGCGAATTGGATTATACGCGATTTCTTTGGACGGCACCGTTACAATTTTTACGCGCTACACTCGTTTTTACGCGATTTTTTTCTCAAATTTGTTTCAAAGAAGAAATTTATATATGATGCTAGGCATGTATGTTTCATTATTTTTTTAATTAAAAATATATGTGTATTTTTAAAACTTAATTTTGTAAAGCATTCCATTTTTTAAATACACATACAATTGCCAAATGTTAACAAGTATATCGGATATTATGCGAATTTATGTTTTAGGGTGTGTAAATAAATATAATGCAATTGCGTAAAATCATGAGATGTGTGTCCGCTCGTAAACTTGTTTAAACACAATGCATTTATTAAATTCGTTGAAAAGCACTTTTCTCGGCCATAAATTTTAACACTTTGAATTATTATGTCAAATAAATGCCCTCCAATGACGTCCAAATAATTAAAATGTTAAATAATAAATGCGAACCGAAGATAAAAATATTACTCTTAAAAGGAATTTAAAAATAAAATAATTTACACTTGCATGCGTATTTCAAAAAGACAGTTTTAACTTGTCTTTCATAGATATTTCGATATACAAGAGTCCGAGCAAAATTCAGATTCATACAAAATTCAATGCTTTCGTTCAAAAAATCGCAAACGATAACATTTCGCAACCGAGAGTGACAGCAGCGAATAATTCATATAATATAAGTGAAAAAAAAAATATTTTTATAGTCTCATTATATTTTTAAAAGCAATAAAGACATGAAAATATTTATTTTTTTGCACGAATTTTAAAGAGCAAATTTTGGTTTTTCATACGTTTTTGGTACTCTTTCACGCGATATTTTAATTCTTGGAACCAAATTGTCAAATTATATGAAAGTTATGATTTTTTTTACGCGCCGTTTTCTGGAACCAATATATCGCATAAAAAAGGACTGGGTGTATGTTTATAATTCATTTAATGAAAGAAATATTATTTTTCGAATCAATATTATCAGAAAAAAATACTTACGTAAAATTTGAGTTCGTGTTGTCTCGTCTGTAAAATGATGACACACTTTGACAGCCGATATTATTTTAATTTAATTAGCCAGTACTCCAAAGTGACGTCTAAGTGAAGCAATGAACCTTTGTCAACTGATATATGTGAAACAATATTTATGACTATATCCATTGACAATTGTCTGATCAATCGTAGACAACAATAAATGCGTGTCCAATTGGACACCTGTGCCATTAACGTGAGCAATTAGGTTCGGCACTAATGGGTTAACGCATCTATTTAAATGAATATCGGCCTCTTCTCTCATTTTGATTTTTTCATATAAATTAAAATTTTCATAACCAAGCTATAGCATCTTATTGACTTATATACGGCGTCTTCAATGGTCTGGTGTCAATATATTTTTAAATGGAAACAAATACATAGTTTTCTACGATGGTGTTGAATTAAACGTGATGAATCATTTTGAACACATTCTTGGACAGCTTTTGTCTTCACAATAATTCATTTAACGATTAATAATGGATGGAAGATTATTTATTATATATCCCAAATTTCATGTAATTTTCTATCTACAGTAAATGATTGTCTCTAATAACAAATATGTATAATATATGTTGGTTTATCGAATATTTTTTTATAATAATTTGCATGTCCATACTTTACAAATGCCAAACATAAAACATCAACATATTAGTTTACCAATTAAGGTTCAGTGACCAAACAAAGTTGTAAGCGTTTTTGGCGATTACCCTGTGATTCACAAAGGGCGAATCACGTTTCATGTCTAGTAATACAATCAGTGGGAAAAAATGAAATATCAATTATGATTCCATAGTTCATTGTCCAGGCTGTATAAAAGTTTACGTTCCGAAGATATGTATCATTTTTACTAGTAACTTGATAGAATCTTTATGACGATTTATAGGTTAAATATTAAATACATTCTTGTCAAGGCGCTTCTGAAACAATAATTTACTACAATCATTGTGAAAAAAATATCTATCGTACTATATAATTTGTAGGTAAGTAATATTACAGTATTTCCAAATAAAACAAGTCCATCCAATTTTTAATTCACCGATTTTGTGATTAATAATTATCAGAAGATAGTAATAAAAAAGTAAAATACATTATTTTATAATCATTTATTTAACATCACAAACTATAAACATGTTATTAAAGAAGTTATTCTTTTTATAATTAAATTCAAATACATATGAATTTAAATATAGCACATGACATGTGACAGCTTTCTAAATACAATATTTTTATCTATTAATAAATAATAATAAATTAGCTTCATTTCAATACATATATTAAATACACTCATTGTTTCCCGTTTGTTTGTTTTTCTGGTTGTTTATTTTTTATACCGGCTGTTAGCGGACTTAGGGGAGCTGAAAAAGATTAAAAAAAACAGATTTATTAATAACTTCATATAAATAGGTGACAAATTTATTCTTTCTAAAAACTTTATAAGGTGGCCTGTCAAACGTAATGTAAAGTCATAGCGCAGATAGTCAGTTTGAGAAATAAATGATAAAAATGCGAGCGAGATTCTACTTACCATTATCGGCTCAAAGTTTTACATAAACTATTTTTTTTAAATTAAATTTACAACTTCATTTTGAAACAAATTATTTTTCGAGCTTTTAACATTAATTGTTTAGGGCCTGTATTGGTATTAACGAAACCTTGGTAATATATAATTTGGAAATGGTACCACAACATTGTATTTTATTAAAATATATAACTTTATTTCATAATTTGTTAACGGTTAAACTAGCAGATAGAGTAATATAACGCATTATATATATATGTTTATAGAAATCATTGCATCCATATACTTATATTATTAACATTTAATTAGTAATAAAGAAGTGACAGTTAACATTTTTTTGCACGCACTCTTGATATAATAGTTGCATTTAGATTAACCTCTCTCGTGCACGATTATGCAGTTATTAAAAAGACATCTAACTTAAAAATGAAAAAGTTAAATAAATTCTACTAACTACCAATCACGCATGGAATCATCTGTGTGCAATGCTGGCTAATATTCATATCACATGAGCGGAAAAATGCTTGTTCGTATGATCGATCAGAAGTGATAAATTTTGATTCTTTTAATGAGTCAACTGTCACTTCTTGTTGAAAAGGCATAATTTTTAAATAATTAAACATAGCATATGGTTCTGTATACACATTTCTTTATTAATATTGAAATATATTATATTAATTTATATATACTACGTGTATCACAATTTCCAGCTTGACCTGCTGCATACGTGTTCAGTTTTTATTTAATATGCTATATTCCCATTTGTCTAACAGTAAGCGGCTTGGAAATAAATGTTAATAAATTTAAAATGACTTTAAAATTTATTATTTTCTATATATTCTTAAGATAAAAAATGTTTAGTCAATGATTACTTACGTGGAGTATTATTTTGCTGCCCGATCTTTCTTTTAGACAACGAAACCCATGGTCTTCTTTCAAATATATGCTTGCGAGGATTGTTCGACACAACGACTGATTTCTGCTCTACCACCATTTTATTTTTGTTATCTTGATTGACTTCAATAGGGAGTTTAGATACAGCCTTGGTGGCTTCAATTTTGGCTTCTTTTATCTTGTTTTCTCGAGCAACGACAATTTCTCGCATTTCACTGGCCTGTGGCACATTATCGTCTTCGAAGACATAAGATGGTACAGCTTCGCCGTAAGAAGAAATTTGTCCGGGATATTTATAAAAACGAGGGCCTGTTTCCAAAGGAAGTTTTGAAAGAAAGTTGTGTGTAAGAGAAATTCGGATGTTCATAATTCAAAGAATTCACGGGACGTCCATCTTCCTGAGTCACCGAATTGGTGACCTTAACGCCAGGATCTGTTTTCCCAGTTGTCAACGAAGACTGCTGCACCGAGTAAAGATATTTGTTATGTGGATCTCCCGTGGGAATGAAGCCTTCGCGTTGGTAGTTTTGAGTTTGTGGCGGTCCCGAAGTGAGAGAAAATGATGGATAATTTGCGTGTGATGAGGTAACAAATTTATTATTATCGGGTGATATTTTTTCAAAAAAATTCGTTCCCAACTGACCGGATGCTAAATTCTCAGCGTCGGGTAAAAATGGTAACTTTGGCAATATTGGGAACGGCAAAAATGTATCTGAAAAGCCGCCCACTGTCTTTTGGATATCCCCGCTGACTGGCGTCGGTTCATATCCAGGATATGTTTGGGCAAATGGAACCGCATTTCTAGAAGATGGGTTCTCATATTGCGTTTGTGGAATCTGCATCGGTGTATTGAATGATCCAAAGTTGTCAAAATTAGTTGACTCGCTGTTTACACCTCCTTGTGAATTAGCGAAAGTAGTCTGAGTAGGTGAAGCAGCTTGGGGTTGCCCATAAACTTGTACGGGTGCACTAACAGAATCGATATTAGCATCATTGAACGTGTCTTGAGTTTCTTGAGAGGGAACCGTAAATGTTAGGCTTTCTTCTATTTGTGATTGAGCGTCAAATGGCGTGGAATCTTGTGAAGCATCGTACATTTTTACAGGTCTGCCGTATACTATGGTTGGTGTGTCTACTTTGAAATAAATCTTATTTTCTTCTGATGGAGGCTTAAACTCTTGCGCGTTGTCATCAAAAGAATTACCCGTTGACATTTGCTCAATTTCTTCATCAAAGCTTGAAGATGAATCGTGAACATCAGAATTTGCTGAAAAATCGACTTCTTCGTTAGTTTTGCTAGGAGTGCCATACATATTACTGGGTATGTCCACTTTAAAAGTTGATTTACTTTCTTCCGATGGTAGAATAAATACTTGTTCATTATTATTAAAAGCATCTGCTTCTGACATATGGTCTGCTTCAATGACGACTCCCGAAGAGCTATCGATGACATCTGTCTTTGCCGGAGCCATTGGTATTCCATAAGTATTTATTGGAGGTCCATACGTTTTGATTGGTATTTCTACTTTGAATGTAGACTTGGATTTTTCAGAAGGAAGGATAAAAATTTGAGAGTCATCGTTAACACTTTCACTGTTTGCTTCAATTATTTCTTTTTTATGTTCAGCAGTTTCTTGAATTCCTTCATTTTGAGAATCACTAATTGATTCGGTGTATTGTTTTGGAATTCCATAAGTTTTTGCTGGTGCCACAAAAGTAGGTTTTTGATTATGATCTATGAAAGAAGATACTCCGTTATTGTCTGATTTGTTGTTGTCGAATGAATCAGATACAGTCATTATGTCAGATTCCACCAAAATTTTAGAATTATCCACTACATTTACGTTTGCTGGAGCTTCTGGAGTGCCATATACATTCCTCAATGGTTTAAAGTGATTAAAACTACTAAATCCCGCAGTTTCTTGATTCTGATCCTTTTGGAGGTGGTCTCCATCAGAATGTAACGAAGCAAAACCTATTTCCTGCTCAGCTTGTGGTATTGGTAGTTCATAAGTCTTTGAAGAGGCTACGTTGACAAATTTCTGAATATCATTGTCGTTGAAAAAAGACATATCGTTATGCCCTGACTGATCACTTTTATCAAAAGTGTTTGCAACTCGTGTAATATCAGATTCACCAATAAATTTAGAGTTTTCAATATCAACTGCTGGAATATCTGTAAATTGATTTGAGTAACTAAATCCAGCAGTTGGTTGGTTGTGAACTGTTTGTATGCCGTTTCCATGTGCGACAGATGATGTTATCTGGGTTATCTGTTCAGAGTATGGTGTAGGACGCCTGTAAGACGTGGGTGGTTGTAAATATGTTGTATCTGGTGGGGAAATTTGTTTTATCGGAGATCCGTATGAAGTGGGTGGTGGTGGTCCATATTTATTCGGTGGCAGAAGATAATTCTGTGCAGGAGGACCATATTTCTGGACTGGTGAAGCATAGTATTGAGCAGGAGCAGTATTATGACTAGGAATATGAGAATACTCTTGTGATGGTTGACTAAACTTGTAGTTTGAAATGAGACTTCCGATTTGGTCATCTGTCATGTGTGGCTTATTCAGGCTCTTTTTGACAAAATTGGCAATGAGCCTTAGTCCGTCTCTTGTGGAAGCTATTTCTTTGATTGCAGCCAGCGTCTCCACAGTAGTTGTAGTTCCCAAAAGTGACATTATTTCAGATAATGATGGCAATCCTGTATTTTCATCTGGAGGTGGAGCAATAGGAACCTGGACGTATGGCAGAGACGACAATGGGACTGGGTTCAGCTTAATACCGTTATATTTGTGAATCTTCCATATAGGTAAATTTGGCACGACAATTGGATGGTTGGCAAGGGGCTCTACGACTGTAGTGATGACGTCTGGCTTTTTCCCAAATAGTTTGAAAGGGAGAAGATGTAACGGATTCAAATCCAAGCTTCGCGATATTCTTTTTGATGGCTTTTCTTCATCCGCAAAGCACACTGAGAGCAACAGTAGACATGTCAGCAAATGAATCTGAAAAAAAAAGTTGTTAATTAAATATAAGAGTTAAACTGAAATATTACTGTAACATGTAAGATGTATTTACATTAGCAGTAAAAAATCTATTGTATCGAATTTATGACATCGCTCCATAAACAATAACAATATTTTATTAAAACCATTTAATTTGTCCATGGAATAAAGTCAATGTGATGTTAAGCGTAGTTTTTAATCAATATTGTGAATATATAAGTAGAAATAAATTTCACAAGCAAAGCCAGGAAATGTTAAATGAAGCGACATTTTTAGTAATATTTTATAAAACAAGAGTAACTAATATTATGTTAGGTGTCACGATTGTAACTATTGAAGCTTTTATGAAGTTATTATTTTTAGAGTGAAAACGGCCATATTCAAGTTTCAACCCGTGACCCACGTGCAGTTTTCTAAAATTCTCTGGATGTAACTGTCATACACCTGATTTGTCTACAATAACGATAATTTTTCAGTTAAAGTGAGTATATATTTGAAGTTTGAGCTATTTTCTTTTACACTATCATAACTATTATGTTAAAGTTTATATTATTGCGTCCCACATCTCATATGGCGTGAGTAATAAAGGGTTGAGTAAAGCTGATTAAAGAGGTATAAGTTATATTTAAACAATACAATTTAATGTGCATATTATTTTTATTTCGTAATTGTAAAAAAACAAGAAATTACAAATGCTTATAAAATATTGTTTTATGGTTTTTACAATAGAAATTATATTCTACAAATTATAGTACGTGAGTTTCCAATTCCATATATTATACATAGCTTCTGATGCTTTCAAAATGAAAGCAGCAAGAGAGAAAATAACACAAAGCGTATTATTTTCAGGGAATTAAAAAGATTCTATACATCTCTATTATCAATCATAAACGGATTGCTTGTATGTACTAACAATTGCTGTTATTTTATATGTATGTTATTTTATATGTATGTACCGTTCACAAGATATCTTTCAAATTTATTCGTAATAAAATATTGTAAATTTTTAAGATTATTCTCGTTGTTTATTATAATATGTTGTATTACAATAATATATAAGCTATAAATAAATAGATAGCACGTACACATAAATTTGATATATTATATAAACATGGTAAAATGCAAAGTTACGTCTATGGATTTACCGTAATATTATTGTATATTAAAGAAACAACTCTATTGCAGTATTTGAATAATATCTAGTAGAATGATTTTTGGAGAAAAAAATTAAGGATTGAAAAATGATGCTCATCCATTTTGTTAAGTTTAACATTTTTTGTTATTGTAAAGAATTCAATCATATATGTAATAATATATAGATTCCGTACTAAATATTGTTTTCACAATTTAATACGTATTACATACATTAAACAAACGATGTATTTAATGACAATATTTCACATAATAATGGAAAAAAACAATACCAATTATACCAGTCAATGAATAAATAGATGGGTAGTACTAACCGAAAACATTTTTATTGTAGACATTATCACTTCAGATCTCAAAAGCTTTCAATTCACAATCCACTGATATTAAGATTAAATCACAAGCTAAAAACATGTGATCACGGTTCGTGTTCACAGGTTCAAAGTAAAGTGCACATTGATTATGCATCGACAAATGTCTGGCGGCAACCCCTTTCATGAGGTTATATAGAAAGCTACCTTGCAATTACTAATTGATTTTCACCTGCTTTCACAACCCGAGCTGTCGTCAGTCATTAAATTCTTTTCTAATGCCGGACCTAACTGTAACATAGTTTCTCATTCTGTGTGTATTTAATACAAAAATCTGACCCAATATTCCCTTAGGGTGATATACATATCAGCAGTGATTTAAAACATTTTCGTTTTAAGTATTTTGAGTAAAGTAAACTTAATGGATTAATTTATGAGATCAACTAATATTGATGAAATTTTAACTGTTGATCAATATAATTGAAACTAAATATAATTGAAACTGTGTACATTTTCACATGTTTTTCACTCACGTTCTGGGCTTTGCCTATCGATATTTTCAGGCATTCTATCACACGGATGCAACAGAAATGGCACTGTGAGAACATTAAAAAAATGTACATAGTTTCAACAATTCGAGCTTAATGAACGAAGCTTAATGTTGCACTAGCAGTATTTTGATATGTCAAAATATAATTTTTTAGTCCATATTATAACCCAATATAGAGCATATAGCGTTATGGTGAAAGTATAATATATAAAAACTTTCAGCAGGGAAGTCGTTTGTGGGCTCGAAGGAGTACAATTTCCTCACTGAAATTTAAAAAAGACACTTATCTAATTTTGCACTGGCTTGCCCATACAGATAAAAAAACAAATCAACGTTTGTGCCCCCCTGAAAAAAAATCCAATTCAATTGACGTCCGTGCTTTCTAATCAAATGCCTATGTATTGAGAGACCAAACAACTGACGAAAATTTAGAGCTATTTCTAAATATACTCAATAACTCATTGCATTCGAACACCACTCATGCGCCAAGTAATTTTTTGAATTCAGTTGAAATGTATTTATGATCTATTTTTTCAATATTAATTATAATTTTTCATTATTTATTTAACCTGTTGTATATGAGAGTGACACTTTTTAATACTTCTTCAATTATCGAAGTACGAACAGTGGCGTGTCCACCTCATAGCAGAGTCATGACAATGCATGAGGGTCCAGCAAAATTGAGAGCCTAAATTTTCACATAGCCAAAACATATTGACACCTAGTAAAGCACATATTAAACTCATATATTAATATGTATATATATACATGATTGACATCATTTATTTTACTTAAAATATGACATAACTGATAGCAAATATTTCGTAAAGAAATATTTAATGTATAACTTGCTATCAAAACGCGAGATAAATTATCTATGCCATTTTCACTATAAATATTTTGGCAATTAAATAATAGTTAAAATATCAGGATACCTGCATTACTTCTTATACACAATCTTCAACATGTTTGTTAATCCCTTCCTGCTCAGGTGCGTTAAGGATATTCAAATACCGAATATTTAAAAACAATTGATTAATTTAGTTGCTAATCAAACTTATGGATATTGTCTTAAAAGTTCTAGCTTTCATTTATTACACAACAATTAGCTCGAACGCAAATGTTGCAACACTATGAATTCTCAAATAGTTTAAAGTGTCTTAAAAAAATGAAACTAGAGTCGTGAGTGACAAAACATGTGGAAGTGTATTCAGTTTCAACAATTAAAATTCAAATTTGAAATTGAACTTTTCTCAACCATTATAAGTCAATATCGTAAATTATTGAATTATTTTCAAGGAAAAAAATATTTGCTTTCAATGCTGTTAATAAATATTAATTTCAACTATTAGCTTTTCAATCCAGATAATTGACTTTCTTTCAGAAATATGAATATCTGTTATATCCAAATTATTATCTAGTTTACTTAGTACACTATTGTATCAGTGTTATTAGTCAATTTTCTGATAACTCATCGGTTCTAAAGTAGTGGTGATGGTAATAATAGTTTATACTATTTAAAATCTAGTTAACTTTACGTATTCAAAACACTTGCCACCCTCTAAGAGTGCTATAACCCCCGCAAGTGGGCGTTAAAGGGCTAAAATAGCTTATATGTGAAACATATTAGGGGTACCCAAAAGAAATCAATTTTTTTCAAATACAACAAAATTTTATTGATATATTTTTACAGGCACATAGTAATTATGAAATATGATCGCCATTATTATTGAGGACTGTTTGCCCATCTTTCAGGCAACTTTTCCATCCCCCTTTTAAAAAAGCTGGAAGGTTTTGATGCAAAAAACAAATTTAAATGGTTTTCCCACATCTTTCACACTATTGATTTTTTCCCCCTTAGTGAATGCTCTAAGGACCTAACCAGATAATAATTAGATAGCAAGAGATATGGTGAATATGGAGGATGATTTAAAACTTCAATATTCAGTTCCAAAAGTTTTTCACGGGTCATCAATGCCGTGTTGTGCAATTGTGTGGGTGTGCGTTGTCGTGAAGAAGAAGCACTTCTTTTCGATTCACTAGACGAGGACGTTTCACTTTTGATTTTTCATTCATTCTGTCTAGCTGTTCACAAAAAACTGCAGCAGTCACTGTATTGCCCGGTTTTAAGAGTTTGTAAAGGATAATTCCATTGTTATCCCACCATACACGATAGAATCTTGCGAAGGGTGAGTCCCGGTTTGAGGGTCGGAACAGGTACCTCATTCTTCGAAAGCCATTGTTTTTTTTCTTCGAATATTGTCGTAGACGATCCGTTTTTCGTCTTAATATCCAATACACTTGTCAACATTTGGCAATTGTATGTGCATTCAAAAAAATGGAATGCTTTACAAAATTAAGTTTTAAAAATACATTTTTTTTTATTTAAAAGAATAATGAAACGTACATGCCTAGCATCGTATATAAATGTCTTCTTTAAAACAAATTGGGGGAAAAAATTGCGTAAAAACGAGTGAAGCGCATAAAAAAATGTAGCGGTGTCGTCCAAAAAAATCGCGTATAATCGAATTTGCGTAGAAAAAGGACTGGGTTTATACAATTTAAAAAAAACTAACTGAAAAGACGGTTGCCGCCAAAAGCGTAGTTTTAGCTGTTTTTAAAGGGAGTGGAGGCAAAAGTTGCCGGCTTCCTATTTTACTTCGTCTATATTACGTTTTGTATGACCCAGGACAATAAGACATAGCTGGTTCCCAAATTGCAGATATGTAAATAATCTTAACTACCCTACAATAATTATGAATAACTGAATAAAGGCATGAGACTTTTTTCCACATTTAAATAAATTATTCTTTTTCAATATATTATATAATACATATTCCAAGTGGTGTTTTGGTTGTATAAATATAGCCATAGACAAGATATTCCGTTATTATAATATTGTCTATGCTTAAAAGTTGTGTCCCTGTTTGACAGATAATGACATTTATAAACTGTGCAATTGAAGACCATTCGGAGTCACAAAATAAGTCATAATGGCCGATAAAAAGCCGCACAAACCTTCAGTAATATTTTACGATACTTAATCAATGAAGTCATCGCAATTGTTTAATAGAAATTCGGCTTACATTGATGTTATATTTATTTTTCAGAAAGCTGACATAGCGAAACAATTCGAACTTCCTGAACGTCAATCGAAGATCACAACGCTTCTGAATCAAGCTGGGCAAGCGTATTGTATTTGCCGTTCATCCGATAGCTCTCGGTTTATGATGTATGGTATTATTTTTAAAATTACTTATTTTATCAATTAGCTTTTTATATTATCCCTTAAAAGATTATGTCTGAAAAGTACTTTGAGACGATCAGACTTAAAAAAAAAAAAATAACAATACTCTCTCATAGACAAAAAAAAAGATTGCTAAGGATGCTCTGCATCTGTCCTGATATATTTCATATGTAAGTCTTTACATTTTTCAATAAAAAATTACATCTTTAGTTGTGTGTGAAAAAGAACACTACTCAAACATCAATTCATGACATTTGAAATAGAGTTTGTCTATCATCGCAATTGTGCTATCACCTATACAAACACATACTTATATTGTTTAATTGAATTGACTAGCTATCTGGTAATTTATATTCAATTTTGCCAGTCCTGTTAACATATGCTTAACTTTTAGAGGATGCGATGCCTGTGAAGAATGGTATCACGGAGACTGCATTAACATTTCGGAGAGAGAGGCTCGATACATCCGACAATATTATTGTGACCGCTGTCGATTAGAAGACCCATCTCTCACAACCCGGTTCAAATTGCAGAAGCGGGAGCATGAAGGAGAAAGAGATTCCGGTATAATATCATTTACAATATGCATTCGGTTTTCTTATGTCGCTATGATATTGGATCCCCGTAAGTTCTTGCATAAATAAATATGTTGAGTTATTGTCATAGTGCACAGTGTGATACTACATACGAGCAACATTACAGGACCACCACTACTTAAGTCTACATTAAGTAAAATCAATTGAATTCTATTTTGATTTATTTAAAATTTGAAACCTCCAGGTCGTGATGAGTCAAAGAAAAAGCGTAAGGAACATTCTGAGAACAAGGCTTCTAGAAGACCAAGCGGGAGTCCCGTCCACAGCTCACAGCCTACCATGTGCGGTTTCTGTGCCGGCTGTATCAGGACATACGATTGCGGCAGGTTAGTTCCAATCACCACCTTCATTTTAGTAAAATATTAATTATTTACAATAAAGCCTAATTACATAAAAAAAATATTAAGAAACTTTTATGGCCTAACCCTATCTAGATTTTTATTATAATTCACTTGGATACTCAATATTGTACCCACCAGTATGCCTCAGGCTAACAACATATATGTTTCAAATTTTCAGGATTGTCCGAGGAGCAACTTTTCAAGACTTGTTTGTATGCCCTCTAGTGTGTTGAAGCTATCAGCTTAAGTTTAAAAGAAATGGTTAAAACAATCATTTTGTTAAAGAGCTTTAAAAAATTAATTTCCATTTTCTTTCCATAAGACGGTGCAAAGTCTTTTAATGTCTTGTAATTCATCCAAGTGAGATGCAACCAAGACAGCATGACTGATGGAGCCAATAAATCTGTTAGTTGTATTGTTTTGACCAATTCTTTCGATTCATTGTCCATATTTAAACATTAAAAATAAATGTAATTAATATTATGCATTTACATACACGACTTTCAAAATTAACAGGTCGAGCTGGAAGAGTCTGGTAGTGATGAATTTGTTGTGAGTTATGAATTGACTGGGCCAGAAATTAGTATTTTCTACCCTGGATCTTTATGGATTTCGTCTATGGGTTCTCTATGGACATTTATTATTTTTACTGATATTACTGATGTTTCTAAATATTAAATGTGACTGGAATCTTAGGTGAATATGGTCAAAGGGAAGAGGATTATAATTTCAGTGATATACCTAATCTAATTACTTTTACCATTATTTGTAGATGTGATTCGTGTGTAGAATTAGCCAAAATGAGTTCAACCTCAGCTCAAGTGAAGATACGTTGCAAGCAGAGATTGTGCATCAATATTCATTTGCCATCTCGCTCCAAACCCACAAAATCATCAAGGTAAATTTATTGATATTGTTTACTTTCAATTTACAGTGTTAATCCATGAATTTACGATATCAACTGAGGATGCGTGATGGAATTTCAATATCAAATTTTAAATTGTTGAAACTTTGTACATTTCCAACATTCAGAAACTATTAAAAATTAATTCAGTAGTGTTAAGTGAGCTTATAGAGAGTATCAGTACAAATCGTGCTATCTTTATATAGAACTAGCTGTACCCTGCGCGCGTTGCTACGCCAGCAACTAAAATAAATTTGAAGGAAAGACATTACACAAATATTCGATTCACATTCAGTCAATTTATTGATTTTGTTCATTTTGAAAAAATTGTGACATTGCAGCGTTTCGTTTCAATTCGATATTTATTGCAGTGCTGTGGGATACACAATATTTCTTGTTTTTCCATCTGGTGCGTAAATGAATAAATCAGAAGGTTTTCCGACGCGTGAGCAGATCACATAGAGCTGCCCATGTGAGAAGCATGGATTCTCCAAATTTAATCCACACACTTGCAACGATTGGCCTTGTGCTTTGTTGATAGTCATTGCGAAAGCGAGTCGCGAACTGCAAACGTTTGAATTCGAATGGCATATCTGTCGGGATCATTGGGATACGTGGCAACAGTACATCTTCACCTTTGAATTTTCCAGTCAAAATTGTTGCCTCGATAACATTGTTCATCATTTTCTTGACTGAGAGTCTGGTTCCTAAAAGGTCATGGCAGATTTATGTTTCGAAGAAGAATGATGAGTACGCCAATTTTCAATGTAAGATCGTGCGGTGAAATGCCTGGCAAATCAAGCGGGTTCAAGAATTCAGTTTGATAGTTGACAACTTCGTCTTGATTCACCACAGTATCGATGGACTTATATGTTGTTGTTTCGCCGGGTATTCCATTCTGAATGGTGAAGTTGATGGTATTGACATCGATGTTTTTGGCCGCTAATATAGCACGCGTACTGAGCCACTGATGATTTTTGTAGTTCTGTGCAATGTTTGGGAAAACTTTTTGCACCAATTCGTCTATGCTTTCTGTGATCTTACAGAAGTTTTCTGGCAAGGTGATACATTGCGTAGATTCATCAATTTGCATTTGCCCATTTCCAATACCCATTGTTTTGCAAAATTTCCAACCGATGCATCCCGTTGTAGTTGTACACGCATGTTAGTTTTCAAAGTAAATTTCTGTAAATGACGCCATAAAACTGATGATTTGAGACATGCATTAAGTTCATCAGCGGGTGTTGAACGTGGTATAACCGGCAGTGTTTGTCTAAAATCACCAGATAATAAAATGACTGCGCCACCGAAGATCCATGCGTTTCCTCTCAAATCTCGCAGTGTACGATCAAGTGCTTCCAACGCTTTCTTGTGAGACATTGTACATTCGTCCCATATGATAATTTGACACGTTTGGAGTACTTTGCCCATTCCAGAGTTTTTGCTGATATTGCATGTTGGTGCCACAGTATTTTGCAAATTCAACGGCAGTTTCAATGCTGAATGTGCTGTTCGGCCACCATCCAAAAGAGTTGCCGCAATTCTAGATGATGCAATGGCCAGTGCAATAATATTTTGTGATCGTATGGTTGCCAAAATGAGTAAAAGAAGAAAAGTCTTGCCTGTACCACCGGGCGCATCTATGAAAAATAGTCCACTGCTTTGTTCTGTGATTGCACGCATAATTCTGTCATACGCAATGCGTTGTTATGGAACCAACTGCGGAAGATTTGCCTGAACAAATGTCGCCAGTTTGTCAGAATCAAAGTGTGTTTCTCGTTGCAAATCACGATCGAAAAGGTCATTCGCTGGTCGGTTCGGAGCAGGCATTCCCAGTTGCACCAGTGCCTTGTTAGCGATTGCCAAACATATGTCTTCAATCAAAATCAATGCCTCATTGTACACGTTTGGTGTGAATTGAATGTCCGGATTTTGATTCGCAGCGCGTAATCGATGTAGAATATCTTCACTCATGTAGTCTTTGTATTTTCCCCAAAAATCTTTTGGATTAGATGGGAAGCAAGTTGTCAATATTATGGCAAATAATGTGCGTATTTGCTGTGGTCGAGCAGTATTCGATGCATCAGCGAGTGCAGTGTCCCAATGTGCGTCATTCTCAAGAAGATTTAGTTCCTGGCAAGCTTGGCGGTAAGTGGCGCACAGCTGACTGTTGACTGTTCTTAAATCTTGGAAGGATGTCAGTCCACGTACATTGATTAATAGTAATCGCAGATAGAAGCATTCTGTATTGTTTTGGTAAACCGTGTACAGACGACCCAATGCGCCACTGGAATACAAATTGGGATGTCCTTCAACTGCTTTACCTTGTTTGCGACGTTGAAACTTTTTAGCCGATGCATTCCATGTATAGAATAACGGTGCCTCAGAATAAAGTAGAGTCTTTGCAAAAAGATCATCTTGGCACAATGAGTAAAATGCAGTTAAAGTTGTTGCGGGTGGAACCAATGCTCTTGCACGTACATTATCTGCTGTGAAGCACACGCGCTGTCCATTCTCGAGATGCACCGCCAAGTATACTATGTTATACTTCTTGATGTCGTTCATAGATTGGAAATGATAAGATGCGCCATACTGCTTCATTGCTGCTAATGTAGCGTCCAAGTTGGTATTGGTTGATTTCATCGAGAGGTGCGGCCACATTCCCTACTCCGAAGACTGCCATGTGCCACTCGCTTCCTTTGTTGACATATTTGCAAATGTATTTGATCGACTTAACTGAATTGCAATACTCAACATTAATGTGTGCTTTGAAGGTCTTTGAGAGCAACGGTGAATATGGCACAACCCAATGACTATCGACTTCCACATCAACGTTTCGTACTTTCAGAATGATGGATTTGCCACCATCCTCGACCGATAGTCGACAATACAGTGGGCATCCGCCATTGCCAGTGATGGTACCAGAAACCATCTTTCTTGGGTATCGTTTCGTGCATTTCCCATCAGACATGCATGGTGAATTGTTGTTGAATGTGCCACATGGACCATGAATCATATTTTTGGTAACGACGTCGAATAAGTCTGGATCAATGTCCTTATCTGGTATTTCTGCTGGGATGATTTGGTCAATTTGATCTGGCGTAATTTTGTTGATTAACCAAACCAAAATATGTGCATTTGGCAATCCTTTTTTCTGCCATTCAATGGAATACATCCAGCAGCGGGTCTCTTCAAAAACGTGATGCTTGATAATAAAATCCATCAAAGTTTTCAATTTTTGTTTAAATACACGTGAGGTAATGTCATAGCGGTCCGAAGATAATTGTCCAGCTAACAGAAGTTCTTAGATTTCATCCCATGTTGGATTGCATGTAAATGTGATGAACAGATCTGGACGACCATATGTCATCGCATCTTGTGCGTATTCATGCATGTGCCGTGGACTCACCGTGAATGTAGACGGTAATATGACCATTCTTCCCAACTCGTTTAGATTCACGTTACCATCATTAACGATTGTGTCTCGTAAATGGATGTACTCTTCAGAACGCAACTCGGTTTGATTCAATCGAATATATAGAAGTCGTTCGGTTTCAATCTTCGTGTACATGTCGACGATGTATTGATTGAACAATTGCCGACATTTCAGAATGTGGTTCTCAGCGTCTTGACGAATCATCAATCGGTACGAATAATAATTCTTGGCACTGACTTTCTTATTCGTTTCCTCGCCTGTTTGTGGATTTCTCATTTTGATGTTGAAATGATATCCATCTTCTCGCCAAAACAGAATTGGAAGTATCCGATTGCAGTAGCAATCCGTCATATGAGCGATGAGTTTCGGAGACTCGCTGAACGTCACCACTTCTGCGATGAAGAATTATGTTGTGCGATTCGAATTCTTCTTTTTTTCCGTGATTGAGGTGTAGATCGGCCAATTGCTTGTCGCTTTGGAGGCATAATTGTACGGGAACAACGTGAAAAATGCGTTTGAATTTATTAGATGTCAATCAGCAATCCAAATCTCACAATGTATCCAATCTAATTGAACCGGCTGTTCACACACAGGTGGAAATGTTAATATTGACGGTGATCACCAATTCGCTAAAAAAATTTGAATTAATTTAAATCACAATTAAATGCACAAAACTATTCGAAAAACATGAACTGTCACGGCAGTATACGAAATTTATTGGAATGACAGTGGCGCCATCTGTCGTAAATTGGTCGTACCAACTTAGAAACCTTCGCCCGTAGATTTCCTTCGCCCCCTAAAAAAATTTCATTTTTTCCGATCGGCACCAAACTTCACAGGAACCATCTACAAACTAATCTCAAGTTTCCCTCAAATTTCATCAAAATCGGTTGAGCGGCTTAGCAGTCCATAGCACGCATACAGACAAACATTCATTTTTATATATATATATATAGATAACTAGCGTGTAGATGAAAGCATGAAATTCAATACTCTTAGATGGTCAAGTGTCTACTGTAACACACTGAAATATCCTCTCTCAATAATTGTGCTATTAGAGGTTAATCCCAATATACTTTCATTTTCAGTGGTCGAAGTAAACACCGCTCAAGCGAGTCTCGGGTTAGAGAAAGCAGCAACATGAAGGTGGCAAACAGCAGCGGCAAGCGACCTTCCAGCGGAGTTGTAGCCAACGATCCACCAGTCATTCCTAAGAATTATGTTCCACAGCAATGCTTAGGGCAGACTTGCACAAAAGCAGCCGTTCCTCCATCCAAGTATTGCTCTCACAGTTGCGGGATGAGACTAGCAACTGCAAGAATATTTCAGGTAAATTATATCATCTACAATGTTTTTTTAAAAATACTTCCTACGTTTCATTAAGATTTTGTAGTGATTCCATTTCGTTGCTGAGAAAAAAACTATTTTAAATCATGTACATAAAATTTTTAATGAGGGTGAATGTGGAATTAAAATCATATACTATAAAGATAATCACATGGCACAAACTTCTATGTGTCGTTGATTCTATTATTGTATGAAAACTAACAATACCACGTCAGTTAGGCTCAACACTTTTATGCAAACACAATGGTTCTTGTATTCGCTCTTTGCATGTTTACTAGACTGGTGTGAAACAACCAATGTGTTTATTCTGGAAAATCAGTTGTCATATAACTGGCATTCACTTTTAAAGTGTTCATTGTTACATTTCTTGGTGGTATGGCATTATATTAACATAAATAACATAATAATACAATTAATAACACAATTTAATTATACAATGTCCAGGACCAGTGTCATACATTGTAAGAATTAGACCGTTGCCTACTGAGTTGTGTAGAGCATTTGCCAACACCTAGTAAATTTATTCAATAACTTTGGTGTTAAACAATCTTATAGAGATTATCGATGCAAATTAGGCTATATTTTTACTCAAATGTAACTTGTATTTGAAAGTTTCGATACTGTTAATACTAGTCGTTTCCACAGTTAATACATTGGGAATAAATGGGTGAAATTTGATATTGTTATTCCATCAATCACCCTTACTTGATATCTCAAACTATATATAAAATTTCAGGTTCTGCCACAAAGAATACAAGAGTGGTCCTTGCGTCCGTGCGTGGCTGAAGCGTCAGATCAACGTGCTCTGGCACAAGTGCGTTCAAAGCTGGCTGTTGTGCGTGCTGCACTCAGTGATCTCAATAAGCGGAGAGAGGAGATTGATGTTCTAGTCGAGAGAGCCAAAAATGCCCCACCTGCCAATCCTGATGACGAGGTGATTGTTATTACTTATGAGTGGCATATCATGGTTTCCAAATTTTTTCTAATAAAATTATATTCATGTTTGCAAGTGTATCTTTATTAGTCAATCAATTCAAGTGTTGGCCCATTGTAGATAGAATGAATGTTACGATAATTATATTTTTCTATCCCAGCAGGAACCCGAAGAAGAAGGCGAAATGTCCATGTACTGTATCACTTGCGGTCATGAGATTCACTCCAGGACAGCTGTCAAGCACATGGAGAAGTGTTTCAACAAATATGAAGCGCAGTCGTCTTTCGGCTCTGTTTTCAAGACGCGTATCGAAGGACAGAATATGTTCTGTGACTTCTACAACTCAATCAATAGAACATATTGCAAGAGGCTCAGAGTGAGTACGGTTTTTTTTCGAAATGTTTATTTAGCTTAATAATTCCATAATGAATCATTTTATTCCTCTTTATAAATTAAAAATTAACCTTAAAATACACTTAGTCTAAAGATACTTCCATGGTAGCAAAATACATGTTGAATCTAAATATTATTATTTTATTAACATATCAAGTGGAATTACAAAGTTACCAATGATAATTTTATCTTGCTGTTTCTTATAGGCTTGAGTCCATGTATTGATGGAATGAATTCATGGATTTCTCTCAAAATGCTGAGATAACAAAAATTCTTTCTTAATCCATCTGATCCTAAAAATGTGCTGAAAAACTGCTAGCCTTGTCCTAGTCTTCTACCTTTACTCCTAAATTTCCAATAAGGGAGGTTGACCAACGGAGCTACAAGCTCAAAAGAGCTCTCAAAGTTAAGGTGTTTTTTTTCAATAATATCTAATATTTTACAGGTCCTCTGTCCTGAACATAGCAAAGAACCGAAAGTGAGTGATACAGATATTTGTGGATGTCCTCTTGTTCGGAATATCTTCATTCCCACGGGTAAGGCGTGCACTCAATTTCATTTTATATCAAATTTGAACTGTTGAAACTCTGTATAATTCCATAAGTTTTGTCTTTTACGACCCTGGTTTTTCCTTAATTGCATTTTATGCATTCTATCATACAATTTTAAAATACACACAGTCCTTTTTTTACGCGATACATTGGTTCCAGAAAACGGCGCGTAAAAAAGATCGCGTAAAAAAATCACAACTTTCATATAATTTGATAAATTGGTTCCAAAAATTAAAATATCGCGTGAAAAAGTACCAGAACCGTATGAAAAACCAAAATTTGCTCTTTAAAATTCGTGCAAAAAAAAACATATTTCATGTCTTTATTGCTTATAAAATATAATGAGACTATAACGATAATGAAACATACATACCTAGAATCATATATAAATTTCTTCTTTAAAACAAATTTGGGGAAAAAATGGCGTAAAAACACGAGTGAAGCGCGTAAAAAAATGTAACGGTGCCGTCCAAAAAAATCGCGTATAATCGAATTCGCGTAAAAAAAAATTGCATAAAAAAAGGACTGGGTGTAATTGATAGTAAACAGTTTTTATTGCTTATATTTAACGAAAAACATTAAATGAATCAAACACAAGGTTAAAATAATAAACAATTATTATTACACTGGGGTGTAAACTGATTCAATTATTTCATATTTCAGGTGAGTTCTGCAGAGCTCCCCGGAAGTCTTGTTTAAAGCATCATGCATGGGAGAAACTGCGGAGAGCTGAACTTGACTTGGAGAGAGTTCGCCAATGGCTTAAGTACGATGATCTAATGGAGCAAGAGAGGAATATCCGTTATGCCATGGCATCTAGGTGATAAAAGCCATTTACCTGTTGATCATTTTTGCCGCTCTGAGTTACGATCGCAGTATTTATCTGTACAAACCATTACATTAGCTCTATTAGTAATTTTACTGGTACCTTTGAACCTTGACGGATTGTCTTATAATAGTAGTGAATATAGCTGCAAAGAAAACTGCATTTAAATTGAGAACTACCAACGTAAAACGTTGAATCTAAACGTGTTGAGCATTTAATGTTTACATTCTATTAGTGTCTATTATGTTACTGCTCAAAAAGAAAATAACCGAAATCTAGATGCTGTGGTCATAAAATAGTTGTCGATGACTTTTTCAGTAGAATTTGGTATTTTTTTAGGGCTGGCGTTCTAGGTCTGATGTTGCATTCCACTTATGACCATGAGGTAATGGAGATGATCACATCCAAGACGATGCCTGCAAAGAAAGAATAGAGACTTACTTAGCCCTAACCGCTGATGATTTGCCCAAAAACTTCACAGCTGATCCGTCGGTGCAAACTTTTATGTTTCATCAGTCCTATTTTTAGATTTATTTGTGTCCGGACAGTTACAAAAATCCACTTAGTTAGGCTCAATACTTTTATGGCAAACATGATGGTTCTTGTATTTGGTTTTTACGTGTTTATAAGGTTGGTAAAAATCATAATCAATGTGGTAATACAGGAGGGTTAGTGGTCACATGGCATTTATTGGTGGAAAAGCATTGTATTTTAATAAATAAAACACATTTTTTTCCTATTTTATCTACAATCTTAATTTATGATGTACATTCTACCTTGACTAGTTTTGTTCATCACGAGCATTGTCAATTGGTATATTATAAAATTGTGTTTTATTTAATTTAACAATTGTTTATTGCAAGAAACGTTTGGCAAAATTTACATATTTTCTGTTTTACCTACTTGACAGTAATCAATCTAAATCATTACATTCTGCATAAAGGTGTTGAGCCTTACTGATCAAACCCAGTTAGTGTCTGGACACTAATGAAGCTGAGAATAGAATTGCATAGACAAGATTATATTGAATGTTTTTTGTGAACATTAATAATCAAAATATTTATTTTTCTATAATAAATCAAAGTTTGTGGCCTTAGATCAGCTCAGCTGATAGCTTTTAAGCACATGTTTATGTTATGACAATATTTACTACCGAGAAATGAAACGATAATTAAAAAAGTCAATATAAGCTCAGTGTATTTTACCTATGTGTGTTCAACAAAATTTCACTCTTCTATTTTCAATAAAATATTATCAAATACATTTTGATCTAAAAGTATAATCATTTCTCTTTTTATTGGTGAATTATGTGTTGCTATATTCCATATTACACCTCACACGGCTTTTGTGAACATAAAAGATAGGATTCCTCTGTACAGTACTATTATTTGTTTCTGTAAACATTAGATAGTGCCATATTATTTATGAATATGTCGCACAAATCATGTAACTGTAAAATTACATAATCTCATCCCATTTTCATCATTGGTGCCCAGTGTTAAAGTTAGGTGTTCAATTGAGACTTGTTCTCCATTACTATCTAGTCTTTCATTCGCTCAGTCAGGGCTGGCCCTTTTGAAAATGTCTTGTTGACTGAGCATTGTCTCTACTATTAATCTTATCTTTCCATTCGATCAGGTCCTCTTTGCCTCTTACAGTGAAGCTATTTGATCGATTGAGACTAATTTTCCATTATCACCTCAGCTGTCATTTCCCAAGTCTAATTTGATTGAGCTCTGCCTCCATTATTACAACTATCTCTGATAGCTGCAAAGGTAGTTCTGTCATGGACCACTGTAAACTGCAAATCAAGATATTCATGTCCTTACCTTACTTCGGTTTCAGTAATTTATTCTTATGATTTGTCAAATGGTCTTTTTGTATATAGCAGATTGAATTTTTTGTCAGAATATCACTGGTTTTCTTTTACAATTTGTTATGTGGTATGATTGGATCCATGGTGCAGTGATCAGCTCATCTTTGCCAATCCTTACGGGCTCGAATGCAAGCAAATAATAGTTCCTGTTTGGAAGCATTTGAATTTATAACGTCTATGAATTAACACACCTCATTACAGTCCTAGAAAACTGCATTAAGAAAGCGGTTAGTTGGCCATCAGTTCTGTCGTAGTCCCATTCCTCTAATTCTTACGGTCTAATAAAACAGAGGTTGAGAAACTCAGTAACGAGGAGATATTAGGAGGCTATATGATCCTCATTGGAAGCAAAAATAGAAGGCTGGTAGAAGAGATTGATTGATTGAAAACGGGCTTAATCTTAACGAACAATAACTAGAAACACTCTTTATAATGGGCGGTTTAAAGTTCTTGGATATCAATACAATTATTAACAGTAATATATTTTTAGTTAATTATATTTTAAGTAGAACAGAGGTTCATCAGTATTAAATTAATATTCCATAAGATTTTTTTCCCCTAAGCATTAGTAATTAGTATGTTATTTGTCGCTTTATAGTAGTTATAACTTTAATTGTTTGATTGTAACCTTTTCTCCAAAGCCAATCAAAGGGTAATGTCCATCTTCATTCTTAATTTTTATATTAACCGTTAGAATGCTACGCGGCGCAAAAGCGCTGCGATCGTTTGTATCGAAAATTGCGAGTTTCAGTGTGTTTTCGGTGCTCCGCGGGAGTGCACGTACGCTAACCTCGCGCGTATTTTGTAATGAGAGTGCATTCTTATACATTTAAAAATAACTTTTATCGTTTTTTTATATTATAAAAATAACCATGTCACGTGCTATTATTTCGAACGTTGATTCGATTCCTAGTGATTCTACGGGGAGTGAAACGACACATACAAATAGTGATGATAGCAGTATTATAACGCATCGAAGAAAAAGATTGAGGATTGAAAGTGAGTCTTCTACCTCCTCTTCATCTACAGAAACAGAAGAAACACCAAATTTTGCCAAAATTCCTCCGACAAAAGTGTTTTCTAAATCAACAAATAATTTTTTCGAGACTCCTGGACCTAGGCGGGCGCCTCCTCCCGATGGCACACCCATAACCTATTTCAACATATTCTTTACCATATCACTGCTCGAAACCATCGTAAGGGAAACAAATCGATATGCTGCACAGTTTTTGGCCTCGCACACTGTATCGGATAATTCTCGAGCAAAAAAGTGGACGCCGACAACAATATACAAAATGAAAGCCTTTATTGCTGTCATACTCGAAATGGGAATAACGAGAAGGCCAACAATTAGTAGTTATTGGATAAAAAATTCCCGACACATACCATGGTTTGGGACAATGTTTTCAAGGGATAGGTTCCAACTGATTTTGAAGTTTTTTCACTTGGTTGATAACAGATTATTATTTGAACCAGGCCATCCGAATTATGACCCATGTGGCAGGTTTGATGTGCTTGTCAAACATGCAAATACCGTATTTCATCAGCATTATGTACCAAATCAACAACTATCCATCGACGAGTCGTTAGTTGGTACTCACTGCCATTCTTCGATAAAACAATATATTCCAAACAAAAAACACCATAAATGGGGAATCAAATTTTGGATGCTGTGCGACTCGGTTTCCAAATATTGCTTGGGTTTTTTCTGCTACAAAGGAGCTAAAAATACAGATGACAGAGATTCGGTAGAAAAATATGGTCTTGGATTTACGGTAGTGCAAAAATTGCTTTCAATTGGAAATTACCTGAACAAAGGTTATCATTTGTTTACAGATAATTTTTACAAAAGCTTACGATTGGCCAAAGCCCTTTTGGAATAATCCTTTCTAATAAACATTAATAAACAATAAACATTTTATCTTTATAATGCAAAAATAATTAATAAAATTGATTGATATTTGTCTAAGTTAGAGTGTTTTATTTGACACCATTATTTTTTCCTCTAAATTAATCAATATGTGTATAGCAATTTTCATTTATTTTTGCCAAAATTGCTTAGCACTAAAACGGTTAACACCTGCCGCTCGATGATGGATCTTTAGGGTCCAGAACATATATTTTTTTTTCTCTAAATCTACTGAGCCTTGGGTCTTCATATTCTATGTATTTTTCGACTAAACCTTTATTGTTTAAATAGAAATATTTTAGTATAAATCCATTTATCGATTCCCGCCAAAAATCAACCTTTGTAATGAAATCGGGGAGCACTTTATATGTATGCATACTTCATCGTGTCGGTGTGAGCGAATGTAGCAGTGTGTGTCGGCCGAATGTTCCCTCCACCCATTCGAGAGTTCCGCTGGGCATGGATAGTCAACTTTTGATTTGGATCTTGGATATTTTTATTCAATTTTATTTATTATTTCTTTCCGTATCATAAAATTTCTTCATATGTAAGGTAAACGTTACCAGTAGTTGACCGGCTTAAGGAATTTTTCAACTTTGACAACAATCCACCGCTTACTTTATTATTAAATAACGAAAGTGGATACGTCAAGATAATCTTTAAACATTGTAGATTATTTGTGCGAAGACAGATTTCAAAATATTGCATCGCAAAAAAAATACAAGCCATTTTAAATAATTTGGAACCTTTGTCAAAATATCGAAACATTCCTTTGTCTCTCGTATAAAATTGATGGAAAATTCGTTGTCAAAGGTTTCAGTGTTTATAAATAAGTTTTTGCTTTGATGTTTCAAAATCTATCGATTTGATTTTCTCGTTAAAAATCATTCACACGGTCAATAAGTGTGTTATCTTTTTGCAAGAGTTTACAAAAATTCTAAGGATGTAAAATAAGTGTTCAAATTATTTTTTTATACATAAATCCACAAAACGTGCCAAAAAAATTCACAAAAAGCTTACAACTCCTCAGGTTATAAATATTTAACAGCTTTTATTTTACTATTTGGGTAACAAAAATCCAACACATGTGTGATAAGTGTCGAAATATCATACTCTCTCATACAAAATTTGAAACATTTAACTACATCCTTGTGGTTTGAAGTAAATAAACCATTCTAATCATGTTCAATTAATAATTTTATTTTCTCTCGTTTTAGCATACACACCACGATAAAACTAATTGGAAATTCGCTGCCGAATACCTCAGCGTTCATAAATAAGGTTATGCTTTGATGTTTAAAAATGTATCGATCTGATTTTGTCGATTGTTGTTAAAAATCATCCACATGACCAATAAGATATGACACAAAACTTGCCAACAAAATTCACAAAAAACTCACAACACCTCAGGCTAGGAATATTTTATAACATTATGAACTTGACGCAGATTTAATGAAACGCAAAAATACCGATGTCGAGTTACTTGTACTTGCTGATATTCGCATGAAATAATGCATATTATTAATAGTTTGCAATACATTTTTATAATTCAAATATATTGAGCATGACACTTTTAAATGGGAATTTAGATAAGCACTGAAAGCTTTAATACTTGAGATGATTGCATTGCATTTTTCTTTATAATTTTGTTTCTTTTGTAAGGATAATGATCATAGTTCTCCGCAGGAAAAGTCGACATTTGTAAAAGATCTTTGAGAAATCTTCTACCAGTAATGACAATCAGCGACCAAACGGTAAGGTAAATGTGAGTATGAACAATAATAGCACCCTTTGTCTATCGTATAGTTAGTTACACGAGACAACATTACTTGCGCTTCAATTTTAATAAATGAAGCTCTCTATTATTTAAAGTTAATATGCTTTCAAAGGGTTTACCGAAATTCAAAAATATCCCTTAAAATTTTGCATATCATAAATCAAATCGTCGGTGCGTTGTGCCTACGTGATGTAAATAATATAAAAGATTTTTTTTAATCAGCTACTCAACCACATCCGTTCCCAAGCATTCTTAAAGTGAAATTCGTCAAGCGAAGACCTGTCAGCTGTTGTTTCTATTGATTGATTATCCTCAGCGAGTGAATAATACAATTCTTGTTGTTTAAAAGCATCAAACCTCAAAAGATTCATGACATTTTTGCGGTGCAGTTTACCCTTTCAAGATAGTTTTGTTTCTGGCGTTTAGATTAAAACCATAGTTTTCCGCGCAAACGAATCTCTTTCCAACCTAAAAGATGTCTCGTGTTGCAATTTCTTTCAATAATGGTGTATTGTTTGGAACGTTTAAATTTCTACTATAGCTTTCCGCGCAAATGATCGATATTTCTAGAAGATCTTAGCGAAAATTTCGGTAAGTACCTATGTATAATACATTGAGTTCAAGGTGAATATGAAGTTCCTTGCATATTGTGGATATATTGTCTTATATTATTTGCCTTTATTCTGCTGATTGGATGTAGCTTTGTAATGTGTGTGAAGGACTATACTCTTATTGATTCGGTCATTAGTCGCTTGCACATTATTATCTTGTCAAGACGTGACATTAAATTATGTTTCATAGTACTAAAAGGGATTGTAAAAATGAAATATTTTTACCCTCAACGGGCATTTAACACAATGAATTCCCTCGCCTAGCATTTTAAAACTTACAGACGTCAGTGGAAAACTCTTCAGCAATGGTTTGCATCACAATTTTTTTCAGTTTATATACATGAACTAGCCAAAATTACATTCATTACAGTTATTGCTATACATTTCACAGACTTATCATAATTTTATTGACTTAACAACAAGACAAAAGTTTGAACAGTTTTACAAATGACCTATTTGTTTTTATATTATATATTCCAGGTGGTTGGACGCAAAGAAAAGTACTGTGACCTCTGAATGCTTGATATGCCGGACAATTTTTTTTCTTTTTGTTATGGTAGGACTATGTATCCGGCCCCAAATAATAATCAACAAGTTTGTATAAATGAAACTTTCTCAAGCGTCATGTCCCCTGCGCTATGAGTTTGAAATATTATAATAATGATACATAAATAACTTCGAAAGATGACAGAGATAGTCAACTTTGGATTTGGATCTTGGATATTTTTATTCAATTTTATTTAATCTTTCTTTCGGTATCATAAAATTTATTCATATTTACTATTTTTTATAAAAAAATCATTTTATTAGGGAGTTAAGCTTAGAATTAGCAAAGCCCAATATTATAAAAAGTAAAAATGCAAACGTCAAATACCATAAGCAACTACAAAATGCCTTCAACACGGTGTTGTCGTATTGTGGCGAGATGCTAACTGACACGGCATAAAGTAACATCTCAGTTGTACCCCGTGAGGCTTAGAAGAGAAGAATCTGTAGTTTATGTTCTAAAAATTCCATAAAAAGAACAAAATTGTTTTGCACTATCTACAACGGACCGGTGTTTTTGATAAGAGTCGAAATAAAATATTTCTTGTCGTGAATGCAGTAAACATTCTACTTTAGAGTAACCATATACATATATGAAATTTTTGTATGTTTTATTCTTTCTATATATTTGTATAATTTTTTGTTAATTTTATGATTTTTAAATATCCTTATTTGCAAGTTTTATAAATTGTAGAATGTTTTAAGATAATTAATAACTGTAGAAACTACGTTTGTTTGCTTTCTTTTGATGAAATTTAACCTAAAATGTATCAAATCCCTGCGCACAAGCGTTGCACTCGGCCGCGTATTGGAATAATTAATTAGTCATCGTTGAAACAATGCACAGGGAGGACGGCTGGCAGTTGTCTTCCCGACATGCTTATGATTATTTAATTTTTTTACAGATTTTCATGAATTTTTGCATTATTGGGAATAATATACATTATAAAATTATAATATTGTTAAAATACAGTAAGCGAAAGAACCCAACTAAGCATTATTCCAATTTAAAGCATATTTTTTCAATTGGTCACTGAGTGTCCATCACCGCGACTGACGTATTTTTGAGCACATTAGGGGAAGTGTCAAGAATTAGATTCAATATTTACCTTTGTAATGAATAATCTTACGATAAATTTAGTCTAAGTTCATCTCAAAGCGAAACTGTCACGTTTCTTCAACACACTAAAAGTCAAGTAAAAAGGTTATGAATTCTAATTAATATTGATGAAGAACTTTCACAAAGTCAAGTGCGCAGGATAATCATTAAAAGATATGACTTTTCTTAATCTCCTTATTAGAAATACGTTGGTTGAACAGTTAAAATCAATAAAAAATATTTCAATTACAGTCTAATCTTTGAAACCAACTGAAAATGATTTAAAGTTAATTATTAATTCAATAACTACTATTTTCTCAACTGTTGACGCAGTGAGTTTATAGCTTATTCTCAATAATGTAATAATACATTAAATTTTGTATGTCATTTATAAAATATGAAGATGGATTCGGTTATAGAGCATATTTCAAAATAATAAGCAACTATATGCCACGGCTTGGTTACCTCTGCTTTAGAACAACTTTAGCCAACCTTAGATCATATGTATCATTATACTTGCATTATAAATATTCACGAATCACTGTTGTTATGTTTTCTGAGCAAAATAAAAATGTATAATTGATTGTCATAATGAGCTATCATGTGAGCCAAGCTCTAAAAATCTTTTTATTTTGCTACTTTGAAGTATGGTTAACCCTCCTATAGCGTATACTTCTATAGAGTTTTTTTTCCTGTTTCTTTTGCGGTGGTCTATTCCTATAGCAGTCCCACCTAAAGCGTTATGCATTATGTATACACTTTTCAGAGGTTTTCAACCATCCATTTTTTTATAATAAAACTACTTAATTATGTAATATGTGCATTTCTATTAATCTTAATCATTATATGATATTATTTGATAACATAATAATACATATGTAATAATTATTCCCTTAAACATTGATTTCCTTGGATTTTAATTAAATATCTTGTAGTTTTTAATATTATGAATTTTTTTCATATCCTTCCAAACTGTGAAATAAAGCGATTAAAGTTGTCTAATCAAGGTAAGACTGAAAAGGAAACTTAGTTTGCTGTAGCAAAAAGAACAAATTTTGGAACGTAAATATGTGGAAAAAGGACTGATGAAAAGGCTGGTAATATCAGCAAAGAAAGCGGAAATCAATTTTAATATACCAAATGAAAGTTAAGTTTAGAAATATTGAATAAAGGATACAATATTTGTTTTAAAATTTTAGAATCACATTTTATTCAATACGATGATTCAGTAAAGCGATTTGCCGAATTAAAGAAATAATTAGCAATATATAAAGCCCCGTATCATAAAATTCGATAAGACATACAGACAGAAGTTAATTTAGACAGTAAAGAAAATAGTCCAGTTAAAGTGATGAAGAAATCGAGCAACTGTCTTTAAAACGACTTGATAGAACTAATATTGAATGACACTGACAGTAATTAAATGCATATTTTTACATATAAGATATAATACATGATTTTCAACTTTTTTTTGGTTTCTATAATGAATGGTTTTAATATAATTTTTAATTTTTATTAATAGGTATCTAAAAATAAAACATATTCCAAAAAGTATATACATAATTAATATTTTTATTAATTATTCATCATATGCTAAGGCATTTTAAAAAAATACGTTCAATAACTGTCGCGTTGGACTCCCCTAGCTCGCCTGTTGTTAATGAAATAGATCGAGAAAAAAATGTAAGATCAATTCCCTGTCGCACATGATAATCACTTGCATCTATTTGTTTTCTATTGCGTTTTCTTTCCACGACTTGGTGCCTCTCACGACGCTATTGAAGAGCTGACTGTATTTCTTATTTTAACGTGCATTTATGAACAATGTATAAATAATGACATTGTTCATAAACGCACAAATAGTATGTTTTAAAAACAGAGGAACAGTGTTAAAAGTTTCATGAACAAGGTAATTTTGGAATCAAAATATAGCCTGACTTGTCCGTTGAACGTTTGTTAAACTCCAACAATACTATTTTTTGACATATTTTATTTTAGAATAATTTTATACGGTACAGTAGCGAACGGGTAAAACATTTTTGTTTTAAGAGGCAATAAATCTAAGATTTATCGGAGATTGAAATTTTCCTTTATTGGAAGGATATGGAGTAAGTAAGACACATCCAGAACAATAGACCGTGTCAAAATATTTCCTTTACTGTTGTTCTATTCTTAAAAATCCCCCTAAAGCAAGTTCAAAAACAAAAATGACCCGAATCGGTGAAAGATGATTGACGCGTCAAATTTGGATGCAATTTGTCTCATTTATAGAAATTGCGATTGAGTTAATCGTATTGAGGATTCAAACAAAGGCAGTTTCGCCCCTTCAGATGCGTCAATTTTCATAACAGTAGCACACGTGCTACGGACAATATGGGGGACGTCACCCCCTAACTGGAGCGCGAAATCACTTCACTGATTCCTCTGATGTAATAAACAATCGATATGAGAGCCACAATACATATATTATTTATTTATAACATACATTTGAGCCCCGATTATCTGGTCTAACGGTCAATAAACACTACAAGAAACACATAAAAAATATAGATCCTAAGGTTTTAATGGTAGTTGATTATTGTAAAAAGTCAATAGGATGACTGGTTGTAAGATTATATAATATTTATTAAAATTCAACGTCATAATAATCAGTTTTTAAACTTATTTCAAATATGTATTTAGCCTTTAGTCTGAAATTTCATATTTTTGTAATACTTCTAATATAAAAGGGAAGAAAACTGTTTACTTTGAGTTTTTTGCATCCGTGTGATAGAATGCCTGTAGATACCGAAAGGCGAAATGAATGACAAAACATGTGATATTATTAATAGTTTTTAGTTATTAAGTAATGTTTTAATCAAAATATATGTCAATTTATTCACGTACGTAATGCTTTATAATACCAAAAAAACTATAAAAAAAGGTTTCTCGCCACTTGCGATATGTTGGCATCCTTTACTGCAGGGGCTTTGTCAAATATATTAAGAAAAATATTGTAATAATTTGTATTTAATTAAATCGGTAACCGTGAGAAATCGCACTGTGACATTAAAACAATTTGAGATGGCACAATGTTATTGGACTCAAATTTTTACAATTGATAGGCGAGATTTTACCATAAATAACACGAGGGATGAAATTGTATGCTGAATGTATTTATGGGTATAACAGTGTCGTAATAGGCATATCGGTGAACTGAGGTGAGTAAAATGCTGTACCGTGGTGATCAAAATTAAATGAGTTGCGGTATTGATATGGTGTATTTGAGTTCATGTATTATATAAGCTTGTTTGCTAAACTTTTTATCTCGAGTTGCTATAAGCTGTCTTATCTATCTATATATATATAAATGAATGTCTGTCTGTCTGTCCTTTATAAACTCCTACACCATTAATCCAATTGCGATAAAACTTTATCGAATTATTGCTTAGACTACCGGGCAAAAGATAGGATACTCAGAATTTGATTTGATTACAAAAAATAATTGAATATTTACGAAAAACATGTTTTCATACAAGACTATTGTAATACAGAATGGCCATTTATGACAAATTGTATCCATAGCAACGCCGAAAACAAGAACGACGCAAATCTGTCACATTCACTCACCTGTAGGTACTTACGTAAGGTACTGAATATTTTGAAACAAAGTTCGATTTTCGAAAAAGTATTTCAATGTTCTATTTTTTACCGACTTTTTTGTTTTGGTTTTATGTCGCATGACAGAACGAATTGGAATGAATATTACGTATAAATCGTGTGTGATATAGAAAGAATTTATTCAATATATCAATTATTTTATTTTTCAAAAGTGAATTTCAAAACGTAACATTCACTGTGAAATCAATTATGCCACCCAAACGAAAAGGAATAGGTCAGAGTACAACTCAAGCACGAAAGAAAAGGGTGAAACAATGAGGTTGAAGTTGATAATCGTTGGATTGTACCGTATTCACAGCTTCTCTCGAAAACGTACAAAGCACACATCAACGAGTATTGTAATTCAGTGAAATCCATCAAATACATTTGTAAATATGTCAACAAAGGAAGCGAGATGGCAGTTTTTGGAGTGGGAAATTCAATTGCATCTATCGATGAAATCAACCAATATCAACTGGGACGCTACAGTAGTGGCAATGAAGCAATATGGCGCATTTTATCATTTCCAATTCATGAACGGCATCCACCAGTTACTCATTTGGCAGTTCACCTTGAAAATGGACAGCGAGTGTACTTCACAACAGAAAATGCACGTGTAAGAGCATTGTCACCACAGCCAACAACGTTAACTGCATTTTTCTTATTGTGTAGGGATGATATGTTTGCAAAGACGCTACCTTACTCTGAAGTGCCAACATTCTACAGATGGAATGTATCAGAAAAAAATTCAACGTCGCAAACAAGGTAAGGCAGTTGAAGGACATTACAATGTATATTCAATCGAAGCATTAAGCCGTCTGTACACTGTTCAACCAAATAATGCAGAATGCGTTTACTTGCGATTACTGTTAATCAACATACGTGGACCGACATCCTTCCAAGAATTGAGAACAGTAAACGATCGAATATGTTTCATTTATCGTGAAGCCTGCCTCGAATTAAATCTTCTAGAAAACGATGCACATTGGGACACTTCACTCACTGATTCATCGAATACTGCTGACCCACAACAAATAAATGCGTTATTTGCAGTAATATTAACAATTTGCTTTCCATCCACTCCAAAAGATCTTTGGAAAAAATACAAAGGCTACATGAGTGAAGATATTTTACATAGTTTGCGTGAAACAATTCAAAATCCACACGTTCAATTCACACCAAACGTGTATAATGAGACATTGCTATTGATTGAGGACATATGTTTAGTAATCGCTAACAAATCATTGGTACAATTGGGAATGGCTGCGCTGATCCATCTGAAAACGACTGACGTGATCGTGATTTCCAACGAGAAACACACTTTGATGTGAATGAATTGGGTAAATTTGTTCAAACGAATCTTCCGAAATTGGTTTCAGATCAACGTATAGTGTATGATACAATCATGGATGCAATTACAAGTCAAAGTGGTAGTTTTTTTTTCATAAATGCACCCGGAGGCACCTTCCTCATTTCACTCATTTTGGCAGCCACACGATCACGAAAAAACATTGCACTAGCAATCGCATCATCTGGAATTGCAGCAACTCTTTTGGATGGTGGCCGAACAGCGCATTCAGCACTGAAACTGCCATTGAATATGCAAATAATTGAGACACCAACAATCAATATCAACAAAAATTCTTAAGCGGGCAAACTACTCACATCGTGTAAAATCATTGTATGCGATAAATGTACTATGGCACACAAAAAATCATCGGAAGCACTTCATTGCACACTAAAAGATTTGAGAGGGAATGAGCAACTTTTCGGTGGCGCACTCATTTAATTGTCTGGTGTATTTCCACAAACTCTACCTGTTATATCACGTTCGACAATGGCCGATGAACTTAATGCATCTCTCAAATCATCCGTTTTATAGCGATACGTACATAGATTCACTTTGAAGACCAATATGCGTGTACAACTACAACATGATGCATCCGTTGAATGTTTCGCAAAACAATTGTTGGATATAAGAAATGGGAAAATGGCAACAGAGGAATCCACACAATGTATCACATTGCCAGCGAATTTCTGTAAAATAACCGCAACCGTAGACGAATTGATTCACAAAGTTTTTCCAAATATTGCACACAATCATAAAAGTCATCAATGGCTCAGTGCACATGCTATATTAGCAGCCAAAACAAAGATATCAATGCAATCAATTTCAGCATACTAAATGAAATACCAGGAGAAGCGATAACGTATAAGTCCATCGATATTATAACGGATCAAGACGAAGCCGTCAATTATCCAACATAATTCTTGAATTCACTTGATTTGTCAGGCATGTCGCCGCATGTTTTAGCATTGAAAATTGGCGTCCCTATCATTCTTCTCCGAAACATAAATTCCTCACAACTTTGCAACGGTACCAGGCTTTCTGTAAGAAAAATGATGAATTATTGAAGCTACAATTTTAAATGGAAAATTCAAAGAAGAATATGTAATGTTGCCACGCATCCCAATGATTCCGACAGATATGCCATTTGAATTTAAACGTCTGTAGTTTCCAGTCCGAGTCGTCTTTGCAATGACCATCAATAAGGCACAAGAACTGTCATTACAAGTGTGTGGACTAAATTTAGAAAATCCATGCTTCTCACATGGACAACTGTATATGGCCTGCTAATGTGTTGGAAAACCTTCTGATTTATTTGTGTACGCACCAGATAGAAAAACAAAAAACATTGTGTATCCAAAAGCACTCCAATAAATAAAAACACATACGGCCGCCACTGTCAAATATCGGTAAGAAAAACATAACCTAAGCTTATCGTTTCTAATTGGCTCCGGCCTCGCCTCAAGTCTGACTTATCCAATCGGAAGGCGAGAGGCTCCCGACGAGGCGATTCCGTAAAGTCGCGGTTTCTTTTTTTTGAGTGGCATTGCAACGCATGCAGGGTACACGCTAATATTTAATAAAAATACATTAAACGAAACCAGACATTCAAGACACTGTGTTTTTATTATTAAAATATACTGTTTACCACCAAACATTGACTATTAACACCTTAAAAGTGATATATACATGTCATATTTCAAAATAGCATTGTAATATGCAATTTTGCCAGAGATAGAGCGCGTTGAAGTTTATTGGCACGTTGGCGTTATTATAGCGCTGTTTTAGTGCAAGCTAAAGCTGTAAATTGAATGCTGAAAATACAACCGTGGGTCGTAACGCATACAAAGCTTACGAACAGTGGCGGATTGGATATTATAATAATATATTTCCAACTTGTAACTGGCAAACGTGCCTCCCTATTTGTCAGAAAACCCACAGTAAAATTCAATTAACTTTTTGTCTATTTTATCTTATATAATAAAGCACGTTGGGTGTATCATTAATACTATTTTTTTATTTCTACTTTTAACATATTATATAATTAATCATTTATCAATATAGCGAAGTTCGTTTTTAGATTTTTAATATATCTAGAAAAAAATGAAAAACGTGGGAAGGCTGCAAAGAATATTTTTTTTTGTTGCTTGAAAACATCATTTTTAAGTCTTTATAATGAAAGTGTTTAAATTTTAATATGTTAACAGTCACTTCTTAGTGGACAGGCATTATATGGAAATAAATACACAAATAATGCTTGGACAGTTTATAATACTTGCGATGAGCGAAACCAGTCTTGATCGTTACGTAACAAAATTGTGGATCATTATGATAATATCGAGAAGTAATCATTGATCCAAAAATGATGTTATGTTAAATATTGCCAGACGTTCTTCAAAGGTATCCAACAATTTGTTTGTGTTGAATCTTAACATGGGGAAAGAAAACACTTTTTGAATTGATAACCACGTCACTTCAATAATTTTTTCATTGTGTAATTTATTTCATCTTAAAAAGAGGCTACAAGAGATAGAAAGTCTTGATGGTACCGGGTAGGACTACATTCTTCAAATAGTAACCAGATATTTTCAAGTCAAAAAATATATATTTAAATATAAAGAGAAAATTATACCACCGTGTGTATATCATGAAAATAACATTTTTCAATGCACAATTATCATTATGTCTTGGTGCAACGGTAAACAAAACTGCTTCAATAATATTGCTAAAAGTTTTCTAGACTTTATCGATTTCAATAAAGCTTTCATGTTTTAACACCGAGCCAAGTCGTTCCCGCCAGCGGTGGGTCACCAATACGCTAAAAAGGGGCTCGCTTAATTTTAGAGATATTTCAGGTATTTCGAAGGGGATTTGTGTATTACTCTTACAATTATACGCATAAATTATTGAAGTAAACTATTTTTAGATCTGTGTCTGCTCTCGATGTGAAATCAATAAACTCTACAAAAACCATTAAAGTTTTGATAACATTAGATTAAATACCTTTATGTATACGGCATCAATACAATGTTGTTTGGTTTTCGATATCAAATTTGAATTCTAGAAATATTTTCAGATGTGTTTGATGTTGGAATATTTTATAATACACGTGATTCAACAGAGAAGGGGTTAAGAGCATTGAGAGAAAATATGAAACAAACGTCGATTGAAAAATTGTAATAATATAAAATGCTGAATCTCTTTTTTAATGCACACAGATTAAATATATTTTATGAGACATTTGAAAATTCTACAGAAATCATAATTAAGTTACTGATTTTATGTGAGATTTTTTTCCTTAAATAAACAAAGGGCTCGCTGGTCTAAGTCAAATTTAACAAGAAGCTCGTACGAGCCTTTTCCACCCACCCTTCCGCCATTTTCCAGAAGCGAACTAAGAAGACAAACGAGTCATTAAATATGCGAAATCAAAGCTTGGCAACGATTGAATTTTGTTAATGTAATGCAAAATATCTAAGAATTTTTATACATTATAACAATATTATCCCGTTCACAGGACGAATTGATTTTTATAGATTTGTGCTTATCTTGGGAGCAAGGAGTTAATACTTTTTCGTTTTATCATGATAATTTTAAATTTTTAAAACTCAAAAATCGAGCACGTTTGACAAATGACTGTAGTCGCTTTGCAACAAGAAATTCGAAATCGGAATTTTTGAAATTATTTAAATTTAATCCTATATAATTGTACGAGCATGGTCACTTGTACAATGAAATCTCACAAGATTATTAGAAACACCATAATAATACATTAACATAAAAATTGCTCTCAACCACATAAAGAAACCAAAAATAGATTTTAAAAGATAATTTTTATTCAAAAATACCTGTTCGCAATTTGAATCAGTTAATAAATTTAATTAAAAATTTCAACGCTGGAATATTAATGATAAAATAGCTACAAATCAGTAGCTCGGCCTTTTTAATTGTATATATTAGCAGACCCAAAACAAGGAGGGGGTAACGAGGCAAATTTGTGCAGCGGCAAAAAAAATGTCTGATGTAGAAAAAGTTATATTTATAAAAACAAATAATACATCGTAAGACGTAAACAAATACATTTTTTTAAATCAATATGGCTTCATCAATGGGTGTTTAGCGTAGAACGTTTAGTCATAGAATCGCACAATCCAGCCCTGTCATTTAAGCAAATTGGTGGGATGCAGCATCTGTTTGTATCAATGCGCAATCTCAAATAGAGGAATCGCCATCTCTCAGTAATACGTAAAAATGACATATATACATACAAAACCTTCCATAAAAATAAAATATATCTCGTCTATGTTTTGTTGACTTAACCCGATCCCTGCTGAGCCACATAAAAAATATTCCAACTCAGAATACGTAAAAAAATAGACCAATGGTATCAGTGTTAACTTCAGACTCAAGAAAAATCAGGCTTTATTTCCGTACAAAAATTATATCTTAGAAAAAAGTATCTGGTCACATATTTCTTTAAAGTTGTATGCTGCCAAAATGAGAACTACCCATTCCTTGATAATCACTTTTAAGGTGTTAAATGACATGTTAATGTTCCATGATGGAAAGGCATGATATTTTAAATAATAAATACACATTTTTAGTACTATTTTTATTAATTAAAAAATCCGGGCAATGTCAAATTGTATGTTCTAGAAATGGAGATAAATTCATGAATAATATTCAACAGCATTGCTTCAATTGTCGCGTATTCCACGTGGACGAGAATGAGTTTAGTCGAGTACTATAATATAAAATTTATTATAGTAGATTTTGCTTGAGCTCTTTCGGTTGATTTCCTCGGTAATTTCCAATGTTTTAAATTTATATTATAAATAGTCGGTACGCTGCAGAAGCAATACATATATTTATTTATAAAGTAAACAAAATAACTGCTTAGATATTAATTTGTAAATTATTTGAATATAAATGTAAAAATAAGTTGTATTTTTTCTTACAGTATTTAATGCTATCAAAAGACGGCTCTCTATTTCGCATCTAATTGGTTCCTGAAAAAGTGTTCGAATTTTAAATGTTTGAAAATAGAGCAGTGGAAAAACAAAAATCCAATGTTCATTGTATGTAATGCAGATAATTTTTCAGTGGATTTGTTCCACTATAAAAAGGATTATGCAAGCCATTCATCCCCCTGCTAAATTCATCCCCTTTTTGTTGTTTCGGATATTAGCCGCATTATTCACTTGTCTACTTAGTCATATTTTTAACAATATCATATCATTACAATACGGTATAATTTGCCATCCCTAATTAACACAATGATTGGAGGTCGATATTTTTTTTAATAAACTATTTAAGTATTGATCAACCAATTGAAAAACAAAAAGAATTTCACAAAAATATAGACCCTAGCGCAAAGAAATTAATATATGTCTGAAATAATTTGTTAATGAAGAGAATTGATTTAATTACAACATTCAAATTTGAACTGTTGAAACTTTGTACGATTCCACATATTTTGTCATTAACGACTCGGATTTCGCCTTTCGACATCTTCGGGACACGACAATTCAAATTCCACCAAGCACCTTCAGTTGATATCACAAATTATAACATTCAAATTTTCAAAAAATAATTTAGAGAGTTATCCAAAAAAATCAACTACTATCGAAATGTAATTGGATATTTAAATACTTAGACTTAGTACTGACTTATTTTAAATGAGTGGTTTAATGTGGAATTGAATATCTGATGACCTATTGTAAGATTTTTTTCAGATTTTCAACTGAACGAATCTTACGTTATGAATATACAATAGAAAGTATGAATCAGGGAGGCTTAACTGCTCGTTCAATAACGGCAACGAACTAATTGGGCCTCGCTTGTTAAAATTTTCTGATAGAATAGTTTCTGATCCCTTATATTTTGATGCAATAATTTGACACTTCCATTCTTGCTTAACGAGAGGCTTTCCAATAATAAATGGTTAGAAAATGTCGATTTATCTTTATTCAATATAAAAGCAGGTGAATATAGTAATGCTTGGAGATTAAATTATTATGTTTATTTAATAGTTTTTACTTATTAATAACCTATTTTTTATGGGTATTTTTCCAATAATCAAATACATAAGGCATTGAAAAATATTTTCTTAGTATGTTTATTAGAGCTATCCAATTGTTCGGGACTTGAGGTGTCCCAGTTAAGTGGAGTCAATTGTGTATGTATGCAACCAAAAAAACTTTATAACGCCACCCAAACGCGATGCAAACCAATAAGAAAACTTCATTTTCCTACGCTTTCAGTACAACCAATCAAATTGCGTCAACCTGTTATCAGGGCTGCTACTACCCATCCTATATCTGTACCAGCTTAAATCACAAACGCAACACGGTCAAGTTAGTTCGTTTGAAATGGTAAAATAAGGGTGTTATTTCGGTGCATGAATACGATTTGATGTCTGGTTTTGACCTTAGATTTTCTTTTTGATGGAATTTTATTTCTGCGATATAGATCGGGGTTGTTAGCAATACAAAGTGAAATCTCATCGAAGATGGTTGGTTCTTTTGCGAGTTTCTTTGTTATTGATATAAATTAAATAAATCACATAAATAATATTTTATTTCATTATGTCCATTCAGGGTGATTCTGTGCACGTTTGGAATAACGGTCCAGTAAGTATTACTGTTTCATATTTAAAAATATTTTTCTCTTAATGAGTGTAGACATAAAAGTATTTTGTTCGACAAAAATTAAATTAGCACGTAAAATTTTTGACGATATCATGATGCCGAAAAAGCTAATAAAGCATTATAGACAGGGCCGCATTTACTTGTTTGCTAAGAAGGCTGAAACCTAGAGCCTTATAATCGTGGGGACTTCCAAACGAGACATATTTATTCCAGTCATTTTTTATACATATGAAATATATATATATACAACTTCTGTAGTTATTATTGAATTATATTTTATATTCATGTATATTATGTGCAAGTAAAGGTTTTGTGTTCGGCTTATTTTCAACAATTTCAACGACTTTTGTTATTAAATAATCGTTATTTTATTTTATTCGTATTTTTATTGTTTCGATTTACCTTTTCATTCAATTTTCTTTTACTGCTATTATTTGGGTATTGGAGCCTCAAATGTGAAACAGGCTTACTACATCTTAATGCCGCTATGGATGTTGATGTTGGAAGCGTTTATATTTTTACTTATATATTATATTATATTATGGGGTCTTTAAGTATACATCAATCCAGTCGTTAAATTAATTTCGTATTTCTTGACAAAAAAAGCTCAGTGGAAATGTGTAGTGTGTAGTGGTTAATGAACATAATTTGTTGAAAGACTATATTCGCTATCCGAATTGTTTGTTAACTAATCAACTAAGAATAAACTAAATTTACAGATAGAATAACTGATCAACTAATCAACTAATAATAAACTAACTTTACAGATAGAATGAGTGGAATAAAAATATTATTTTAGTTCGTTATCCGAATATGTGTTCGTCGTCCGAACACAAAAATCTGTCGTGATAGTGTTTGTTGTCCAATTTGTTCGCAGTCCGAACAGTTTGGTAATCTATAACCCACTGTATTACGTTTAATAATTCGGTACATGTATAGTCTAGTTAATAGGATAAAAGATTTTGATAATAACCATATTAAAAATATTATATCAAAGTTCTTATCCCGTTACCTTCAGAGCCACATAAATAATGGTTAACAGTGTATATTATTTCGTGTAACAGAATATTTTTTATTGATGACTGATTTGTGTTGATGATCTCCACAAGTTATCACCAACACTTGAAATATTTGGCCCAGCAGAGAACGGATGAATATTTAGACACATCAAAATATATATTATTTATGTGAGTTAAATTTTCTTTTCACCCACGTCTCAACTGTTAAGACAGCCGATTTCAGTATGTTGATAGTTGATACTTTCATACTCAAAAATTTCGTGTGCAAGTCAATATTTGTATTAAGATGTAACCTGCTTTATCTTGATAATACACATAAGTTGTATTTACACCAAACTATTAAATTTTGTAAAATATTCGATATAGGAAAATCTCTTATGTGGCTCAGTAGGGAACGGGTTAAATATAGCCAAATTAAATATAATAATTAAAATAGCTTGTTTCCATTAGGGCAACGAGCTGTCAGGATATGGAGCATTATGGGCAGACCATCAACCTCCAGCCTATCCTGATTTGCTGGCAGGATTCCCTCATCCAGACCTAGGTATTACATGTACTTTGTAATGCATATTTGGTAAAACGTCCCGTGATTTTTTCGGATTATTTCCATTAGCTTATTCTCTATAACACCAACTCTTCTGAACTTTTTTGAAATAAAATTCATCGAATATACTTTATATGGCTTAACTTGATGCAGAGGCTTTATATTTATAGATTTTTATGTTAATAAGAACAGAAGCGATTCAGCTAATAATGCTCGCAATGAGTAAAACAGGCCGCGGTCTTATTAATATTACAAGCTGTGTTTTATGATTTTAATATAGATTTAGTAGAATTTGAAATATATATTTTATTTTATTTATAAAGTTTGGGGTGGCGGAGGCTTAGTAGGATCCCGTAGCGGTTCACGAGGGCAGTCTTCTTCCGGCGGTGGTAAAAAGCCGAGGCGTCGAGTGGCGTCCGTCGCACAACGTCGCGCCGCCAATATTCGAGAGAGGCGTCGCATGTTCAACCTCAATGAAGCCTTCGATAAACTTAGAAGAAAGGTAAAGATAATTAATAAATCAATTAATTATAAGAATATTGCCTGTGTTAAACTCATCAGAATTTCCATTAATAGCGAAACAGCCAACCCCATTCTTCATTTTTAAATTTAGAATATGATTCGCAGCTTTCTTTAGCATTGGATAATCGTACGATACAGTTAGTCTGAAGATGCTTTCCAAAGAAGTGAAACGCGTGTCACAACTAGTAAAAACAAATTATTTTGTTGATAAATGGCATTGACAGTAACTTTGATTTTACAATAAATTAATGGATCCCTGTTAGGATACAGGAAATAGCTCAAAATTTCTCTTATTGAGAACAAAGCCATAGTCCTCTCTTTAAATTCTTACTTTTCTAATAAGAGAGGTTAGTAATAATTAATTTTTAATTAGTAGCTTTTACCTCACTACTACCGTGATCGTTTCATTCGATCCCCTTTCCCATAAACATTTAAAAGAGAATAGTTTCAACACACCCTTCTATTCAAGTCAACAATAAAATTCATTGTTATTACATTCATCTTACGATAAAGTAAGTCCGAATACTCTACTCAAAGAGGCAGAAAGAGTGTCATATTGAGTAAGTAACCAAATGGAACAACAAAGTCATCACTCCACTTTTCATGTCTACATCTTTAGCCTATATTAATTGTATTCTGTAGCACTTTTTTGTTTTATATTTTATAAGAAAATTATTATTTTGTATACAGTGTTTTTTTTAGAGGCATAAGACTTTAAGTTTGAAACACTTTTTTAACTGGCGGCCATTTTGTCAGCTGTCAATTAATTTATGATTAATTTGGTTTGACATTTCAACTTGAATTGACTGACGTCTAAACATCGCTTTCAAATTGCCCAAAACAAGATTGCTGTTGATCCCGATTTTCATAAGCGAATTTTGTTTAGCGATGAAGCTCACTTTTGGTTGAATGGATACGTCAATAAACAAAACTGTCGAATTTGGAGTGATGATAATCCTCAAGTGTATGTTGAGACACCGTTACATCCAGAAAAACTGACTGTTTGGTTTGCTTTATGGTCTGGTGGAATCATTGGTCCGTACTTCTATACAAACGATGCTGACCAGAACGTTACAGTCAATGGAGACCTCTATAGAGCCATGATAACTGTCTTTTTCGTTCATCAATTGAACAACCATGACGTGCAAACCAAAATGTGGTTTCACACAGCTAGTGCCGCAATTGATTCATTGGAGGAAACGTTTGGTAACCGCATAGTTTCACGTTTCGGACCCGTGATTTCGCCTCCAAGATCGTGTGACTTAACGCCGCTAGACCATTTTCTGTGGGAATATGTGAAGTCACTAGTCTACGCCGATACGCCTGAAACAATTGACCACTTGGAGGACAACATTCGCCGCGTTATTGCCGATATACGGACACAAATGTTGGAAAAAGTCATCGAAAATTGAACCTCCAGATTAGACTACGTCCGAGCTAGCCGTGGCGGTCATATGCCAGATGTCATATGTAAATTATAATGCCAGAAGATTATCTTTCGAATTAAGGAAATTTCATCTTTGTTTTACACAATTTCAAAGTTCTATACCTCTAAAAAAACACTCTATATAACTAAAAACATAATAATATTATTCATTGATTTTATTTGAATTCAGACAACACTTGATAGCCAAAATTTGTAAATTTTCATTAGTATATTAAATGAATAATTAGTCCAATCCACTGTGTTTATCTTATTTGATCGCATGCCACTACTTTTTGTCAACCTAACATGCGGCCGCGAGCACAATTAGATTGGAAACCCCTGAGTGATAAACTGGTTTTCAAAATGATATATTTGACAGAAAAATTATATTGCCACATTATTTTGTTATCTTCACATAATACATAAAATTTATTTGTAATAATACGGAATTTAAAATATTTGTTTATGTAATTTATACGGAGCGATCAAGTGACTGGGCTACTAATGAATTAAGTTATTTGATTGATTGAATTGGCATTCACTTGGTAGAACTCCATTTTTTACGGTGAAAAAAATAGCAATGTATTTTAGTTCTACAAAATTGTTTTTTAAAATATAGTTGATAGCTATTTAGGCTCACGCCATCATCAGAACTATGCTTAAACTAACTTATGCTTATCTATATATAGCTGTGTAGAAAAGGTACACAATACATCTTCTCTCCTGTTTTAACCACCTAGCTTGTTTCTTGCTCGCAATAAAACTAAAAATTGTAAATGAAACCAAGAAGGCGGCTATGCCAATAAGTTTACATATGGCACGGAAATGGTCTATTGCAGAAACTAAGAAGCACCCCTCAGAGGGTTAAGCAATGGTGATAGACATGTCTAAGTTTGTTCGTTAAGAATCCTTTGTGATAGTTGATGTCTATTGATTTCCAGCTGTTCCAAAGCCGTCATCCCGCGACCCTTACTACAAAAATGCAAACACTTAGGAACTGAGTTTGAATTTATATAATGTGATTCCTTTATATCGTGATTAGCGAATTGTGAATCTGTTTTTTACTGTTGAATGATCTTACATGTTCCTTAGCTCGAGTGGATATACTTCTACCTATCTGTCCGATATAAACGGATAAACAAGAATCACAAGACATTTTATAAATACCGCTTCTGTCAAGTTTATCAATTTTATCTTTACTACTTTTAAGATGTCTGCATAAATTGTCGTTGACCTTGAAAGCTACGTTTACTGAGTTTTTAATATCCCAATGATTTTTTTCACATGTGCTACCTAGGTAATTGATTGATTTAAGGAAACGGTTATCCTGAATTGTGTTCGGGTAAATGAGTTTTCTAGCAAAATTTAGTTGTTTTTTATATAATAAATCATCTATCGTCACTATCTCATAACCATTATTAAGGGCTATGTATTTTATAGTCTGCAGTTCGTTATGGTAATCTGCCTGACTCATAGGTACAGTTACTAATCTGTGTATCATGGATGTATTGTAAGCTGCGAGTTTATGATTCCACCAGTGGAGGAGTGGAGGGACTTTGCGTGAATCATAGTATCACAAAAAGTAGGTTTTCTAAAAAAAATTAAGTATGTCTATTTTCAACTCTGCTAATGGTTAAGTCCAGGAAATTGATGGAATTGTCTACCTCTATCTCTAGTGTGAATTTAATATTACTATGTATAGAGTTAGCTTCCTGTAGAAATTTATCTAACTATCTATCCATGCCTTGCCAACAAATCAAGATATCGTTTACATAGCGGTAATAATATACTATATTTTTATTATCTAATTCGAGAAGTTTTGATTCTACGTTATTCATAAATATTTCTGCAAGTAATGGGCTTAGAGGGCTGCTCATTGGCAACCCATAATTTTGTTGGTAATATACTGAGTTAAATTTGAAGGAATTAGTTTCAATACACACCTGAATTAAAGAGTAAATCTCTTCATATTCAAATGGATGCAACTTAGATTTTTCTAAGTAGTATTTTCTATGTAGTATTCCCAAACATTCCTTTACAGGAATGAAAATAAATAAGCTAGTGACATGTAATGAGATGAGTTTATGTGGGTAATTGTCTATGTTGGATTTTTTATATTTAGTCTAATGAATTTTCTAAAGTTCAGTTTGAATTTAGTTTATCTTTAAATATTTTATGCATAAAAAACGCCAATTTGGCTGTCGGAGTATTCGTAAAGGATACCACTGGTATAATAGGCGTGTCAACCTTATGAATTTTTGACTGTCCGTAGAGTAACGGTGCCGTTGGATTCATCAGATTGACGCTCCTCTTCTTAGTTTCTGTGGGGAAAACTATGTTGCAATCTTTTACAGTATTCTTTATTACATACTTGCTTAAACATAAATAAAACAGCACTTTCACTTTCAAAAATAAATCGGAAAAAACTAGAAATTTATTAGGGAAATAGTAACATTAAAAAAAGTGACGTTTTGAAATAATAATATGTCGTAACAGTGACGTAAAAAATACATTAAAACAGCGATTACACGTTTTCTGAGAGACTTTCAAAAAAAGCTAAACAAAAATTTTGAAACTTAATGCTTTAAAAATTATTACAATTTCTTTATAACATTCACTTCTAATATGTTTAAATAAACAATACACAACGCATAGTCAGTTGATAATTTCTACGATGAGCGAAACCGATCCGGAAATTTGATTATCGAATTGTAGAAATAGTACCAAACGGTAAGATGTTCCTTTGGATAACTTAATGTGTTAACAGTCTCTTCTTGTGGGAAAGGCATGATATTTTAAATAATAAGAATACAGTTTTTAATATTATTTTTAGAATATATATTATGATCACGACCGGTATCGCTCATTGCGATCATTATCAACTGATTGGACACAAATAATAAACAAATATAATTATAAAAAAATGAGTTAATATTTAGCAGGTATATATTTAAATGAATTGGATTAATTTTAATATTTATTTGTAGTTTGTTACATTAATTAAGCAAAGAACTCTTAAATTTTATTTAATTTGAAGCAACAGATTCATATATACAAATTTTTGAAATGAAAAAAAATATTTTATTTTTCGAGGGCCAATAATGCATCTGTAAATGACGGAACAAGAAATACTCAGCAAAAACGGTCAAAAGCGATAATATTCATAGAGGGATAAAATTGTTATACTTGACAATAGATTGAGGAAATCGATAGATATGGGAATATTTAACATTGCTTTAATGTATACATGACCGGGACTATACAAAATGTACGAGGCATGCAGGAAAATTATTAGACTTTAAAGCTTTATCGCCCAAGAGAAACAACTAAAACGACGAAAAAAATCGATTGACAAAATCGTAGCCTATAAATTATATGTAGTGTGAGATGGTGTACATATTGTGTTGGGGTGAGCATTTGAATACCGAAAAACCCTGGAAAATAAATTATCAATTTGACATAGGGCTAAAAATAGTCTAACTAACAATTTTATACAAAAGTTAAATCATTAATCCTCTGACTGCTAACGTTTCAGCAGTTGACGCGCAAGTGTGTTGATAGCCCAAAAATGTAAGAAAGTTGACAATTCGCTTGACCATCAGACATTTAACGTCTCAATTCTTAAAACCGCTGATTTCTGTGCATTGATAGTTGATACTCAAATTATAATAACGACAAAAGTGATGAAAGATTAAAGTCTCACGTAAGAGTATTGCCTAACTTCACCTGACTATTTTCATATTCAGTTAATATCAAAATTGCTGATTTTTATTTAATTAATAAGGGTTCGAATATTTTTTATATGCCTCAGCAGGGAACGGATTAAGAGCTAATTTTTGTATATATATATAAAATGATTTATCCTACCTAATTTACCTTTAGGGTCCAGGACGTATATTTTTTTTTCTCTAAATCAACTAAGCCCTGGGTCTTCATATCCATGTATTCCTCGACTAAGCCTTTATCGTTTAATTAAAAATATTATAGCATAAATCCATTTATCGATTCTCGCAAAAAATCAACTTTTGCAATAAAATCGGGAAGCACCTTGTGTGTATACATATTTCATCGTGTCGGTGTATCGACCGAACGTTTCCCCCACCTATTCGAGAGTTCTGCCGAGAAGGGATAGTCAACTTTGGATTTGGGTCTTGGATATTTTTATTCAATTTTATTTACTATTTCTTTCGATATCATACAATTTCTTTATATTTACTATTTTTTAAAAAAAAATCATTTTATTATGGAGTTAAGCTTAGAATTAGCAAAGTCCAATATTATAAAAAAGGAAAAATGCAAATGTGAAATATTATAAGCAACTACAAAACGCCTTCAACACCGTGTTGTCGTATTGTGGCACGGTGCTAACTGACACGGCAGAAAGTAACATCTCATTTGTACCCCGTGAGATTCAGAAGAGAAGAATCTGTAGTTTATGTTCTAAAGATTCCATAAAAAGAACAAAATTGTTTTGCACTGTCTACAACGGACCGGTGTATTTGATACATAGAGTCGAAACAAAATATTTCTTGTCGTGAGCGCAGTAAACATTCTACTTTAGAGTAACCATATACATATATAATCATTGAGTACGTTTCATACTTTTTATATTCCTGTATTTGTATTATTTTTCGTTAATTTCATGATTTTCAAATATCCTAATTTGCAAGTTTATTTATGTTTTAAGATAATTAATAATTGTACAAACTTCATTTGTTTGCTTTCTTTTAAGAAAGATTCTTTGAAATTTAATTTAAATGTTTTAAGGCCCTGCGCGCAAGCGGACTGCAGTAGGTTTTGCGCATTAAATCATTAGTCATCGATGAACGATTACACTGGAAGGATGGTCGCTAGTAGTCTTCCCAAAATGCTTATGATTATTTCAATATTTTACAGATTTTCATGAATTTTTGTATTATTGGGAATAATATACATTATAAAATTATAATATTGTTAAAATACAGTTAGCGAAAGAACCCAACTAAGCATTATTCCAATTTAAAGCATATTTTTCAATTGGTCACTGAGTGTCCACCATCGTGATGGATGTTTTGTTTTTAGCACAGTAAGGGAAGTGTTAAAGAAAAATTAGGTCCATAAAAAAAGTACATACGCATATAAAGTATGGTATAGTAACATTTTAATGGGCTGAAGTTTCCAGATAACTTTATATGTAAAGATTGAACGCTGATCTTTGAGATTTGTGTAATGTACAATATCAGTGGCCTCCGAATAATTGCACCTTTTTTATTCCAAGGTTCCAACATTTGCTTACGAAAAACGATTGTCAAGAATTGAGACGCTTCGCTTGGCGATCACGTATATTGGATTCATGTGTGAGCTGCTCCACGGCGCTGTTCCTCCACCCAGAGACCTCAGGGCACCGAACCTTCCTTCTAGACACTTTTTGGAGCCTGAAATATCCTGGTGCCCATAAACATAGTACATCATAACTTGGTTAAAAGCAGGGTTTGCATATTTTGTGAAACAGCATGTATGGCTTAACACTGACGCGTCGCAATAGATATTTGACTTATTTCTAGCATGGCGTATTAAAATAAAATTCGAACAAAAAAGTTAGATAATAAAAATTTTCCTTGTCAAAAGGACTATTTGTTTTTATATAATTACAATTTTATATTTTTTAATACATAGCTACCATTTCTCTTTAAAGTTTTTGAAAACCATATATTTATTTTGCAAACTAAGTGAGGGTAGCTAATGGTTTATTACGAAATCGTTAAAAGCACTTAAAATAAATCTAGTAAAGTCATGATAAATTTCTTCCATAATCCTAAAGTATATTATTATACTATTACTGATTCAATAAAAGTCTAGTTCTCGAATTCTCAAACATTCTTGATAGAACGACCACTTTTATTGTGACTAAGTAGCCTGCTCGTTTAACATTTTTTGGATTGTAATTTTAATTTGACAGGTTTCGGTAAACTATTTCCTAGTAAAAACTGATTTCAACTTATTCTTGTAAATTTTTGAATGGACACCAAGCTAAGCGATTCTTAGAGTTCTAATAGCATAACATAAAGTAATCGGTAATTTAAGTCTTCAACTGGACAACATTTGAGACAAGAAATTCTCATTATGATGGTATGATTTTATGTTTATTATTATTGTCCTTCAATAAAAATTCGACGACCCACAGGTTGGGAATCCATGATCTAGGGACTTTAGGGATCATTAAGCCACGTTAAATGTATCATTAACACACAATTAGTATAAAAGTATTTTGTCTTCCATTAGAAAGTAAGAGTGTTTTTCAAGTATTATTTATGACATCTATATTTAAAGAATTTTAGCTTAAATACCTACTCATTTGTATTGTAAATAAACTTTGTTTTATGAACAACTATAAAGTAAAAATACATTTTAGATAAAATAGCTTAGTAACAATAAAAGTATAAGTTGAATTTATTAGTATGCGACTACTTTTTAGGTGTTAACTGTCACTTGGAGGCAGGGACGTCATTTAAATTTTGTTATTTTCTCAAGGCGACGGAAGAAACTAAAGAGTTTACTTTTCATTTCGTCTATATGACCAAGCGGATTTAAAAGCGATTAAATCTCATTATTTCAAATTCAGGGGAGGCAAATGCCCCCCAAATGAATCCTCAAATGACGTCCCTGCTTGGAGGAAAGAGATTATATTTAAATAAATAAAAACAAAATTTAGTAATATTTCCACAATTGTTTTATATACTTATCAAGGCTGGTTTTTGCTCATTATAAGCATTCTCAATCGACACAATACAAATTTAATCATGTTTTTTTTTTAAATTGACGATGATGCTTGAGAAAATGATCATTTTCGGCAAAAGCAACCCAAGATATGAATTTTTGCCAGAACAGGGAGTTTTCCGTGCAATAAACATAACATTTTATTGTGTAAGCAAGATATTTATATTATTTAAAATAGATTAAAATAATTATTTATTTCATATGTCGTTTTAATAATATTCATCCAAATCATTTTTTGTTTTATTTTAGTATAAGAGAATAGTTAGAGTTTTCATACCAACTAAAACATCGAGGGATAAAAGGAAATTTCAAAAGAGAAATTTTAACAGTTTTTACGAAATGACTTAGTAATTTTAGGGGCTTAAATTAATACGAATCCTAAAATTAAACATTATACCGGTTCAGTTTTTTGAAATCAAAAAAATCCATAATACTCTTAATGAATGACTCAAAACTATTTTAGAGACTTTAATTTTATAGGAGTCATATTTCCTTTTCAAACATTACTACAATACGGGCGAAGGATGTGAAGGTAAAGAATAACTAAAATCGTGTAACTTAATTTATGGAAGGTTTTTAATTCATAATTTCTGGCGTAATTATTAAGATTTTTCATAAAATATATATTTCTTAAATTATATAGCTAAGAGATAGCTTCACAACCACTGGGTTGAAAGAATAAAAAGTAATGTAACTGTAAAAAATAAATAAACAAGGGCTTCAAATTTCACTTTAAATGTGAATATTTTATAATTAATGTTCATATTGCTGTTAAATAAATTCAAAAATTGGATGTAGCAAGCATGAAGCGTGTTCGTTGCTCAAGAATTTAAAATGGTTACATCAGTTTTGAAGCAATGCCATAAATAAATTATATCACAGCAACATCATAAATATGAAGTGAGGGCTCTTATTATTATATCAAAAATATTTGAGGCCATAAAACTATCAATGAGTAAAATAATATAAATATGGTAAAAACATTGCAATGTATTTTTTCATCATATTTTAACGGAGTTTTACCTAGTAAATGCCAATTTAATCAATTATACCACACTTAGTAATTTTATTATATTCTCTCACTATCTTACTGTTAAAGCTATTTTTAGAAAAAAAAAAAAAAAGCAGGAATTCGAAGATAAAGATAGGAAGCAGTCAATATATGTAAAAAATAAAAAATCCACGACCGATAACAAGTATCCACAATAAATATAATGTAATGAAAAAACGTATATTTTTTTATTTTTAATAAACCAACATTGGTTACCCTGACAACTGTCAAAAAATGTTTTGTTTTGTCAATGCTGTCTTACCAATGTCTAGAAGTACGGAAGTCGCTCGAAAGGCTTTTTGATTAGTCTCAGTGAAAGAATACCTGCTAGAAATTATGGAAGGAATCGAAAAGCCTCAAATTATTATACACATCGAAAAAAACCTTAACTATTCATTGTTTGACTGCAAATGGGTACCATGCTCCGCCAAATTTTTGGTTATCGGATCCCAACCGAAAGGCACCGGCACTTTGGAGATTTATGAAATAGAATCGGGAGAGGCAAAACAGATCAAGGTTATTGACAACTCGAATGCTTTTAAATGTTGCACATTCGGTGCTAGTAATTTGAAAGATAGACATCTCGCAACTGGTGATTTTTTGGGCAATTTGGAATTATGGTAAGTAACCTTCGTCAATTATCTTAACATGTAAAGCTGCTATACGCTAGGTAGCCAGGTTGCTGTATCTACATAAATGGGCAGCTAATTTTCGCAGACAGTTATAGCAGTTAACAGCCAATGTCATCAGTTCGCACTGATCGTTGCCTCAAGATGGACATGGAACTTGCAGCTATAATTTAGCTAAGCAATTTGTACATATAAATGTACATTTAGAATTTAGGCTAGTAAATAGATAAATTTTCACAATCCAATAGATGAAGAAAAAAAAATCAATTGCCCCAGTGAAAACAACTGTGTGTTGCATAATTATGTACAAAATAAAGTTAGCTATACGTCTGGTGATAAATTGCATGTCCTACTAGGATTGAAAGAAATTTTCAAAGACGACACTCACAGGATTGCTGATTATTTTATGAATGATGGTTGTCTAGAATGGCAAAACAGAATTGCACTGCACACATTGCATACTGAATAGTAATACTAAACATGTGGTTATAACCATATACATTGATCCCCCCCAATAATTGTTTCCCCTTGTACAGAAGTTTCCTTTGGCGTATGATTATGAGATAGTCCTCTCTATGACATTGTATTTTAGAAAATGCTACATTTCGACAACTCATAAATTAATAAGTACAGTTTTAAAAAGTTAAGAGATAGAAAAAAAGTTTAGAAATGCAGCTAAAAGAACTTTCAATAAATACAATCAATCAATTGCCAATGAAAAGAACGGTGTTAAAAGAAAGTTATATCTTTGTAGGAATCTTGAAAAATCAGTTCCGATTTATGCAGCCAAGGAGCATACAGATATCATAAATTCAATTGATGGAATAGGAGGAACTTCAAATAATTGCGGAGCTCCTGAAATTGTAACCGGCAGTAGAGATGGTAAACATATTTATTAATTTATAATGTTGGCTAAGGATGCTTGATGGAATTTCAATATCAAGTTAAAAATTTTCAACCCAAATACAATTTCACAAATTTTGCCACAGACCTAGATTTCCTTGGATCTACAGGCATTCTATCATACAGATACAATAAAACTGACAGGCAGTAAACACTTAGAATGTTATTATACTAAAATCAGTAGTTATTAACCCACTCGCTGCTAACATCTCAACTGTCTGCATGATCTATTACAAAGTGTTAATAGTTGATTCTTAAAAATATGAATTTTAATAGTGTTTAAAAATTTTTACATCAACACAAATGAATTATTTAGTATTGGAATGTCCTTTACTTGACCCAGCAGGCAAAAGGTTAAAAATATTTCATAGATATATATATATTTAGTTTCAAGTCTTGGAGGTTAATATTATTTTGTAATTCCTCTTGTATATAATTAATGCAGCACCATCAAAACATTACATTACAAATTATTGCACGATAGCACAGTATTACTATTCTACTATTCATTTCAACATAATATGTTTCATTATAAAGTAAGCTTGTAGCTAGATGGTATATCTAGAAATATTTTTATGCGATGCAATATAAGCAGAAGCTGTTTTATTTATTTAGGTACCGTAAAAGTGTGGGATCCTCGCCAAAAGGAAAGAGCAGTGGCCAGTATGGAACCCAACCCTGGCGAGGCTCGACGAGACTGCTGGACTGTTGGGTTTGGGAATTCATTTAATAACACTGAAAGAATTGTTTGTGCTGGCTATGACAATGGCGATGTCAAGATGTTTGACTTGCGCATGATGAAAGTACGCTGGGAATGTAACCTGAAAAATGGGGTATCATTTGCCTTTTTGTTTTTACTACTTATAAGCAATTATTGCAAATTACAAATATACAGATACACTGCTCACTCCATATATTACTCAACGCCTTATATTATCTTAGATAATGAAATTCGAAAAACATCTTAAATGATTTTAAATTTACTCATATTACATAATAGGCAAGGTGCATGATTGAGCGGTCAGCATTATTGATTTGAGTTGTGGTGTCATCTTTCTTGATGTTTATGACTGGCTTACAGATTTCTGATTAATTGTAAAGTATGTCTATGATTTCTAATTTCTTCCCGCTGTAGCTATACTGATTTGCTAAACACTAATACTATCCTAGCCCTATCCTTCTATCCTTACTCTATTTGATAAAAAGTTTGAGTAACTTTGGGAGACTGGTGCTACGCACAAAGTTATCTTTTCAGTTGTATACTATAAACTTCTAGTTTTATGTCATTCTTATAAAAGGAAAATACATTTTTTTCAATTTAATTTATCTATCAATTTTTGAATTTTGTACAGTTCTGTAAGTTTTATCACTATCAACAAGTGTATTGCTCTTTCTGAACTGATAGTTGTTCAACAGTTTATATATAAAACAAATTTAAAGGTCTAAAAGCTAAATTGATATTTTCTGCATACTTGCTTCAGAATTTTTTCAACCCACATACTGCTTACATCTCAACTCTTCAGACAGCTGATTTCAGTGTATTAATAGTTCAAGCTCAATTTTTGGGCTAAAATATTATCTGATTTATCCTGAAAAACTACATCAGTGTATTGTTTCCAAAATTAATCAAGAAAGTTGTTCACGCATAAAACATATTTTTATCACAGGTATGCAGCCTTGAATTTGATAGAAAAGATATTCCGATGAATAAATTAGTTGCCACAACATTGGAGGGAAAATTTCATGTTTTCGATACTAGAACCCAACACCCCAAAAAAGGATTTGCGCAGGTAACTTAACAAGCATTTTGTATAATACATATATTAAATATTGGGATTGTCATTTTTATGGGATTTTGAAAATAATTATGATATTTTTACAAGACATTTGTTGTAGACGTGGTTATGATAAGCTAAATTTCACAATCAACAAGTAATTTAAAATTTCAATTATTAGGCTGCTTGCGTCTGAAGGGCTCTTAAAAATATAATATAGTTACAAGCTCAGAACTTTCTCGTAAAAGCTAGTTTTTGTGTACACCAACACTTCTAAATAAATTTTTGAAATATTACTCATAATATCCTTTAGTCAGCTCTGCTGGGAGCAGGTTACCCCATTTGTCAGTTTTAATAACCTCGGAGAGTCGATCTGTAAGACAATTATATTCAATGAATTTTCAAATAAATTTAACTAAATGCCGCTTACGTTTCACACACAGATTTTCCCATTTTCCCATTACATCAAAATAACATTCATTTTCTGTTTCACAGGTTGTGAAGAATGAGCAAAAAAATGGGACAGTATGGCTATGCCGGCATCTTCCTCAGAACAGAGATCTCTTCATAACATGCGCTGGAACTGGACACATAATGCTTTGGAAATAGTAAGGCAGCATATTTTTCTCAATGGCCAACTTTCTTCACATAAATGCCTTTTATTATTCATAGGAAGTGCGCAAATGTGTAAAGCATGAATTTTTTATTTATGAACCATTTCTCTTATATGTGAAGTCAGGATAGAATGTGATTTAAAGTGTAATGTAATGAAATTATTTAAATTGGTAAAGGATTATGTATTTTGCTTTTAAACCCTTCAAACTGTATGACTTGTGCAGCACACATGGATCAAAACCGCTAGTACCAGGGACAGATGCATCAACGACAGTCTGCTTTATCACCCTTGTATATTAACAAAAGTTCAGATTTAATTCAAGTAAAGATTTAGATGTAGTTCTATATACGACTTATTGATATGAACATTCAAATTATTGTTTTTTTTTATAGCAAAAACATCCTGCCCTTTGTTCATATCAAAGAAAAATATCTTGACATAGTTTGTTGCGAACGTGATTCTTAAATTACAGAGACGTAAATAAAAATATAACGCTTAGAATATGTTATCTGTATGATTTCTTTTCAGCTCATATCCTGACCAACGCTTGAGAACAGAAACCACCGGTGAAACCTGTGGAGTGGCGGGAACACTTGACTGTCTCCAGAAGATGTCTCTTTCATCGCAGCCGATCAATTCACTCGACTGGTCACCTGATAAACAAGGACTCGCTGTTTGCACATCCTTCGACCAGACACTTAGGGTTATTATTACTACTAAATTGAATCTATTTTGAATATTTGTATTCACATTTGAGTGACATTTTCATCGCTATGTCTAGTCAAAGAAATATATTATTTCGATTATGCGCTGTAAGAAATGAATATTTTTTTCATTAGACTCTATCAAATAAATTGAAATGAAAAAATCTTTGTTAATAAAAACCATAAAAATGACATATTTCAATGATTTATGAATAGTGAGAGCCATTTTTGATAATAGTTGTTACTGATAGTGAAAATTGGGATACTTAAATCAACATATTTTGTAAAAGACAGTGTTTAAACACTTATTTATTTGTGATTCCTACTTTGATAACAGTTTATAAGAAAAATTTCATTTTTAACCTTCATATTTGTCAGTTCATGAAAAAAACCAGTCCAGTGAGACAAACTTAATGTATGATACGTTTCAGTTTTTTTTTTTTTTTTGAGTACACAGGCTATTATAATGGTATATGATGGAGTATCTGAGGATAGGATTGGTTTAGGGAATAAAAGATCATTAAAATAAAGTTTATTGGCATCTCAATAGAGTGCTTGTATATTTGAAAAGCTTTTCTTATAAAAAAATACAATGATGAAAGTATAATTAATCATTTTCAGTTCGGGGATTTAACCAATAAACAGTGTTAAAAAAAATATCCACATAACCTTAAAAATAAAACACTATAAATAGACAAAAACATCAAATTTATGCAACCACACGCACAGAGTAAATGACTCTAAAGTTGATGTTAGATTCCTTACGAAATAAAATATTGGGAATTTTAAGTAAATCATTATTTTAAATGAAGCACAGTAGCGGAACTATTAATAACACAATTCAATATTAATTAACTCGTTTTCAGAAACAATCGACACTCGATAATTAATTGTCAACCTACTGTGACATTGCATTCCCCATTACTAGATTCTTTTAATTTCTGTAACATTATTAGTTTCAATGTACAATTAAAAATGTTTTTCTTTATTAAAGCAACACAAATGACATTCTGACAGTGGTTAATTATGTGTAAAGTAGATTTATTATTGTAGCAAATAAGTTTGTGCTTATTCTTTTACGCAGCAAAAATAATATAACATCTATTGATAACATATAATTTAAATGCTATTAACATCCAAATCAATGTAGCTAAACCCTTTCAGTTTTTTTGAAATTTAACTTGTTTACACTTAAATGTCATATTATTTTTTCTTGGAAAACTTGACTGCCAGCATTCTGGCGCTAATTCATTGAAATATAATTTATGATGCATAATTTTTAATACTAATTATAAAAATCCATTTTCACCCTTTGCATTTGCTTAACTGTTCATATATTAAAGAAACAATATTTATTCAGTGCTTTGGTTTGTGCAGTCTCAAGATTATAAAAAAAACACTCAATTAAAAGATGAATTCATAATATCTTTTTCAGAAAAATTGTGTTGCTTTAATCAAGATACACTTAACATTCTAAATATGTTGCCATACTTGAAACAGTCATTCAAACAAAACAAAAATTCGATCTATTACAAGAAATACAGTTAACAATATTGGGTACATCCAATGAGTTAATAATTTATAGAGGTTAACCAAACTCTTCATTCATTGCAAGGAAATTCAAGTTTGCAGCTATAATTAGTTTATTTAGATTTTCCATTTGCCAAACGCCGTTTCATATCTTCTTAATAAGTTTGTCATTTTACTTCTTGAAATATTTGCTTCAAACTTTTAATACCACTACCTTAAAGCGACAGTAAGATGAAATACAAAAAGTCAATTTTGAAATAATATGACAATAGTTTGGTGCAAGTTTAATCTGCGTTATAAAACACTGATATATCTAAAAAAAATAGTTTATGCCCCATTCAACCAGATGGCTGCAATAAACTTGCCATAAAAATTTAACATGTTAAAATGGTGATATTTAAGCATAAATGAGGTGACCAATGGTGAAATATTATTGATTTTAAAAATTCTTTTCTTAGGTTTTGTTTTTAAAGAAATTTTCAGCAAACAAAAAGTAAAAACTCAATATTTTCCTACACTTTCATAGCATTTATTATGTATGCTCTATCATAAACTACATAAAAAAATCCAAACGAAATTATAAATATAATCAATTATTATAAAAGTATGATGAGAGTATGAAGTTGAATAATCTCAAAACTAGTGTTTTTTTTTATTTATCTCACTGTTTCTTTCAGGAAGCGATATATCAATTTATAATAACCGAATGGATTAAAATTCATTGACTGAAACCTCTTGTAGTTTACTCCAAGTTAATGTTAAGGAATTCTTTACACACAATAAGAAAAACAATCAACATTTTTTCAATGTCATACGAGATATCATATTAAAAAACTATGTGCACAATAAAACAGTTCTGCCACCTTGAAAAAGAATATAATGAACACAAAGGTTATTTAATTAAATACGCAAATTAATATTGACAAATCGCTTTCATTGTATTTGTCTCAGTAACAGGATCTTCCTACGTTGTATAATTTTTATTTATTATCCTTAATTTTTACAAGTGCTCGGAATCATTCAAAAATCGAATTGCAAACGTTATCGTAAAATTTCTTCCGCTGAGTTCATATTGTTTTGTGTTTGCGATATATTTTTTTTATAACATTATTCTAGCATATTCTTAGCAGCTATTGGCTTATTATAAAGAAAGGCCACCCCGAGCATACCCCTCCTCACGTCGCCTCATCTTAAATAATTATTCAAAAATACTATTCTTCTCGACTTTGGTAAGGTACATATTATATGGAGATGGCTATGAAGCGTACGGCAAATATTATTATCATGAAAATATCTCTCGGCTGAGCAATTTTTATAATAATTTGAACGTTCATAGGCAGAGATAACACTTTGATAAAATTGCTGACGAAATTTTGATTCGTGTATTTCAATGCACCTAATTCTCTTGTTGTGCGATCGAATGTATTCTTCATTTTTCTATGTTTAAATAATTGGATATAAACTAACTTGATGGAATTTCAATAAAATATTTGAATTGGTCAAGATCTGTACACTTCCACATGTATGCTCTCGAATTGACTTTACATTTTATTGATTGAATTAAACTAAAATACATTGCTATTTTTTCATCGTGTGACTACATTATTTTTATACGAAACAAAATAGAAAAAAATATACCATTTGCGTGAAAATCAACAATCTGAATAATTTGATTCTTACAACAATTTGTTATCTGACATTTTATTCCACCAAAGCCAACCCATTTAAAATCGGTAAGTATTGTAAGATATAAGTGTTCTAATAACATCCCAATGGTAGCTTATTCTTGTGAACACCTCTCATTACAAAGTCATTAGGTCATAATGGTTAAAAGACAATCTTTCCAAAATTGAATGTCATTATTCTATTAAAACACTGACTGCAGATTCTATTGTATTAATGTACAAAAATTTTACAATATTAACACTATGGTCGGCAAACGAAATATTTCGTTTTTTGCGAACTGTCGTTTGTTTGTGGAACTCGATAAAATTCGTTTTTGTATCCTGTCGGTCATTTGCGGGACCTGTCTTCTCTCGGGCTTGTATTTCGGCGTGAAACAAAACGCACAGCAATACGACAAAGAGCTTTTTTTGACAAGTAGCAATAAAACTCATGAGTCATTATAAACCCGAGTGTTCCTATTCGGAGAGGCATGTTTCTCGATTTACACCATTCAGATTTCAAACTTCCAGTGGTTCTAAACATGCAGGAATTGCAAGTATATATTATTATTTATTATATAGTAAGAATAAATATATTATCTTTTACATAGAATGTTTTAAAAATTTAATATTGATGAGATGTGGAGTGCCATTTAGATAATTGAGAATAGGTTTTTATATTCAGCTTAGAATTATAATGAAATTAAGATGTAATCAGAGTGTTAATAATTTATTTTTAAAGATCAAATGTCACATATCATTTCTTTGAAAATTTCAATCAAAAATATTGTTTGGTTTAGAAGTTGTGTCGATTTTAAGAAAGTAATATTTTTTTGCGCTGATCGCAAAAAATGCCCGCAACAGGCTTGAGTATATTGCTCGAGGGGCCCGACCACATAGTGTTAAGAGTGTAAAATTTTTTTATTGCAGCTTATATTTGTACTAAATTATATGAAGATTTTTCAGACAATTTTTATAATTTGGTTTACACCAATATCAACGAATTGATTTTTGAAATATTTGGTATTGGAATATCCTTGACGCAGCTCGGCAGGGAATGGGTTAAATTCGATTCAGATTTATGGAGTATATTTTTCATATTTCATCTTATATATAAACAATGTTAGCTACATATAGTCAGTTTGAATGCATCCATGTATTAGAATACCTGAAAACTCCAAAAGGTGGAAACCTGATCGCGAGTGGCAAAACATGAGGAAATGCAGTCTGAATTAGTCAACTGATCTTCCGTCTTAAACCCGCCCGTGTATCTTTTATCATTCCGGGAATAAATGAATCTGAGTGATAGAGGACATTCAGATGGCAGAGAACAATTCTGTTTACATTTTCTCTATTCAGACCAGATATGATTGCTAAGAATCCCAGTATTGACTTGAGTTTCAATTGTCAAATATAAAACAAATGTGGCTATAGAAAGTATAATTAAAACACTGTATTTTGAGCGTTAAGAAAAGACACTTTACAAGTGATAAAATAACAATTCTTTTTGATGATCGGTGTCAGAATTTAATATTTTGTTTGTTTTTGTGTCGTTTCTTAACGCTTGATTAATTCTGAAACTAAAAATCAAACGTCAACATATTTCCAAACTTCTTTTTATAATATAAATCTTTCATGAAGTGGAAATTTGAAAAAATACACTTGCATAATTTTAGATTGCACAAAGAGAATGGTTATCACACAATTACACAAGTGTGTAATAATCATTCCCCAACAGGTTTTTCTTCTTCTAATAGTAAACTAGGAAAATTTACTTACATTTATTTCAGTATAAAGTTTAGGAATATTTTCAGAAAGCGCATAAATTAACATCTAAACTTGCACGACCATTTATGTGTAGTTTTATAATAAATGTCTTAGAATGATTTTGCGTAGTAAATTTAAGATATACGACTTCATTAGGTATTTAGTAAAAAATAGTAAAGAAGCAAAATCCTACATTTAATTTTGTAATTTACCACAGAATCGTAATGAAACTGAACAATTAATAATTCCTACAACATAAGAGAAAAAAGAATACCTACAAATAATATCTGTATCGAAGTGTATTTATATATTTTCATTATGGATAATCCCAATGTTAAAATTTTTAAAAAAATCATTTTACAAAACATTTTAAATTGAGGTGTAAAAAGTTTAGTAATATATCACTCTTAATTTCTTATGACCAAAAGACAAAAAGAAAATAAAAATAAATGAAAAATTGATGCTCAAAAACTTTCTGAAGTAATATAAAATGTGGGTAGAACTTGATGAGTTAAAAGTCATTAACACATTGCTAAATTAGTTGAGATGCGTGAACTGCCTCCATCTTTTGTAAGACTTTCATGTCAGTCTGCTTCAATACCAAGGTATAGCAGTGTAAAAATATTATTTTCTACGTGTTCGATGGGCAAAGTTGATACACTATTGTGTCATCATGTAGACATCTCCACTAAAAATTGAAATCTGAAATTAATTGCTATTTGGCGCAGATATTAAACTACAATCACTGCATGTGGTGAAACACATGTGTTTGTTTCATCAGCTTGATTCAGATTATACGTAAGGATGAAAAATAATCCTTTTAATATTTCACACTAAAAAAATTACTATTAAAGTGTAAGTTCTTAAAAAAACGTGTCATTGTGGTGAAAACTGACCAGAAAACCTCATAGGATTGCACTGGTTAAGGGCAACTGATCCCTGGCAGTGGAAACATTCGAACAAAAGACAAATAATAATCCAACTGATGCAGTTTTATTTGACAGTATGGAAAATAATAAAACCACATTAATTTTGTATTTGTGACGACAGAAAGCTGATGAAACCCAGATTTGATAATCACCAATAACAAGTGGGAGTCACTCAATGATCGTTTGTTGTGAATGTGCATTACTGTAGATTTCAACAGTGACGCTGAATTGAGTTGTTATAGGGTTGGCAGATTTTGTATTACAAGTTTAAAGACAAACAGGTAACATTAAATGAAATATTATTTAATATTATGCAAAAAAAGTATTATGCATTATGTTCTTTGAAATATTATTTAAAATTATGCAAAAAAGTATTATTATTATTATGTTCATTGAAAATATCATAACAATAAAAGCATTACAATCATAACAAAAATTCAATAAAAACAACACAATTCATATTAATGTGTCCAAAAACTATGATAATTACAATTTCATTATGATTCTTTTATCTTAGAGATCGAAATCGGCCCCCATCAGAAACACTACACTAATGAAAAAAGCCAAAAAACCGCCGAGAATATGAAACTGACTGAAACGTGAATTGTATAAGATGATTTGCAATTTCCTATCATCTAAAAAAACACATTACACGGCTTTGTAAACACTGTAGATTTCGCTTATTTGAGAATTAAGAACAATTATTTAATAATATTCATCGACCATCTGACAGCTCTACAATATTGTATTAAAAAGAATTTTTTAATTAATATAGATTGATAGAAACAATTTTATATTTTTACTCAATAAAACACTCAACAGTTCTTAAGGAAAAATTCACTAAAGACAATTTCTCCAGAGACTCAAAATTCTGTCTTGATAATCATTAAAGGGGTATCTGATGCAATCGAGTACGAATATTCTCCATTAAAGATAACCTCAATATACAGAGCATATTGCTTTAATCTTTAATGATCGTTATATAAATGATATAGTCGAGATATCAATCATTTTTACAACAATACAATTACGCACTTTACCATTGGTCAACAATTGCATCAGTTTAGAATGGTTAGTACTTTCACTGTCTCCGTAAATATAAGATAACCCTTTTACACTCACAACAAACAACAGAAGAGTTAAATTTCATGTATTGAATAGTAAAATTGCAATAGGCTGTGATTGTCTGGGTTGTATTTTACTGTTTAAATATTAAAGTATTATTTTTTATATTTACCTTTGATAATTTGAGTATGACTGTCTTTTGAACTGTGAAATTGTGAATGGTGTTGAAAAATTTATAATAGCGACGTTATCTAGAAACTGGGACAGTGTTTTACTTAATAAAAATGTTACGAATATACAATAATTATTGAAATATGAATTTCACTTTTGATACACCCTTACATCATACAAACATCAAAATTAAAATTACCTATGTACAAATACACTCTCTTATATATATAATTAATGTTCCGTTAAAAACATGTGTATATATATATTGTATTATTTTTATATGGCTCAAGTGACATACGATGGGCTCATTCCGGCGGCCGCACAAACCGATGACACGGTCAGAGAGACCGCAGAGATAAGTCTTTATAAAGCATCAATGGACTATTTATTAATATTTTTTTTGTTATTCACATTAACACTCATGAATAGATAGAACAATTTATGAAAATTAATAGAAATATTGTCCTATTGTTATAACACTAATGCTGTAATCAATTTAAATGTGTTATAAAATCATTTATAATTATGCAAAATTGTATTAACAGAAATAGTTGAAATATTGTCAAGCAAATAGGGAATCTTTGCAATTCGTATGGAAGTAGAGATTTAAATGTTAGGTGTTCATTTTATATTAAAAATTATATTCATTGCTCAGATTAGCAGTGATTAACATTAATGGACAAGTTAGTCTGAAGATGCCTCCCAAATAAGCAAAACACGTGTTACATCTTGTAATGTTCTAAATGGTATAACAAAGTTTTGAATTTTAATTTATGTAATTCATTCATTTGCATTTAATTTAACATATCTAAGTTTCAGATCGAAAGGTTGGCCGATTGCCTAATTATTAAATTAAGTAACTGATATTCCGGGATTACTTGCAATTTTTTGTTAAAAAAAAATTTGCAATAAGTGTGTCACACAGAAAACGAGATGAAATCAGATCGAATTTCAAAATACATATGTAATAGACGTTATGAGTCGAATTATTTACATGGACGACAATTGAGAGAAAAGATTGGGTACACATCAACTACCCACTATATATTTGTCTATAACCCAATTGATAACATCACATATCTATTATTTGAGTTTGCAAAAGTTTAAAAAAAGACAAATTTTATTTTAAATAGTCTCGCAAAGCTCATGCAGAAAAATCTCACTTGCAAAGATTCTCAATTTGATTGGCAACATTGCATTGAAATTGCAACAGTTGGGGATTGTATATTAAAACAATACTGCGGCCCTACAGATATATATATCAATTTATATGTATAGACCTCTGTACTTTCTTTATTGGCAGATATAATATTATGCGTGACGATAACTCAATAACTCGTGAAGTTACAGGCGACACGTCAATGTTCATACTATCCTAAACACTCCGTTCACTTATCGATTCAATACGAGAATAAGATCACACAGCTGTGATTGTAGTGATACTACATTCGTTAATGGACTTTTTGGAAATACGACTTGCTCGCTTAACCCCTTACTCTCTAGGAACTTTCTTCACTTGAGCACAGTTTTATGTTCGGATTTCAACTCTTGTACTAGCTGAACGCATCAAAATAAATAAATTTATTTATAGTATAAATATAAAAACAATTTTTAATGTTTTTATTATGGTATATTATGCTCAAACACTCGGTTTAATTTTATTAAATCCATTAAATTTTAAATAAATTATTAATAATAAATAAAATGAATATTATGCATTGTCAGTTATCTTAAGATATTAAACTTTGAAGTTTTTAAATTTGATAAAAAAACGATGCTGAGTTTTTCAGCTCCAATACAAATTGGTAAAATAAAATATATCAGTGACAGTAAAATCATGATTTAGTTTTTTTTTTCAGTGAATTTGACCAACATAAAGAATTGAATATTATATTAAAAATAACGAAATATTCCACAAAAATATTATGCATTTTACTTGAAAACCTGTAAAAAAATCTTATTAAAATATATTATGCAATGTTAAAAAAATATTATGCATTTTACTTGAAAACCTGTAAAGAAATCTTATTAAAATATATTATGCAATGTTAAAGACTCCCATGACCTCTAAAAGGGTTCTTGAAAATATTTATGACTAGCCTTATGAAATAATTATTTTATCATTTTGCAGAAGTCAATGAATGCATTAGTTAGTTATTTGCTAGAACAATTTCAATTTCAATACACCAGAAAATTATTTATTACTTTTGATTGAATCAAGTCGTTAGTTTTAGGACACATTGACCCATTATAAAATATTCCACCCTAGAAATTCCATCTTGGACGACAAACAGAAATTATCAGGATAATTCATGCTATATTTTAAAGTAAAAATTACCTTCTATGTGAAAGTTTTGACAATGATGTTTGACAACACTCTCGATGGCTCAATGGGTTATATTATACAAATCATCGACTTCTAATTATGAAATTTGTACATATAAATCAAAACTGATCAAAAATTATGCCATTTCAAAAATAATAATAATCGGTTTACAGATCACGATATCATACTTTTTTTTAACACATACATATAACGCTGATACATCGGCGTTCTGGGAGTAAGAAAGTTAAGTAAGTCATAAAATAACATGTAGGATAAAGGAAACATCAGTATACCCATAAATGTCACTCAGAGAATTCATTTTCTTCCATAATGAAAAAAAATGCCTTGCTCTTCCGGTGGTCCATTCACCAGATCGCGTCGCTTATTATGACCGTGTCATCTTATTCTCGTGATTGCAGAAATATTACACATATTAAAAAACACAAAAAACTCGCGTGCAATACAGATTGGCATAACAGTGCCCATGCCACTACCCGTTGCCGTAAAAACAGTGACAATTGATCTACAAAAGGCTGCTGATTCAAACACCCCAATCTACTCATCCATTTCAGTTCATTTTACTATTACAATAAAAATTGTCTCCATCTTACAAAATAAATTGATCGGAGGCTCGTCGGTGACAGTATTTCATTAAAATAATAATGCTGTCATCTATCGCACTAGGTATTAAGAGTGTAAGTCAAAAAAAAAAGCATTATTGTGAATTGGAAAAGGGAAAAAGTTGATTCATAAATTCAACTCAATATAGACGCAGATGTACACAAATAAAATCAAATGTCATTTGTTCAACTCTTGCATTTTACCAGTGCTTCTTTGTGGTAGTGAAATATAACACCTGATGAAAACTCGGAAGAACTGTATACTAAAGCTTCAAGAATAGATTGCCGGGCACTGTTCATAGTACAGAATATATTAGGTGTAACCGAGGGATTCTGGCAAGTCACACAGAAGCAATGCGAGTGGCAGGAGAATCAACAAAACTTCGCACGGTGACCATACGCTTTACGTAAGGAGCAAATATAGTCAAAGAAACAGTTTTTAAAACAGCAGCATTGTTGATATATGTAGTAGATATATCCAGTATGTTAGATTTGAAATGTGAAGTCTTCTGCATAAAAACAAATTCAATTTAATTTAACAGTTCAATGTGACAAATATTTTAGTGTTGATGGCGACACGGTTGTTTTTGAAGCAGCAATTGCAATAAGCAATCGAATGTGATGAACACTCGGATAGGAAGATTGGCCAGTACACAAATTTTATATTTGAAATATATATACTGTAAAATATGACTTGGAAAATTTTGATTTTGTAAGTTTTAGCATTAAATAAGTTATTGAAACAAAAAAATTAGTGACAAAAAACTCCAAAGGAAGTTAATTACATATTATTTGATATTTTGACTCATTCATAATACCTAATAAGATGAGATTATAGCATTCTCTATTTTTCATTGAAATACTGACAAAATTTTATATGTTGGAAAGAAAATTGGTGCCGTAGACAATCTAATATCAGTTTTGCAACAAATAACTGTATTCATATTAGATTTTAGAATATAGAATATGTCTACAATCCTTTTAACGATATATAATGAGCAGTAAACCTAAAGAATTAAATCAAACAAACAAATCAGCAGTATTTTTATCATTACAAATAAAACTCTGATGAAATTAAGAGTGTTCGAAGACAATATCTGATTTGCTCGCACAGTGGGATAGCTTCAATGCATGCCGCTTACTTCTGCAAAGAACTCTTCTGAAAAAAATTAGCAAGGAATTAATTGAGTTTGTCAAAAACTTCACGAGCCTGTATTTGAAAAAATATGATCGAAAGATGAGAAATCTAACACATGCAGGTGACATTGATATAATCGGCCATTCAAATAGTGATGCCTTCAAAGCCTTAGTTGGATTGTAACATTCAACATGCGACATCAGGTGTACTTTTTGGTTTATGTTTGGGTATAACCCGCCACAACTTTATAAATGACATGCGGAATTCAAAACAAATGAATCCATTCAATTTATTGAGCCTATCACTAAGCAACTGATTGTAATAAAAACCTAGGAGTGTATACCACTCGACAATGGAACAAACATGTATAAAATGAATCTTTATGAAGTTTTAATTGATAAGACCAAATGCATAAATTGTCAAGCTGTTATCAATTAATTTATCAATTGTAATCTGTTCATTTTAATTCTAAATCATTAAGATCAATTGATCAAGATTACCTTGTCAAGTTAGTGAATAGTGAAATTCAATCGAGATTATCCTGGAAGATGAGTCTCGTGTATCCGGGATTGCCCTCCAGTGGGGTGGCACAGAATGGACAGATGGCACGGAAGCCATTGGTTCCATGCGGGATGTCCACAATTGCCCAATATCTGAAATGCAGGAACAAAATAAAGACTCAATTGCAGTTAAAAATTCATGTAGTAAATAAATGTAATGATACCATAACAATTTCTCCTAATTAGGCATATCTGAAGATATTATTATGCCTAGACTTCAAGATTGGAGTTGGGAAGGAATTAAAATCCACAAATTAATCTATAAAATCGCTCACTGCATTAGAACCTGTGAACACTGCAACCAAAGACAATGACTTTGACGACTGGCTCGATGGGCACGTCCATTTGTGAAGTTTTTAAATAAAGAAAGTTTTCATTTTTAATTTAAGTTGTTCTAATTTTATGACTGTCACCAGGTGGGAAGGTGTTATATTAGGTAGTTTGGAAAGAAATGACCATTTTTTTAATTCGCTTCTGATTGTTGACCAAAACTGATCGTTTTTTGAGCAATTGCTCTTTTAAACATTCTAATTGGGCACAATAAACCTCTCCAGTAACGGTCACCCGTTTTCAATAATCCATAGTGAATTATTCCTTTTACATCTCACCAAATCTTCCACTTTTTGGTTCGTCCATTAACTTCCTATCACCACTTTTCAATTCTTTAAACCACCTAGAGCACTATCAAAGCTTCACGATGTCCCCATAAACATCGCAAATGGTTTGCGTGGCTTTTTTGGATTTCAATCCCTTATCACACAAAAACAGCATGATATGGCGCAAATGAGTTTCTTCGATTTCAGGCTTCTGCATTTTTATAGTGGCAAAAAAATAAAAACAGCGTGAAACTAGAAAGAGTACTAATAGAGCTTTAAAATGATACCAACCACGACATGCTAACTCAACAGCCACCGTTGACAAACTGACGTCAAAGTGATGCAATAAAAAAATGTCATTTCTTTCCGAACTACCTAATTTTTAAGCAAATAAAACACAATGCTAAGTCAGTTGATAACGTTTGCAATGAGTGAAACTGGTCTTGATCTTAATATTGTAAATTTGTGAAAAATTTTCATTGCCCTTCAATTTGACAGAGGAATATACAAACTCGCTTACTATTCTAGCAACAGATTCATCTATATCTTTGGACCCTAGCCTGTAATTGACCCTAACCACAAGCTGTATTTATGGCAGGACCAAAATATTTCGATGATAGATTGAGGAATTCGATGAATAGAAAAAGAATAAACACAGGATTATTTAGCATTGATCTAACGGTGAATGACCAGGACATGAACGAGATATGCAGGAACATAAGATCAGCGTTCCACTGTATACAATGAAAGTAATTCTCTTAGAATCTGCGTGACTTTTATTTTAATCGAATTATTCAAGTTAAGACCCACCTATTACTGTAATGAATTAATAACAAGATTAATATAATTGCCTTACTTGACTGTCTTCTCAGTGGCCATATGGCCGCAGGGGTTGAACGCATACGTAGGTGGTCCACTGTCAACGTAGAAGGCGGGTTCCAGTCCCATGCAGACGCGCACTACTCGTCCTAGGCATAAGCACATCGGGCACCTCCTTATTCCGGGCTCTTTATCTTGACCCCAGTCGTGGTGGCCTGAAAGCGAGCATTTCATGAGAATACAACAGTAAAAGTTTAATTAAATTTGAATTGTTAAAACTTTGTACGATTCCACATGTTTTGTCACTAACGACCCAGGTTTCGCCTTTCGGCATCTTCTGGCGATCTATCACAAAGATGCAACAGAACTGACTGTTCTGTTGCATCCGTGTGATAGAGTGCCTGAAGCATTCCATCAAGCACCTTCAGTCGATATCATAAATTAGAAGTTTAATTATCCACATCTATTAGGGAAGAAGATAGCCAAGACAAAGAAAAATCAAAATTTTGCATAAAAGTATAAGAAGTCATAAACTATTTTATCAAGAAATTAAAGAAGACACAGTTAAGTTTTAAGCCAAATATGATTGAACAAGTAAAACTCTGTGATTTTTCATTAAAGTAAGAACATTGCTATTTACTAGTTAAATTAATCATCAATTTGAATAATTAGATAATTATTTGAAAGTAATTATAAAAGTTTTGATGAGTTTTATGATTCCAAAAAATATTCTATAATTGAAACAATAAGAAATATTCTTTTCAGATTGATCAATGACATAATACGTTTTTATATTTTAGTAATAGAAAAAATGAAATTTAAAAAAAAAACAACTCAAAGATCAAATGATTAATAATGAAACAGAGGAATATCCATCGACAATAAAAATTGAATACTGTTTACCCAAAAAGTTTAATTGCAGAACAATATTGTGATTTAGACGAATTATTAAAAATAGGTTTACGACTTGACAGGTATAACTTATTACCTTGCACATGTCCGCAGGTGAGATAAACATAGGGCTGATTAAGCTGTTCGGAGGGATGGGCGGCGTGTGCAGGGTTTTGTGTAGCAGGCTTGCGTGGGATAACCAGCGTGTTGAGCCCAACAGGACACTGAGGCCGGCCGGCATTTATTTCGTCGACGAGTTTCTCCAGATCCCGTTTTGTCTGGAAATTATGATGCCAAAGAATATTATTTTTTTATTATTGGCCATCTAAGGTTTGAGAATAAATGCTACAGTCGAATATTGGGGGTGAAGTGGTTTGACCATCGCCATGCACCACTCTGTTGCGTCATGGAATGATGTTAAAACTGGCTGGATGATAGATACTTCCAATAACTAGATATGTTTTAATCCACTTTATCACTAGACCATTAGGAACTATCCATTGGACGTACCGGTGGAGCTGAATGATTCTGGTGTGCGATGGAGGTATCTTAACAACAGTAATTGACCAAGAGTCATGAAAGTGCTGCGTAGTGACCATACACTGGACATGGGTAGCGGATATGGTTTAGAAAAGAGATAATAAAAAATAACACGAGTATAAATAAATGAAGTTTTATTTGGCACTAACAGGCGAGTGCTGAAGTCCCTGCGCACTTCGCCACAGGAGTGTGGCCCCGCAGAGGTCAATCATTGTGCCGTCTAGCAAAATATTGGACTCTGAAGGCACCGGGTCTCCCTTTTGTTGGGCAGATCTTGATTCTCGTAGCTCGAAGACAGCTCCGCCGACGCTGGCCTCTCTCCACAGCCCGCAGACAGCCTGTCCGCCGCAGAATGGTCCCCGAGGGTGCATTATGAGCACACCATTTGTGGTTAATCCGTCTATTTCGTGGTTTTCTGTCCATTTTGTAGCTTTTTCCTGAGAAATAAAAAAAGTAAATAATAACAACTATACATATTGTAAATACATATGTTAATGATTGAAATTTAATATTGAGCCAAAAAGCTATAATTTTCAAAAGAAAAAATTCTGGCGATGCAATTTGTTCTAAGATCTATGTGGAAATGGGGAGATTTTTTCTGCCTTGCTAAACCTAATAAAGGCTATTCCAAATTATTTTTGCAGTATTTGACAAATGTATCTATTCAAAAATTAGCTCTTACACGCAACTTTGATATTGTTAACTTTTTATATTTTAAGTGTCAACTAATAAAAAGATCACCCATCTCAAAGACGTTAGGAGACACTTTGTTGACTACAAGTACAATCAACCAGAGTTGATCACGGTATTAATTAATATTTTATACAGAAATTTTAAAACTATAAATTTATTATTTTTTTTATTCATACTAATGAAGAAAAGATATAAAATATCGCATCTGCAGCAGATTGAATTTCCAATACAACTATTACCACACGAAACGGTGAAAAAATAGCAACCTATTTTGGTTCTACATAATTTATAATTTATATAGTTGATGAGCTATTTCGGCTCATGCCTTCATCAGAACTAGATGTTGTAAAACTAAATACATTGCTAATTTTTCACCGTGTTATAATGGCGTTCTACTAAGTTAATGCCAATTCAATGAACAACTATTACCCCTAGGAAAATATTTCTAGAAGAGTCGAATCCAGCAGCGTAGATCCGGCAGGTCGCTTGCTCATCCCTGTCGGCCAGGATGCGGCAGGCGAAGCGTGAAATAGTGCTCTGAAGGACTTTAGCATCCCCCGTTTTATCTCCTGCCACTGTGTCCATTACCACAAAGTCTATAGGAGACTCTGATGATCTGCCAATCTGTAAAAGAAAAAATTGTGGGCTATTAATAAGTGTAAGATTGTTATTAAATTTATTTTGCAATATAATCATGATGAAGAATGATAATTATCATCCACATACGAATGGTTGAAAAATTACATCTTTTTTTAAAATTATCTTTTAGGAAAAGCTCCTAGTGGATGTAAAATATCTGAAATCAAAATTTCCATATAAAAAATATTCCAACATTGAACATTTTAATGATATTCATGTTAACGAAATCTTAGAGATTTATCACAACAAATCGGGCTATGTTTCATTACAAAAATTATCTCTTTCATGAAAGTTTTGAAACCGTTAGCCTCTTATATTTTTAAGCATCAACTATCTATATATACACTAGAATCATCCATCTCAACAGCTGACTCATTAGCAGTCACGGGGTTAACATTTTAATCGTTGACTATCAAAAAATAATGGAATTAGTTTTTCCTATGATTATGTCCAAATTCATACACCATTGCTTTTAGGAACTAGATTAAATAAGACTGGTTGAAATTGTGTACAATCCCACATGTTTTGTCATTCACAACCCGGGTTTTGCCTTTTGACATCTTCATGCATCACATACACACTATAAAACTGAAATTGCATCTCTTTTTTACAAGAGGAATTATACAACAATATATATATGTTTAGGCCTTAATGCTAGAAACATAGTACACATTTTAAATAATTTCAATATGATCTTAATAATAAAAAAAAATGCGGAAATAGTACTAAATGTTGTCATTTATTATTATTTAGACCAGTTCAACTTATAATTAATGTATTTTTCGATCTGTGGCCATATGCAGTGTCCACACTATTATGTCGATAAAAACAAAACAGAAATGAAAAAAAAGCGATTCTTCATAGAAAGGTAGACGACCCCTGGCCCTGGACCGTGCCGCCGATACACTTGCTCGCTTTATTTTTTTTCTTACTCCATTACAACAATACGAATATTTCTATCGTCGTGCGGATGAATGTATGTTGATAGGGAGAAAAAAAAATACTAGCTCCGCGAAGCTGTTAGATCAGGTTTTGAAGTTTCGCATTGTGATTATTAAATTACTATTTTCAGAAAGAACTACGAAGAAAAAATACGCGAGGCGTGCGAATCAGAGGTAGACAAATTATTCAGGGCTGCGAGTGCGACTATTTTTTGACTAACCTTTACGCGGCTGGCGATTTTGTACGAGACATGTGAGTATGGCGTATTATGAGATCGGACTACACTAGTTTCAAATAATAGTATTCAAAATACGAATTTAAGATATAGAAAATGATACATTGTATTTTAAATAATAAAAACACATTTTTTAGTACTTATTGCAGTTGATAATGCTCGCGATGAGCGAAACTGTCGGCGGTCCTGATCAAAAAATATATTGTGGAAATAAGTACTAAAAAATGTGTTTTTATTATTTAAAATATCATGCCTTTCCATCCAGAAGTGACAGTTAACATCTTAAAAGTGAATGATACATTGATTTGAAAAATATGTTTAGAGAAAATATTTGCAAAGTAACTGGCCACCTATATTTTTCTTAATTCAGCAGTTTGTGTATTTTTATTTTATTACAGATTACCGTGAGTATCACCAGTATTGAAATAGTTATTTACGATAAAGTGACAGTTTGTAGAGGATGTTTCTACCTTTGGGTATAATAAAATTAATACATTTTTTTATAATGACTATCTAAAATCTTAATATTTTTGTATTTGATAAAATTGTAGTTTTAGGTATTTGCCATAATAAATTAGTTTCTTTCGATACAATTGAAATATTTTTAAATTCAATTACGATTTGATTTCAACTTTAAAAATTAATAATTTTTGTGTTGTGTTCCCTTCTCTACAGATTGTCTTAACACGTTGGTATAAAATATTCATCGAATTTATAAATGTGTGACAATAGTGGCCACTAATCATTCTGTCAACCAGTGTACCATTGGCATTGAAGTGGCTAAACAAATTCGATTGATATAAAAATCCCATATGTAATCTTCGAATCGCAGAATACTTTTTTATACAGGAGATTAATTTTTATGAAACGCCACATCACCGTTATGTATCAGTTGTGCAATAGATAAAAAAAAATTATAAAAATCGTATTCGATCGTTGCAAGGTCTTTGCTATTCTCAGAACTATACGATTTAAGATTGTAGATAAAACTGCACTGAAGTGGAATTTCGTTTTTATCTTTGGCAGTGCAGTGCTCCCGTTTCGAATTAAAATGCAGGTTAAGGGGGGTCACTCCACTCCCGCCGATAAGTGGTGCACTGATAAAAGAGTGACGGCGGGAGAAATTAGGGCTGCGAAAAATGACACACTTAATTTGCAAAGTATTTCACTAAAGTCGTGAAAGGCATTCAAATATTTGCTGTCGAAAAATTTAAACGAGAAACATCAATCAACAGAACATGATATAACTGCTTTCTAATATAGCTGCACAACATCCCTATTTTACAAAGAGAGTAGGAATGTAACGTATAGCGACTAGTGGTCAGATATCCGTTCTCTGTGCGTTCCATTTTTTTTTAAATTGGATTGGTGTAAAGTTATTTAAAACTAATTTTAAAACATCACAAACAACCATATCTTCGGATAGATAAGTCGATTGAATAAAAACGCTATTTGTCGTCGGACTCGTGAGATCGTAACGGAAGCCTAGGACGTAGATGTCTGCACCACGAACAATCAGTGAATGACTTCGTATCACAACTAGTAAATCAGAAACGGGTTTTTATGCAGCATAAAGACCCGGTAAAGATTTACAAAATTAAATTAAAATTAAATTCGCAAATCTTTAAGAAATATAACAGTATTGTTTATACGCTACTATGTTATATAAAAATAGTTCTGTCGACGTTTCTTGATTGAATTACTTACGCACATGTCGTTGTATAAAATGCATCGCCATCGTATGTCACAGCCCTGTTGTAAATATTGCATGAAGGACAATGAAAAAAGTCCATATTGCACTCGTGCTAAGTTCGAGAGCCGCTGGTGTGACCTATTAACGACATAAACTAACTCCCTACGATAGCAGATAACTAGCTGCTGGGCAGTGCACCATCTTCAACGATATCTCACGAAGGGTATTAACAAAGTATTTAGTTGAGGGTTCTTACGTGACGTGGTTTCTTACTGAAGAATTTTTGATCGCAAAAAATCATATGTGATAAGTAAATTACAAAGGAAACTTGACTGAAACGACTCGGACAGTCAATCGTTTTTCTTTCACTTAGGAAGCAATTTGTTAATCAATACGTGAAATAAAAATATTGTTATTTTTCAAACGAACGGTTGAGAAATAGACACTACATTATAAAATTAGTATAATACAAAAGAAAGTCATATTTCATACATATCCAATTATGTATTTGGTATACAATAGCCGTGAAACAAGACTTGGCATACAATTATTTTTTTGGATACTTGGTAAATATAAAAAAAAAAAAAATAGAAAATAGCCGAGTCTAGCAAAGATAAGTAATCATTTGAAAATAAGATAAGGCGGGTAGCGATGAACGATACTGTTTGTAAGAACCGATATTTGCCACTCGCAAATATTAAAGAAATATGATAATTTGTATGCCTAACCTTAATTCGGCTCTTAACAGAATCAGTCTTAACCCTTCGAGAAATACGGTCGCAAGTGTGGGTCCAACAAAGTATTGCTTTATCAATTATCAATAACCATTCTCTAATTCATTTTATGGGATAAAAAAAATCTGGAAACAAAAATGCAGCCATACATGTATCATGAAGAATACATTTCGTTTCTGATCGATGGCTCCCCTTTCTGGAGTCAGTGCAGTAAGCATCTAATCTCGAATATTGGAGTAATATTCTCTAGAAAATTCTTTAACCATTAACACTGTTGAGCCACATACAGGATATTATTATACCAAATATTTCAAAAGTAAATTCAATAGACATATCGGACTACGATAAAAAATAATTCTTTCATGAAAGTTTTTATACTGACAATTCTCTTGTATATTATATTATCAACTACTAACACACTGCAACCGGGCGTCTCAACAGGTGTAATGTTAGCAACCAGATAGTTGATTGGGTTATGGACATATTGTACCCACATGAATCTGATTTTATCAATTACATGATATTAAAAGTCTAATAAAACTATTTACAATATAAATATTTCTTTGGAATAACGTAATGCATTTTTTTAACCCACTGATTGCAAACGTCTCCACTGTTGATTGTAGTTCATTGATTGAGGATACTCTTATATGAGTGTTGTTATGGCCTTCCCGCACAAGGAAATTTTTGTGCATAAATATGGCCTCATTTGTCCTGGATAATATCTTTAAAGTTGTTGAACCCCAATAATACTGAACTAATTTTTGGAGCATTCGTTGTCGAAGTTATCTTCTATGAGGCTTAGTAGGGAATAAGTGAAATAATAGCTCAATATTTTTAATTACCGCGGCCTGGTTAAGGGTAAACGTAATAATTAATTGATTCACTTACGATGTTATCTATGCATTTTAAAAATATAAAAAAAATATTACACCATGAAATAGTTAGTAATATTCTTCTTAGATTGGCCAACAAAAAACCGAAAATATTTTTTTATCTCTGTGTTAGATCATAGTAAAATTAATGAAAAAAAACACGTTCATGACGAATGACGTTTCTGGTCTCCGTAGAAGACACGGTTCGATAAATCAGTTAAATACATGCCTCGGAGATAAAACAGTACAAGTGAAAATGATTGAAAATGGGTTCGGAGCGAGACCGAGGCGCGTCAAGAAACAGAATCGGCCGCGGGCGGGACAACTCCGGTGTTATGCGAGAGATTATAGTTGGACGAGTTTGTAACCAAACGGCCGGTGACCGGGAAAAATATGTCAAAGGTCGCCACCATGCACAACTACTAGGCCAAAGTGATGATTATTCATATTGCAGTTATGCGGTTATGGTAATACGACAATTCTACAAGTAAATATATATATAGCCGAAAAAATAAGCTGTATTCGATGCGGGGATTGGCCAGACCCAAAGAAAAAAGCTCTGTTCTCCGATATTATAAAAAAAAAGATTGCTAAATATTTTATAAATCGCTACGCATATTAAAATCTACTATCTAAATACTAAAATCTCTTTATAGTTTTCAATAATAATACATTTACATTTGATTGTGCGTAAGTAAGACTATACCTCAGTCCTAACATCAATGTGCGATTGCTAAAATAGAGTCCGCCAACCATCGTAAGCGCTGACCCGTGTGAGTGCATATTTACGCCTTAAATGTTGCCAGCTATCATTTAAAATAAAGCATTAATTTATATGTTCCTATTGGGAGGAAATATTTATTTGGAACGTAGCTGACTACCTTCTATTATTTCCTTCCAAGGTTTAGCCATAAATATGCAAATTTATTCATTATATTTCTTGCAACTATGATTTCTAAAGTGTTGCACACTTGATTTGATGACAATGAATTGAATTTAAAATTTCCGGTATTTTCATCTCTCACAAAAATGGCTCAGGCATCAGCCGGGTGTTCAGCAGATTGAAAAAAAATCGTATTCAAAAATCGATTCTAAGAAAAAAAAATTCGCAAGGAAAAAACGATAATTAAGATTTCTCGTTAAAATTGCATTTTTTGTGTAAAACTAATCAGCGCTTCTCAATGCATATTCATTCGCATCGGTTTGATTTGCAATAAATAAAATAGAAACGAAGCAATAAAAAAAGTAATTTCCGGATTCATGTTTTCGTATCGGATTAATCGCCTGTATAGAAAGTAGAAACGGGCGAAATAAAATAATGCTGAGACTGCAAATGTCTACCACTGCAATAAAAATATATTATAATACACAATAACGAAGCTATCCTAAACACGGGAGTGCATGAAAATATAATTTGCATCTAAGACTCGAATTTAACTAATTCTAACCAAATCGAATGGATAGCGAAATCTTTACACAAGTGCGCCGTCCCAGTCAGATAATAATCTTTTTTTTTTGTCTTAATTATCGATCATTCCGGTTTGTATTATTCCAAGCCCTGACACATTCAATCGAAAATAAGGTAAGTCTAATATTATGTACATCCTTTTCTGCTGAGCCTCAAAAAGGATATTATACCAGTGCCGAAATTTAAAAAAAAATATTTCAGTAGTCTCACTGCATAAATTTATGGAAATTTTCGGGACAAATCAGACAATATTTAACCTTTACCCTGCTGATCCACATAAACGAATACTTCAAATATTAAATTAGTAAATCTGGGGTTAGCCATATGTACAGAGATTGATTATCAAGATAGATCTAGTTTATGTTGTACTTTAATACAAAAATAAGATCTTAAACGTTGGAGGTACAACCATCAATACACCACAATCAGTCGTCTCGACAGTTGACTTTTAACAGTCAGTGGGTTAGAAAGTTCGGAGAGAAAAGTATCTGGTCACACGTTGCTTTCGACTTATACGAAGCCAAAGCGAGAAATCAGGCATATTTTCAGTCTTGTCAAATTGTATGTTTGTGTTTTTTTTTTTTGAGAAGTCCTGCTAATGAATTATTCCATCAAAAGTATTGTTGTGTTGGCTTATTCCACATGGACGAGAGTTCATATGAATACTATTTTTTTCAATACATTAGAGAAGATTTTTAATAAGCTTATTCGTTTGAATTCCTTGCCTATTTTTAATGTTTACCCCATACTTATCGATTTTACAATAAGTTTATTTTACACCAAGCCAACGACCATACCACGTTGAAAGCACCGGCTCTCGTACGATCACCGAAGTTAAGCAGCATTGGACGCGGATAGTGCTTGGATGGGTGACCGATCGGGAACACCGCGTGCCGTGTTCTCTTGGCTATGGGAAGGAAAACCTAGACAGAAAACCGAACACCAACCCGCCTGGGCAGCGTGGTGTTGCTATGTCCAAATAACCCTCCTGGGAAAAAAAAGCAGGGGGAGGCCTTCAACCAGCAGTGGATCGACCCCGGCTGATGATGATTTTACACCAACACTTTCGAATTTTTTGAAGAATTTTGATATTTGAATAACCTTTACGCGGATAAATACTGAACATTCCCAAAATAAAGTCAGCTGGATAAAGCGACGAGTAGTATTCATACGCCTTCAAGTGAAGTCTCAAAATTGTCTTCCGAACGTTCATTTAACCACTTCGATGCCAATGATGTGTAAGTACGCAAACGTTACCACGAAGACAGTTAGTTAAGGATGTATGTGCATTTTTAAAAATTAAATTGAAACCAGTCATAGATATCAGATTTCAAACACTAAACCATAGTTATTTTGAAAAATAACACGTTTAATTTATATTTTTTGCGATAGTAAAAAACATTTCAAAATAATAGGCGAGACAAAATTAATAAATCTGATCATTTTAATTTAGTCACAAATCACATACATAATTTAAACAAAACGAACGTGAACGTTTTATGTCGCATTTTCGCAAACACAAAAAAGGTACCGACACTTGTTTTATTATAAATATACACGAATGTATACTTGTAAAAATAAATAAATATTTCGACCGTGGCTTGACACGCCACTGGCAGGCAAATTAGCGAAATCCACCTGCATCTAAAATAGCCAATAAGTAATTGAGGCGTGTAAATATACGACTTTTACAAAATCACGTCCAATCTACGTGAGAATAAAAATGTTTTTCGAGGTCAAGTGCAGCGGGATTTTGTTTTATTTTTTGCGACGGTTTCGAGTTTTATTGATCGTGAATTATTTTGTGAAGTTGGCAAGAGTTTGTGTACCAGGAAGGTGTGCGGCATTTAAAACAAATAAAATAAAACTGAAGCGTAATTAAATATTATATAATAGACACACCAACACCAATACAATGGAGGAAGAAAACACAATGAGGCTTATTTTGAAGGTACATAATTATTTTATCAAATTTGACTCGTTCAAATTGTGAACTATTCCGAAAAAATTATCACTCACGTCAAGGGTTTCGACATCTTCACGGACGCAATAAAACTGGGAGCCAGTAAACATTAAAAAATTAAATGCGCTGATAGTAAACTAGCATTGTAAAGCAAAAATTCGTTAATTAGATTACTAAGTAAAAATAAAGACATTATCCGTTTCAAAAATAGTTCTTACAGTGCGATGACTGCCAGCATTTGTATGTGGGGAAAACCACGCATATTCTAGATATATCAAAATACTTTGCATGCTTTTAGATAAAATAAAGTTGGATCGACATTTCGCAACCATTTGCCATTGGAGAACATGCCGTTCTACGCGGATGAAGGTTTTAAATAACTGCATCAAAGCATGGGAGGTCATAAACTATTTTATCAGAAACGATAAAAAAAAAACATAGGCCAGTTGAGTTATTTACCTTTATTAAATGAGCAGTTAAACGTCCCCAAGTTACAGTTAATATATTAATAGGTGACAATATTTTATTTTGAATTTTTCAGTATCTGATCGTCAATTGCAGCTTGTATCGCAAACATAGGCCCATACAACACTATTTTCGAAAAAAATAGTTAAGTGTTTAAAATTTCAGTAAAACAATGAACAAAAACAGCTGAGCGAACCACTGACATTCGATCTCGTGGAAAATCCAAATTTAAGATATCTTTCAATAGAAATACATTACGATTGAAAAGAAAAAATCTTTAACCGAGCCACCAGAAGGCTTCAAACAAATACAACTAAAGAGTGCCAATCACTAGATCCATTATATGCGCTACGCTTCGCAATGACAAGGAGTGTTTCAGGAAACGGGCAATTCCAACGCAAAACAAGAAGACTGGCCGCTTAGAAACAAGGAACAAACATATTGAGTACCGCTGCTACAGTTTTGACACGAAAGCGTACGGGGCGCGATGAATCGGACTATAGGGGTGCACCAACTTAGAAGGGAATCAGCATCTAGCGAAATTGATGCCTGAAAAAATATAAATCGGTTTTAAAAAATCAGGGCTGTGAAGTTGGAATCGCATTGATGATTAACCCACTGGCAGCTAACGTCTCAACCGTTGAGAACAAAGAAGCTATTGGGACTTCACAAAAAAATGTGTTAACCAGGGCTGTGAAATCGGAGTTGGAGTCGTGAAAACGAGCCACTTCGACTACTTTTTCGATCAGAAGATTTTGAAAAATATCTCAATTAACAAGACGAAATACATTGTCATCGTTTGAGTTCAAACATAGTACACAAAAGACATTGTATAGAATTTTAAAAATAAATTTTAAAATGCATCGAAAATAGTGGGGAAAAAATTGACAGCCTATAATTTAAATGGCAATAATAAATCAGAAATCGTAAAGGATTCAGCATTGCCACCAACCCAAGTATCCGTAGAGCGGTTCTTTTCCGCTCTTAAAATCCTGAAGATCCCTGGAAGAATAGTGTTACAACAGGAACAGTAGGTGGCCGAAAAAGCTTCCTTTGGTGTTTATATTATACTACCATTTGATAACATGAAGAAGAAAAATAGTTGCCCAATTTCGCTGCTCAACCACAAAAAATGGACTTTATATAGCTTACGGAAACATTGATTTTTCTTTTAGCAATCAGTAATTTTATTTATATATATATATATATATTTTACACTAAGATGTTTTTAATATATATATATATATGCCATAAAAACTCCCATTCAATAGAAGACGTAAGTCAACGTTGGGCAATTTTATATTTATAAGTACTCTAGACTGCAAGCGCTGCATCACATCAGATTGGACAGACTGTCACATTTTTCCATTAATCTGCATTTTTCTATTCCAGTATTTTCACTTTTTGAAACATCTCTACTTGAGGGCGAACGGATACTACTCATAGATTTATCCAATTGTCTTTTTTACCCCTGCCCTTTTTAAATAGTATAAAATCTCAAAGAAAAACGTACTTGGTCGTACATATATTTCGAATTATACGAGACCAAAATGAATATTCAGTTATTATTAGTGTGAAATTTTTTAGTACTGATAAGACCTAGACATGAATTGTTTGCCAAAGAAAGTGAAGAAGCAATTTTGCAATGGAGTTGCCACCGGTTAGAGCGTTGGCAATATTCAACAGCTTTTACTTAGAAAGTCGTCTTATTTTACACGAGTGAGGGTGAGTTCGGTTAATGCATTACATTAACAAACCAATTTACATAATTAAGATAAAAGTTGTTAATTTTATGACGTATAAATGTATTTAGCATTTAAAAAAAAACGTCTCTCATGATATTATAGATAATATTAAGCATGACATCAATTCACGTATCACAAATTGATTCGACATTCGGCACGTTTTGACAGCCCTGCCCTGCAGTGGACGCGTATTGCGTTTGCCGATTAAAGAGTTAAAAATAGTACAGGGCATTGTTAACCTTTTGGCCGACTTTCATTTCGAGCACGATTCTGTATCAGTGGCCAGCCGATCCCCCCCCCGCGTCGCGAACGCCCCTGTTTTCTATTTTTAGAGCAGGGTTCAAATTCAACGCAGTGATTAACGATTAACCTCGGGCATTTTATGGCAACCCTGCTTCGATAATGAGATAATAGGATTGAAATACAGAAAAATCGTAGACATAATTGAAGTTGTTATTGCCAGAGCACATTTTTTCGGCAAAGGTTGTCTACGCTGTCATTTCTTTTTTTAGATTTTTTATACTTTATAATACGTTTTGTCACTTAAGACCCGGGTTTCATTTTTGGGCATCAATGATGCTTCAAAAATTTATATATGAAGTCGGAACAGAAAAATACAATTTGGGGTTTAAATAAAACCCAATGTTTTGTACTATTCTTAAAATTTTATATCTTTAAGACCTATTTGATATATAACATTAAAGGTAATGAATCTCTTTGTTTCAATTTATTTCCTTAGAAAGACTCTTATTAAGAAAATATTTATATACAACAATTAGCTCTTAGACGAAAGTTTTGAAACTGTCATCTCTCTTAAATCTTTGAGTATCAATTATCGACATACTTCAATCTACAGTCTCTACAGTTAGTAGTCAGAGGGTTAAAAAGTTGATAAACCTGAGTTAAATCAATGTTCTGACGATGGCGGAAGCCAAAATAGTTATCAACAACCAAATAAAATTGTAGAACCTAAGAACTTTGATATATTTACCGTATAATAATGAAGTACTAAGTATTCGCGTCGTTCTACGGAAATCAAATGTAATTCAATTCATAAAAAAATCACAATTTGAAAAATAATAAATTACTTGGTTTATTATAATTTCAATCTTCTGCACACAAGAGTGCATTAACCAAATATTTTCCTGTGACATTCCTGGCAAACACCTGAAGCACAAGTAATAGAATACACATGAGGGAGTTTGATGCCGCAGAGGGTGGTGGTGGGTACAACGTTAATTACCCTTGGTAACTGTATTAACAAATAAATACTACCCCATCGCAAGAAAGAAAATATCAAATACAACGAAAATTCATAATAACTTTAGATTATGTCGGTATTAATTAATTCGAACAGTGAGTATAAGAAACAATGAAACGGAAGTGTAATTAAAGAAACGAGTGGTATTATCGGTTAATAAAAAAAATATTTAAAGTCGCCCTCCCACGAAACTTGCCATTCCGTTCCGCCAAATCATGGGAGGTTGACATTTAGTGGACGACAGCATTTCGCTAATCCGCCGCGTCTTCAAACCCACCACTTCCTACATTCACCGTTACGACTAAATTGTTTCCGGTGCATACTGTAAGCAGCACTTGAACGGCTGCTAGGGATTGCAAAATAATCCGGTATTATAATAACCGTAAACTGTTTTCAAAAAATAGACACTATGCAGCGTGATTTTCGAAACATTACAAAGAAACACTGAAAAATCACTTTCCCGGTCATCAATTTATAGCCTAGCGTTGGTATCTAGACCTGAGGACCGATCTTAAATGTATTGATAGTATTAAATGGCAGAATTAATCTTGGACAACAACAATCATCATTTAACACACATTTGAAACGTTTACATTTCGATACCTTTCGTCAATCAACCTAACACAGGTTCGATTAATCACAAAATCAAAACGTATTGCATGTTTTTCATCATACAAACAATCTGTTGAGATGCTCTATTAGAAGCACGCATGCTTTACATTGATAATGGACATGGTTTCAAATATATCAGAATGATAATATTGTTTCAATTTTTTTTTAACTGAACGGTCTCAGAGTGAATCTGTAGCAGATATATTTTGGCGCAGTGAACTTGTCGAGATAAACATTTTTTAGTATACATCCAGTTAACCGGAAAACCGGTTTACCGACATTATAAGCCCTAGCGGCTAACATTGGTCTGCAAAAAGTGTATTGTCCATCTACTGTGGCCCAAACATTATTATTTAAAAACGGCAGTGCAAGACAAAAGGCACCGTTAGTCCAGCCATTGCCAAACTATCCTTCCGTTTGGAAAATGTATTTATTTTAACTTATTGCTTGCCGTCACGTAGGTGCATGTAACTAACTAACTGTATTTTATTGAATTTCATAACTCGGCTAATTTCTAATTAAAATCCTACGCGCAGTCAATATTTTGAATAGAGGTGAAAATAATGTACACATGCACATGTTTTGAATATTGAGACGCAATCTTATGTATGTATGAAAAGTGGAAATCACCATAGCTCAACAAATAATTTGGGAAATTAACTTTCCCTTCCTCAAGAGTAGAGACACGTTTCCCACGTTGTTGCAAAATATATATTTAAATATTGATGATTAGTGTGAAATATATTTGGACAGATATAGAGATATATAAAAGCATACTTCAAACAATCATTTTTTTGTTGTTATATGAGAGAATAAAGGCAATTTTTCTTGATGCCTGTCTGGCAGATCTCATCGTCTTATAGACCATTTTTGAGAGTAAACGTATATCATTGATCAATAGTGGAAATTATAGCCCAGTGCCACTGAAACTTTTCAGCATTCAGTCTATAACATTGGTGCGCAAATTTATTCAGCGATAGTAATACTAACATACCATCTCCGAATAAAATTCAATCCACGTCTTTATTGTAAAATCATTATCTCTTTATAATTTGACAATAAAATTTATTTCAAGCGAATCCGATACGATATACGGCATTTTGAACACAGTCGTAATGGAGTTCTCGTAAATGCCGATTTAACCACCATTTTACTACTGATATGAGTCGTAAACTCATCTGTCAAATGAAGAGTTGGCTGTGTATGCATAACAGGTAGTGGTCGGTGGGCGAACTTAAGTTTTATTTTACACAAAAAACATATATAGTAGAGTTCTGCACGGGCTCGGGTCTGGCACGCCGTCTCTACCCGTTTTATAATTATATTTGATCTTGAATTCAAGAAAATTAAGCTTTTATCGGGCTGGTAAAAATAATTTCGGGCTTAACGCCCATGCCTTCGAACAGAATCGATAAATAGATTGTAAAAACGCTACGCTGCTCGCACTGGGATTCGGGAACGTGAGTTCCATCACGTAAGCCGACGACATTGATGACCATTCATTGACCACTGAGCCATGGAAACTTAAAAGGCGCAGTGCAAGTCATTTTTTTTAAAAATTTATAACCTAAATCCGAAATGTACTGCCCACACGCAAAATACTAGAAAATCAACAAGTGGGTGCATTAATAAAAACATGACAAAAATTATTTAGCGATAAATTTGAAGTATTTGGCAGTATTCAGTAATTAGCTACTACTTTTTACTGCGTAGGACACCATTGAGTGAAATAAGTGTGGGCGAAGGAATGGAATGTGTTGCATAATATATATTTTTTTAGCTTGATTTGCGGTTATAACATGAAAAATTTTATCTCTTCAATGATACATTTAGATAATATATATATATAATTATACACTTTTAAGTGGTTTTGGTCTAAAGGAATTATATTAACCACTTAGACGCCATGACGTGCAGGCCCGCAAACACCACTACAAAAACATTTAGATGGATATTTAAAAATAAATTTTAATCGGTCATCATATACAATGTAATCCGATTTCTAGAATTTCAAATTTTAAACCATTCTCATTCAAGTGGAACAGCCTTCATAGGGCTGTACCAATTTATATACATATATATTTTAGTTTTAATATTCTTTGTGATGGTCCTAGAATTATATACTACACCAAAAAGGATGCGTAATGAATGTTTAGTTATATTTTATTAATTTTAAATGGGAGCCCCAAAACATAAACAAGAATTTTTGTTATTAGTTTTTAACCTTTTAGTAAAAAAAATGTATTGAATGAAATCAGTATACATTTTGGAGTGCATATGATATTAGTTGTTAGCTTCCTCGGTGATTCCGGGATAGTTTTACGTTCAACAGGGATTCTTGATAGCATGTTACATGCCAGGAAAATACCGGCAAATCGTTGGTGATTGGCAACTGTAGTTTCAGGAGACAAAGTGTGTGAAATGAACGATTTAAATTTGATATTACAAGTCCACCAAAAACCTTAAGTTGATATCTAAAACCTCCATCCGATTAGCTCATTAGCCAGATAAGTTTTCGTAGAAAGACATCCTATAAAATGCAATACGATAGATTCCGTTCCGTCGTATTGTGCTACTGCAATATTCACGCTACAAATATTCGCAGAAAGCATGTTCATGACGGTCGCCCCCGCGCATGCGTACTGTAAGCGAAGTGTAATAAAACATGGCGCATAAGTGGCCCGTTTTGGAGTAAACAGTTTAAGACTCCGTTTAAGGATTGCAAGAAACTCTAATTGCCGCCTCGCTGACGAACATGTCTGCGTCTGCGAATCTACACTAATGATATATTTACCAATTCGGAAGCACGGCGATTCGCTTCAGTCAGTCGAATCTTTATAGCATGCTAATAACAATGTAACGATAAGTATTAAAACCCTTTGAATGCTAACGTCTCCCAACTATTGAAACTACCGATTGCAGTGTATCGATAATCAATGCTTAAAATGTAAATATTTCAAATTTTGAAATATTGAAAAGCTCTACAAGTTTGGTAGACACCATCACTAGCGAAACATTTTTTTTAATACTCGACGTTGGAATAGCTTTTATGTTACAAGGCAGATAAAAGGTTAAGAGTCGACAAATTACTGATTTTTTTACAAAATGCTAAACGCTAACTGCCTTCAATTGTCGTCATTTTATCTTGGTTTAGACTTTTTTCAATAACCAAGGTATTCGCAACTACTTATTATCTTCATAGATAAAAACAAAAGACTCGTTTGATCACAAACGATTCGTGTGTTGTATAGTCGAGTTTTACATTTAAATGTACATAATTCTGATTGTATTTCTCACACGTGATCATAAACATGTTAAGTAGTAACTATCACTTATATTACTTTTAGTTGGAGCGTTCAAGTTGCCCGCGATGAATCTCCGATACAGTGCCCCAAGGCGGATGGCGTCGCAATAGCCACCAGTAGAGATGGATGAATATACATAGTAAAGGCGGAGCTTTTTTAACTCTACGAATTGTACGCTTCAACTAGGGATGGCAATACCGAGCTTATTTATCAAAACCGTTATTTAACATTAAATACCGTTATTTCACAATTAGACATTAGAATTTCACAAGGGGCAGCAAAAAAAACTGATCGATCTTTCAATGTTTTAAAAATACAACCAGATATTTCCAGAGGCTCGTTTTTTACAGATGCTTAATTATTTAGAAAATATGCGATATTATACACAAATATTTGCACTATGTTTTTCATTAGCTACTTGTCCCTTGATTTAGTTTAAATTATCCTGCTGTGACTGACAGTGGCGAATGACCACAAAAACGTCATTCCAGGCCAAAACACAATACTACACATATATAGACTTCTTGCAATTTCAAAATACACTAAAACCCTGACCCTACAATTTTTATTGCTGCCTAATCTTCTATAGGGCGGCTTCATATAGCGCGGTTTTTTATTTTGGTGCTATAGAACGGTTGACTACGTTGCTTATATGCTAAAGGAATTACACAAAAATATACATATACCGTAAGACTAGACGTTAAAGTGTTTTCGGAAAAAAACAGTCATTCAGCAGTATTGTTTATAAGGAAATCTTTTCCATATTTGAATGTGATTATAATTGAATTCCTATTTATTGAAAAAAAAATCACGATTATTCTTCAGAAACATTAATTTTCTATTCCTTTCAATAAAAAAGATGCAACCCGTTCACTTTCTGTCAGTTATATTGCGTCTATGTGATACAATGTATCAAGATACCGAAAGGCGAAATCGGGGTAGTGAGAGATAAAACATGTGTAAGTGTACACAGTTTCAACAGTTAAAATTTAAGTGTATCATCGAGAAGATAGTTACCGTGTGATATACACAGGGCAAGTCGAAACAAGTCTTATCCTAGCCTTGTCAGTTATATCTCTAATGTCTTTAAACATGTTAAAATACCTATATTAGAAGGCCATATACACCACTTAGAGGGTAAAAAAATATTTTTATAAGTGGTAATTCGTATTGAAAAAAAAATGGATTTACGGGTATTCCGGTTTCAATAATACCGGTAGCAATCCCTAGCTACGACCAAGCAATAGCTATCATTACGCCTCGAACATAACTTTCTACAATGAACTATTTTAACAGCGGATAGTAATTTGGGCACGACTTTCGGGACACGGTTTACATTAAGCAGGTATTAACCGATTTATTCTCTCGGTCGCGTTTACCTGAGCGTATAAATATTATTATTGGAACGGTGTTCACTCTATTTTTCGTCACGCGCCCGCCTTTACTTTTCTCGCCACGGAGCTCGGTAAGTCAGCCTTGGCTTACTCTTATATTAACTTAAACTTTTCAAAATAACATAATTAACCTATTCGGACCCACGGTGTTACTTTGGAGATTTTTTTTAAGTTACATAACATATTTTGTTTTTCGGAGGAAGTGATATTTAGGGTAGCTATTAACAAAAGATCCTTTGTTAACCCTTTACAATTCTTAACACACGAAAACAACACAACTTTATTCCATTATGGATTAATCTGGGTAAAATATTACATATCATGGAGTGAATATTTTTTTAGAATTTTGGAAATTCATATTTAAAAGTATCAATTAAATAATTCGATAGAACAAACAAACAATTTTACTTAGAATTCAACCCTCGGATTTTGTTCACTCGTCAATACATGTTTCTACTTAGTCGATGATTCTAAGGAGTATTAGTGAAAATGTTTATTGCGCACAATATAATATAGCTACGGAATTATTTCGAAATTATTTCCAATACCTAGTAATAAAGGAAATGTGTACAAGAAAATTTGAAAAAAAGCTCAAAAAACTCTAACCTGTATTTCAATGACAGTGTATAACGTGCTAATTAACTAACATGAATATCATCCGGATCATTTCACTTGAAAAAAGGATACTACGAAATCTGATACGTATGGTTTCCGTGTGAAGTATTCCGACAGTTCGGTTCACTTTAAATGAAATCCACGAGCATTATAGGCGATGCACTCAGTGTGCAAAGAGGTGTGGTGTAAACATTTTGGAAGTTTCAGATTTCAAGGCCACGCTTCCGTAAAGTGAGCGATTGCTGGACGGTGGACACTAACAGACCGCGGTGATTGCATCTTAGCCAAGGCCGAAAATGGTGCATTCGGTTAACTATCAGCAAAAGTACTGAGTTCAATTGTATTCATATTCATTGTATGTGATATATACATTTTTTCGTGACCCGAACGCTCAAACAAAAAAAAAACAGTGCATGCACATATTTATCAAAACAATTTCCAAGTAGCTACACTAAATGAATATATTTATATATAAATTATTTTTATGTATGTATCTTGCATAACTTATAAAAACATTTTTAAGCATAAAAAATATATATTTTTTAAATAAAAGAATTTCGTATTCCACATTGATTTTAACTTTTACGAATTACGGTCGAAAAAATAGACTATGAGACGATAAGGGGGATTTGCCAGAGCCCAATGAAAATGACTTTCTCTCAATTAAAATAAAAACTTCATTTGTTTAAGTAAATTATCTTACGTTTAGTCCCGTGTTAAAAAGAATCAACCGTCAATTCGCGACTGTGCAAACTTGCGTCTTCTTACGTTTAGTCCCGTGTAAAAAAGAATCAACCGTCAATTCGCCACTGTGCAAACTTGCGTCCGGATATTATATAAAATACTATTGAATAATAATGTGTTTCTTTTCAGCGAAAATTTTTATTTGCGATGTAATTGCCCACCGAATCCGTTTTCTTACTTTAGGAAATGTGTAAAAAAAAAACACTCATTTCAAATTACTGTGCGTATTATTGATCAAATATGAAACAAATATTGAAGATGGGCAATCCGATTGGCAAAGGACGGCGGATGTTTCAACTCTTGGACACGAGAAAGTTAAGTAACGGAACCTTTCTAACATTTTTATATGGGCTCCTTTTCTTTTACACAATAATCCCAGGGCAGCGAATCGGATATACTGCGCCAAATAGGTTATGACTAAAAGGGTTAACTACGAACGGAAAAATCTCAATATGATGGCAGTATATGTGATACAATAACGATGACATGTCGAGTGAGTGATAAGGCGATAAGAATTATTTATTGAAAGCCATCGCATTATGGAAGCAATCAATACGACCATATGTGGTTTGGTTAATTTTTGGACATTATTGATTAGGTATTATGACATTCCCCGCTTTAGAATCCATCTACGCAGAGAATTATTTTGCTTTTATAATGCGGGGCATATTGTACACCGTATGGGGTTTATATCGACACATTACCACGACAACATGTTGAGCTACTAGTTTCGCATGAATGAGGATGTAAGGATATGATACAACTGTCTTTTTTTCTTATGGACCGACTTAACCCGGTTCTACTGAGCCGCCTAAAAGATATTATAAAACCAAATATATCGAAAATGAATAGTTATTTTGGCGTTCAACTTACATATGGATTATCAGGTTAAATCATCTTATATTTTATTACAAAAATTAATTTGTATACAAAATAATTTACACTATTATAAAATATATTTTTTTGAGTATTATCTATAAAGAGTAAAAATCAAAATCTTCATAACGTAGTCATTTTTCCAATCAAAACTTTTAACCTGTTTTGGAAAATAATATATATTGAGAAGTGATGAGTGCTTCGACTAAATATCTTAATATTATGATAGGGATTGCAGGTTGAAAATATGATACATTATACGATGTATGTTGATAGATGCACTTCCGATTGTGTATCCTTACAATACGTTCAAGTTGTGACAGTAAAAAAAATGACTCGCGGTTCAAATCTATCAAGATTCTCCGCGAGCCAATCTGTTTTGACAAAATGGATATAAATTGAAAAAGAAAATGATACGCGCCAATTCCAATGTCGGAATGGAGGCGAACGAGTGACTCTCGTACACTGGACAGATTAAGATTAGATCTTTAGGACCTGCTCGCTTGCGACCGAAGCATTTCTGCAGTTTATCAGTTCATTCGCTACAATGGTCAACCGGGATAAATATTTACGTATGGGAAAAAGAACAACGATTTAACTCCTGTTCTAGCCGCATCCATGATTTACTTTCAGGTGTGACATTTTCATATGTATATAATTATTTCCAAACGATAAGTATATATGTTAAGTACTTTTAAGATACTAACTGCCACTTTTTGGTGGAAAGGTGTTATATTTAAAACATGTTTTAAAAAAATATTTTTTGTATAATTTCCACAATATATTTTATGATCAATACAGATTTTTATGAAAAAACAACGTTAATTCTACACAAACTTAATCCCAAAAGCTCATTTTTATTCGGAATAGTGTAGAAACATGAAGATAAAGCTAGGAAAAAAATGGTTAGCTTATAACTCCGACTAAACCCCATTGCCATCAACTGAAAATGCTCGCAGCCAGTAATAATCCTTGTCAATCTCTTTTGTGATGGTATATGAAGCCAAACGTTAATTTAATTTAACGATTGTTCCGACAATGGGGAAACTGAAATGGCTGTCAACAATAATATGCAGTGGAATCCCGATCTTACGTTCCATATTCATCGTTTCCCCGAATGTCTCGTTTATTTTTATATAGTCCCAGGACTCGTAATAACAAAGATAAATAATTTTACGTCTATCGTCGAAATTTTGGCTTCGCCATAAATACTATCGCTTTTGACCGTTCTTGTTGAAAATTCCCTGCTCCGTCATTCACAGGGGTGATATTTGCCTTCAAAGAAATCATATCATTATGTTTTATTTAAAATATGTTGATGAATCTGTTAGAATAGTAAGAGAATTTGAGTTTTTTGTTGAAATTGAAGAGACAAACAGCAAAGAAACAACTCAATGTTTGGTGCTATTTCCACAATATTACAATATAGATGAATCATGGATCGGTTTCGCTCACTTATTAAAATCTCTGTTTTATTGATTTAAATATGATGTCTCTCAAACAAGAATTGACAGTTAATAATTTTAAACATGAAATAACTTGTAAAAATTTGTCTTAAGGCTAGAATCGAGATTTTACTGTAAAAAATCTACAGTTAAATACTTTGTTATTTTTATCACGAATACATCGACGATTTATGAAGCGCGAGGTTTGTGGCTTATTCCACAGGCGTTCACAAAAACAACAGAATTACGGCGTGCGGTAGCCCTGGGCATCGGCAAGTGACCATAGATAAGCGTCGAGGAGTTGAGTTGCTGTGAGCACAGACAATGATGTCTTTTGAATAACACTATGTATACTAAGACTTGTTGTTCCCTTTGTCGCGTGAAGCGGCGATAGATCTGCTTTTGTTGGGCTTCTCACAACTTACATCTGCTAACTACCACTCGACTCACTTACGGCTTAGAACAGCGGTCGCAAGGTGTGTGCACGCGGACATTAACAATCCAAAAAAACCAATCTTACTAAAACAATATATAAATATATATATATATTTACGAAAGTCATATCTCATCTGCAATTTAATTATTTTTCCATCCAGTGACTGTTCTAGTGTTGTCATAAGGTAATAATCTTAAGGTTGCCGTGTATGCAAGAACGGGTGATGAAAGAATACTTTTTTATCAGTGTTTTAAGCTTTGTGGAAACATGGAATAGGAAACAGGAAATGTTACCAAAGTTATTGTAACTAATAACACCAGCAATTAATAACATTGGTATATAGACGATGCTAGCTATTTACTGTACGTTAGTTATGTCGCAACCGTGTGATACATTGCCTTAAGATGCCGAAAGACGAAACCCGGGTCGTTAGTGACAAAACATGTGGAATCGTTCAAAGTTGTAACAATTCAAATTTACACATTAATAAGTCAATATTATTTCTTCAAATGCATAAATGAGCTTAGTGCTAATCCAGATTTCGGAGGTTGTAAAGGATGTCTAATTTATTGAAAGCCATATTGTTTTTTCTTCATAATTCATCGTAAACATTTCAGTTACAATTCGCCGCAAATATATATATATTGTGCGGCACGCAAATATCCACCCTGTTTATTTTGCAAAAGTATTTTCAATGTCAATCGCGTTTCCGAAGTTGAATAGAGATTTTTTTGAAATTTTTTTTAATAATTGGCGAGTATCGGACGCAAGTAGAGATTTAAGCACACCTCTATCAAACTTTGGGGGTCTTCCAATGCTGGAATCCTCTATCACTTGATACCAAAAACAACCGTGACAAACATTTTATACGTTTGATCTTAGGCTAAAATTATTTTATTCTTAGCAAATTTTATATACAAAAACTAAACGAACAACAAAAAAAAAATAGTTTACACAGATGTTTGTTTCATCATGTCTAGATACTAACTGCACTCTGAGTGTAAGTATGTGAAACAGGTGGATTTATTTCCGGATGACCTATTATTAAATGTGATGGTTTTGGGTGTGCCGAGTAAAAAGGTTACCGACCACCGATTTAGACTATCGTTCGCGGTAAGCGGTCATTGACCCTTGCAGGCTTATCATCATCTTTGTCCAATTGAGGTAATATAATATGTATCCAGGTAAACCAGGACTGGTGATTGCGCAGCGAAAGCCATACTCGTTAATTTACGGCAATAGTCAATATGCAAATATCTAAATTTATTATTCAACATATCATGCCTTTCCGCCAAGAAGTGGCAGTGTTTTCCTAACTCTTACCTATGAACCCATTGATGTAAGTAAAAATCTACGACTCTTTTATCAATTCAGGGAAAACCCGACTGCATGCTGAAATGTCTTCTGAGTGATAATACTATACATTGTCAAACTAGGAATTAATAGTTAATTGGGCGGATTTCAGGGTTTCGATTTCCGGTACAGACAGCGTTCTTTTTCATTCAACTTATCGATTCTATTCGAAGAATGTGTTTAAAAATTCAATCTGATAGTCTCCATAAATTTAGTCAGGACCAAATCTTCAATTAATTTTTGAAATAGTCGGTGATGGAATATTCTTTATGTGACACGGCAGAGAACGGGTTAAATAATAACACGATATTTTATTTTCTGCGAAATGTTTGATAGTGTTAAATATGACGATGTTTTTATTGTGCAATACCTAATAGATACAAATATACGAGTCCTCGTAAATTGAATCGATTCAGGGATTCGATTCCTTGATCGTGAAACAGACTAAAGACGGCAGCCGTATAAGCTATACGACTGGTCTACAAACTCGGTGGAGACAGAAAAATATTTATTGCTCAGTTTGGATTCAATATTACTTTCGTAGAACTGTCAGATGAAAAACCCAATATATCACGCACTTATCGACAACGGACACCGATGATAAATAAAACGTAATGTTTATAATAAAATAATTTATTTAAATATCCGCCGAAGTGACTCGACATCAATTATAGGAAACGATGACAACGCATTAACGTAATGTAATGCCGGCTTTATATTCGGGCGTTCTCGATTTAGTAGTATTTATGCTTTAAAACAATAAACTCGGTTATAAGCGGGAATGTTAGGAACACTATTTTTCGTTGTAAAGCACACAAACCTCTGGATAGTGCGTGAAATCGTCTCTGCTCCGACAGCCCGAATGATGAGCGCACTAAACAACGCAGCACAGCATAATGTTGACCTTTTTGCATCATTCATTGTTCATATTTGAATGGATAAGGGCCTAACCAACTAAAGAAGCATATAGAAGTCGTACGATGCTTTATATGAGTCAGAAGCTCATATAAAACAAAATTGTAAATTTCACTTTTTTGTCCAATAACTGCCTATCCTACAGACAAGACAAGTGTCCAGTAAGTCCTTATCTATTATCGTGATGACAATTACGTCTAAAATAATGTCAAATTCGCTGTAAACCTAAACCTGCATGTTATGAGAAAATTACTGTATCAACTAACATCTGTCCAGAATGGTCCAAACTAGCCCACAATAGTCCAAACTAGTCCAAACTGATCATAACTTGTCAAAACTTGTCATAACTTGTCCGAACACATCCGTACTTGTCGAGACTTTTCCAAATAAATCCAAACTTATCCGGACATGTCTAAGCTTGTCGATACTTATCGAAACTTATCCGAACGCATTAAAACAATATTAGTCAGATCGTTGATAATATATGATATTTTCCCACATCGATATGTAGATAAGCTACAAGCCTTTCTCTTGGAAAACATTTCTGCTTGCGTACCTCCATTAAGGTGCTGTATACATGGATTAAAAAGTATTTCCAAATCCAGCAGAGATCATTATTGCATTCTGTGCATACGTGGTTTTCTATTGGCGTTGATTCCAGAAAAGGTGCAAAAGATCCTAAAACCTAACATTCATACAATGTGGAAAGATTTTTTTAAATTAATATTTACCATTTCTTATAGACCACAAGTTAATGATATTCCAATATTAAATATACTTCAATTGAATTGGTGATGACCAAACTTTTTGAGATTACCATGCTAATTAGACTATGTATCAATACAAAAATTAGCTCCTTCATGAAAGCTTTACAATTGTTAACTCTCTTATGTTTTTGAAATCAAATATCAACAAACTGCAATCTACCGTTTCATTGGTTGAGTTTAGTCAGAAGTTTAATAATTTTATATTTCTCACATTGGCTCATATGATAACAACGTACTAAGAAGCTGTCAAATCAGTTTTTCCTGATAACAGAATGAAATCAGTATGTATTGAGATTAAATTTGTTACGCGATTGCATATATCAACATAATTAGATATTGCATAATCGGATATGCTGGAATTTGACACAGATGATTTCGATCAAAATATTCAAATAAACGTATTAATAAAAATAACTCATTCCCTGCTTAGCCGTTTAAAGTATAATATATTCCAACGCCGATTATTCCAAAAAATAATTCAGCAGTGACGGTGGTTCAAAAAAAAAAAAACCTGCGACAAAGAACCATACCAACGAGGTTATATTGTGACACAAACAATAGCTAGTACACGACCGTTTTGGCACTGTTGACTATCTTATATTTTTGATCATAAGACAATCAACTCCTTGCAATAGTCCAACTCAATTGTGGAGATGGCCAATTGAAGTGTGACAGTATATTCTCAAATATTGTATACAACAATGATAAGTGTTCAAACTTTCATGTAGACCCTAATTTTTAACCAAATGAATTACTTTTTTAATACTTGATATTTGAATATCTTTTACACCGTTTTTTATATTGAAAGTCGAACGATATATCGGATAAAAGGGGTTAATAAAAACAGCCCTCCGTGTGATTAATTTTCAAAATCATTAAACAAAATAAAACACAAATAATGGTAAAATTACACCCCTTCAAAGTTGTGACATGGATATTGGATGAAGAATTATGAAGTCTTACCCTCAAATGCAATGGATTAAAAAAATAAGGTTCAATAACCCTCCGAGTGGTGACATTCAAGATATTAGAGAAAAATTAATTCCGATTACATGGAGGCATTTGAGCACAAGGCGTCAGATAAAGATATCTTCGAACATTCGTTTGAGGTCCTCACTGAATCATAATTCTCGCTACACGGTCTGTCGAAATACCCCATTTGCCCTGCATTCGAAGAGGACGCAAAAAACATCCGCCGTATCTACAGTAAACAATTCTTCAATTACAGAGTCCCGTTCACAATGATTAAGCATTCCGCGAAGAAATTTGACGACCACATTTTTCTACGTGCTGTCACTATCTTGAAATAACCGGAAGTGTATCAGCAGAGGTACTTGCAAAATCACGCAGCAGTGAATGAAGCGGCATTGCTTATATTTTTACATTTGTTACCAAATCAAAGAAATAAAAACTATCTAAAATATGTCGCATTAATAAAAAAAAAGTTTTTATACAAGGCATAAGACATTACGAGCTGAATCAATGATAGTGTTGAAATTGGCGTAAAACATTTTAAAACCTACTCTCAGTTAACTGCCCAAAATATATTCAATTCTTGAATATATGTATGTAAATGAAATCGTTTGCTCTCCGTCGAAAACATTGTTCGATGCTGAAATATTTTTAAAGGGGCTTAGCAAGAAAGAGGTTAACCCATTGACTTCTAGCACCTAACCTGTTGAGATGAATGCTTGCAGTGTTTGTTAGTTAATACTAAAAAATATAAGAATTTGAAATCTTCGGAGTGGATTAATGTTAAACCTGATTTGTCTTGGTAATCTGCATAACTTTCAACAACAAAACTATCGAATTAATTTTTGAATATTCGATATTGCAATATTTTTTTATATAACTCAGAAGGGAGAACGTTAAAAAAGGTTGAAATCAACACTCTCACCTTACATTGTTTTTACTTATAGGGCATAGTTCTTTAACCTTTTAACATCCACGGACCAACCACCAATAAATTCAAAAATGTTTTACGGACCATCAACATTGGATTTAAATTATAAATATTCATATAATTGATTTTTAACCAAAAAAAAATGCATCAGCTGATATAACAATATTTAAGTATGTTAAAACACACAGTAACAAAAAAAATGTGATTTGAAAATTCATTAAGTACAACATAAAATTCGATTATTTCGACTCACCCAAAAATCTCCGCGGACCACCAGTGGTTCATTGACCACCGGTTGAGAAACTATGTTATAGGGAACTAGGCACCCATACATAATTTCAAGTTAAGTTCTTTGTGAATATCCCGAAATTAGCAAATCAAACATTTTTCCAATTTATATATATATAATGACCATTCCAAGCGAAGTTAAAGGACCGACAGCTACCGACAGATAAATTTTCAATGCACGTGGAAAATATGTATTCACAATAAAAATACACCCATCCCTCGCTAAACACGGAAGATAGGTTGTGCTAGATCGCCGTGCTAAGCGAAACCGTATTAAGCGAGACTAACAAATGTATGAAATATAGGAGATAGGTTTTTTTGAGATATTAAGAAAAAACAGGTAGGTGGAACTTATGAAAATTTATTGATATATAATGATAAGGATAAAATATATTATTCAATGTCACTATCACTAGACATTTTTTGATCCAAAATTTGTATTTTTGTCTCTAGAGAAATTATTTTTCTACTAAATTTCAGTTTTGACATTATGGGTCAAAAATGTTGTATGTCTTTAGATTATTTAAACTTCATTATAATAATAGAAAAAATATGTATGAGAAATAAGAAAAACATACCTTGAATAGTTGTGAAATTATAAGCAGTAATTATTTTATCAGCTGTCAGGATTCAACGACTGATAAACAAGGTGGGCAACGAGAGACCAAATGTCTGATGCCTATATATTTCAGGTACTATTCGTTGATTGAAATGCGCAGTCCTATTCCCGGTATTATAACTTTACCGTTATTCTTAGACATTCGCACATCTACGAAACGTCGAAACATATTTTTTTTTTACCGAAACTAATAAAATAATATCACTTTAATAAAATTATAATTTGAATTTGAAAATTTCGCGTTCCGAATAAAAAAAAATAAGCTATAGCGTGGTTTACTTTGTGTCGATTTACGTGGTGGTAGTGGGTTTACTTTGTATCGATGAGAATAAAATGCACGCATTGTCGTCGCAGTCCGCGGGTTGGCCATCGGGCCGATCACCGGCCGCGCCGAATTATTGTATCCATGCATGAAAGTGTGTCAGCAAAAGGTACACGCGGCTGAATGCAATCGATTACCTCACGTCTCGGCTCCGGTGCATTACTACGTCATCTACGTTTCCATTATGTGATACCGCATTGTCCCAACGCAGAAGCGAGCGTGTAGCTTGCCTACACCGAACGGGGCAAGTGGAATAAAGGATTAAGACAGACACCTGCGCTTCTATTCTTCTCAAATTTATTAGAGTTTGGACACTTAGTGAGCTCGGCTTATGCCCTATTGCCAGCGGTTCTCACGTGAAATTTCACTGTGGCCCGCATTATAAATATCAGCTGTCATATGGAAATATCTCGTGGCTGCACCAAATATGATAAAAATATTTTCGATATTTATTTGTTATATAGTGCATTACACTGAATGATCTTTCATGTTATACATTTGTAGGTAAAATCGACAAAATTAATACAGCAATTGTTAATTATTTATATTGACTTGATACATGGTCAACGTATAACATCGACCAAATTATTTGAACAATTTTATTATTAAAACGGTCCTTTATTTAAACTCGATTAAATGCTAGATAAGTCAGGTTTATTCAATCAATTTTAAAATAATAATAATTTTAGAAATTCATTTGTAAAAACACACTGTTTTTAAATATCAATATTTACTATAAAACTGTTGGTGGCCGCATATAAAAACAACTGCCCTATACTCAGCAATGAATGCAATGATTGTTGTACATTATTTCTATGCACGACTAACAAGTATATGTCTTTTGTGTGTTAGAATGATCGAAGATTAACAATATATATGAAAATATTCTTTAGAATATTAAAAGAGAAACATATTTTTGCTGTATAGAAATAATCAAAATTAAGTTTTGTCTTCAGAAAACTTTGACCAATTAAAAAATTTGTGATCTCTATTACATAAACAACCCTGCTCTCACTATCCAAATCACAATTTGTCTAATATATTGATTGAATTGGCGATGATCAATTATATTTGACAATACGGTGAAAAAATAACAATGTCAGAACTAGTTGTCACGATGGCGTGAGCCGAAATAGCTATCGACAATATTTTTTAAATTTTGTAAAACTAAATTCCATTGCGATATTTTCACCGTGTTGTCTAATATAATTAATCATCGCCATTTTGTGAAACTAAAATAATTGCAGTATATATTGCTATCATTATGTCATGTTAGGTCTAAATGTATCATGGAGAAGATAACTCTTTGGTGTGATGCGCACACACACAAACTGGAGAAAAAAAAGATAAATAATATTGAGATTAACATACATTCAAATTATGAACATAATATGAGATTAGAAACTAAAAATGGACGACTAAAATTTTAGGAAGAAGCTATTTTGACAGCAGAAGTTAACGCAAATTTAACTGCATTTATCCGTGTCAATTTAGTTATACTCCCGGGCAAATGTGCATGAAGACATGAAAAAAATTAGGCGAAATGTGGAGGTATGGTAAATAGACGTCGCATGAATTGAGCTTGTCCATGGAGAACGTTAGAGCCCGATAACATCCGTGTGTTTTCCAGTCGCCGGTATGAAACAATCAACCTACCGCATTCCCCAAATCTTCTATCATCGCATTACAATTATTTCGAATTGGTGCTACATATTTTGGAAAAAACACGGAAATGTCTAGTTAAAATTAGATCTCGTAAAATATGTTCGTATTGGGATTATTGAAATCGGGATGGTGATGATGCACGGTGGTGTTGTAAAACGAATTATCGATAATAATAGATTCTACACCCAAACAAATGAAACTATTCTCCGCTGAGCTATGTATTGAATATTCCAACAAGAATATTTCAAAATATAATTTAGTATTGACGTTAAACTATCTTATGAAGATCAACGAGGCAAATCAGGCTATAATTAATTCTTACATGCAAGTTCAGGCTCTGTTATAGTATACTCTGGAGTGTGAATGTTAAACAAACTGCAATCGGCAGTCATTACAGTTCGTAGTCAATGACTTAAGAAATCAGTGTAATTCGACAAGAAAAAAACTACATTTTATGCGTGTGCACAACTAACAACGGCGGTTCGGCATGCGCGACACAAATTATACGTAAACACAGAACAATTACACGAAATGAGATTTTCCTTGAATAATTATAAAAATGTCCCCCGCGCGGTTTCGCCGACGTCACACTCTGCTCGTTTCACCAGCGCATTGTTTTTTTTTACTCTATAACCAAGTTAAAATTAAATTTTATTCGAGCGCTTACAAAAACCGATGGAACTGAGATGATAACGAGCGACGGCGCTGTTGGTGGCAACAAGCATACGCTGACGGTAATATCAGAGACTTGCACTACTGGAATGAAAAAAATTCATCCACTTTGCCAGGTTTTTATTTAATATTCGTGAAGGCAAATTATGTATTTATTAGAAACTATCAAGAGGTATTTTTCCTCTCAAATTTATTGGACACACCTTAAGCCATTTAAATTTGATTAAGTACATTTATCGACTACTCAATGTTTCTATGGGTATTTATTATCATACAATTCAAGTAATTCACACAAAATACCGTTCATCGTTGCTTACGATGTCAGAAAATTTTAATTAACTCGATTTTCTATTAAAGCATATTGTACACTATTCACTAACATTTTTTTAAAAATGTAATAGTATTCATGTGAATCAGTTTCACTGTGGATTGCTCAGCTCTGCAGCCATTACTTTCTGTGAGCAACAACGGAAGAAAAATGCATCAATACATAAGTATCGAATGTGACTTGAAGAACTTTGTTATGTTGACGTGACGTTAAATTAAAATGAAAAAAATACACAGTTTACCAGGACCGCAGTATTATTGCGTATTGACAGATATTTCTTGTTAAGCCCCGACTGCATATATGAAATTATGCAGATTCGAATCCTGGAAGATGTAGCTGAGTCTCTTATTTAAGTTATAAAACTATACGATTAAAAAAAATCTTTGGATGTTTTTAAGAATCAGGCCCATGAAAACAATCGATATTATACATCTTGAAGCGTCTATTGACAGACCTATGTAGGGCGAAGTAGTTCCGTAACTTTTGCGGTGAAACATAAAAATAACTAACAAATACAACAACGTTCAAATACTAGGAAACTTAACGCACTAGCGTATTAACCCAATATCCATGAAGGCAGCGGATTATTAATTTCATTTCTTTTCCTTGAAACGCCGTCCGCCATTCCAATTATTGCTATCCGAAGGTCCGTTCCGATTGGAAGACTTAATATTTCACGAAATAAGTAAAACTCGCGATTAACCTCTTAGAGTCTCGATGACGACTTCGCCGAATATTTAGTTCAGCAGGCGGCTTTATTGGAGTTTGCATCTTTCTATGTATTTTAGATTATGTAAGTCACAGAAAATCAGAACAGGCGAATTCGGCAAATTTGCCGCTATACAGCGATCTAGTTTTATTGATGACTGGAGTGACAGTAACGCCCATTAAGTTATTGTAAATTGATGGAAAAGAGATTTTTACGAAACGAAATTATGTATGGCCTCACGTCTGAATTTTACGGTATTCAATGATTTCTAGTATAATCAAATTTGATAGACACAATACTAAAAATAAATAACGTAAATAAAAAACGTGCAGAATGAGAATAAACTGAATATTATGACGACATTTGCATACAAAAATTGATGACTATTTTCTCACACGGTGAAAAAAATAGCAGCGTATTTTAGTTCTACAAAATCATTATTTTATTTTTAATATTTCTGTTTAAATTGTCGTTGACCTTGAAAGCTACGTTTACTGAGTTTTTAATAAACCGATGAGTTTTTTCACTAATGTTACCTAAGGTAATTGATTGATTTGAAGAAGCGGTTATCCTAAAAAGGACAATAATTTTAACCCACTAACTACAAACGTCTCAATTGTTAAAGATGATACATCGCAGAAAATTGATAATCGGTATTGAAAAAAAATACAAATGTGACCACTAATTTTAGTGTTAAAATATAGTCTGATAATTTCCACAAGTTTTTTTAATACTACTGAATTGATTTTATAAATATTCTTTATGAAAATAAGCGAGGGTTAAACGTAGCATATTGTACACACTCCAGAATAATAAGGCTCACACTTATTCATGTTCAGCATTTTAATGTAGCGATTTGCGCTGTACTTATTACAGCCGTCGCGGTGAAGGGGTTCAATATTAATACTAAGATCGAAAATGATGATTGGTATACACATTTTGCAACGGAATACCAACATAACAATAATAATTATTTCTGTTGCGATACCAGCTCAATTATAAAATTTCTTGTACCAAGGCGAGCTTGCGATTCAGAGCGTACGATTGTCAAATAAAATATCATTTCCTATCACGAAAATCGAATACCTTTGGTTTCAACATAGTGGTCACATACAAAGAGCGAGACACCTCAAGCAAAGAAAACAAAAAGGAATCATAATTTAGAACATGTCGACAAGCCGATCATGCAGTAAAAATACTTTTAAAACCATCAGCTATCTCCTTCATCAACAGAGGGTTGAAAATAAATGCCTGCGCATGACCTTAAAGTAGTTAAAATTTCAACACGCGATTTCTCCGTGCTTGGTACAAAGGCCCAGACATATGTGACAACTTAAGTCTCCGCCGCTACTTCTTAGCAGAGAGAGTGAAGCAGATATTTCACCTCGTTCCAACTCTTCGAAATGCGAAAATTAATACTTAATGTCTCCAAGGAATTTATCAAATCTATTTGAACTCCTTATGATCTCCCTGGGGAATACTTCTTCATCGAATGTGGACGAGAAAAGGGCCGACAGTCAAGCCTGCCTTCATTTGATCGCCAATAGAAATATAACACGAGCAGGCATATAAGAGTATGTACAATCATTTTTGTAAATGTTTTCCCAACACAAACAAACTCTTTAGCTAACATGGACTTTAATGTGGCCATCACATGCTATCGGGAAAAGGAATAAATATACAGATTAAGTGATTTTGATACATGGTAATATAAACTATCGTGTTTTATTTGAATATAATGTTATTTCACCAAGAAGTGACAGCCAACATTTTAAGAGTAATTCTGATTTCTATTCGCTCGGTAAATGGACCAGATCAGTTGCGGTGACTATGTTACTAAATTGGTTTTTTTGAGATTTCCAGGCGACTTTAATATTGACAAGTTTATATAGGAATATAGGAAAATTATTTACAAGATAACCTCTTGAGATTGTCTAAGGAAGAAGACGACAGTTGAAAAGACAAACATTCTTAGCATAAGTCTATCGAAATCAAATGCGTGCGAGCCTACTATCAAACGATATGGCAATTCAATCGCAGGAGTAATATGTCCTCGTTACATAGTTCTTACCTGAAACATGTCGGTGGAGTCATCTTCCGTGTACTCGACGATGACCGCCTGGTTCCTCGACAGGGTGAAGGATATGCTGTGCTGGCTGGCGTTGAGGATCGCCTGCGAGCAGTGGGGAGTCTTGACGACGTAGTGTCGGGAGCGGCGGACACCGTTGGCGGCCGAGCGACGGCACAGCACAAATTTGCTGCGCCGTCGCCCTCGGTCGCCCTGCGGCAGGAGGCCGTTATACCTGCAATGGAAAAGAAACATTTGATACTTATATTTGATAACCGAAAGAATGCTTTTTAGTAGCAGTCATTATCGCGCGGGTACTTACTATGACCATTTTAATATAAGCATTTTTAAAAATTAAAGATGTGTAATCCGTAAAAATTTTGTTATTCAATGTTTAATATTTTGGCTTTTGTCGAGTTCAAAATATGACACTAGTTAATTCAGTGATTCACAAAGTGTAAAAATTGTATTGTAAGTAATTCCTAGACCTGTCAGAGCTTTCGAAGTTTTTAAAAGTTTACATATAATAAGACGCAAATTGTGACTAACCACTCATAAATCGCATATATTTAATACTTCTTACATAGTATTATATGCAGGTCCTCACATACAACTGAATATATTCTATGTTTCAACGACAGGTTTTTTCATAAAATCTGAATCAGCAGTAAAGCCAACAAGACCAGTAACTAATCAGTGACATTGCTATTAAAAATGACTTGTGTAACGTAAATTAAATTGAAATCAAGATTTTTTTTTATATACTGCGATTCATTTCGTGCCACTGTACAGGTCCACGCGATATCGCGGCACGATTTGACTTTTATTTCAAGGATATCATCACAACATTATTATGCAGCGGGTAAAAACACGATCAGATTAATTTATTTATTTTTTTGTCCACAAATCAAAGATTTAAGCCATGCACGCGTGGTGCCGGCGCAAAGTGGGTCACTTTCCGAAATCGATAACACAGAAATGGAGCTAGCCGCAAATCGCACTTAATGCCCTTTAGTTTCGAATTAGAAGAAGACTTGTTTACCGACCTGAACTTTAATAACTTTTCAATACCCAAGGGTAGAGATATCCTCTCGCAACTGTCAATTCTTAAATATTATTTTTTTTAAATATTGGAGATATGATATTTGTACTTACGGTAATTTCTAAAAACGTCGTGTCGTAAACATTTTTTTCTCTACATTGAAACACATTTTTATAAACAAATGTTTATTTTTTTAAATATCTGACAGCATTAAATGGCAAAGTACGCGCTTGTGATGGATGATTGGCGAACTGTTTCATTCGACACGAATTGATGTTTCACATGAGGTGTAGTCTTTTTGTCCATGACTCCATACGATTATTTATTAAAAAAATATAAAGATTTTAGTATGATGTACAATCGGAATAATGCATATGCAAATATAAAACTCTGCAATATTTTTTTTACTAAAATATGAGATAAAGCCATTTTACATGGAATATACCAAATCCTACCATCGTCGCACGTGCTATTTTTTGTCCGAGTCCTTAAATGGTTAATATAATTTAACCCTTTTAAGCCTAAACCAATTTTGATTGTGCCAACGAAAAATACCAAGATTTTTTTTTTGTAAAAAAAAAACGAAAGAATTTATCTTAGCTAATATTGAATTACCAATTAGTACAATAATTTGTTGTTTGTTTCTATATACCATTTTTAAAATCCACGTGGACCATATAGCCTCCTGACGAAGGTATCTCAACAGACGTTCAACGAGAAATGTTAGTTACTCAGTTGCTTAAATCTCCTTTTAACATAGAGAACAGCGATATAATAAGGACAAGTCTTGGAGAGTGCTAGTGGTTAGCTAAGCGCTTTCACTACGCCCCGTTTTTATATTACCCTAATATTATTAGGATAATTGAATTCGGCACGAAAAAATAAAGGTCCAAGGATGGGCCTTACATCATCATATCTAAAATTTTATAATCAAACGCGTAGAAATTAAAACTGTTTTAGATATATATTTGGCTCCTAATCTCAGGGTTTATATTTTTCCTGGATAAATCCTCTCGTACATGACTGATGCAATCCGTTTGCTGCAACAATGTGATATATAATGCCTGAATATGAAGATATGCAAATCTCTAATCGAGACTTAACAAAACAAAATCAATACTTTCTAGGTAACGGTGTCATTTCGAAACCGTGCAAAAAATAAGAACACACCGAATTTCAATTTAGACAAGTAATTGCTAGTTCCAAATAGTCCGATGGCAACTTTGTGTAACTGTCGGAAAAGGTTTACCATCGGCGTGTTTGCAAAGAATATCTTACATTATTGTGATTGACAGTAAACAAATCGTTCAGTCATCGGTATTTTAAGAATTAGAAAAATCGAGGACACACAGCTGAAGGAAGTGTTCCAATAGCAAGAATACCCACCCTAATATGACGAGCTCGCCGTACTTGACGACGGGCTTGGGCTTTTGGTCACCCCCTTCCGTCTCCGCCTCCGCTTCGGCGCACTCTTCTAGTATGACAGCTGATTCCCCCCCGCCGGCGCCACTTTCCGCGCTGCAAAAGTAAACAAACAAATCTTCATCAAAAGTCAAAACATACAGAAGAACAAAGTAAAGATGGAGTGTAGCAAGTTTTATAATTTTAAATAAACATTATATATTTAGAAGAAAAACATTTTCAATCTCAAATTCCAGACAAAACCATCCTTGATGAGACATAAAACGATGCATAAATTGCCGCAGACATCGCACAATCCATAAATGCAGAGAGATTGAAAATATCATGATATACCTCTGATCACAAAATTTTAATAAATTATTAATATTTTTCCATTTTTAATTGAAAGCCGATTTTACTACTGAAAGTAACTACAAGATTTTTTTTGTTTCAAGAAGAGTATTTCTGCAACTGTGCTGCTCAATTCTTAATTATTTAATAATTAACTTCACATCGAAGTCTCTCTGTTTCGGTAAGTAGTTTTATAAATATATATATATATATATTTTTTATTGTACATGATGATGGTTTATTTAACCGATCCTATTTTATAATAGTCGAAAAACCTTAAAAATAAAAATCATTATTTAAAGATGTTTAACTCGTTTATTTGATATGCATTGTATAAAAAAAACACATTGTTTCATATACTATACGCATGGTTATTTATCTGAAAAATATCTTATTTGGCCGATTTTAACTCAAGATACTTACTAAATACGTTTTATTTGTGACTTTTAGATAAAAGAATTATTTCATCAAAAAGTAGATACCCTGATAAGAAAGAGTTGTGAAAAAAATCGATTTAATAGATACGTGTTTAGATAAAGTTAGAGTGTTTGAATCATAAAAATCCTACTAAAGATTTCCTACCGGGCCGTACAACAAAATTTCTTTTATTATTAAAAGCAAACAAGAGATATATTAAATTTAAACTATTACAACTTTGCACGATTCCACATGGTTTGTCACTAACGATCCGGGCTTCGCCTTTCGGCATCTTCAGGCATTCTTTCACACGGATGGATGCAATAGAATTGACGAAAAATAAACAGTTAACCTCGTTTATATACCAAAGTTATTACTTACAGGAAAACACAAACCCCAAGGCAAGCAGTAAATGGCAGCTAAAACAAATCTCATAACAACTATCAAGCATCTAGTGATGAAATATAAGAATTTACGTCATGAGATTGTCGGTTCATCGAACCGATTTCACGTAAAGGATACAAAAAGGGGGAGTTGGGAAGATTGAGATGATCATTGAAAATGAAGTTTGAATATAATAACTGGCCTCTATTAATTTCTAGAGTTACCAGATAAAATAATGTATGGTCCCCGGTGTTATGATGCGTGATAATAATGCTTCATTCGACTTAAAACCTGCTCACACGTGTAAGTGTTTCCAATAGCGAAATCGTTGATAGAGCATGTTTGCAACATGCAGGATATTTCTTTCTGTCTATGTTTTGTAAAACTCTCCAAAGCCAACCTGATTGAATTTATCCTTTAACTGCCCATCACAACACATTTCACAATGTTCTATTTACATTACACTAACAGAATTAAAATAGGCTCCGTGGACCGCATGCGGTCCCTGGATTGGCCACCCTTGCCGTAGGTTAAAACCAATTGTAGGCATTTCTAGATCACCGATTCCCAAACTTTGATTCGCAAAAAATCATTTTTAACATGTTTATATTCAGTTGGGCCGTGGATTATTTTTCAGACTAAGGGGACCTAGTATGAAACGTTTGGGAAGCATTTTCTCGATAATCGCTCATTTTTTTGAGTATGTGAGATGAACATTGCAAAAAAAACGGACAGTAAAATTAATAATATCGATTTCTCCAATCTTGATTTTCGCGTAACGTTGGCGGTGTGAAAGCAATTCGACGATACTAATACGAAAGAAAATAGATATTAATGATTATCGATCTACTATAAAACTGCTTATTGATTAAGGATGGCAGGAATTTGCTTCCGATTGGCATAGAAACATTGTGTGGGGGTATTCCAGGTAAAATAAACTCTGCTTTGTGGAAAAAATGTGCTTTAGCGGCGACGTTTTTTATTATCTACTATCTATTGCTATTCTCAGATTTTATATAATATTGCTATAATTATAACTTCAAATATGGAATAAATAAAAACTTATAAATCACTTATCTTATTTAGGTTATTTTCTTTAAATGAAAAAAGAGATCGAGTAAATGGGTTAATTAATATTCGGCAATAATTCGATAGCCATATAAAATTGAGCGTCAAAATAAATTTCAGCCGGTACTCATTGACCGTAAAGAAAAACGCGTGAACAAAAGAACAAAATAAAGTTATAAAGCCGAATTGGAAGTAAAAGTGTCTAGATAATTATTTAAAATTTAGTAAATTATTTTATTTAGATTTTTAAATATGAATTTTAAAAATTCATGATGGTTAAAAAAAACTAGATAGTCAAACATGCAGAAATGTCAAATTTGAATTGTTACAACTTTGTACGATTCCACATGTTTTGAACTAACGTCCCGGGTTTCGCCTTTCGCCATCTTCGGGCATTCTATCACACGGATGCAACAGAACTGACAGAAAGGCGAAACCCGGGTCGTTAGTGACAGAACATGTCAAATCGTACTAAGTTGTAATAATTAAAATTTGATATTGAAATTCCATCAAGCATCTTCAGTCGATATCATAAATTATACAGAAATGTATATATTTTGAGATTGATCGTGTTAAATCTATTTCCATTAAACAAAAAAAAACATTTTGACAATTCAAACAAAATATTTTCACATTCAAGTGTCATTCATTACACAAATTATATCGTTTAAATATGTATGAATTTTACATGACGGAATTATTACGTACCACTAATTACGCGCAATTTTTTTTAAAAGCACAAGTAAGCAAAAGAAATCGAAAGTTAGAATGTAAAAGAAGAGCGCACACCTACGGACTTTAATTCAATAACACATAAATATTTCTTTAGTATAATATAAGCCTTGAATGTTGTTATTATTCTTATATTCTTAGTATGAATTAAGACAACCGTGAAATCTTGTTGAATGTATATCATACGAAACAAGATTGCGTATTATCAAACATTATGAACCGACAAACGATTCTAGAAACTCAGAAAAGCAATATCTCCATGGAAACCTCTCTAGACGAAGTCCGATTGTTAAATTTGAATCAAGTTTTACAATATTTTTTGATATAAAAGGCCATTTCAGAGCCACAGTATAGGATTTTTAAATGATTTTTACTTTTAAATAAAGCATTTTTTCCAGTTTTCGATTGGAAATTATATCGTTTCTCAAAGAATATCAGGGATAGCACAGCACAAAATATAATATTGTTTATGTAAAATTATTTTTAATTTAAGTATACTGTATTATCTATATTTAATGAATGCTATTATTTATATTTTATTAAAAATATGAATTTCGTTTTGTATACCATAAAGCAAGTCACGTCTTTGCAACACATTTAAATTTATCATTATTTTTGTGTAATATATACGCGAATATGATAATTTTTAATTTATATCAGCTGTTATCAGAGGGTTAAAACACTGATACTATTGAAACTTTTTTATTCATACAAATTCTTCGTCAAAAAGAAGCTATAAACATGCATTGCTTACTAACAAATAATTATGCTTCTTTCTTATCATACCTCAAACAAAAAATATCAATAATAAAGTTCTTCAATCTGACGGTTAGTTGGGTGATCTTTATTTAATGCACATAAGAAGGAAAAGTAGGAGGAAAACCTTACAAGTTACTTTTTTTTAGTCGGCGTCGTATTGTTGGTCAATGTTGTAGTCGTATTTTTTTGAGACTACAGATCTGGTTATAAGCCTCAGGATAGATTTTTTTTAAATGAGAGGGAAGTGAAAATATTCCCAACGCATAGAGGAAAAAGGTAACGTGTGAATCAAAGCCTGCCTAGAGACCAACATAACAATAAGTAAATTTCGATAGCTTCCACCCTTTGCTCCTTGGGTCACGATTTATTTAAAGATAACTGTGCATTAATGTTTTTAAATGCCTCCTATTCATATCCTCTATATGCACATGTGTGATAAATCAGTGTGATTGGCTTACAATTAGTTGTTATTTTAGCACGTGTTGAATGGGCTATCGAGAGTATTTATGCTCCACATTTGAAGCGGACATGGTGGGTACGAACTGTGGTTACATCGTTGAATTGATTAAATAATAATGATAAATTACATGACAACCAAGGCTAATAATACCGATGATTCGATATAAATACATATTTAAACTATTATAAATGAAATACGGTTCGTTGTTTACTATAAAACAATATCCTTTTTTTTGGATAAGATATTATAGTGAGCTTAAGGTATTCTTAATTCAGTATAATCAAAGTGAATAGGTACTCAAATAAAAAGAGCACTTTCGATTGACTTTCAAGCGTTGCCGACAAGATTAAAAATAATGAAAAATAAGCTACGTAATTATTGTGTACACAAAACACAAAGGAAGTTAAACATATATGGCCGAGATGGAACAAACAGCTGTCTTTATAAATCAATACATACTAAATTAATGTGAAAAACGTAAACAACAAACATTCGCAGCGAGTAACACAAATTCGTACTTGATTATTGACTGTTATGAACGAAAAATAATGAATTACGATGTGATATAACATATAGTGATAGACTAATTCAGTAAATTCTGCCCGTCCTTATCAACAATAACAAAAACCTAAAGTGTACAAGCATGTCAGCGACATGAATTTTTATCATTCTAGCTGTTACTACATCGAAATTCATGATTAGAAATATTATAAATATGAATTCTAAGACTGTAGGTGTCATTGACAAATTTTTTCGCCGAATTTTGATTAATAATCTTAGTAGTTTCTGAGAATTCTACTCTAATCTTTTGACATTTTTTAGTTGGAACAATTTGGATATTTATAAAAAGGATAACTTACCGTTTGACAACCATGATAGCCTCCGTACTCCCTACAGAGGTCCCTATGATTTGAGCTCTTAACACGGACACCTAAATACGAAACATTAAAAATATTTTCAAAGTTCAAACGGCATAGGCTTACACGTTTTGATTTCACCATTACGCGTTATATACGATCTGTACTCCATTATTCCGTGGAACATTTAGACACTACACAAGACACCGAACATAACTTATTAAAGAAGTTCATGGATACTTGTAATTGGACACAGCTGGAAAATCGCGCGGGATATTTCCACTTAATTCACTGATAAAGAAAATATTTATCACACTACACAAACAACAGATACCGTCAAATTAGCGAAAGAGTAAACACATAACACGGCGAAGTGCGGACTGCGGCGGAATGCAAATTGTTCAGCAGGTAGTGCTACCAACTGAACGCTTGATGCATAGACTAATATACTGTAACTGGGTAATTGACTGCATTACCGAAATTACTGTCTATGAATAAGCGATGCCAGTATAATACAATGATTCAAAATAGTAGAAAATAGAATGCCTGAGAAGAAACCCGGTCGTTAGTGACAAAACATGTAGAATTGTACAATTTTATTATTTTATAAACTTATATTGAAGTAACAATCGGAGGTCAATAAGTATTTAATGAATCTTTTACAACATAAACATGTTATTTTAAGTATTCAATAAACTTGAATCGTACAAAGTTGTGACAATTCAAAGCACCTTAAGTCGATATCATAAAATTGTTATAAATAATAACATCATGCATGATATAATTTGTTTTATATATTCAATGTTTGTATTTTGTATATAAATATAGTTATATACAGAAAATGCATTTGAAACCAAAATCTAAGAAAAACTTTGTAATTACTAATATTGAAATAGAATAAATGAAAAGTAAGCAAATTATTTCGTATTTATGCTTTTTACAGCCACAATATGTTCACAAAACAATTTTGGCTTAATTTCTCGGTTGAAATATCTCAATTGATAAATACAAAAATATAAGACTTAATAGTGTATACCTATAACTAATGCTACTAAAGATTCAACTAAGAATAATTTACTTCTATATACTTCAAGAGAAAGATTTACTAATTTCTATAGATCGTCTTGTAATTTTCAATAAAGCTCTGTCAGTTCAGTTCATATCGTAAATTGTATGTTTTTTGGTCGATAATTCTTGACAATATGCAACATTTTAATTTATCATCGTGATTCATAAAGACGTCACTGTGTGTTTAAAATATTAGATTATTTAAAACAATTAATCTTGGCTAAATATGGAATGCTGGAGTTGGCTTGCCATTCACGGGATTGGTAACACGCTTTTAAATTTATAGAGTTTAAAAGTGTAGTGTATCACTACATAATTTTGCGTATCTGAATGGCCATTTTTTTCAGATGAAAATGGTTTACAAGCTAGATATAAGCCATGCCATGCTAGCCGTGAAAAAAAACTTAAATAATGATTCCTCATTGAAGTGCGATGGTTTCAAGTTCAAGTATGGCGGTTGACACAGTAACCAATGCATAAAAATGAAATGTTTCTATATTGACTGGCAATCATTTCATGACAGCTCATGTCACATTTGTGTGTTGTTATATAGTCTATAACTTGTGGTTATTGTTTATTATAGGTTATGTTCCAAATGAGCACGATTAACCTGTTTAAGTATAGCAAGAAAACATGAGGGGCGGCAAGAAAAACTTTAATGGTCGTGATAAAAGAGGAGGACACGAAAAAAGCTCAGCCAAACGAAATGGTTATCGAGGGTCAAAGGGTAACAGGAAAGGCTCGTTCGAGAAGAAGAAAACAATCAAGACTGCTGCGAAACGAACCTATTGTTTTAACAGATACCGAGATAAAAATCGTACAGAGGAAGAAAATGTGAAAAGACAAAAACTAGAGGAAAAAATTGCCGAGCAATACGAGACTTCCGAATCTGAAGAAGAGGTTGTAAATCCTCTAGACCAGTTGTTGTCTACCTTTAAAGCAGGCGGAAAACCGAAGAAGAATGTCGCAGTTGATAGCTCTGATGAATCTGAAGTTAGTGAAGGTGAAAACGACGACAGGATTGATGATAATATTGGAGATGACATTGAAGATAATATTGATGATAAAATGGATGAATCTGATTTATCAGGAGAAGAAGAAGAAGAAGAAGAAACTGAATTCGCTGTCAATGAAAGCGCTGATGTGTATGAAGATGACTCTATTGTAGACAGGGAAGAATCAGCAGATGATGTGGAAATTGAAGATGAAAAGGAAATAGTATGTAACAAATCTATATTATGATCATTGTTGGTTCAGCATTTAAAAGTTATTCATAACCAATTGTGGTTGCTAATTGTACTCCTAAGGTAAAATTTTTGTTTATAAAATCAGCTTTTAGGCTTGAAAATTCATTTAAGCCACTGAGAACTGTTATTTTCATTGAACGATTATTGTACCTACTTGAAATATTGTGATTTCGTTAAATTACATTTTTTCCCTAATAAATAAGAAAAATTGTTATCTGTTCCCTATTTTAAAAATATAGCCACCACACAGTGCACTTGAATTCCCTGCCTCCTGCTACCATCCGAGCATCTTTCTCTGATCATAACATACCTCTGTCAGGACTGTAAGTCTGCTCAGCAAAAGGTGGGAGCAAAAGAATCCATTTGGTCAGTAGATGAGGGAAGACGGTCTTAGTATCTTTTAAGCCTTAAAGGATACTAAGACCGTCTTCCTTAAAGTTGAAGGCATCTGCAGCATATGTCGAGACCAAGTGTTTCATAGCTCTTTGGTTTTTCTTGTTATGAAATGTACTAATATATTGATCAGTTATATTTTGCATAACAAGAATAAAAATTGTTTGAGTAGGTTTCTCATCAATGAGTTGAAATTTCATTTGCTTAGTTACTATTCATTTCTAATAACCATCTTTCTTAATCAGGTCGAGGAGGCCATCGAGGATATTGAAGAAGACGTGGAAACTGAAAAAGATGATGAAAAATTGATCAGCGACGATGCATTTACAAAACACTTGAGAGACGATCTGCATGATTCTTTACTTCACTCTGTTTCTAGTAAGCCGCAAATTGTTTCTACAAAGCAACTATCGTGGCCAATCTTGGGAAGATTAATAGTCCAACTGCCAAATTCTGATCAAGAAACAGGAAAAAGTGAATCAAAAACTAAAATTTCTGTTTTGGAAGATAAAGTTTATGCCAAACAATGTTCTGTACCTGAAAAAATTGCTAAGGTTGATTGGGAAAAACTTAATATCAAAAAGCAAATTCAATCCAATTTAGTTGCAGCCAACAAAACCAATCTTATCCGAAAAGAATTACATTTAGTTGAAAAATTAACACCTCTACAAAAAGAAATATTTTCCGTTATTAATAATTATCAAGATTTTTACTATCCTGAACGATCGTTTCTCAACTGTGAAGAAATAAGGTACGTCTATTGCTTGCATACAATTAATCATTTATTGAAGACGAGAACAAAGATACTGCATCACAATGCTAGGCTTACTAAAAACGGTAAAGGATGTGATGTACCTGAAGAATTTCGAGACCAGGGACTCGTCAGACCAAAAGTAAGTTTCATTAAATGATTTTACCATGGTGAAATCAATTCATTCTGGGTAGCAATTGTTTCTGCTACATTGTTAACTATATTTTTTACTTTAAAACTTTAATTTGTAAAGAAAACACATTTGTTTTACAAAAAACAGTTTAATATTACTCCAAGAATCTTATTAATATAGATAGAATTAGGCTCAGTTGTATAAAAATGTTTACAGAGCACTTAACATTGCACCAGACTAAAAGCTTTTACTAAGCATTTTCCATAACAATACAATTTTAAATGCTTTCAAATGATTACCAAGAATGTCTAAGAAGCTGTTATCCAAGACTTGATTGCATTAAAGTGTACTGAACTTAATCGGCTTGAGATCTATTCGCTTTATATAGGACAGCACTAAGTTAATTAATGCTTTTTAATTGACTCGAGTAACTATCTTTCATTTATGCCAACGACTGTGATTAGCAATCTTTGGTATACTGCTGCATTTGCTGTGTGGAATTTCACTCGACTGGCTAATCTGAAAGAGCTTAGCAGAGAAATGACCATGCCCATTTATGAATTGGCTGGTGTGAAACTAGAGTTATATTGCAAAACTTTAAATTTCTAACTGTGCCTGAACTTGTTAGGCAACTTCTGTCGAATTTGTATATTCTTAAATGTCACACACAGTTGTTAACCTATTACGGCTGTGATGACATGGCTGAGCAACTTCTATTCACCTTCAATTATCAAAGTTGTATTACAGTATCCATAAACTGTAGCCACATAATATATATACTAAAATACCAATAAACAAATATTTATTTTCTATTACAAAATGGAACAATGAATGTTTTCAGGTAATAATTGTTGTACCATTCAGAGATTCAGCATACAAAGTAATAAATACACTCATCGAAATTCTCGTGCCGGGAGATTCCAGTCAAGTGATTAACAAAAATAGATTTGAAGCCGATTTTACAGGCGGTGAACTATTGATGCCTAAGAAAAATGCCAAACCTGAAGATTATGAACTCTTATTCTCTGGAAATACTGACGATACTTTCAGAATTGGACTCTCAATAACTAAAAAGAGCTTGAAGGTTAGTTCATTTATAATTATAGTGGACAAAGATTGATTTGAAAAATTGCCCTATTCCCGAGTAAAAATATTAACATGCCATGGTTTTACTTTCAGTTATTACAACTCATAATAAACAATTAATCTAAAGAAAAATATTGTCATTTTTTATATCTTTGTAATTCCTCTTGATAATTTTTACCTCTTTTAAATTGGCGATATGTTTGTCCCTTTGAGTTTACATTAAACAATTTCAACTGTATTTAAATAATATATCTCATATTTTTCATAATTTTAGCTTTACACAGATTTTTATTCATCAGACTTGATTATTGCATCACCTCTTGGTCTCCGAGTGATAGTTGGAGCAGAAGGTGAAGATGAAAGAGATTTTGATTTCCTCGCGTCTGTCGAACTTTTGATCCTCGATCAGACTGAAATATTTCTAATGCAGAATTGGGATCATCTTCTCCATGTAATAGATAATTTCCATATGCAGCCAAAGAAGACGCACGGAACAGATTTCTCTAGACTCAGATCGTGGGCTGTCAACGGATGGACTAAATATTATAGGTATTTTTATCATATGGCATCTTATGAATGTCAATATATGTGAATCAACATAAGACTTGAGGCAACCGTGGTTACATCAAAAGATAAATAGACATGTTAATTAATGCTCTTTATTTTGAGAACAGAAAATCTATTCACTTGAAATAAAAATGACAAATATGAATTGTTATGATCAACATCTGGGGATCGCCCCACTTTACAAGTGTACAAATATTTAGATAAAACTGATAGATTCTCAGTAATATATGTTTATATTGCTTTCATGACTGATACTAACAGTTTTTTTTTTTTTGTATATTGTCATCTGAACATAATTTTATTTTTTAAGCTTTTTTTGCAATGGCGTTGATATTTCATCAATAAAAAATATGACAGGTTGTACCAAGTATAAGGTTTTTTTTATTATAATGATTCCACTTGCTCAAATCACCTTAAATTAACCCTTGCTGCCTCATAATAAGATTGAATAAGTAGCGACTATATTATTCGGTGTCCTTCGTTAATTCTTAATTTCTTTCTGGCCCACATTTGCAATCTTAGTATCAGTATTTTTTATGCTGCATTTTATTGTTGTAATATTATATTACCTTTTTGATTAGTATTTGTTTTGACTTAGTGTTGGTTTAAATGTTTGTTTTGATTAAATGTTTGTAAAAGACAGCCACCTGATGTACAATATCGTTAACTCTATTATATTATAAATCTGTTCTTCTTTCATTTCAGACAAACTCTACTCTTTTCATCTGTATCACTTCCTGAAATAAATTCCCTTTTTAATAAAAAATGTTTCAATTATGCTGGCAAAGTTAGAGTTCACAATCCAATTGAAGTGGGAAGTATAAGGGAGGTTGCTGTTCAAGTTCCTCAAGTTTTTCGGAGGTATTAGCTGATAGTATTTATTAGTTACATTTACTAACTGTTTCATGCTTTCATGTCTCAAGTTGATAAGTATGATGAGACAGCTCAAAAGCGTCAGACATCCATGCTTCAGGTTAAAAGTCCATAAAACAATTAAAAATAAATTTTATATCTTGAGTACCACGTAAGATGTGGTCTTTATCAGTTTGAAGCAATATTCTTAAATAAATGAATTGTATCATATTCAGTAAAATAACAATTTAATTTTTGTAAGAAATGAACTCCCCAGATATGTCAAAGTTTTTCCGAGAAGAGTTTATAATTTTTTAATAGTGTATTTATCAAATTGCAGAATTGCAGCAACTGATCCCGTTTCAGCAATCGATTCGAGATTTGATTACTTTGTGAAAGAGATTCTACCCCAATACAAAGATAGTATAATGGCCCATACAATGATATTAGTACCGAGCTATTTTGATTATGTTAGAATAAGAAATCATTTCAAGAAGGAAGATGTCAGTTTTGTCCAAATCTGTGAATATTCAAAGGTAATATATTATTATAGATCTCTGAATCCTATTAATTTACTACTTTAACTAACAACCTTATGACAGTGGTGCCTTTTTTTATGCTATCTGTTTTTATAATGCTAACCTAGTGATCTATTCTTATTTATGTGGCTGAATGTTGCGATAATGACATGACCACATTGGTGGAAAGAGGAATTGTAAAGCTTTAGTAAAATATTTACAGGACGCTAAGATAGCCCGAGCCAGAGATATGTTTTTCCACACTGATGCTCCATTTTTGCTGTACTCGGAGCGTTTTCATTTCTTCCGAAGAATGCGCATCAAAGGAATCCGGCACATCATTTTCTACCAGCCTCCTGTATTTCCACATTTCTATTCAGAGCTGTGTAATCTCATGCAGGTATAAAAGTTTCTTTGATTATTATACTTGTATTTTAATTGTTACTTAATTCAAAAAAATAATTGTAGAGTGATATTTTATTATGGACCATATAATATAATTCAAATTCGAATTGTTTTAACTTTGTATGATTCCACATGTGTTGTCACTAACGACCCAGAATTCACATTTCCGTCGATATCATAAATTATGTTGTATTTCAACAATTCCGTGATGGCTGCTGTAAGTATCAATACGAAGGCATTGATTGATATAAAATATATACTTTGTAGTGTTAATTGACATTTTTTTCATATTTAGGAAGGGAATCAAAATAAATATGGAGGAAGTGAAAGCAATACGACAGTTACTGTTCTTTACACAAAGTATGATCTTCAACAGTTATCAGCTTTAGTTGGCTCAGAGAGAACTTCCAAAATGGCGCATTCTGAAAGAAATGTGCACATGTTTATGACAGGAGAGTAAAAATACATTGAATGATTTTGTGTATCGTGCTAATAAACAAATAAAACAATAATGACATCGAAAATGTATTTCTGTATTCAACCATCTTTAAAATATTTATCTTCTTCCTTTATCAATATCCATACCTCTTTGGAAAAAGCAGATTTTTATTCTGCCAGTTTTGGAATTTCTATGTAAAAATTTCAATAAATTGTTCTTTTACGACTTAATTCTTTTTATTTATACATAATTACTTAGTTCAATGCACTTTTAAACTGTTTGTTGCAGCATATTTTTGAAACATAAGTAATAATTATTTCCTCTATTAGGAGCTGGCACCTATTCCTTTTTTGTTGCTCGTGTTAACTTTTAACAGTAAGCAGTGACTTTACCCATAAATTTTCTGTAGTTAATGATCTTTTATGATTGGAATTTTATTGATTATCGCTTCATGGGTAACCACTCGTATTATAACATATGTACATTTGGCAAAATGAGGATCAATATAATAGGTAGCTTATTAGTCCACTAAGGTGATTCAAATGAATTTAATTGTCCAATTGACTTGCAATTTGTGAGTAACCACTAATCAACTAATTTTGTATGTCATGTATCATGTATGTTATATTGAAAAACTTCTTACGTAAAATGACAAAAATTATATTTGCTTTTGCCAAATTGATACATATATATTCATTACTAATAAAATATTTTCTATGCAAATAAGGAATAAATAGGACATAAATACACTTGAAGAAATTGTGAAACATTGTAAAGGTGACAGTCTTAAAATTTTGGGTTGCTTGGCCTGGTATATACCCGTTTTTAAAATACTGCAGAGCGACTGTCAAAATTAATTATGGGATTTTTTTAGGTTATTATGGCAGTTTTAATAGGTTAGAATTGAGTGGAAGATATTTATTTATTGGTAGATTCTTGCTTTATCAATGTGACATGCATCCATCTCATTGAAAGCAACATAATGGTAGACACAATGTTATGGCCAGAATAAATAACGTAACCTTATCAATTTGAACTATTCTGTGATTGAAACAGGATGTGCAAGAGCGATTATTTAACAGTTAGTTCTTTCTTAGCTCTATAATTGCAGTATTGCCCACTTTGAGAAAAGCAGTAACTACCGGACTATTGCCAATTCTCATAAAGATTCTCGTTTGGTAACCACTGGCTTAAGCAGAGGTCTGTTATTTTCAACAGTTTTGTATGTGTGTCGCGACGTGCAGATTGTATATTCTATATAAAAAAAATATTTTTAGATTCAGTCTAAACTATATCAAAGAGTTCTCATTATTCTTCATGGTATAATTTTCAACACTTGAATTTTTTTTAATACTAGTTTAAGGTAAAAAATTATATTGACTGTCCTAATAAAACAGCTTCTGAGTTATCTCTGCTCCAACCTACAGATTGTTTCAATAAATATATATTTCAATAAACATATAATTGTTTCAATAAACATATAATTTTGAAAAATAATTAGAGTCAAACAAAATTTGTAGCCAATAATTTAGGTATAAAAATGATAATTATTAAATATTGAAAAAGTTAGTATGCCTTACTCTATCCATCGCATATGACTATCAACGAAAATGATTAATGGAATAGTATATTATAAGGGATGCTTTCATCACTGCATAAGTTTTAATATTTTGCCTCATTAGAGGTGATATCACTCAATTATTTGGGAAAAATATTTATGTAATATAATTTGTATTGATAGTTGCCACTGTTTTCAAATCTTTTCATTTACCCTTAAGAGATAGTAAACTTTATTAATCCTTCTTTTGGTATACATGCTTCATTTAAAAGAATGCTAATTTACAATTTGTGTTTGAAAATTCATGTAATAAAACTTCATGATACATAGGAAATAAGTCATGATACATAGGAAATTTTTATTTTATGTAATACTCTCCTAAAAATAAGAAAAGGCATTAGTTATACAATATAATATAATTTTAACTCCTTCAAATTGTTAATACAGTAAAACCTCGATATGACAGCCTAATTGGGGGGAGGGGGTGTCTGTTAAAACTGAAACTCCGTTATATAATAACATGTTTAGTATAAATCAAAAAACTTGAGGTCATTATAGGTACAGTCTGCAGGACGGCATTATGTCTCAAATTCTAGTGCTAGACGTATGACGTGAATATCATGGCCGATAAAAATTGTTTACATGTGGCGACACTTGAATTTAAGCGCGTATAATATTACCAGAACGTTTTTATACTTTTTAGATTTGATTGGAATTTTTGTCCGTTATATCCAAAGTCCGTTAAATAGAGGTCTATTATATCGAGGTTTTACTGTACGCGTAGACTGTCAATCTCTTCACAATTTAAAATTAACATAAAATCGTAACCAAATCTTACTTAACATATTTCAAAGTTATGAAGTTAATCACATTTGGTCTTACATAAAGTAACCTGCACGAGATTTGAAACTAAAGGATCACAACAAATCAATGTCAGATGTCATAAAAATAACATAAACGAAAATTTATAAAATAATGTATTAAACAAAAATGTTTCATTCTACCAGGAGTGCTTGATGGAAAAACAATATGACATATGAATTGTTAAGATTTTACATTCATGCCATCTTTCTGTATCAATAAATAAAATTTAATTCTTATATGTGATGCAGATTGGTTGATGTTGATGTTAACTATCAGTTCCAACCTTTATAAAACCTGGTTCAGCAGTGAACATGATTAGATCACATGAAAATATATATTATATATAATATGAAGAGTTCATCTATTTTTATTTTACACTTTGTTTTCAAAACTATGAATATCTATACTTGCATTACCAAGGTTTAGATTCTTATTAATTAATCATCTGATAATAATATTTGACTTTCCTTGAAAACTATGATGGTTTACTTTGTTTTTACTTTGTTTTTATTTATTTTGACACAAAAGTGTAAAACTAGTCAATCCTATGGTTCAATAGTTATTATTTGATCTAAAGTACAAATATTTATGAGATGACTGTCTCACGTAAATATGCTATACATAATATAGTTATATAATATTCTTAATGAGTAAATAGTTGTTTTTAATTAGAAAAAAATATGAGATCATTAAAAATAGTTTCTGCAAAATAATAATAATTTTATGTGTTGTTTAACTTTGTGTCATTTTGTAATTTTCTTGAATTTTTCGCAAATATCATTAGTATACTTTTCGCCACCTTATCTTCTGAACTAATATCCGGATCAGCAGTTGAGGAGACTTCTTCGGTAATGTTGAAGCCTGGGTCCAGAAGTGTATACGTATCGGTGGTGTCTTCTGTTGAATTGCTGTCAAAGAAGGAGTTCTCCGGATCAAACGGTAACGTCACTGCTTTCTCTATTTGAACAGTGCTATTTCCATCTGGGAGGAGAAAACAAAACATATTAATTTATTGTTGTGCTAAATTCTAATGATCCAATTGTAAGCTAACAGTTTATCATTTTTATTTTCAACATCGAGTGGTATATATAACTTTTAAAGTAAACGATTATTTTATTACAAAATGAATCTATAATACATTTTATTATTATTTTGAGCTATGTCAATTGCCATCTTTCACTGTCTCAATGGGAGTTTTTTTTCAATGACTGGGTGTTAGATCTGTTTTTGGAGAGAGTGATTCTAGAAAGTAAAGCTCAAGCATGTTTCAGAAAGAGATAAGTGTTTAGTTTATTTTTAGTTAAGGCCACAGGCTTAGCAATATTATTCATTATCCATTATATTGTCCTGCAAGATACCAAAATATTGCCGAAGGGAAAAACTCAAAAAAAAAAAAAAGGTTTTTTAACCTTTAGAACTTGTATTTGTAGCTGGGCTGGACATTTTACGGGTTACATTGAAAAAGAGTTATTACCATTATTTTAATGTACTTTGTCTGATTGCTACATTAGGCATATGAAAACAATATTAATATAAAAGTAATACATAATAAATAAAACTAACATGGCTTTATCCATGTGCGTAGTAATTAACCCGGCAGTTTTCTTTATAGCTATATAGGCATATTTACAGCTAACCTTAGTGTTATGTGAGTAAGAAATGAACCACACACTTTTGTGATACTTGTGAGACGAAACCTTACCTTCGCAAAGGGGAATGCTTTAAAAAAAATCACACATTGAAATATAACATTTTTTTTACATTTACATTATTACTCATGAAATTATTATAAAATATGTTAATAATTAATCATAGGATGTATATCGCCCATTTGATTCAATATTATATATTTTTATTAAAAATTATAAATTAATTAAACAAGGTGTTGTTTTTATTTATGGAATACAAGGGTTAAAAATTGTGAAAGCCAAAATTAAGCACATTCTATGCTTGGAGTGTACATCCACTTTCGTAGAGTAGGTTCAGTTGCACAAAACCAAGTTGGACATCTTGTGTGACACTAAAAATAAATCCAAATACTTGACCTCATTTTTGCATAACAATATTGTACCTACTCATCCATACGTTGTAACTCTGGTGTTTTTTTTTTGTGTTTTGCAAATATTGCACAGTTATCACATAAAGGCAACTAGATGAATTGATGGTAACATTTTTAGGATAATTCTTTTGTGTTATAAATTTCGAGGTACCTTGCATATTTATACCAAATATTTTTTGTCTGTATGAGCAAGTCAATGCAAAAGTATGTTTATTAAATATTGGTTTCTTCAAATTTAGACAGGACGAGGCATATGCTTTTCTCTCTGAATGGTGCCCCTGTATGAACCTCGAAGGCATTCAGGTTATAGTTGAGAACTAAGATGTAAATTGGTGGGCGAACATCACCTGACATTTAATCCCATTGTAACCCACTAATTTGACTCCAAACCTCAGGGACTATATTTTTCCTGTTTGTATTCCTCTTGTATAAAACCGATGAAAACTGTTTTCTGTGTTCTATTTTAGTTATATTGCATCTATGTGATGGAATGCTTCAGGATGTCGAATACCGAAAACTGGGTCATGAGTCACAATATATGTGAAAATTTACAAAGTTTCAACAATTCATATATGAAATTTGACATACACTCTGTCGTAAATTAATGAAAATACTGTAAAAATAAAAACTATTAATCCAGTGATTGAGATTGATAAAAACTATAAATCCATCTTCTTATTTTTTTGTGTTTGAATTTTTCAGATAACATGTTTTTTTTATATCAGAGAACAGGTGTTTTGATAAATGACAAAGGTTGTAAAAAAGTACATTTTGAATGCATTTGTATTCTGCCAGATCGACGAAAATTACATATACTTTTCAAAATAGGTTACCTTTGTTGCGTTATTTTGTAGAATAAGGCTATCGTGAATACAAAATAATCAATGTATTCTGAATGGAGGTAGGCATAGGCTGTGACAAAATTGGTGCAATGAACTAAATCTAGGTGAAAGGTTAACTGCAGTTAAGTTGTAGTACGAAGTAAATCAGGTTAATTCAGTAGAATAAAAAGGACATCCAAATATAATAGAATGTCGAACGAAAATTGAGTAAAATCAATACACGTTTTCTGAAAATTATGAAAACGCGTAAATGTTAATTTTAGTAAGAATCGCCATGGCTTACATTTATAGCGGCCAAACAATTCGCATATTTAATTTTTTCTTTGCATGACTTTTCATATCATATTGTTTTTACTGTGTCGGCTCCCAATAGCAGGGTTTACACGCTGGCGCTTCCACGCACGATATAAAAGCGGTGCATTAAAACGAAAAATTAAACACACCAATTTCTAATGATTTGCCGTTTTAAGGTATACAAATAATCAAATCGCGTGCGTATACGCCTGACCTAATATCTGACAATATCGGAAGACGTGGATCTCTAGAGGTGTTTATTATACGAACAAGTAATTCTTCGGAAACAGTTTATTATAAAAACATACAAGAAGAGCATTATGAATGTTTTGTACTAAAACTGCATTTTCAGTATCATTTTCCACTTCGTAAAAAGTAGGGTTAGAAAGATGAGGATAAAAAGGATATGTAAGAACTACAATTAACAATGTTTATAACAGCGCTATGGTGATTGGTGATTTACATATATCACAATTTAGAGCACTGTGGGGCTAGCTTAGAATACACAATCATATATTATGATAGTACCTCTCGTCATTTTTTATGCATTGACTAAATAAAAATCTTATCGCTTTTACATTTTCCCAATTTTCAGAAAAAAAGAGTTGCCACCGATTAACATTAATATTAATTTTGTGATCCATCATTCTCAACAAAGTCTTCGTCACAAATCTTCACAGTTATAAAGTAGACCAGATGTGGCGTCATTTATCGACGGTCTTTAACGATAATTTTTTTTGAGTAATGAAAAATAAATCGTTACACATTAGTATTTTTAAGGAATATATCCTTTTTCAGTGATATATCTGTGTAGAATTACGATTAATATTATTTAAGAATAATCTGCTAACAATTAGACTTTTTTTTCCGGCGGTGCAAGCTTTTATGCAATTATCTTTCCGACGGGTTTTCCGTAAGGAATATTTTTTGTTATCAATTATCTATAAGTGTTGTCGAATGAGTGATTTTTTTAATCCGTAGTGTAAACGAGTCAACAAAACTAGTCGAACAGAAAAAAAAACAACAATGACGGCATCGTCACTGTTGCAAAGTTTAGTTAATAACATATATTTTTGAAGCGCCAAATATTTTGAATTCGTAGACAAAACACTCGAAGAAAAAGAAATCACGAATGTCCGTTGAAGGCTTTCAATTTTAAATTGAAAAAAAATTGAACTGAATAATTGAAAACTGAACTCAACTGCCCAACACTTATTGAATCAGCGTAAAAGGGTATAATATTAAAATTATGTACTTACCACATATATATTTATACATACAAAAAAACATTACGACAAAAGAACACCAAATCTGTACAATGAGTGACTAACGTTGAATAGTTAATGCACATACATATATGAACGGAATGAAGCTTCGAGAACACAAAACTTTTTAAAAACCAGATAATATACAATTTCTTTCATAACAATATTTTTAAAACATTTATTGATATTAAATTGTATTAAGTATCTATAGAACAAATCAAGCGGCCGGTGGCGAAGTTACAACGTAACTAAGACTGCAGTATTGCAATGATAATAAATATTATTTTCATTTTTAGTGCATTTAGTTTATAAATGACTCTTCTCAAGAAGCGACAAATTCAGTCATAATAAAAAAAATAATTTGGGAATCCTTTGTGGAAAACAATGACATTATGTAGTAATTAACACTACATTAATTGGTTAGATATTGTGGTATAAATATACAAATATACAATTGTGGTAAAAATGTGTTAAGGCGTGATTACGTACCAAAGTGATGGTGTTACGAATTTGAAGTGCGATAAAAATACAGAATAGTGTTCAATATATGGTAATACGTGAAACAATAAATAATGACCAAACTAAGATTATTAAGTGTGCTTTTTTGGCCAGAATACATAATAGCAAACGGTGCATTGTGGCAGTGTCAAATTAATTTTCATATTAAACCTGATTACTATAAACGTTCCCTCTATCTGGAAATGTAAATATATGATAAATGTTTACTAGTTATATTGCTGACATTATACCAGATAAATATTTTTGTACTATATTCATTTCATTCATCATAGCATAGTCAAATGAATACTGTTTAGTGTTCATTCTTGGTGGATAGATTTTACATTTATTGTAGTGCAAAAACATGCTGCAATGCTAATTCCAAAAATTAATAGAATGACCAGGAACGATTTTGCTTAGCAAAGATGCCTCTTCAACTTTATCGGCTATAAATATTAACAAATAATTTTGAAACTATTCAGTATCCTAACTAAACTAAACGAATAGTAGAATATTTGAAAAAAACTATACAAATAGTAAAATATACAAAATCGTGATTTATCTATCACTTTTTTGTAATATTTGTTTCATACATATGTTTATACTATATTTATACTCCATTTTCCATGTATCAACTACAACTGAGCAGTCTTCTTAACGTAGTTTTCAATTACTTTATCAATAATCGAGTTTTTTTATAACTTAAGATAAATTATTTTTAAAAATATAAATCTTAATTAGAAAAAATTAAATAGGCATGTATTTGAAATTATACGTATTTTTACAGAAAATATTTGACTGGAAATCAAAAGGCTAAATTATAATTTGATTTGTCAATGGAAAAAAATGATTTCAATTTATTTCCGATTTTCTTTCTCATCCGGATGAAGAGTTGATTACGGGCATGAAAATTGAATAAATACTTTAAAGTCTTTTAAAACTTTTTAAAAAGTTATCTGAAAGATAACAAAATTCAATTAAAAAATAATCAAAATGAATGTTACTTTTGATTGAGTGGGAAATGTGATTGGTTTGATAGGGTTAATTGAATTTGAAAAAACTCCAATATAGGTAATTATTCTTAAAAATTTATTGAGACTGTCAATTTTTTATTATAAATCATACTGTTCTTTTTGATTCTGGTGCAATGTTGAATGTAAAATTTAAACCGATGCAAATTTATTATTTCTAAATACTCTTACTAAGAAAATTTGTAAAAATATATATATCAGGAGATATTTACTAGAAAAATTCAATATTTTTTTTCGTTTGAATGAGCTAGAAATTTTCTAAATTAATTTGGTTAGGGACTCGTGGATATATGTAAATAGTGAGATGGTATATTAGCGGGTCGCAAGCCGTGTTTTGTGACACCTACCGTGAGTTTCTAAGCATCTAGGAGGGAGTGCGGTAGGTTTTCTATTAGTTACATCATTATCCGGATGCAATCCGACGGACTCTGGGGCCGAGAGGTCTGTCATTTTGCTGGCTTGGTAATGGGACCCGGAGGGATTCCAAAAGAAGACATAATACAACGACAGCATTATCGCAGCGAGGGAAACAGAAAACACATAAATGACGACTGTGAGAATCCTCATCATTTTCTTATTCTGCTTCGGTTCGTAAAGACGATCTTTTGATTCATCTCCTGCAAATTTAATCTTCTCTTCTGTAGATGGAGTGGAGTGCAGCTTCTCGTGGATGCTGTTTTCATGACGACAAGACCCGCCAGCGGAGCGGACGCTATTGCTCAGACTCGATTTGTAGCTCATTTTAATAAATGCAAGAAAATATTTTTGTTGTTGACTTTGTAGCCTCGCGGAAATGACTGAAGCCGAAAGCGCAGCTGTCGGCTTGGCCTATTTACGAATGCGGTCTCCACAGGTGAGATCGATCAAAATACGGAGCAATGCACCCTTCCGCGTAAGAATCGCACACTTCCAAAACAACACTCGAATACTTCGGTAACGAGATAACTTAATAAAAAAACAAACGACGAGGCTCACGACCGCGTAGACATTGTAGAATTTTATTTAATGTTTTACGGTGCGTTACACTGTCAGTTGTTTATCAAAACCATCCGCCCGCGGTCTATTTTCAGTCTAATGATCACATTTTACCAACAACAAGGAGAACAAACTGTTCAAAACGGGCGCTTGTATAATATTTTTTGTTTCATCCGCAGTCGATTATTTGTATAATAGTTGCAATATTTGGGTTATAACCTTACGGTGTTTGCTTCATTGGCACAATGTATTTTGACAACTGTCAGGATTATATTATTGGAAGAACACATGGATAAATAAATCTATTGTCACGGACCGTGTTTACGTTGCGTTGTTTATCTTGTTCGTTGGCACATAACGCCATAACGAGGCGAGCTTTATTGAAAGCTGTGCCCGCGCCGCGTTTTGGGAAAATCGGCCTTTCGGTTTGGTGAGATTTTCCATTTGACAGTCCGGAGCGATGGCGCTTGTCTGCTGCGAAAACTCACGAAATAAGCGCAAGACAAAATCAATAATGAGATGAACGAATTCGTTGCGCGAGTTCGCCACTTTTGAACTTTCCAATTGTCATATAATATCACTAATCAACTAAAACACAAATCATGCATATTTTCAATATAGATTTGATTATTATTGCATGGCCTACATATAACAATAGTAAACCTAATATTTAGAATAACACTCTTCTTGTGAATAATTATTCTATAATTGAATTTTGCTAGTCCTATAGCAGAGTGGTCAGCGCTCTTATTCGTACTTGTTCATGGTAGTCGTGGCCACAAATCCTTGAATCCTTGAATCCATGAATATTTAAAAAAATCTAATGTATCTATCAATAACAACATTTTAGTTCCACAACCTTTTTAATTAAAATGTTTATTTAGAGGGCTATTATCTAAGCAATATTTAAGATAGTAAAAACAAAATTTTCGGTAGTTATTTCCACAATATATTTTTGATCAGGACCGTTTTCGCTCACCACGAGCACTATCAACTGATGATTGGTGATGCTCGTGATGAGCGAAACCGGCCCTGATCAAAAAATATATTGTGGAAATAAGTACAATAATTTGTTTTTATTATTTAAAATAGCATGCATTTCCATCAAGAAGTGACAGTTAAACACCTTAAAAGTGATCTAAACAATAGTCAAATTCATTCAGCCTTATTACGATGGGAAGTCTGCGAGCTTGAGCTTAAATTCGGCCAGTTCCATTTAATGATTAATTAGTTGGTTATGGATATAGGTTTGAAGGAATGAGTATCTGCGATATGTTAAATATCTGTTTATACATATGACCTTTAAAATGAGGCATGGTGAATTGATAATGTTAATTATCTCTTTTATCTGAAATTCATTTTTTTTTTTTTTTGATTTAAGAGGTTTTCACGGATCATTAAAAGTAGAATATTTTATAATTTATTTAGCAACGAGATATGGTAATCATAGTATGACATTTATTACAGGCTATATTATACTATTCTTAACTAATATGAATTTCTGACATCAACGTAGGCCACACACACACACACACTCTCTACACATGCACACCGCGCACATCGAGTAAATTAAATTGATATTGACATATGACGCACCATCTGTTAATTTATTGTGTATACTACGAAATTCTTTCATAAAATATTGGTCTTATTAAAATTTTATCACCGAAGACATAATATTCTTGCAAGAGATTTGTGCGGAAAAATCATTACAATACAAAATTTTGTAATAAAGAAAACGAAAAAAATGAAATCGTTTTATTTGGTAAATACAATATTGTGTTAGTATACTTTCGTAAACATTGACAGCCGTTGTCCTCTTCTAATGGGCGAATATTGACAAGTCATTTATTTTCTGTCACAAAAATATAAATAAATCTATTGTAATAGAACGGTTGACAAGAAATCTGAGCCATATTATTTTTGTTTGTTGTGAATATAAATATTTCGATTCAAAATGTAATCATGTACGAGATTGCAGTGTTACAATAAAAATGTAGCTGTAGAGACAAATATTTTTAGTGATCCATAGTGATAATCTATTTTAGATGCTTTTTTGATAGGGAAAATATAAACATATCCCTCGATTTTAACGAGATATATTCAATAAAATATTTAACTTAATAAAATACATATAAAACATTATTTCCACAATTTTATAATACTATCAAAACCGGTTATGCTCATCGCAATCATTGTCAACTGTTACTTTATTAATGAAGCAAGACCGATGATAAAAATTAGTAACCAATAATAAACAGATATACAGTTATTGTCTCAATTGCTAAGACAAGTTTTTTGTGTTATTGAAATATAATACCTTTCCAATAAGAAGTGACGGCTAACATTAGAAAAATGGTTCCACAAAATATTACATCGATACGTATAACGCTTTCGAAAATTAAAGAAAACCTAATTACAGCAAAAATAAATATTAAAAAAATATACAATATTTATAAATATACACGATTTATTTATATTTGATTCTATAAGGATGGTGAAAAATTAATTATGTAAGTTTTTAGTGATCTAATTTATGATATCGACTGAAGGTGCTTGATGGAACTTCAATATTAAATTTGAATTGTTGCAACTTTGTACGATTCCATGTGTCTTGTCACAAACGACACGGGTTTCGCCCTTCGGCATCTTCAGGTATTACATCGCACGGATGCAACAGAACTGACGTAAAATAAACAGTTAACATCGTATATATAATATATTAAAATCATTATTTACAGGAATCTACTTACCAATAGGCAAGCAAAAAAATGCAGTTGGAAAGAATGTAACAATAATAATTAGCTATAACAATTTCATTAACGATCTTGCTAATGAGTGGTCGTTATTGAAATGGGGTTTTCAACAAATTTAAATCAAGTAACATTAAACTATTGTCTTGTGTCTTCTTTTATTTAATCTATTTATTTAGTGCTCATTTATGAAAAGGCGACATATACGCTTCGTTTTCAAATATACCAACTTCTTAAAGAAAATGAAATATGTACAAAACATCTTTTATGTATGATACACAATCTTTTCTTACCAAAAGATTTAGTGAAAAATCAATATCTGTGGCATTACGCTTAAAACCAGTGGCGCATCCCAGGACACACAACAGGTGCGGTGAGAAGGAGAATTGAAATGTTTATCAAGGAGTAGCGAACTATGCACTTAGGAAACCCCAGGTACAATGTGGAAGCTAAATTTTTCGGATGGCAAAAAAGCCTTTAGATATATAATATATATATATATATATTTCATATTATATCTGTAATCTGTTTGAATCATAAATAAATAATTATCGATATCGAGCGAATTCCAATAAAATCATAATGTGATTCTCGCAATATTAAAAGAATTTTTGTAATACAGAATTAAAATATGAGGTTCTTTTTGTGACCGCTAAGACTCGGAGACCCGATAGCACGACACCTGAAATCTTTTTAATTAAAAAATGATAATATAAATAAATATTAGGAATTAATCCGCTGTTTGTATAAACATGTATGTGTTCAAAGATTGACAAAGCTAATTGGTTTGAATTGTTACAACTTTGTACGATTCCACATGTTTTGTCACTAACGAAACGTGAAAGAGCTGACTTCACGTCAGTTCTGTTGCATCCGTGTGATAGGATGCCTGAAGATGCTGAAAGGCGAAGCCCGGGTCGTTAGTGACAAAACATGTGGAATCGTACAAAGCTGTAACAATTCAAATTTGATATTGAAGTTTCATCAAGCACCTTGAGTCGATTTCATAAATTATAAAGATAACCGGTTTTGTAGTTTACCACTCTCCGCGTGGGAAACAAAATAGATATTACAATTATCAGTCGGTTTTTTCTTGACCGACTAAGATAGCTGCCGCGCAAATCGAGGGGACTAAATCAGTTTTTCGCTATTTTCCATCCCTAGAATATGTAGGGCATTATGGTATCAGTTACGTGACGGATTTTCCTTCTTACATTTTCGTCAATCAATACAGATTTATTTTTCCAGCCATGATGGCATTACTATGTTCTCTTTGTTGGCGAATAGTTTTCAAGTACAGTGGTGTACTTCTTTTTATATTAATATTCACCTCAATAAACTGGTAAGACAAACACAATATTTCACTACTCAAATAATAAACATCGAAATTCTCAAACTGTCACACTTGTGTGGATGAAAGGAACCGTGGGAGCTAACTTTGTGTTGGCAGATCTGAGAAGGCTATGGTATTTTACCGGTTAACTGCCGGCAGGTACATATATGGCGGTACCTAGCACGCAGCGAATTTTACGACAAAAATAAAACCTTCTAAACATATCGTTATTGAAAGTGTAATAAAGTTTATTTATAAAACTTACCAAATGAATGAAGAGCGCGCCAGTCGTGCAGTCATTTATCCAGTATCATAAAATTAATTGTTCATGGTGCAGGGTTGTCAAAATAACAAGGTCAAGGCTGTTAAAACGGCGCGTCTTAAGACGTAATTTTTGTATGGGCGGCGCTCCGTTCACAGAAAATTATGCGTCTTAAGAGGCTTTTGGCAGTTAACCGGTTAACCGGGGCGACTTGTGTGTAAACGCGAGGCAAAAATTGATCTTAACCTGACTGCTAACGAATCAACTGTTGACGACTGATTTTTCTCTGTTGATAGTTGATACTCAAAAATATATGAGTTAACAGTGGTTAACACCTTCCTGTATTCTCTAAATGTTGAGTTGATGCAATTCTTGATGTGTCCTGACAAACTCAATAAAATTGCTATTTTGGCTCACGTCGACGATAGTTCTGACGATGGTGTGAGCCGAAATAGCTATCAACTATAACTTTAAAATTTTGTAGAACTAAAATACATTGCTATTTTTTCACCGTGTATTAATAGAGTTCTACCAAGTAAACACCAATTCAATCAATGAATAAGATTGTTTTAAACCAATATCACTCAAATTTTTTTTGAAGTCTAGGTGTTGGCATATCCTTTAAACAACTCAGCAGGGAATGAGTTTGCAATATATATAAATAAAAAAAGTAAAAATAGAAGGCATGGACGTTTCGTATATTTTCAACATTTCCAGTATTGAATAGAGTTGAGTAATCTATTGAAGAGATTGGCAAATTAATGTTGACAATTGCAGGAAATTACTATCGGCTTTTGTGGGACTGTAAATTAATACAATATTAAATAAAAACCGATAGTTGTGTGGCCAAACACACCAGCACGCTTTTTTTATTAACTTTTTAACATAAAAGCTCATAACTATGATCCTGCATATTTTTAAGCCTTTAGTTTTTTTTTCAAAATTGTTGAGCATTATTGAGTTTTGAACACTTTATTTCAGACAAATGTACAGGCGTTGTCTTAAGATGAAATACTGTACAGATTATATAACACATTGAAGCTGTAAATACTGCGCTAAGTATGTCATGTCAATCACGAGAGTATGTTTCAAAAAATGTCATAATGAAGAGTTTAAAATCGGTTGACCACCGGTACGCTAAAATTATGGAATTGAGGTAAAAAGACGATGAAGACCTTTTAGTATTGTATATCGCAGTAAGGTGATAATTTTTTTTAATTTACTTTTTATAAAGGTTTTTTCAATGCCACAGGTGATAAAAAAAAATTTTCACCGAGAGTCAAAAAAAAAAAAATTATATAAAATCTTTCACTTTTTTTGCTCCGCCATTGGCGACTGTCCACGAGCAATGGAATTATATTGAAAGCCATTATGTAACTTTAAAATATCACAAAAGTATATCTATATTGTTAATATATCTGAAAAGATTACATAAAATGTATGCTTCATATTACATAAAATACATTTCGCTTATTTGAACGTGTTATTATGTGATCACGGTATGACGTCAAAGTACATATACTCTATGTTCTGGGAACCTATACCTGATATCGTATGTAGTTAACTTTGATGTGGTATGTGAGATTTTTTTAAAATTACATACAGTATAATCTCGATTATCCGGACTAATTGGGGATGAAGATAGTCCGGACAAGGAGAAATCCGGATAATCGATAAAAAATAATAATTGACAGGAAAAGACAAGTATATTCAGTATGAATTATTTTTATTTCTTTAGATAAATAAATAGCTTTAATATTAAATCATTTTTTTTTTTTGTTTTGAAAAAATCAATTATCGATTTTTGCTTAAATCTAGCTGATGCCAAATCGCGAAAATTGGCATGGCACACGTTCTTTACTAGTTTTGTGCTCTGGTACAGTATTTTCACGTCTTGATGCTAAAGATTTGTTAGGTAGTCGGGTAGTAGAAGCGTTGTAAAAGGGTAATAGAAGAGAAGAACAAACTTTCAATAGGTATAGAATTTGGACGATTATTAACCCATATTGTGCACAAGACTTGTTGGAACAAATTCATAAAAAAACAAATGCAGCGATCAAAATGTTAAGATTGCATTCCACCACGTACGTAAATAGTGGACGCAATTCGCCACGTGCATATTAGCAAATTTGTATTATTTTTGTTTATTTTGACAATTCCGGATAATCGAGGTTCTACTGTATTTTCAATTGAGATTTAAATGTAAGATAGCTTGTTATAGACTTACGTCAAGTGTGTACATTAAAACAAAAAAATATATATAATACTTATGTTATTTATTAAAAAAAAAACTGTAAGTGACCTCATATAAGGTACATCTCGCATACGTCCTATCCTTGGACAAGGTTACCGCAAAGTTTTTGACTAAAGTCAGCGACAAAGCTTTTATCTGCCCCAAAAACGCATTATTCTCTCTGTTACTGCTTATTTAATCCAAAATTGTTCACAAATAGAGACTTGTTACCGATAATTGATTCATAGAAAAAAGTGGAAAAGGTCATTGCTATCGCTTTAACTGGAGTTTTGGCACCATAGAAGTAGAAGAAGAAGAAGATGCGTTATCTATAAGCATTAAAAATGTTCCTGCGTTGTCCGGTTTCAAGAATTCGACATCCTGTTTCGCTTGATTAATTGTCACCGATTGATTCATGTACTTGTGGTGCAGTTTCTAATTAACTCAGTATTATATTGTTTGTGAATAGAATCATAATTGATTAACTCGTAGTTTACGATCGCTAATTCAATATTTGGTTTCGATACATTAATCACGGTTAGGATATTAAAATCGTATCGTGACTATAAAAAGCTCATATATAAGTAGTGCTATTGCGATGAAGATTATCAAGGGGTTATGAATCAACAAGTGGTATGGGTGCATTGCGTTTACACTGGCCGCGTGAAATTTCTCAACTTTTAGTTTTCTTAAGTACAGCAATTCCTTTGCGTTGTTGAATAGAAAATTGATACGAAAACATGAATAAATAACGGTGCTACGGTAAAATTCATGGAAGCGTTCTTTATTAATCTGCAATATTTTCATTTTCCGTATGGGTTAATAAAACTTCTTAGTACTATAATGAATAAATATATTATAATCATTCTGATGACAGATTTTTATTTGGAGTCAAATTTTACTATCAATTGGTTTGATTATTTATAATTAAATAATTGTAATATATTTTAGTTATATATTTTATTAGGTTTTAAGAAAAAGGTCGTGTTAAATGTTCGCGAGATCAAAATTCATGAGTTACGTGACCCTCGAGTTCCGTCAGGTTGACAATCGCTGCAAGTAAAAAAATACGCTTTTAATGAACGAGTCTCTGAAGGTATTTATTTTCCATAATACGTCTTAATACTGATTAAATGGACAGGAATACACGACTTTTTTTTATTATTGATTACTTTTTTAATACAGATTGGTTGAGTTTTTTAGTACCACTTAAAATTTTTGAAAGGGATTAAAAACTTTGCCAAGATCTTAAATCTTCATTTACCGACACTCAAGTGCGGTTTTCTATTTGCATTTATTGATAAGTGCAAAACAGCGAGAAAGTTATGGTAGGTAATAAATTCCGAGCGCATTTTAATAGGGGGGATCTATACATTTAATTTACCGGCTCGCTAGAAGTGATAGATGATGATTTATATATATTGATAAGCCATAGATAAATAAAATTTTGAGATACTGATATTATATCGACAATGAATAGTAGTTATCACGTTTATTGCAAGACATTCTTTAGTCCATTCATATAAACATCATTTTATCTTCTATATTAGCCATGTCCGTAGTTAAGTGATTAAGAATGTTTCTCTTAGTTGCTATACAGCTATAAACCAAAGACAGGTCGTTTCATAAATAGGTTCTACAATTGATTTCATTAGTTCACTTCTTTATGAAGTGTTTGTGGATATGTTAAATTGTGTGTGCGTTAGTATGTAAACATGTTTATGTAACTATAATGCGTGGTGTCCACGTGAATCGGTTGTACTGTGGACTGCTCAACTTTACAGCGACTGACGTCTGTCGTCTGTCGCTAACGATAGAAAAATAATACAATCCATAAAAAATGAAGAAGGCTTAAAGAGTTCTGATGCTAATGCGTCATAGATCTTAACGCTCCATCGATGAGATCTGTTTTATATAATGGGTGTCGTTGTCTCAATTCCTCTCTACCAATCTGATCCCAAAGGAAGGACACAGTGAAACCGATAAGAAGGTACTAGCATAAGTCTTTGATCCTTACTCTCTACATAACAGGTTGATTAAACTACTGAGTAAAAACAGTTCTCCTAAAAACACTCTTGAAGAGATAAACTCCATTAGACGTCAATTAGCTCGGCAATTAGAGTTTAGTTTTGGGATTCTAGCTCAAGAACAAAACCACTTGCTACTTAGATTTAGGTCCATTGTTATTGACTGTACCTAACGTAATATGCCGTATATTTTCTGGTTGCATGATTTTTTTCTGAGCGATCCACTTCTTAATACTTCTTAATATTCCTCACTAACTAACCATACGCATAATCATCTAGCCACTTAAATGAGGTGAAACTGTTCGGTTAGTATGTTGGCCTAAGCCACCGTTTGCTACATCCATCTAAGTTTATTTTGATATTTTTACAGCTATCTGGTGGTAGAGATTTGCTTCTCAAATATGAGTCAGTGGTTTCCCAAGAAAAATAATTGAGTTTTATGAAGCATATGCGATTCAACTGTTGTGAATTGTTTATTTTAATAAGAATCAGCCCTCGAATAATATTTTCAGTCAAAAAAAATATCAAAATTGTTGGCAAAGAAAAAATATTACATAATAGAATTTCTTTTTCATAAATGACATTCTATAGATTTCTCTGCTTTCAATTGAATAAAATGTCTTCGTTAATATTGCTTGGTTGAAAATATTGTCTCAACAATTATATATGGATTTTTTTTTCAATATTCATTGACATAAGCTTATTATTTGATTACATTTTACACGCTAAAAGAATTTTCGAAGACATTACTAATAAATGAAGCAGCGAACTACTTACTGTAAACCATTAGTGATTTGATGACGAAAAACACCTTTACTAGTGAATCAGCACGAGAAGCAAGATTTGATAATACATAGGTGAACGGAGAAGGGGGTTGGTAAACGAATCGGGGATATAAACCTTGAAAGTGGATGTTTGACATTTAAAAAGACAGTTGATGAATGCGCTGCTGCGCATATTTTTTCCAATGTTACGGATTACGAATTTATTGATAGAGAATACCCTTCTTGTATATTTTTTCTTTAATAAAAATATATTTAACTTTTATTTGGTCAACCTGTTTTTCCAGAGAGAATTAATAGTAGGTTATAAAAAGCAGTGTTACAATAGTCGTTCACTTTATTTCGTTCTTTAAATGCAAAAATTCGCAGGTAAAAATATTAGTGTACTATTCATTAAGTCTGCCGGCTTGAAATAAGAATATTAATTTATGTCTAGAACAATGTATGTTATTTTACGAGCCCCACCAAATATTTCTCACAATCCTCTAGTGCATAGGTTCCCAACCTTGGAGTCGCGAAGGGTTTTTTGGGGGGGTCGCCAACTTATTGAAAAATATTCACTTTTGCTTGGGTTTTGGATTGTATGGGGGATCGCGTGTCTCATGGATTTTATAAAAAGAGGTTGCCACTCGAAAAAGGCTGGGAATCTATGCTCTAGTGGCCCACGGACTACTGGCTTGCGATCCCTGATTAAATATATATGTATGATATAAAAAAAATGTTCAAGAAATATCAAAATCTTTAAAAGATCATTCATTGATGGAAATATTGAAAGGCACTGCCAAAAATCTTAATAGAATTAATATTACCCAAGATATAAGTCAGTAAAACGAATAATGTGATGTTTATCAATAGCGGTTACTGGCACTCGAAAATTGTTTTCGTTTCCACATGCCTCTCAAATCATCACAGCACGCTAAGTGCAATTTCCTAAGCAGATATAACCAACAGAAATATAGGACGATCATGAATGACTGGCCAATATCCGCTACATGTGAAATTTATATCTTGCGTATTTTGTATACATAGCCTAGTCATTCATAATGTATCTCCGTAAATTTGTGTTGATTTTAGGTTGATTTCGATAATCATAAAAATCGGAATAGTTTCCAATCAGGAGAGCTAAGTGATTTTATTTATAAAGTTGTATGCAGCTATATGCTGTCTCTTCCGGTATTAAAAATAACAGCGGTAATAATTTAAAAAAATCTGATCTCGACAAAAACTTTAATTTAAAAAGTCGCGCGAAAAAGCGAATTGTTTTAAAAAATAGCGATTTATCACTATAAAAGACTACAACAGATTATAAATGAAACAGATGTTAAATATTCATAAAATATGTCGTGTTTGAGACAATATGGCTTGTAATGTGTACTTATTTTACTATCCGATAAATCATATAGCATCGCATTTTTGGTAGAATCTATAACCTTATCATGAAATACACTAGCGGTAGGCAACTCAAAAAACGTTTTTTGGCAAACAAACAGTGTTGGGCACTTAACGTGCCTCTAAAATAAAACTAGTAAGGTCATCATATTCGAAGATAATTTTATTTGAGAACTGCAGTGATTGATCCACAAACACCCCACAAATTTGTCCACCAAAACATCATTGAAATACTAAGAAGAATTAATATATATATATGTATATATATTATCTACCGAAAATTTTAATAACTCGTCATTTCCAGGCGTGCCACCAAAAATCCTTTTACATACTACTTAGCGGCACGTACGGCATAGGTTGCGTACAGATGAAATATACCACTGAATGATGGCGTGAGCCGAAATAGCTATGAACTATATTTGTTGAAAATAATTTTGTAGAACTAAAATACATTGCTATTTTTTCACCGTGTTATACCACTGAAATTCAAATATAATCCTCTTACGTTACAAGCGTCGACATAATGAGACAGTAAAACTTTTAATCCAATAATACATTCTACATTAACAATCACGATAAAATATGATTTTTATCCAAAAGCCGTTAATTTTACCATTGTAGCATAGTGAAAATTTAAGGTGCTCTTTTTATCGGATGTATTTAGGGTTTGTAAAAGAATACATACCATAAAAATTGTCTTTTTTAAAAGTTGAATCCGAAACCTTCCGAGAATTAAATAATGAAACCTTTACGTAATAGCATAATGATATTTTGATGCAAAACATGCGAAATTAGTTGAATCGGAAATCACTATTACATACCCGGATATAGCTGTCACCGCAAAAATATTTCAAGTTCGACGAGTAAATAGTGATTTATCGAGAATTTGAAAACATCCACAATGACTCACATTTTATTTTATGAACTTGAAGCACTTCGCTGAGGTGGAATGGCTTGGAATAACTTAAAATAAATATTACAATATGCTATGAATTATGAACTAACATTTACATATGAAAGATTCTATAGAAAGCTATGAATAATAATGATAGAACACAATCAGTTTCAATATTGTAACTAAACGAAACCGGAAAGAAACTTTTAAAGTAAATATATATTTTATATATATATATATATATACACCCAGTCCTTTTTTTACGCGAATTCGATTATACGCGATTTTTTTGGATTGCACCGTTACATTATTTTACGCGTTTCAATCGTTTTTACGGGATTTTTTCCTCAAATTTGTTTTAAAGAAGAAATTTATATATGATGCTAGGCATGTACGTTTCATTATTTTTTTAAATAAAAAAACTATGTGTATTTTTAAAACTTAATTCATATAAGTGAAAAAAATATATTTTATGAGTCTCATTATATTTTATAAGCAATAAAGACATGAAATATATATTTTTTTTTTTGCACGAATTTTAAAGATCAAATTTTGGTTTTTCATACGTTTCTGTTACTATTTCACGCGATATTTAAATTTTTGGAACCAATTTATCAAATTATATTTAAGTTGCGATTTTTTTACGCGATTTTTTTTACGCTCCGTTTTCTGGAACCAATGTATCGCGTAAAAAAAGGACTAGGTGTATGTACCTAGTAAACTCATTACTAATTTTTAATGTACAGTTGAATAATATCATTTTTGCGCCAGAGTTCAAACGTTTTTAACAGGTTATATAAAATTAAGATAAATGATTTTTTTTTATATCAGCCTAAGTAGCAGCAGTTTTATTAACTGATACTAAAAATTTTACGTGGATTTGGTTCAAGATAAGTTTGATGCGTTCTGAAAGGACATATTTCACAAGTCAATTATTATAGGTGGTAATAAAAGAGTTTTCATACATGCTATTATATTTTTTTACTTACTATCAGATAAAATTATTGAGCATGGTTATTCTATAGATTATTAATGAATTCGAATACATACTTATAATTATACTCAAAGTTTAGTTTATGAAACTGTTTGTACTGAGATTTGAACATGAATGCACAGTGGAGAAGCGAAAAACTCTGACCACTCAGCTAAAGATCTCGACGTAGACTTCTATAAGATATAGTGGAAGCGATTACCTAACCCAAGGGTAGCCAACCCGCGGCCCACTGAGCGTTTACTTGTGGCCCACAAAACCCATTTTTTCTTTTAGTGTATAAATGGAACATTGTGAAATGTGTTGTGATTAACAGTTACATGAGAATTTAATCAGGTTGGTTTAGAAGAGTTTTACAAAACATATTTGGACAAGGAGAAATATCCTGCATTTTACGAAAATGCTCTGTCGATGATTTCGCTAGTGGAAACACTTACACGTGTGAACAGCTTTTTAGTCGAATGAAGCATATTAAATCTCAAATGAGAACACGAGTTACTAATGAGCACATGGAAATCTGACAACATCAATCATTATCAACATTGGTGCACTTAGTTCCCACAAACAAAATCAGACGTCTTACTAAAATTTATTATATTTTGTTTATTTATTATTATTTCTTTCATATTGTCTAATTCTCATGTAATAAATATGTTGAATTCTGATTTTTGTTATATCTTCTTACAAAAACACTATATTTTTAATTTGCTTTGAATAATAAAAGAAATTTTGTAGTACGGCCAGGTAGGAAATCCCATTTCTAAAATCTGGCTCGGCTGCTAAAAAGGTTGGCCACTCATGATCTAACCACTGCGTTAGGCCTGTTATTAGGTCCTTTTTCTGCTCTAAAATAGGATAAGTAACTATCGACCAGTTTAAATTGAGAGTAAAGATGGTCAAAAATATATTGTTGTTGAGTTTCGTTATGAAATGTTTTTCTTTTAAATATATAATAAAACATCGATTCGTGATAGAAATATATTTTCTTGATTAAACAACTCCAGGAAGTGGATTGTAATATAAAATCTGACAGAAAAATCAAATATGAATGCTTCCGGATAGACCATGTTTCGTTCGTTGTAAAACGGCAACGAAAGAAGACATTACAAACCGAAGTATAGTGTCAAGTCTAATTATAGTTTATTAATAAGTCGATTATGAAAAGTCTTACCCGAGGCAAACAAACTAATCCAAGGCTGGAGAACTATGGCAGCCTTTGAGATAGATATAACACAACACGTCATGAAAATTGGTGGAGATATTATACTTACGCAATGCTTACGCATTGGGTATTATTACATGTAATTGGATTACTTTTCGTGAAACGTTGCGTTTTTTGAAGGGTACATCGAAATTGGAAATATCCAAGAAAATCAATCACTTTCGGGTGAAACCACACGCTAAGTTTTACCGTGCGAATATAACCATATGTAACGATAAAGTCAAACAATATTTCGTCGGCGATCGAAAAAAATGGTACAGACTAAATGCTCCTGTAACACACTGTTATACATGAGATTTACGAAGACAGAATAGTGTCTTTATAACCACGATTATTCTCTTTATAATACTTGCATGTAACATATAATTTAAGATATCTACTGAAGGTGTTTTTCCATATGTTTTGTTATTCACGACCCGTGTTTATATATGGTCAATAGGATTGACTGATATAGCTTATGAGCTTAATTTATGTGTGAAATATTTAATAATCATTTTTATCACTACTGATTTGATCATTATGACAGTTCAAATTTGGTAAAAATAATATTTTAACCGATTCAGCTTAATGAATCTGTGACGAGAGTTTTTTCACATTAATTAACTCCCATTAAAATATAATTAGGTATTCAAAAGTAAGAGATACCTTCTTATTTTTAATTGAGGGTTAATGCTAAAAACATTTCCTGAATAAAGTTTACCGTTAAACTTTTCCTAACATAATTTTTTTCTCTCTCTCTCTCTCTTTATCTCTGAAAAGTCTTACGACACTTACAACAGGTTCTAGCTTAGCATCTTTTGTTGAACATTTTGAGATGGGTGTCTACATTCTTCACACTGGAGGCGGATCTATTTTTGAAAATAAAAGAGCAAATTAATCTTTTAATCGTTAAAAGCTTTTTATAATTCATTTATTGAACTCACGGGGTCAAAAATTGATGGTTGGGATGTCTGAACATTCCCTTCCCCACATTCGATCTTAGAAACGGGATGCAGTGAGAGTGATAAGCTGGCCGCTAGTTTTATACTACTCATATCCTGTCTATTTCTTGTCTCAATAAAAAAATGAGAAATTGAACAGCTGACTGACAGACAGTTATCTTAGAAAGACTTATGTTGTGAAATATTCATTAAGAAGCAATGTATTCCACATTAATAATAAAAACTGACAAAAATAAGCCAAAAAAAATCTTGACTTCTCAAGTCATTTAAACCAATGCGTTTCATACAGGTGAGTTAATGAATTTATTTTTTCTACGACAGGATATCCTAAAGCTATTGATGTAGATATGCGGCAACATTTGAGATAATATTTTCGTTCTTTCAAAAGAAAACACCAGCGGCCGCCTCAGGGATATTGTTTCTTTGATCTTTTCATGACTTGGCCATTATGAAAACCCCAATTAGTTCTTTAAAAGTCAGACTTGTGCATATTGTCTGGTATAGTTCAATCGGCACATAAAATATGAATAAAACGGTGTAGGATTTATCTGTTTTTTGTCTGAAAGTCTTGCAAATCAAAAAGAGTTATAATTTATATTCAGTTTACCGAGAACATTACGTCGTTACTGTGAAAATTTTCGATTCATTGAATTAAGACTTATTGAATGTAATATTTATGTATGATAATGTGGATTTAATTTTTTTATGCTTTTGATAAGTATTAATTTTCTTTTGTCTGTCTGGCGTAGAGTAAACAACTACCTACATTTTTATTTGGCAGCCTTTTTCTCAAGCTTGAATTGTCTGATTAATGAATTCATCGATTGATTTTTGTAATCGGTTTTTGAATTTGTCTGGTGTCTGTCTTTAATATCGACCATCCGATCCTAAAAAAGGGTCGAATCGAGGGCGATTAGCGAAGCGTTATTATTTACCTACACCCACACTTTTTTTTTGTTGATTACCTTGTCTGAAAAGGAGTGGCTGAGGATATGAATAAAAGACAATTATCGTAAAAAAAATGTCCAAATAAAAAAAAAAATACTTCATATAGAAAGCGAATATGCTTCAAAACGTTTTTGGTATTACGCGATGAAAAAAATAGCAATGTATTTTAGTTCTACAAAATTCTGTAGAACTAAAATACGTTGCTATTTTTTTCACTGTGTCATAATGGAGTTCTACCAAGTGAATGCGAATTCAATCAATAAAGTTTTTGGTATTGTTAAAAAATGTAATGCCTTCATCTCAGAATATTGTTTAATATTTATTAATTAAAGCCAGGAATAATCGCTTCTTCCCTGCGAATTAATATATAATAAAAATATTAGTACGTTATGTTTATGAAAACATTAGTTTTTATTACAGGTCTCTTTTATGGTTATTTGTGAATTCTTTCCGTACCAAACGAATACCATTGAACTGTCCCGAAATATATTTCATGTTTTGTGTATTTCACTAATTCTTTAAAATATTTTTTAATCTTTACGTATAGTTTACCAACATTAATAGAAAAATATTTTTTTTCATTAGGATAAACTTATAAATTTGAGATAACTTTATAAAAAAAAAACAATTATGAATTACAATTATCTGGAAAATATAATAACATTCCAATTATGCAAGATTTATCGTTTTATGGGAGTAAAATTTGTTATAGTAAAAACAGCAATAAATTTTGATAGTATTTATTTAAATACTTTGAGAAATGTCTAAAATATATAACAGCAATATTTTATATTGAATTAAATATCCGGCGAAAAAAAGAGGAACAATGTTTACATGTTAATAATGAATATATCAGTTGCGTATTTTAAGATGCTTTTTAAAAAGATCTGTCCATTTTATTCAAAATTTCATAAAAAAGGTTGTCAAAACTATTTTTTTATCGATTATTTTGACAGTCAAAAACTTTCGTTTACTCACTTCGAAGCGCCATGAAAGATGTCCCTTTACTTCCATTAAAAGGTGGATCATCCCTCAACGCCATGGGGTGGCTAGGATCTCTGAGTGGTGGTTGAGGATCCCATAAAAATACATAGTACAACGACAGAAGAATTGCAGCCATCGATACGGATAAAACGTATGCCATCACAGTCATAACTCGGACACATTTGCTCGCACTCTTGGCATCAGCGAGCTCCTTGGCATGCGACGAGAAGACATCTTCGCCTCCTTCTTCAGGGGAACCGTGTTGACTGTCGTTCGGTGTTTTTGTTGGAGACAGAATCCCTGAACTTCCACTCATAATAACAATACAAATACAAACTTTCACACAAAAAATATAATATATATATTATTAAACTATGATACTGACATTTTTTTAGAAAAACTCACAATTGAATACTTTTTATTGTTTATTTAAACATGACTTATTGAAAAAGATTTATCACTTTTTAATTATCAATAACTGTTATAGAATGAGATTAATACTTGCTAATCAATGTTGCCACTGTTATCTGTTGATGTTTAGTTTTCACATGTCTCTGATTGTTAATTTTAATCACGTTAAGTTTAACTTATTAAACCGTGCGCCGCGAAAAGAGTGTCGTAAGGTTTCATATAAAATGTGTGAATTACATACCGCGAGGCTTTAGAAATACGATACGAAAAATGCTTTTCAGCGTTTCGGGAAAAACGAAAGCTTTCGGAAAATGTTCGAAACGAATTTGCCGCGCGATGCGGTCGTCGTGTTTGACTTTTCACGACGCTTCCAGCGCAGCATTCAAAGACGTCTGAAGGAATGCCACGAAAACCAAAGACAGAAACGGCCGGCGGATACATAATTATCTACTCTATATATGTATATGTATATATATATTTAAGAAGTATGAGTGCATAATTCTACAACAATTTCATATAATATGAGTTTCATGATTTTTTACGTTAACTTATATTATATAAGAATTCGTTATCTTAGTCGACAGGAAATATAGACTTGGAATGTTTCGTAATAATAACCAACACACTTAGCAATTATTTATTTGTATCCAGAACACTAGAAAAGATAATATATGTGATTGTCAGAGTTATTAGCGTATAAAAGAATTTTTAGCGACTTTGTGAACAAAGTTACATTGAAATATGAAATTTAAACGTTAACTTTGAATTTTTTTACGCATTTTCAAGTACAACGTTTATCACACATATCTTTTGAAAACAATACCGAGTATTTAACATAGTACAGTGGTTTGTATCTTTGGCGTCGGTTCCGGTATTTACGGGCAATATGTAGTTTTTCTTCATATTAATATTATATTATATAAAGCCACATCAATTGCGGAAAGTTTTTAAAAAACTTTTTATCAAAAATTTATTAGCTTGTATTGTTTATACGATTATCATTTACAAAATCGAATGCCATTATAACCAAATCAGTAGTTATTAAAACTATTTTAGATATACAGCTTATAGTCTCGTATATAAGCGATTCAAACCGTTCACGGTATAGAGTGCCTGAAGATGCCGAGAGGCGAAGCCATCGAAAAATGTACACAACTTTCATTAATTCGAATTTGATATTGAAATTCCACTAAACGCCTACAGTCGATATCGTAATTGATCAATTAAGGAAATCTGTCACTAGATTGTAATAGAATAAAATATTTTTTCGATCAATATATGGAATTGTTTATAAATACATTGGCTACCTATGTTTTGTTTTATATGTACGTAAAGCGACAGTTATTAACAATACACAAGAGTAATCTTGTAGATAACTCTTTTGTCATTCAGTTGAGCTATTCTATTTAGAGTCTATATTCTTCATAGCGAGAACGGAGACGGCTTATAAACACCTTTTAAGTCCATAAAAGAGATCAGTATAATGAAAATGAAAGAAGTCATGTCTAATTTCAATATCTCTTTTGATTAAAACCCACAGATACAATATAATTTTAATAATGATTTACTAAAATTGTGAAAATGAACAAAATTATCATCGCAATTATTTAAAATTTAGCTCAATTTGAAAACTACTCTATATTGTTTGATTGATAACAATCCATAGCTAGGTATTATTTCATTATGATTAAATATAACCTATAATTGTTCAATGTTTAGTGTTAATTTTGTATATGTTAGCTAAAGAAACGCTGGAAAAATATTTGTTTTTAATATTCATTCATTCTTTAAAAACTGTCTGTAATGTATTAAAGTATTAGTTAAACCATAAACAACAGATAATTTTCGGACTAATGATATCTTTCTTAGTACAAATAATTCGACCGTATCATATTTGATTTAATTTCATTTACAAATAAAGTATTATTTTGTTGGAACTTTGTCTTGAAAGAAAATACCTTCGTTATTATTATTGTGGGTCTTAGAAGCCAATTTATTTTAAAATATACAATAAAGTAACCCCAATTTCTCAAAATCGAAGATCGATGAAAAGGCTGGCGATATTTTTTTAATTGACCATAAGCACATACTGAATGTAAATAGCCCCTAAACATGGAAATAATTTAATATTTTTAAAAACATATTATCAAAAAAAAAAAGAAACAGTCGCCTGATCATTCGAAAAACGTTTTTAGTTGTTTATTTGAGAGTGAGATTACTTTTTGCAAAAATTTCGAGACTATATTTGTTTCAGAACTATACTTATTTTTTCCGTTTCAAATAATTATTCCAAAATTGTAAAATGATTCCAGCATTCATTATTGAAAAAGAGAAGAAACAAATAATTTTTGTCGCCTTGTTATTAAAATGACACGCAATTGTGAAGAACGTCACTGAACGTTTTTGGTCATATACATTACGTTACGAAACTTTCTCAGTAATCGATCTTACATTAATTAATTAATTTTGAAAAATTGTTTGTTTTGTGATAGTGTTTTCCGAAAGAAAACAAGTCATCGGTCGATATAGTACCTTCATATATTCGTATCTTTTAAAAAATATATACGATAACTGACAGGTCAATCTTCTTTTTAGAGATACGGTTTCGTTAATTGCATGCTTATGATCAAAAAGAACTACCTTTCAAAATGTTGAAGAAGAAAGTTGAGAGTTTCATGGGGAAATAGACACATTCACTTAACCACTCCTAGTATATTTTTTCGTTATTTTCACTAAATGAAACAATGTTTTTTCATATTTGAATTGGTTGAGTTCAGTTCTGTTGCATTCGTGTGATAGAATGCCTGAAGATACCAAAAGGCGAAACCCAGGTCATTAGTGAAAAAAAATGTGGAGTCATACAAAGTTGTAACAATTCAAATTTATATTGAAATTCAATCAAGCACCTTCAGTCGATATCATAATTTTATAAATATATTATAATTTTTTTTTCAAAACAGTCAAGTCAAAAATAAAAGATTTTTCGATAAGTAGTCTTGTTCACACATTGTTTATTAATTGCCCTTTTGAATTTCGTTACAGGAAGCCTAAGTTTAAGAATCATTACGTTAGTTTAATCTTGAGCATTGACGACGTTGAAAAGTGCAGAAAAACAACAATTATGATTTTTATTTCTTGCGGCAATCAAGGTTTATACCACTCCCGTTTCATTTATAGAAGCAATTCAATTTATAACATAACGTAAATTTACTGTAGTAAATTTTCTTCTTTTTAAGTTATCTTGTAGATGGAGAACGATTCTCGAATGATCCTTTAATAAATTATCTATGTGAATATATAGTACACGATTCGCAACGACGTTACCTTTAAACAACGGCTTTCAACTTGGGAGACGTCAAAAATTTTATAAAACTTTCACACCATGATATCAACAAATAAAAAATATTTATATGGTTACGTAGTTTGTAGTATTGTTGTTTTCAGTATTTATTTCAGTAAGTTTTTACTATTTTATCTGTGCAATACAAAAGTATATCAATTAAACATTGAAAGATTAAGAAGCGCGGATATTTTTTCCCTTGAAACCGCTACCTTAAACCCATTGCGATGTTTACAACAGTAAAGCATGTATTTATATTTTGATGAATGAATAATTTGATATTTAGTATTTTCTAATTTAATTCTTCGTTGAACATATAAGCCCCTCACAAAAGTAATGTTTGCCTAATAAAAATGCAATATCCTGAAGATCATATATCAATATTTCAATTAAAACTTTATATGGGTACCAACGAAGAGAATGAATGTAATGTGGATACTGCAAGCTTTTTTTGTAAATAATACAGAGGTGCACTCGGTGTAACGAACTATTTTTTTCAGCACAATGTTGGTGGATAATTTCAACTAATTAAACTATCTAGCGAGTAATTTTAGCAGAAAAGTTTTACGATATTTTCTCGGGAACTTTATCGCATTTTTCAGACAATAATACATTTTAAAATTGACAATTTATCTTAGATTAAAACGTAAAATCGACTTTTGAAGCTATATACCGAAGAGATGACAACAGAGTGTTGAAATAACTGAAAATTTTTTGTATATATAAATATATTAACAAATCAATTCCTATTTAAGTTTGTGTAACTTTAATAATAAAAAAAAACTAGATGCATTCCGTGCTATTCCGGGATATAAAAATAAAATATATTTCAGGGCAAATGTAATTATTGTTAGCTTAATACGTTTATATACATTAATACTACGATCAAATAATTAACCAAAAATTTCAATATTCGAATTTCAAAAAAAAGTCTGATATTTTAAATGAAATCCCTGGTAAAGGCAGTATGTTATGCTGTTAAAACTGTGATGATTATTTTCAAGATTTTAGCATATTGTGCAATATTAAAAACTATGTAACCGGCGGGGATGCGGTCCTTTGCGAAAAGATCCCGATTGGCGATTAAAATATTAAGCAAAAGCACCGCACGCTATGGGAAACCCCAATGGATAATCTTTACAGAGATATCAAGTTGCTTTATAAACAATTTACATTGAAATTGTTACGAATAACACCATTTCACGTTCGACTGGGTCGAGATAGCTATCGGTTACCGATGAGTTCGCGATGGCGCGATCTGCGAAATGCTGTCTAAACATCTGCTTTGTGAAACGAAAATACAATGGCGTCGATATTCTTCTCGCATTATGGTTTGCGGATTATCCGATAATTTATCTTCAACTGAATAACATTTTAAGCATACATCTTTTTATCGAATGTGTGTAATGAAATCATTGTGAATAATATTTAATTCATGTATTACCCAAGAAATGAGGAGTACATTTACTATACAATTAATTTATGTTGGAAGAGGCTGATATTTATTTATATATTAAACCATAAACAACGATTAAGGATCATAAATTGATAATAATTGAACATAATTGATTGATAAATTACATTTTAGTTTTCAATTTCAAAAACACATGTTTCTTCATAAAAATTGAATTAAATGTAAAACAAAATAAAAGTCAAGCTTATATATCAATATTAGATGAAATGTGCATTTTTTGGGCACAAGTTTTCGGCGTCATGTTTTGAAATCTCCTTAATTGATACAAATTTTGTGTTTGACGAATCACATCCATGATAAATCAAAACAGGGCAAAAATTAAACACATGATATTTTTACTGTATCTATTATATTCATGAACAAATTCACATAAAACAAAATATAGAAGAAATATGAACTATAAAGATTATAAAAATAATTTTAATATATAATATTTTATATTATGTGACTAATGCGCATTCAAATTGTTTCAGGTTTCCCATTAAATTTCTTGCATTACATAATTTCAATTGATGTATATTTAAATTAAATTAATTATGAAAATATGTATCGAAGTACTTATCGCAAGTTTTATAAAAATTTTATGTTACGAGGACATCCCGATGCGCATTTAACTTGCTTAAAATATACACTATGGTTAACCGTAAAAAATAATATATTTTAACAATGTTCATTGTTTCAGAAAAATTAAAAGTGGATATATTATAGCGGTGGCTAATCAAAATAAGTAATATCCTGGGACATTTTCATGTAGCACTACACCGGTGACTACGACGTACATTTCAGCCGTCTAAGAATATGAATTTATTTATTATAAAAGCGTAGTACCTTAATTATTACTGTGTATGATTTGTAAGTAATATTTAAAGGTTTGTACTTGATTTAAAAAGCAATTAATATGAACTTTAGTTATGACTGATTACAAATAAAGTATTTATACAAAATATATTAGCTTCAAGTCGATATTTTATATAATGATGTTGGGAAAACAAACCGGAGTCGTAACTCCAAACTGAATACACATTAGACTCTTGATAGGATTATTATAAATTAAATTGTTCAGTTCAATTAAACCACTAAGGAATGAAATATACATATTTTACGGAACACCACTGGAAAGCTTAATGATTTAAATCTATGATTAAAATATTTTTATTCATTGTTGGCATTTTGTCCAATCATTAAAAACGAGGGGGCAAGACCACGCCTCAGTATGGGTGTACTCAAATTATAGTATGGTTCTTTCGACTACTCCACCTCATTGTTTACTTCCTCTGAAGTCATCACTTACCTCCAAAATAACATCATGAGATGGTCATTAGTGGTCTTCCAGGGTAACAGAATCCATCCAGCGTAACGTCAAGAAAGACAGAAGTCAGCTTCTTCTGGGGTAACAAAAGTAAATTTCCATATCAAATCAAATGAAGCTTTTTTATTTTGGTTGTCATCGCAAGTATGTGTTATGAAATAAAGCCTTATTTGTTTTTTAATGAATACTTTATATCATATGTTAATTTTATTTACTCTGACACTTTTAAACATTCTGACTTCGTATTTCTTCGGGGCTTCATTTGTTCAAATAAATTCAATTGCTTCATTTTTCCTACTAACTAACCTTTTTCTACGCACATTATTACGACATATTCTATTTTTAAATAATTTCTGTCAAACGTAATACACCGATGAAACAGAATGCTTAAATAGGTGAGAATGAAAATGTAAGTGTATTACACCAAATAAAAAATATGGCCAATTTATAATAATTACAACACGATAATCACGACTCCGTAATTTTATTACCTACTTTACCATGTGTAAACATTAGCCATCGAAATCGTGTATCTACTATTAAAGTTTGTTTTATTGAATAGTTTTATGTATTAAATCTGATATTTACGAATTTTCTTAAGGAAATAATGTTGTCAGTTGATTCACATAAATTTTCTATACATCGCAAAGACATTTTCAAATGTACAATTTTTCTCAAGGGTACGGTCTTCAAAAACTTCAATTGAAGAGCTTTGACGACTCTCATTGATTAATTGGGTCTATTTTTTTTAACAGATTTACGGCAATAGTATAACACCCATGCATTTGATAAAATATTATGAATATATTAATGCGATTCGTTGGATTAATCCGGACCAAAAACGTTACCAATTGGTCACAGCGGTGGATAATGTCATGATATGAACTTGCCACTCGGAAATACGTTAGCGATTATCTTATTATGTAATTTTCCCATTTAAATACAACTCAGTTTTTCAGTCGCAATATTGTCCAAATGCAGTAACCAATTATTGTACTTTTTGCCACAACAATAGCATCTGCTAGTTAAATTAGGCTATTTTCTACAGTTGTTAGGATTACGAATTGTATAGATTGTTAAGTACTTGTCTAATCTGATATACCGGTGCATTATTCAACAATATATCGGTCAAATAAATATTTAATGACATTTTTATAAGTTTTGTAGGGTAAGCATTCGTTATAACTCAAAATGATTATTTAGGAAGGAGTTATTTACTCAAAGCAAAAATAAGAAAACGATAATTTTATAATGGTTCACCGATGGTTAGACATATTATATAATGAACGAAACCTTGTTGTTTTATTTTTTTATTTTAGTATAAAGTTTAAAATAACGTTCAAGAGTTTGGCCGATACTAAAAATTCAAATATGAAATAGTATTTATGATTATTTAACAATTTTCACAAATACATAACTTGTGTGTTATAAATGTTTTTTTGTTATTGCAATTTTTGTTTGAACTTCAAAGATCTTTTCCCGTTTGTGAAAATCTAACACTTATAGTTGCCCTTCATTATTCGTACATTAATTACTTCGTGATGAAAGCAGATGACTCGTAATTCGTTTAATTGTAATCTGAATATCTACAAATCTAGAAATTCACAACGATTCTAATTCTACAAAAGAGATTGCGTCGCTTGAAATCGTTTGGTCAGAAGCAATGCATGTCTACGTCTTTTGGCGCTTGCGTTATGGAAAAAAAAACATTAATATCATACCAATGAAAATATAACGACACGATGAAACAATTAATATTCTTTGCGAAAAAATAATCTTATAGAATGTTAACCCTACTCACTTTGTTTTGTGTATCCAAAATACATCATTCAGAAGATCCTTCTGGCGAAAAATCTATGCCGCCAAATTGTGGGTGCAGTGTGGCGAAATTTGTGTTGTGATCCATTCACAAAGAGGCGGTCCTTTGTGTAATCTGATATCGCGGGGGGCGCGTGGATACTATACCCTGCTAAATTACATGCCTCAAAGGATAAAGTCACTTCTAGTATTTGCAACGAAACAATGTGAACGTACTATAATCGTATACTTTCTTTTTTAATCAGATATGTAAGATGAATAAGAAATAATATTTGACTTAGATGTAGTTTCAATATCTCTCAAAAAATGCCGTGCGAGATTGCCACCATTCTAACAACGTCTAACAGCATTCTGAAGCATGTTTCGCTGTTGCCACAGCCTTATTGTTTTACATATTGAAGGATTCCGAAGAGTTGGATATAAAATATTTGATATTTAAAAGTTTTTATATTTGATATTTTTATTTTGTCACTGTATTCAGATAGTTAAGTGGTATGCAAATTTTTATAACGGTTAAAAAAGGTTTCTAATAGACAATCTCAAATTATAAAAGTTTTTAGAGTAGAAGTATGACATAAGACTAACAACAGCAAATTAAGTTCGACGAAAACATTATTGGTCCTCATAACGACAATATTTACCAATTAAAAATGACCGTCGTTAATTTATTACTATATTACGGCTTATTTTAGTAAAATGATTATTTTTAAATATCACTGTTTTCCCATTAACAATAATGGCAGGCTATTTCGTTTGTCAATCGCTTCAATTTATTGTTTATCATATTTTAAATCTACAGTAACTTAATTTATTTTCTTGTATATAAGATAATGTAATTGAAGCTTCAATAAGTAAGTAATTAAAATATCATATGCAAATGATTTTACTTAAAATTTCTGCTGAGCGTGTCATTTTATTTAAGCATTTTTTATATGGGGAATAAAATCCGTTGTAGGGAAGGCGCTTTTTAATAATACCTCTACTCTGGTATTATGAAACAAAACGCAGATTCAGTTTTAAATTCAATTTAGCCGAACAAATTTGACTGGTTAACTGACTGACCGACACACAAGTTTTGGAAAACATCTTGCGTATCATTGAATCGGAATAATTTTTTGACGAACATATACAGACAAAGGCGTGCTGGTAAGAGTCATCAAGGATAAACTATAATTCAAACTCAGAACCTTCATTTTATGACAACAATTCAAACCGTTGTATATGAAGTGAATACACTATATGGTAATTAAAATAGCACTCATATACGAAACAGCGTTGTGCATGTTTAATTGGTTTATTTTACGAGAAATATTTATCATTTTCGTGAAAATTTTATCATACAAAACTGTGATGTGTGTGTGTGATATGTTATGGATAAAGTAGAATATTTGTTTTATTAAGCGTAGATAAATAACGCCTTTGCAATATGTAGTTTTAATAGTACCCTTATCATCATATATCTTCAGAAATAATTACAGTAAGTAAGTTCGCATATTCTCTATAGTTTTCAAAATATTTGGCCTAAATACAATGGCAGTTGAATAAAAACTAGTACCGATCATGTAAAAAATGTGAATTAAAAATTATGTTTGATATAAAAAATATATTATTCTTCCAGTGAGATTGAATGCTGACCAATAAATTGAAAATTTATGTAAACTTTTAGGGTTGAAACTAAAAAAATGACTACAAATCATTATCATAAAAATAGCGCAGTTCTTTTATAAACCAGATAAATATGAAATAGCACAATGAATAGTGTTTAATAATAATTATGGTAAAAAATGAATTCATTTCATTGATTTTATTCTTATCGGTATAAATTAAATAATAAAGAAATCTTCTGATTTTTTCCCTATAAATATCTTTCTTCGATATTATGTAATACATATTTTTGTTTACATCATATATTGAGCTTTTTAGTGGTAATTATAATTAATTAGTGATTTTCCTCAATTATTGCAATCTTTAATTAGTGATTTTCCTCGATTACAATCTTTTTGTTTGGAGTTACCGGAGTACTTCCAAGTATTCGAATTTATGTAGGTTTTGAAGTATTATGGACAGGTTAAGAAAACTTGTATTTTATTCATGAAAAAACATATTTCTAAGTTAACAATTCACTCTTGATACAATACGAAGCACTATTATCATATATGTTGAACGTATATACAGTTTTTATTATTTTATAAATCCTTTACTTACATTTGTTTATTACACGGAACGCCATTGCATGTGTAGCTCCATTTATAATATTAATTCATGCATGTCGTAATTCTCAACAATACCCTCTTCATCCCAATCTTATTTTGATACAATCTTTATTATGTAATTGGTGTTCCCGAAATGCGTGTAATAGGAGTGGGGATATGGCACCCCTACTAGTGAATATATATAGTGGATTCGCCAATCACTTTCACAGTATTTTTATATTAGGGGTTGGCTATTATTCATGCAAATGTTTATAGATAAATTGAAGAGTTCATAGTTAAGAACGAGAAATATAAGTCCCATTTTTGGTGAAGTTCGTACAGTGACGGAAAGTTTCGAAATCTGTTCAGTTAATATAAATAAATAAGTGTGTAGATAAATCAGTTATCATGAATGAAATGATAAAAGAAGAGGTTTGTTTAATACAATATGTATAACTTTTCAAGTAATGTTTCTCTTTCAATACACAATCAGTAGTGTATTCTTCAATTATTATAAGATTCCACATATCCACATTTTTTGTCATTTACGACCCGGGATTCGAATTACGGCAACTTCCGGCATTCTATCACACGGATGCAACAAAACTTACACAAAATACACAATTAGCATCGGTTATCTAGAAGAGGGATTAATTAAAAAGAAAAAACACAGACCATTAGGCTAGGATCCAAATATATAACTGAAATAAATTAAAAATTTCATCGGTCGGCGAATGTCAAGGTATTTTTATTTCATCTTAAATTAGTTTCGTCTTTCGATATTTCATTGCACATTGCATCATTGCACTACAATTTAAAAATGCCAGACTCGTTTTTAAATAGCTAGTATATTATTAAAAAGTGTTAAAACAATATAACATTATTCTGATATCTAGTACAACGAAAAGAAACTTCAAAACTTCAGGAAAAAGTCAAACCATACCGTTTTTTGGATATTATAGTGAATAACATTACAGTTGATAGTTAAGTGATACCATACATAGATTATTTAGATTTCCGATCAAAATTATTTTCTTTTCATGTTTATATTGTCTCCTAGCGAAAACCTCTTTTTTTTACCAAAAGCAATCGCCCAGCCTTGACCAACGTTGTGTAAATTCGTAACTGAAGGAAACGGCTACAGTTTTGAGTACCGCAGAAAGAAAAATATTCAATTATTTAATTGTACCTACTTAATCTATTTTTTTTTTGTTATTTATAGATAAATGTGAATGGCGTATGCAATTTCAGCATAGATCACATACTTAACCGTGCTGGACAAAAAACCTGCTCATCTTTTCAAAGGAAGGAGTCTTTATCTCCAGAAAATTTTAATATTGGTCTACCCTCAAATTCCCACGAATATCCAATGTCTTTCTACGATGAGCCGTCTCGTCAATACACGTTTCAATGGCTTAACTGTTCACGATATCATCCGCCAAAACTTCCAAGTAAGATTTTGAACAATAATTAAACTAAATATAATATATATAATATTTTATACAAGCGTGTCCCAAATAGAAGCGATTTAGGAGTGGCCGTTGCTTTGTGGTACGTCCGATATTTATCAAAGCAACATTAAATTAAACATCGGAGTTTTCATTCATTCAATAAACATTAATGAGTGATTTTAAAAATCAATCTAATAACATTATACTACGCATGCTGTGAATTACATTTAAATTCTTATAGTGGCACTATAATACCTGGAACCCATTTTATTACAAGTGGCCCTAAAAGTGATTCTGGACTGGAGCTGCATTACGTTAGAATTAGGGATTCCAGCTCGGATATCCGGATATATCCAGCCTTTTTTTTAACTATTTGATATCCGGATATTTGGGGAAATATCCGGATAGTATTCGTTATAATTTTTAATGAAATATTTTACATTATATTTTCGATACCCAAATAAATATGAGGCCATTTCTTTAGCACAAAGTATTATTAAGAGAATTCACCCAAATTTGTTATCTAGTAATGATAAAATCTCTCAGGACTCTGATTTAGAAATAAAACCTCTCTCTTTTTCGACTTCCGAATTGCAACATGAAATGTGTAATTCTATTTTATTTTTCGCGGAAACTGGCGACAATAAAAATAATCTGAAAAAAGATTTTAAATACTCAATCTAAAATCAATATAAAAAAATGGCCGAAAAGCTGGACGTGCTGTTTAAAACACTTTTAACAATTAAAATCAACATCAACAGCAACGGAACGAGTATTCTCAACACCAGGACAAATTAAAACAAAATTAAGATTAAATTTGAAGTATGATACATTTAATGCTCTCTTATTTTTAAAATCTGAATAAATGACTTATATTATAAACGAACTCGTTTTTATTGTACAACTTTAGTACATAAATTTTTATATGTAGTAATATTCTGTTATTTTCATACTTACTGAAACTATCCGGATATCCGGATATATTCGAATAGTGTCAGTTTTACTATTCGATATCCGGATAGTTGAAAATGATGAATAGTTGGAATCCCTAGTTAGAATCACCTTCTATATATTATAAATAATTAAAGGTATTTTTAAAGGCCACATTTGTATTATTATTTCACATTGCACAAATTTTAATTCAAATATCTTCAATTATCACAAAATGTTTCGCGATATTTTCAGGAGGTCACAAGAAAGAAGGTACAAAGCGTCAGCCAGGAAGACATCCAAGAATTCCTTTTACACCATTCCAAATGGAGACATTAGAGAAAAGTTACAAATGCTCACCTTATCTATGCCCAGAAGAAGTAGCAAGACTATCAAAAATGCTAGAACTCTCGGAGACAAGGGTAACGATATGCAACATTCTTACCTTTCTAAATAATAACTTTGTCATGCAGTGTCAAGACTTTTAAAAGGGCTATTTTACAAAACTGTTTCCTGTTTAAGTAATATGTTAAAATATACGTTATTATTAAAAGAATAACAGTATACAATTATGTTATAAAATGTGCATTTAGTTTTATAATGTTTGTCAAAAACGACAAAACTTGACAGCATAAAATCGTAATACATTAAACTAATTTATGTTTTTTTTCAGATCAAAATTTGGTTCCAAAACAGACGAGCAAGAGAAAAACGAGAGAAGGATGTCGATAGCAACTGCTGTAATGAATGATAATATATTTTTTTGTATAATCTTAATACATAAGTATATTTTATATTAAAGATCAAGATATCAAATACTTTGTATGGTATGTTTACGTAATTGCGTTCAAAAATATATTATATAAATACCAATTCCATGAATTTTATTGATTTTTTAAGAAAAAAATGATTTTTTCTCTCCATAGATAGTCGGGATGCCTAATAGTCAAATTGAATACTTAAAACGTGTTCCTGTCATAACTCTACCTTTATATAGCTAATCCCTTCGAAAAAGAAAGGTTAAGAAACTGACTATTTAGAAAAATTCTTATAAAAACAGGAATGTAAAAAATGGTTTAAAAGTAGCGATTTGTGATAAAAAAGTCTTGAAATACTTTTACCCCAACATCAACTTGAAGACACAATAAATTCTGAAAATAATAATGATTATTTTGCTAAAAAAAAGCACTTATAACATAATTTTTAATACTTTTGTGTGTTGATAAAATTTGAGGAATCGTGTAAAATTATACTTACACGTCATTTTCGAAAAGAATTGTACAGAGTATAACAATTTATGATTCAAAAAATTGTTACAAAAGGTGGGTAAATATTTTTAAAAATGTCTTTCCGCTACCAACATGTAAATTTAGAATCATTATCTTTGGATGAAAAATATGTCAGGCCGGCATTTGGTCTTAATAATACAAATCGAACTAGGAAATGTTGTATAATTAAATTTTATTTTTCAAGGTTGAATCAAAATTGATTGGTTAATCTAAAACAAAAGTTAGGAATTAAAAAAGCACAATAAATTAATTATAATAAAAAATAGCATGCTGCTTATACTTAAAAAAAATCAAGTAAATACCACCACTCTCATTAAAGCAATGTTTAGTGTTGTTTTCTTACGAGAGCTAGCTAACAGCTAATTATTCTATGTTTATTTATGATAGATAAAGATAGAAAGATGCACTTAAAAGAAACAAATAGTAAACATTTTGCACTCACTACGCTATAGTGTAGCTATACTTTTTCTATATCTATAGCAGCTATACTGTTTTCTATACCTTATTCCTTTGGGCCGAATTCTGATTTTTGCTTCTTTATGAGGGCCGCAATATATTTAGAGTAAACTGTAAATATAACATATATTATACTGCATACATATGTACATATTTTGATTTCAAAATAAAACTATTTTGTTTTATGAAAATATATACATATTTATACATTAAAACCCACACTTACTTTACACAAAAGTCGGGATTGAGAGAGTGAATCTTTTTCAAAAATAGAGATATTTTCCCGCAAAAAATGCAAAGCTAAGATTATTTTTAGTTTTGAAAAAAAATTATATCGTCGAAATATTTAGTTACTAGGTGATAAAATGCATAGCGCTCACAAAATCCAGCACACAAACTGGAACAAGCCTGGATGTTCGTGTATAGCTTGGTACGCGTTGAATACACAAACGCTAACCAATATTTGACTGTATGTACCACACAGACGGTCACCTAGCTGTGTGTTTAGCCAAGTGATCGTGCAATTTGGGGATTTCTTTGCGCCTAATTCGGAGTAGCGTTATTGGGGCATCCACTGTAGACTTATGTATTCATGTATTTTTTATAGTAAAAAATAACAGAAAAAAAATACGTAAAAGTACACAAAAATATCGTTATATCCAAAATCTTTATTTTTTCGGGCCGCACATAAGAGTTAATGCAGGTTGAGTATGGCTGCTCTAGTGGCTTTATATTTTGAAGAAAAAAAATGGTTTTTGATGGTAAAATATAAATATAAAAGATGTGCTTTTTGTATTTAATGCATGTATTATATATGTACGCGTTTTCTATTTTTGTATGCTTTTGACAAAAATTGAACAACCGATCAAAAACTTTTGATTATATATTTGAAATTTTACATTCATGTACCGAATTAATTTACCGTGTTAGGAATATGTGGAATGATTGTATAAAAAAATTTATAGTATTTTATGAAATGATTCCAATAGAAAATAATATTAAAAACTTTTCGTCTATAAGTCTTCTTTTTGTTAATATTTTGTACATATTATATTTTAAGAATTAGATGTTTTAAAAAATATTGTGGTAGATATAAAAAAATCATTCTATTTTAGAAATCCATAGACAATAATAAATACTTTTTCGTTTTAATAGCCATATATTTTTGAAATATTAAGCCATAGTTTCTACACGTTGTCGACCGAATTGTCACAACAGTCCGGTTTGTTTTTATTTTTGCAAGGCAATCAAATCCGTATACATGTGTTCTTTCAAGAGGTGAGATGTCTGATGACAGCCCAAAAGAACGTCAGGATAATGAAATTGAAGCTCTCAAGGTCTGCCAGATTATTCAAGTAGTGTAATACTATTTTTATGTCATGATTTCTTCCGGGAATGTACGACTCATTACATGTTCATTGCAGGCAATATTCGGGAAAGATTTGGAAGACTTGCGAAATTCTTCATCTTCAGAAGTATGGGAACCTTTGTGCATTCTATTAAAATTGTTCCCGCAGCAGGGGTCATCGGGCAACCAAGAAATACATTGCATGATAAATTTAAAAATTGAATGTCCTCAAAATTATCCCGAAGTGTAAGTAAATGCTCTTTTTTAACATTATAATAGGACGACATTCTCAATGACAATGAATTTCCTTAGAAGTCTTTCCAGTTAAATGAATTAGCAATGTATATGGCTATAACTAGTGTAAAAACATAACAGATGTTAGCAGCCTAAGTAAATATTTTGATTCACTTAGGTTCATCTAACTCGAAAAATATCAACGATCGAAAATTCTGTGAGGTATTTAAAATTTGATAGTGCTAGCAAAGCTGTTTGCTTAGAGAATATGCAAAATTGTACAAAAATTGTTCTGTTAAGTCATTGATCTTTAAAAATGTTGATTTTGAATCAATATTTTTTTATAACATTCTAATGTTTTATTTTCTACTCCACACTAGAAATATTTTGTAGGTTTTTTATGAGGCTATGCTTTTCTAGCTCAGCATATTGAAAATATTTTTTTACTGGATTTTCTTATCAAACGCTCACTGCCGACAGAAGATATATATTGATAATATTCTTTGCAGTGAACCTGTACTAACTGTTAGAAACTCAAAAGGATTGTCTGATTCGCAATTAAATACGTTGCTTGATGAACTACGTCAATTAACATCTGGACTGCGGGATGAAGTAATGATTTTCGAAATAGCTCAACATGTGCAGGTAAACATTATTAAGCTATTAAAACCTTGTTCAATATTATCAAATTGTCATGTTTAGAGATATACTTAATTGACTGTAGTCCTTATCTGATAAGTCTAAATGAATGCAGAAGTAAGCAGTATATCACAAGTTACCAACCTTTTTCCACTTGCAAATTCTTTTTTACAATGGCCAAGTGACCTTTTACATCTTGCTACATTTTCATGGGTGAATAAAACATGCCGAGCTCTCTATTTTGTTGTGTTAACCTATTTAAAAACAACTAATTTTTATATATCTAACGAAAAACAATTGTAGCATTCAATGTCCAGCTATTGTAGTTTTGTTCTCATTGTACCCATATTTTCTGTAAAATGAACTATGAAAGTAAATATACATGGATCCACAATTTTCCCTAAAGTTTAAAAAGAAACGTGTATATTCTCTTTTCCATAATATTGTCATTATTATTTGTATTTATTTACTACCAACTTTCAGACATTCTTGCATGGCTACAATAAACCCGGCTTCAAATCTTTCTATGAAGAAATGCTTAGTCGTCAGAAGCAAAATGAACAAATAAAACTTCGGGACAAACAAGTGCAAGAAGATAAAGAGGTAACAATAACTTTATCCATTATGAAATTAAAATAATTTGATTAGAGCTTAATTGATTTTTACATTTGAGTGTGAAATTAGTTTATGGCTGATTATTAGAATATATATAATATAATAATTGATCAGATATATTGACTAAAACAAACCATTTTAAGTGTCTTTTTTCTCCTGAATGTTTTCAGAGACAAGAAATCCAAGATGAGATATTGCGTAGACAAGAAATTCTAAGAGCTGAAAAGAAGCTGGTAAAGGAACCTCGTCACAGTCTTTGCCAGGAACTTGTCAATGAAAATTCTAACAATGCGCCCTTGTATGTAATAAATCCCATTATTGAAAGGACAAGAACATATTCCGCCAGGTACTGCATAAAATCTATTACGGCTACAATTGAATGTGTTAGCCACCTGATTTACCTGTGATTTTTTTTTTACCCGTGGTAAAAAAAAATACTCGCCTATCAATGTGTCATACCATCAAATAATTTCAAAATTTGATGACATATAAATTAAATAAAAAGAAACTGAATCACAAAATTGATGTTCATTTATTTTCAGTATATATTATTTTTTCTGCCATAACTACATCGAATTGTAATGGGCCATTGCTAAAATTAATAACAATTATTTTACACCATCAGTATTTTTATACAGGAAATAGCTCAACTTAAATCGAAATTCGTGTAAAAAGTGTTTAATAAAACATTCACAGATATACATGCGAATTGCCCCCTATAACTCATTAAGATTTTAATAATTGTGAAGGAAAAAATCCGGAAGGATATTATCCTATTTTACTAAGTATCAGGAAATATGAATATCCAATTTTTCTTTAAAATTTTTTTAATTTGCTCTATTGCATTATTTCAGAAGAAGATGTCAGTCAACATCGGAAAGTTCAGATGGAAGTGTTTGTGAACATCGTGGAACAAGAGTGTTAAAATTTTCTTTCAGGGGAGATAGACAAATTTATAGAGGCAGATGCTTAGGTAAATAAAAATTTGGTGCTCATCATAAATGTCCATATTATATTGTTTTACGAGCCGAGGAGTGGATGACATTGGGTTGTTGTGGATTCAGATCCTTGAATTGCACTTTTGAACTGAACTAACAAGCCTAATTAATCTTGAAAATGCAGAGCATGCATACACAGAGCAATTGACAGATTTATTCACGCTTACAAATTTACCCTCCTCGAAGGGAATAATAATGTACCATTCATAAGAAATTCAATTTACATCGCAGTGGATAAGGCTTAAAAAATCCAGATTTTTTTTTACATTTATTGATTAGAAAAAGTTTGGCAATTTTGTATTTAAAAATTTTACTTTATGCAAATAGCAAGTTGTCATTTCTTTTTATCATGTATATCTATAGTTTATTGATTTCCTCATGTTATTAGGTCATTCAGAGCGTGGCTGTGTGGTCTACTCTGGACTGGATATAACATCAGGCGAATTGCTAGCAATGTGTGAATGGCCCATAAAATTTCATTCTGGACCCATTCCTTGTGCATCTTCCAAGAAAGAATATTCCCCTACCCACATAGCATCTGTTCAGCCATTTGACCTGGTGGCTTGCACAAAACAGATTGCCAGTATTGAACAAGAAATGAGCTTCCTCATGAAACTTCATCACCCGAATTTGGTTCACTATGTAAATATTAAATACATCAATGATGAAGATACTTTCGTAGTGTATCTGCTGCAAGAGTTTATATTAGGTTAGCAATTTTTATCAATACAAAATTCATGACTCCTTTCACAATTATACTTTGGGAAAGACTATATTGACACTTCCCAAAAAGTACACCAACTGACTAATGGTAATTTAAAAGGGGAGTGAATTTTAATTTATTTTCTCATATTTTTCTTGCTAAGTCACAAATTGAAAATTACTTCAATGAGGATTTCAAAAATTAATTCAGCGTTGTCAATGTAAAACAAAATTATAAAAATTAATATGATAGATCTGGTTGTTAGAATGCAAATATTGTTCTCGTGTGTGAATTTTTTAACACTGCTTACAATATTTTTGATTATCATAGATCATAATCACAATTAGCTATATCAATAGTCGAAGTAGTAGCTACCGGGATAATTTTTAAGTTATACATTTATTAATAATTTGAAACATCTTTTTTTGTCTCAATAAAGTTAAATATTTATCAATTTCAATTTTATATTCACAAGAAAACATGCAAACATTGTGTTTCAAGAAGCTCATGTTTTACGAGTATAGAACAACAAGATAACTGAAGCAAAAATTCAATTTGCATGTCTCACATCCCACAGCGTGAGTGTAAATTGAATACTCAATGGATTAATATTATTTTCTTCTGTAATTTGCAGGTGGCAATATGTCCTGCCTTTATTTGAATGATCGGATCAGCATTGAAGTCGACACTTTGAGACATTTTGCGTCTGGCTTGCTGGAAGCGGTAGATTTTCTTCACCGGAACAATGTCGTGCACAAGGATCTTCGTGAGACCAGTGTGTTTGTTGATAGAACGGGAACTGTAAGACTTGCTGATTATAGTTTGGATAAGCGGTTGATGGAATTAAGTCAAGGCGGTAATCAAGGTGGAAGGTATGAATCTATTCATTTAATTTTAATTGATAAGGCACATTGTTGCTGGTCTTTGGCAACGTGTTGAAAAATATAAGCTGTAAAAATAATAAAACACCATAGTGAAAATTTCATGAGCATTTTTGTAGTCATAAATGAATAAAATTTAAATTTCGCCATTCAAATGATATTGCAAAGTAATTGTGAAATCATGCTATTGAAATCTTCAAAAAAAACCTAAAATTAATTTAAACTTCAGAAAAGTAATGAGATAATCTAATACTACATTTAACTCCAACATAGGTATTCCAAAAAGCAGGACATCTTACGAATTGGATCTGTACTGATTTCATTATTACGAGGAGCTGTTGTCACAGAGGCTGACCCGAAAATACCTACTGGAATTCCTCAGGACTTAAAAGATTTTCTTAACCAGTAAGACATCAATAATTTGAATGCGGGATTCGCCTATTTTGTCTGCTTCAATGTAAATAGTATTTAAGACACGCACAAAAACGTTAGCATGAATTTTTATATAAATATTCATAGTAATCATTCATCGACTCAATTTAATTTCACTTATTTTTAGTTGTCTGGATACAAATGAGAGAACGAGATGGTCAACGGATCAACTTTTAAATCACCAGTTTATTAAAAAACCAATGGAAAAGTTTTCTCCGCAAAGAAGTGTTGACCAAAACGCCCTGAGTGGCTCTGATGTAAGTTTACTTAGAAAACAAGTTAATACTTTTAAATTCATATTTGTGATTTTATTTAAATGTTTTGATGAAATACTATGCCTTACTTTCTAAGAAAAACTGTGACTCTTGATTTATGATCATGATTTTAAAATGATGGCTGGAGGGACTTTTTCTAGGACGGACACGGCAATTCTCCTGAAGCTATGGACATCCAACTATTTATACCGACTGGTGCCAGTAGTCAGTCTCGCATAAAAAATGAATTTGAAATATTAAAATGGCTCGGCAAAGGAGCATTTGGTGATGTGTTAAAAGTGAAAAATAAACTGGATGGTGGCAGTTATGCTATCAAGCGAATCGAGCTGAATCCAAAGAACAAACAGCTCAACAAGAAGATAACTCGTGAAGTCAAACTATTGTCTCGCTTGAATCATGAAAATGTTGTCAGGTATTATAACAGCTGGATAGAGAGTGCTACGATTGAACAGAGAGATGACCGTGACAATTCCACTTCGGCTTCCACTTACACCCAAAGCCATGAGAAACCAAACGTACCAATTAATCAAAGGGTGCGTTTACCCATTGATAAGGATGAGGTGATCATTTTATCTTATTAATTAGCACTTAAGAAAGGCTTGTATTATATTTGGTTTTATAAGTCACCCGACCAATGTAAAACAAAAAAAAAATCTGAATACTGAATCGGTGTTTCCCAAACCTTTTTGAGATTGACAGGTAATTTTAATTTGAACATTCATGGGAATCGACTTTCTACCCGAATTTTACAAGAAATTTTGTTGATGTTTTTTTTAGTTTTCTGAAAAATAAATGTTTATTTAAAAATTCTAAATATTATTTGATATTATCAAATTAATGTAATTTTAATATTTCTACATTTTTTTACTATTGTTGTTAATTTAAAATATGTAAATTATGGAAAATTACTAAATTCGCAATTGTAATTGGGATCGACTTAACTTTACCTGCCCTATATACCTATTTATGACCAGTATGAGTGGATCCTGGCATTTTTGTGCAATTAGCATTTTTTAATGCCTATCTTTAACGTAATATATTATATATAATTCAATTTTTGGGTGATTGTATATTTGGATAAATGTAAAATTTGTCTTTTAGAATCTGCAGTTTTCTTTGCCTTGGATTTACGAATTTGTGTAACACGAAACTGTTCTAAAGCACATGCTTTAAATAATTGCTGTAGCTATACAGCCTTTCTAGTACACTTATTCATTTTCTAAAATGCGATAATGTTAATCGACTACCCCTTTCTATGATTGATTGTTGTCAATGATGTAACATGAAATTTGTCTTAGTTTTCCTGTAATTTTTGAGGAGATAATCTCGATTGATTTTCAATTTTCTTTGCAGGATATCGAAAAGCTTGCGCCACCTGCACATTTGGTGGAGTGGTCAGTTTCCTATTCATCTCGCTCCAAACAGCAAATTCAAGCTCCCGAGGATGAATCTTCATCTGGAGAAGACAGCTCGGAAAGCGAAGATGACATATGGCCAAATTTTTTGTGAGTGTCATAAAATATAATGTTTAAAGTTTTAAGAGTAAATAATGTCCATAATACGTTTACATTTGCAATGAATTGTTTTTCTATCCTGCTGACAATTGTTTTAAAGCTTTTTTTTTACTTGTTAAAAATGTTATAATTTTCATGCCAAACAATTATTTTTGTAGATAGTAAATTTATGGCTTGATACATTTGTTTATGAAAGGTATATTAACACTTTATGTTTGGGTAACGAAATATTTCGTTTTTTGCGGACTGTCGTTTGTTTGCGGAACCCGATTAAATTCGTTTTTTGTATCCTGTCGGTCTTTTGCGAGACCCGTCTTCTCTCGGGCTTGTATTTCGGCATGAAACAAAACGCATGGCAATACGACAAAGACCTTTTTTTGACAAGTGGCAATAAAACTCATGAGTCATTATAAACCCCAGTGTTCCTATTCGGAGACGCATGTTTCTCGATTTACACCATTCAGATTTCAAACTTCCAGTGGTTCTAAACATGCGGGAATTGCAAGTATATATTATTATTTATTATATTATTATATAGTAAGAATAAATATATTATCTTTTACATAGAATGTTTTAAAAATTTAATATTGATGAGATGTGGAGTGCCATTTAGATAATTGAGAATAGGTTTTTATATTCAGCTTAGAATTATAATGAAATTAAGATGTAATCAGAGTGTTTATAATTTATTTTTAAAGATCAAGTGTCACATATCATTTCTTTGAAAATTTCAATCAAAAATATTGTTTGGTTTAGAAGTTGTGTTGATTTTAAGAAAGTAATATTTTTTTGCGCTAATCGCAGGCTTGAGTATATTGCTCGAGGGGCCCGACCACAAAGTGTTAATAACTGTATACATGATATTAATTTCAAAATAAAAATACCCAGAGATATAATAAGTGGTATTTTTTAATACCATATTATCAGATTATAAAATGAAAATTGTTGAAATTTCAGACCCGAAATAAAAAATTTATCCAGCAGTGACTCAATTGAGTTTAAAGGAGATGATTCAACGGATGAGCAAGGAGGTGGCGATAGTATATCATCTTCTCAAGGGATGAGTAAAAATGAACAGCGGAGATTTGAAAACAAATTTAATGTACATGATGTGGCTCAAATACAATATCTTTATATCCAGATGGAGTTCTGTGAAAAAAGTACACTGAGGTACAGTTAACAATTCAGTCATTACTTCTTTATTTTTTTTAGTACCAATGGCTTTCCTTTCTCCCATGATATTCCAGCATATTTCAGTTCTGTTGACGACATCCTATCGACTTACCTGTCATCAAGGATGTCAGAATTCCACTAGTTGGAAAAGGATGCAACCAGGGTTTTGAAGCCGTGCACAGGCATCTTCAGATTGTGATCCAACCAGGTCTGACTTTTATCTGAAACCACTGATGGAAAAAGATGCAGTCTGGTTCATTCCTTAATCTTCAAATTTCCAACAAATCTAACCACATCGCCTGCAATATTCAACTCCAGCATCTATTTTTGAAGCTCATTACACAGTTTTCAGGTGCCATGATTTGCTAATGTAAAGCAGTATTTGTTAACTACAAGTGTTGAACAAATGACTGTTGATTTCAACTCATTTCACCAACTGTGGTTCTAGTTATTTTTAAGCAAAAAACGAGCTATTAGATATATTTGTGTATTTTTAATATTATGAAAAACGTCCCTCATTAAGTTGATTTAAGTTGGGATTAAGCTTGGGACATCTAGACTTATTAATAGATCGCATGAGTCAACTGCTCTTTGCTTATAAAATACTGTTCTAACAGATGATGTAACAAGTTTTAAATTAAAAGGTTTAAAAATAAATGCTTATATTATAGCTGGTATTATCAATGAAAGAATGTTCAATACCTACCCCATTGAACGAAATAATCTTTTTATCTGGTGAATTTCATTTTTCATGCATTGCACTCCATTTCTCTCTTTATCAACAGAAATGCCATTGACAACGGACTAAACCTAGATTCTGAGAGGATGTGGCGTCTATTCCGGGAGATTGTTGAAGGTCTCTCGCATATTCATCAGCAGGGCATGATTCACAGAGATTTGAAGCCTGTGAATATTTTCCTTGATTCTAACGATCATGTAAAAATTGGCGACTTTGGACTGGCTACTAATATTTTACCTAGGGCTACACAATCTGTCATGGATATAAGAAGTCATCAAGGTGATTATCAATACAATACTTTTTTATATGTAAATAAAATGTGGAATATGTTGTATTATCATTTTAACCGTTAGAATGCTACGCGGCGCAAAAGCGCTGCGATCGTTTGTATCGAAAATTGCGGCGCAGTTTTGCGAGTTTCAGTGTGTTTTCGGTGCTCCGCGGGAGTGCACGTACGCTAACCTCGCGCGTAATTTGTAATGAGAGTGCATTCTTATACATTTAAAAATAACTTTTATCGTTTTTTTATATTATTTTAAAAAAATAACCATGTCACGTGCTATTATTTCGAACGTTGATTCGATTCCTAGTGATTCTACGGGGAGTGAAACGACACATACAAATAGTGATGATAGCAGTATTATAACGCATCGAAGAAAAAGATTGAGGATTGAAAGTGAGTCTTCTACCTCCTCTTCATCTACAGAAACAGAAGAAACACCAAATTTTGCCAAAATTCCTCCGACAAAAGTGTTTTCTAAATCAACAAATGATTTTTTCGAGACTCCTGGACCTAGGCGGGCGCCTCCTCCCGATGGCACACCCATAACCTATTTCAACATATTCTTTACCATATCACTGCTCGAAACCATCGTAAGGGAAACAAATCGATATGCTGCACAGTTTTTGGCCTCGCACACTGTATCGGATAATTCTCGAGCAAAAAAGTGGACGCCGACAACAATATACGAAATGAAAGCCTTTATTGCTGTCATACTCGAAATGGGAATAACGAGAAGGCCAACAATTAGTAGTTATTGGATAAAAAATTCCCGACACATACCATGGTTTGGGACAATGTTTTCAAGGGATAGGTTCCAACTGATTTTGAAGTTTTTTCACTTGGTTGATAACAGATTATTATTTGAACCAGGCCATCCGAATTATGACCCATGTGGCAGGTTTGATGTGCTTGTCAAACATGCAAATACCGTATTTCATCAGCATTATGTACCAAATCAACAACTATCCATCGACGAGTCGTTAGTTGGTACTCACTGCCATTCTTCGATAAAACAATATATTCCAAACAAAAAACACCATAAATGGGGAATCAAATTTTGGATGCTGTGCGACTGGAAAAATTACCGGGACGTAACTTACGCCAGTGCGAAGTGTGTAGCAACAGAGGGAGTGGGATAAAGCGATCCCGCCTTATTTGCGTACGCTGTAGGAAAGGCCTACACGCTATTTGTGCGGCAAAACATAATTGTTGAGCTATTTTTTTTTGATTTTTTATTTTCTAAAAGAAATAAAATACAATAATATTGATATCACTTTATGTTTAATAAACATTAATAAACAATAAACATTTTATCTTTATAATGCAAAAATAATTAATAAAATTGATTGATATTTGTCTAAGTTAGAGTGTTTTATTTGACACCATTATTTTTTCCTCTAAATTAATCAATATGTGTATAGCAATTTTCATTTATTTTTGCCAAAATTGCTTAGCACTAAAACGGTTAATATAGAAGAAAGTGACCAAGTTAGTAAATTTTTTTTTTTTCATTTATCTGTATAGGTATTTTATGTTGTATCTAGATAACTTTGATGTTAACCAAATCTTTCTCTGGTATGTTTTCTTTGACAATATAATTATTCAGCTTTTCTTTCATGGTGACAATATAATATGTTGTAATTATACCTTATGCAGTTTGATAATTTAAAAATTGGTTTCTTTCCTTCAGAATTCGATTCGTATTCACAAGATGTCGGTGATGGCTCTTTAACAGGACATGTAAGTTGCATGATAATTCTTCCATCATAGATATTTACTATGAATATTCATCATTTGGTAATTAAACAATTCCTTTATTTTTTGTATTGAGATTGATAAACAGTGAATGTTAACGAATTCATACTATTTGCCTTTTTTAACCACGCTTTACAAATATATGTATATATCATAACTGTGTATAGAATTTGATTTTTGTTTGATGAATTTGGAACCTTCAGTTTGATAAGAGTGTTTGAAACGTTTTATTTACAGGTAGGGACAGCTTTGTATGTGGCGCCCGAGCTCACATTAACAGGCAATAAAGCAATATACAACCAAAAGGTCGATATCTACTCCCTAGGTATAATACTGTTCGAAATGTCTTATATTCCACTTAAAACAGGCATGGAACGTGTCAAGACCTTAGGCAATTTGAGGACAAAAGAAATCTTATTACCAGAAGATTTTGAAACACCTGACAAGTCGAAACAGGTGCACTTGATTAGGTTAGGAACACATTTATTATTTTGTTTAACTTTATTGATGTAATTGATGAAGAAGACAATTTTATGTAAATTTTTTACAATACACAGTTTATGACAGTGTGACAATGTTTGAAGCAATGTTGTTTTGGTAAAAAATCTAAAATTTACTAATCATGTCTCAGTTCATTTTCGAGAATACACCCAAAAAAAAAATCATATCAAAAATCAATTTTTTAACATCAAAATATTCGATCCACAAGTGGGGTGGATGGCTACCAAGTGGCACCTTCTTGATTCGCTGTCATCTGCCGTATTTTTTGCTTTCTTGCAAGTCATGCCAACGCCTTCAATTCCGCACAGTAAAGTAAAACCTAAGAATCAAAAAACTCACTGTGTATTTTTGCAAAAAAGCAATATAGGAGTTTTTGCGTTAATGCCAAAACTATCTGGCAGTAAAAATGTTAAATTTTAATTCTAATTATACATGATTGAAATTCAAAGGAATTCACATTTGAAAAAAGATAAACATATTTATAGAACACAATGTCTATATATCTGGATATAAGATCTGATAACGAAAGCTCAATGGCATTTATTTCAGGTGGTTATTGAATTATGATGTGAGCAGTCGACCGACTTGTGCTGAACTTCTGCAATGGGACCAGTTGCCTGGAGCATTAGAAGAATATGAACTCCGAGAAGTATTACGCCATGCTCTTCTTGATACTCACTCGAAAGCATATCGGTACCTCATCACTGCATGCTTACAGCAGGTAATGATTGTTCTCGAAAATGCTGTTTTACTTAGTTTATTTTTTTAATTTACATTCACCAATAATCATCAAAATAAATGCTTATGATTCATTAACATAGTTTTTTTTTTACAAATTAAGAATCGGTAGTGAATATATCTATATTGTGAACAATTAGATAAAATTTTATTATGTTGACATTGACTTATTATAAAATTGCATAATCCTTTAACATTGACTTATGTTGTTGGTAAATCCTACATAATATATATCTAGATTAAAGAATATTTTTTTTATTACTGTCAGGAGTTCAGACCGGCAGAAGCTATAACGTATGATTTGAATCAGCCAAAGAATAGTGGAATGTTTCACAAACGGCCTCTTTTGCGGATGACTTTGGTGAAAGAAACTGTAAGTTACAATTATTTATTTCAGGCTTTTTACTATAGACCAATAATTGAGCAATGAAATTAATTTTATTTTTCACTGTTTAGATTGTTAATATATTTAAACTTCACGGTGGCGTTGAACTGGCTCCACCTCTACTTCTACCGCATTGCCGCCTTTATGAGCCTGTAGAATCCAGTGTCAGACTTATGACACACAGTGGTGGTGTCGTTCACATACCATATGATCTGAGGTAAGCTCACATCTTTCTTTTACTAAATCAAAATTCATCCATTGTTCTTTAAAATTTACCATCGCACCATTGAAAAAGTTATCAAACCATATTTTTCCCATGTTGGTGTTTATTTTCACTATTCCCATCAGAATTTATATACAAAGAATTCATCTACAGATATCTTTTGTTGAATGTTTCAGGGCGCCTTTTGCCAGATATGTTGTCTGGAATAGTATCACCATGCTGAAAAGATACTCTGTTGAACGAGTTTATCGTGAAAAGAAAATATTTGGGTTTCACCCCAGAGAGCTGTACGAATGCTCTTTTGATATTGTCACACCCACTCCAGGCAAGCGTCTTTTTTCAAGTTAGCCATAGATAATGTTAATATATGTTGTCTTCTAATCGATCTGAACATTGATTCTTTCAGGTAGTTTATTTGCTGAGGCAGAGCTCTTGTCCATAGTTTGCGAGATTGCCAATGCGTTCCCTGCAATGAAATCTCGGAACTTGATGATTCGTCTCAACCATACGAGCTTATTGAAGGCTGTTTTATTGAGCTGCGGAATCAAGCCTGAAAAGTTCAACGACATATACACAATTCTATCAGAATCTAGGGTATGTGAATCGTTACTGCTCTTTTTGTCATGATTGTGTTAATTTTTTCCAACATAACACACAAAAAATTTCCATATTCCAACAATCTGATTATTTTATAAATAAATATTGTGGTGAAGACTACATCCTTCGCATTATGTTTTAAAACATGATTATTTTATTAATTATCTAATATCATTGCTTATCTCTGTATTGTATGCTATTTTTCTTAATTTTGTTCTGTCTTAGAGGTTACAAATCAGTTTTTATATTGTTATCAATGAATGTGTGAGCAAAAGCATCAAAGATGATGTGATCACATCTATGAATTAAATTGGCTGGTGAAAAAAAAATAGTTTTACCTCAACAATTTGTTAAAGACTAGTTTTTTAAATACTTGTTGTCAAAACCATAACAGAATGAAAAATTTACATTACTATTATTACTTAACCTGAAGTCATTATTGGTTATAGATTTTTTTAAATTGTTTATTTACATTCTTAGGATGGAAAATTGTCAAGGTTTCAAGTGCAAACTCACTTGATATCGCTGTGCCTCTCTGACCAAGCAATGTTGACATTATTTAGCTTAATGGAAACTGAATGCCCCATCGATAAGCTGGGGCATATCCTCAAAGCGATCATTAAGAGGAAAGGAGAAGTGAGCGCACTAGCCAAGGAAGGATTAAAGGACTTGGAATTGATTGTATCCAATGCAGAGGCTTTAGGTGTTAAGGTAATATATTTGAAATCAACATTAATCACCTAGGTGTACAAAGAAAAACCTAATTACTTAATGATTGTTTTATAAAACAATCATTTTCAAGGTTGGTGGGCTAGCAGATTGTAGATCATGCTTTTACACCACAAATTTGAAACTTTTGAATGTATTTGTCTCTTTTGTTCAGATTGAGTTATAATCGTTTTGGATTTCGCCTTGTAGTCAATATCTTTGATTGGTTACTAAAACCGTTAAATCTTAGTTGCTGTTTGGATCATCTTATATTTTCACTTAAGCTACTTAACTCTTATGGAAATTAAATCAGAAGAACTGGAGTGATGAAAGATTCTATATGATAAGTCACTTGATTGCTTATTTTGTATGGAGCTTAGTTTTGAAAAATTTTCGGTAAGACTTTGACTTGAAAAAGCTATACCATTGCGTATATATTATGTATTATATTAAAGCGAAAGTCTGAAAGAATTAAACAGCCACACTTGATTATTTTTAGTCAAAAAAAACTATATGTATGAAATAGATAAATAAAAGTTAACGAAAGAATGTTTATCTCGTTGATATTTAGTATCCGATCCTGATATCTCCGTGCATGGTGTACAATGTCCACCAGTTTTCGGGAATGATGTGCCAGTTTGTTTGCGAATTGAAGAAAAAACGCAGAAAAGGAGCTCTGGATGTTATCGCTGCTGGTGGGAGATATGATGGAATGCTGGCTAATTTAAGGTAATTTTGTAAAATAAAATATTCTGCCATCTGTTCTAATTGAGCACTTCATTTTACCAAAACAGTTTATTTATGTGTGACTTCAAAAGTAGTATGCTATTATTTTACATATATTTCAGGAAAACCGTTCAGCACGCTGGATTAGGAGGTAGAAATGATGTTACTTCGCAGGCTGCTGCGGGAATTTCTTTATCATTGGAAACGTTGGCTCAAGGTGTTTTTGACTGCAACAATGATGAAGGTGCTCTCAATCTTATTCCCAGTGATGTCTGTGTTTGCGCAACATCATCTACAAAACAGGCAACCAAAGAAAAAGCACAGGTTTGTTTTGATATTCATGCTCCATATTTAGAATTGGGTCGGTGACAGCGAATTCAACTGATTCCATTAACTTAATAGAAAAATCTGTTAATGTACTGAGATTTGAACCTTTGAAAACGGAAACCAAAAACAATGATGTTGGCTGCAGGCCTAATTCTGCCAGTTTAGGCCTGGTTTCTTCTAGCATAATTTTAGATTGTCTTTCTATCTTTGTCCTCTGTGAAAAGAGAGGCTGAATGATTGATATATTCTGACTTTATTCTTGTCTTAAAATATCTTCTTTTGAAATCCTCTTCTAGAAGCATTGAAATTATTTTTTTTCAGGAAATAGTCTTGAGATTAAAATATTTTACTGTATTTTCAGATTGTGAATATGCTTTGGAGTGTTGGTATCCGATCAAGCCTAATTGAGGCCACCAATATAGATGAAATTCAAGACGTATCACGGGACATGGCGGCCACACACATTATTATGGTTAAAGAGTCCGAACAGGGCACCGTTAAAGTCAGGAGTTGGGACAAAGACAGGTTATTAAGCCTTTTTAAAAAATCTTTGGATAGTTAAACTTACTTCAAATGTTGAAATATTGTCACCCCTCTTACAAACAAACTAGTGACTCACGTTCGGTCATTTTGCAGCAGAAATCCTACTAACGCTTTTATTTATTTTCAATACATTTGCGTGAGATATATACGCCCAAAATATGCAGAGCTGATTTATGCCAAATTGATAAAATTACGAGGTCTTTGATGTTTTTTTGTTTATCCCTCCATGCCATAGTATTTTTTAAAAAATGAGGGATTATTATTTTCCTTCATTACTTGGAGTTTTATTATCATATGATGTATAATTTTGGTTTCTGTTGAAACAATTACAGTTAAAATTGCATAATATTCTTGTAAACCTGATATTGACAGACATTGCAATTTAATAAATCTAACAGATGATTTTTAATCTACTTTCTTCTTACTCGAATTTTGCTCTTCTGTGAAATGACCAAAAGTGAATTTATAACTTAATTTACAAGGAGTGGTTATGCTATTTAAAATTTTCTGAATCTAATATATTTGTAACAAATTTTAGATTCCAAGAACGTAAAGTGAATACGAATGAAATTGTGGAATTTATGCAGCGCTTGGTGAAAACTTGGAATGATGATTCAGAGAGTGGAATCAGTAGCATGAACAGCTCCACACAAATTATGAAAAGTGACAGTAAGTCTTCATAAAAAAAATTTAATACAATGAAAGTCTTTCGAAGTTATTTTCCACGATATGAAAACCCTTTTTCCATTTCATTGACACTGATTTCTCAGTTGAACTGATAATAACCTAGCAATAATTTTCCTCCAGGTAGAATATTATCAAATGATTCTGACCGCCAGATATCTGCTTCGATGCCTCCTATATCTGTGAACTTTATAACTCCTGAGAAGCTAGCTGCCAATGCAAGGAGACGGCTCGAGACACAGGTACATATTTTTTTTCAATGATTTATATAATTTGTATCAATATAATAATGATGACAGTAATTTCATGTCTTAAAAAAATGACTCCATTAATGTTGTATAGCTAGACTTGACTCGACATTATAAAATTTTTTTAATGACATTATTTTCTAATGTCACTCATGTTGTGTCAGACAGTGAAGTACTCCATGAAAGTTTGTTACATGTCTTAATATTTTGATGACATAATCTCTTTTCGGTTTTACAGATAATCACTCAAATATCTTCAACCCTCGAGAAAGTATCGCCGAAAACTCAGGTTGAAGTTTTGGCCATCTCGATGGATATCGGTGTATTGAGAAGTCTTGCTATATATTTAGAAATCGATTCACAGAATGATGCTCACGATTTGGCAGTGAGAGCGATCATTGAAAGGTAAAAGTGCTAGATTTAGTTTTGACACATTGTTTGGGGTGGAACTAAATGATTACTTTACATACAGCAGAGGCGAATATTGAAATTTGCTGAACTTAATTAACCAATTTTAACCAGATTTGTGTTATTTTATTAAGAATGAAAAAATACTAAAGTATAACATAAGAAACCGTATTATTCAGAGTCAATAAATAGCCTCTGCTAGATAGAGATTATGATTTTCTGATTTCTGCTGAATTGAGACTAAGATCGCTTATTCCGCAAACAATGTGTTAAATAAAATATCAATTAGAAATTACTTTTATTTTTTAATTTCTTTTTTTTTTCTCAGACATCCACGCCATAAGAAATACATCATGCAAGTGTGCGACGAATTCAGAGATTTGTCTCTGGACAAGAAGAAACCGGTCATTATACTTTACAGCCTGCAAGATTTCAAATTCAAAATGATACTTTAAGACACCCATCAATATATATTCTTTTGTATTATATTTTAAGGATTCCTCTCTTTCTTTTCATATCTTTTCAACTCTTTGGCGTTTTAATTGAAATCAGCCACTATTTTTTATTTTTAAAGGGGTCAATTTATCACAATTGCCATATTCTTATTCCATTGTTTGTATTTATTTTTGAAACACAGTAAAGTTGCTTTTCATCTCTAGATAAACTTAACTATCCTTTCCTCAAACTGGGAAAATTTTGAGAGTTTATTCGAAACAGAAATCAAGCACTTTTTATGTGATTTTAGAAAGTGACAAGTATTTAAAATAATACACATTTTTTTCTGAAAAATTTCACTTTATCAATATGACCAGATCTTTTTTTCAAAAATGAGTGATCTTTTTAAATTTATTTTGCAACTTAAGACATTTTTAAGTCTATATGATCTGACAATATTCTATTAAAATTGCATTTGTACACCAGCTGCGCAACTAACTTTTGATGTTGTGAGGTGGACCAGTGTTAGTCAGTTTTTTTTTGTGCTACCCAGTAAGTCTATAGATGACAGACACATTAGCATCGTATCTTTTATCATTAATAGAAATGAATGATTTGAAATATATTTTCTGGTATATCACTCAATGCGTATATGTCTTATTTAAGTTTTCGAAGAAGAGGTTTAAGGTTTTTAATAAGAATCTCTGACAGCTGAACTAGTGGAGATAGGCAAAAAGGAAATACCTGTTTGTTATTTTTAATCATTAATGTAATTGGATGTCATATGTCAACAGCCACACCTATAATTTTCTTTTTATATAATATTAACGTATATTTGGTCTTTTAGACGAAATCAATGTTTTAATTAATACAATTTATTTGTACCTTCAAAAAAATTTCAAAAGTCAAAATTATAACCTTAAATTTCATTGTCAGATAGATCCTTTATGCTTCACTCTACCCCATCGGTTGAATTGTTTTTTTATATTAATATATTTGAATTTGAACTTTTTAGTGAAATTATTTTACTAAAACATAATTTATTTTTCCTTAGACAAAGTGCAATGGCATACATAAAAATCTTACATAGCTTATATATCAAAATTGAAAAGCGACATGATTAACACTTTTACTTTAATCTTTCTAATTAATAAAATCTAAGATTACACTTTACGATATTAGCAGCATAATCATTGTGTAAAAGTAAAGTATCTGACAAATGTGGTATGATGTGAATAAGATATATCTGCCTTGTGTCAGAAACAGTGGGGCTTATATTGATAAAATTAAAATCATAGCCATATTGAATGTTGTTTTAGGTTTAATATATGAAGTATGTCACATACATAAATTAATGCCTTGCTGCAAAAAGGGATCTAAAGAGCACTTTTTCTAACATTTTTTAAAATGAATTTGAATGAATCTTTGTAATAGATGCCCTACCATAATCTTTCAGTAAAATACGTAAGTCATTTTAATATTGAATTAGTCTCATAACACTTTCTTATGTAGCAAGGGTCTATGTTACATTTAACATAACAGATATTCAGTTTAAATTGTTTATCGTTTAAATTTTAATGTGATAATAACTCAAAATGAAGCTGTTGGATTAAGAAGATAGTTATCCAAAGGGACATTGCAAGGGCTTGTTCAATGTTACGTATTAGATTTTATTAATCATGTAACAAGTTTATTTTTGATGGTTAGGTTCCTTTGAAAGCAGGGTTTCAATTCAATGTATAAAATGCCAAATTGCAATGATTAGGGTTATTTTTTTTTAGCATGTATTTTATAAATAATTCACGTAAAAGAATTTAGTAAGTGACTTAGCAATGATTATTTATTCAGCTTTTTGAGAATGTTTTTTTGAAGTGTTAATAAGTTTAGATTGTTTTTGGCATTAAAAACTAATACATATTATATGATAAATGGATGTTTTTCAGATTTGCATTTCGTAATAAAAGTCATGATTATTTATTCTTTCTCATTTAATTGTGTAACATCGTAGCTATTTTTTCATAATAAATGATGAGTTTAAACTGTGCAAAGTAAAAAAATAATTATTTATAGTACAAATAAAAACATCTATACCATTTGTAAGATATAATTCTGATTCGTCTGGTGGATATAAACAGTTAATGGTCAGGTAGAAAACCACCATTAAAAAATAATGTCAAATATATTCATAAATTATTTCAGTACATTGCATGAATTATAAGTTCTCTTATTTTAACTAACTACTGACCAAATTTTATTTTGAACTTGAAATGTTTATTTTTATGCCAAGTGACACTCACAATTTTATATTATACAATAAAATGATGGTCATATTTGGGCAAATGTTAAAATTCAAGACAAGCTTTGATAAACATTCGCAATAAGACAATGAATGTGGAGAACGTAAATTCTATACTATTACAAATACACAGCAAAGACACAAAAAATAGTAGTTATTAATTTGTAATAAAGTTTCATTTATTCAGAAAGTAAAAATTTTATATGTTATATCTCGAACTAAGTATGTGTATATTAAATCAAACCTATAATTTAATCAGTGTTCTATTCCTTGTAATTCATAAACAATTTAAATATTTTTTTTTATATCCTTTCTTCGTGAGAATCTATTAATTTCAATTAATTAATTTTGCCAACAAAAGAACATTTTATTAGTTTAACACGATTGATTGTTAATTTCTGAATAAAACAGTTAATTTGGCTTCAAACCATTTCTGTGTCATTAATAATATTCTTGCAGAGGCAAAAAATCTAATGTGGTTCGATCAATAAATTGCATCACATAATTTAAAAACATTAATATTTTTATTATTTATTCATAGTACTATTAAATGTGTATACAAAAAACAAATATTTAATAAAATAGGGGTTAATTTCTTTATTTCACTGTTTCTTTTTAAGATCTTAAATATATATTTTAAATGCAATACTTATATAAATGTTTATTTCTTCAAAAACGAAGTTGAGATTGAATAGTGTGTTAATTGGCTATAATTGTGCATAGTTTTTAGAACTGCTCCTCCGCCTACAGCTTAGAGGGATCACTAGTCATTACAGCATTTCGATAGAGGACTACCTACGACTACGATACATATTAAAAAAGTTTGAAAAATGTCTTTAAATTATTCTTTGTTTAAATGAGCTCAGATATAGTTAAATTCACAATTTCAATTAGTAAATCAAGTATGTACTCATTGATGAATAAGCTACTCTGACCATACGTAGCTGGTAAACAACCTTTATAAAAACTTTATTTTGGTTGTTTCCTATATCACAACAGTAACCAAAAAATGTGTAAATTTCAATATATCGATACCATGATGGTGAATAGTTAACTGCTGTTTTTTTTATTCTCTTCCATAATATATTCCAAATTAGATTCTTTGATGTGGTAAAACATTTGAGCTGCAACTTTATTCATCACAAAGTTATGTTAAAGATATCAACTCTTCTCATTTAACTTATAAAGCAGCTCTTTATACTGTTACTGCAATGGCAGTCCTTTGCTGTCATAGTACCAATATATTTAAACTAACATTTGCAGTTGGCAACTTCACAGAAAAACACAAAATAGAATTTTAACTTAAAAACTGCTGAATTTAATTTTAGAGAATTTTACAGTTTGTACTACACCCCTATTACATTAAATATTACCTTATCATGATCAAAGATCAGTGTCTCTTAGACTGATATATTTTTAAGAATAGTAAAAATGATATTTTGAATGAGCTTTTTGATACCGGCAAATAAATGGACCTTTAAGGAATGTTGAAAAAAGTAATATATTATCTTTGCGAAGCGGAGGACTTCAAAAATTGCTCACGGTTTATCCATTCTGATGCTCTACATAATAGATAATAATATAATGAGTAATGTGCAAATATCTCGGTCATTCATTGAGTGACTTAAATCATTTCAATGTAAAAAAATATTACAAAAAAGGTCATTTCTGTAAAGCTGTAAAACATATTGTGACATGTATATTTTCTGAATAAAATTCTTGAACTACTGAACATAGTATCATTCTTGAAACCATGTTTCACTAAATCTAAACAATTTATAAAAAAAACGACTACAGACACATCGATGCTGGTATCTTGGGTTCTTCAACAGATCTATCCATGTAACAATGTTTTTTTATGAGAATTGTTGTTAAATTTCACAAAATGGTTACCATTTGTGAGATAAGGTTCTATATGACAATATCAAAAAAAACATTTGTTTGTAATAAAATTTAAAAAAAACACTTGTTATACAATCACATTTACTATCATAAAAACAATTACCACTATCAACCGAGGGTGCCTGATAGAATTTCAATATCAAAATTGAATTGTTGAAACTTTTTACATTTTCACACGTTTTATTCCTTACGACCCGGGTTTCGCCTTTTAAATAACCATTAATTAACTACCCTTAAAATGCGATTGGGTAAATTGAAACATTGAGATCCTTTCTTATTCTTAAATTGGAGTTACGGTGGTATTGAATATTAGATGTTCAGGTAATTTACGGATAACATTTTTGCGAACGTCGACTCATTGAACTGATCTCACGTAAGGGATTGTAGGAAGACTTAGTTGGTGGTTGAGGATAAACTTTGAATTTAATTGAACTATCCTTATTTTCTAAATTTCTTGATAAAATAATTTATAATCCCTTGTGTTTCATTGACATGTAAAATTCATTGTCACAACTGGGTGAAGTGACATATTAATGTTATACAGGAGAAGGTGACATGAGAATGGACAAAAGATTTATTTTGCAATTTGTATATACAATGGTTATTAAGGAAAAATATCCAGTTATGAGATTGTTTCTTAAGTGTTAAAAACAGTTTTCTTGAACACACCCTTATCCACTTTGTCACTTTCTCCAATATGTTGATATTCGCTTCAATAATCTTTTCACAATTATGGCAGTACATTCTTCCAATTTTTTGTTTTTAAATACATAATAAATAAATTACATTGTTGTATACACTTAAATACAAATTATAGTTTATGAAAATAAAACACATTTGTTTTTACTAACATTCCATAACTTTTCATAGTGATTATAATTTCTCACTATAAGCGAAATTAAGTCTGATTATTCAAAAAATTGTGGATCACTAGAAAATTTCCTACAATTTATCAGTCTTCAATAAAAAATTGACATTAATAGTCTCTCTTCAGCGATGCACATCATTGTGAAATTGGAAACCCGCTGCAGTGTTATTGTTTTCTCCCGGTATGTCTGGGCTTTTACATCCTGGAGCATTCACCAAAACTATTACGGCACCGATAAACATGGCAGCCATGAGGAGCCAAAAGCTGATGAAAACAATGATCCTTGTTCCCCGCCAAAATGGATCATTGAATGATGTCAGTAGTTCATCTTTCGAAATTCCCAGCCATATATCCTCGCTCCGGCTAGAAACATTCAAAGGAATTTTATTAATTTACTTTTTATTCAATTGTATGTTCTTTATATTCTTACTATAAGTTATGAACCTTATGAGAAATTAGAATTTTTTTACATTCACTATTTTGTTTCATAGAAGAAAACTGCTGTGGTGAGTAATAACTTTCATTATTTATAAACACAGGCTATCACAAACTCCTTATATGGCCGAAATTACAAGCTTCAGCTAGTCAGGTCATAATCATACTCAACTATATTTATCTTCTTAGAAAGAGAGGTTGATTAGTGTAATAAAAAGCAATTCACATAGAACAACTTTGGTGGGAGTTTGCACACTTTTTTTGTACCATGAACAGACTGTTTGAATATACATTAATTGAATAAGAGTGACTGATTACAAACAGACAGAAACGTATATAAATTTTTAGAGGTCTGTTGCATGTTACAAAGCATTTCTGTAACTGCATGTGTTTATTGAAATATATAACTTTGCTGATTCTATATTATTTGATGCCGTTAACTATATAATATTTTATTCCACAGAGATAAAAAGCAAATTTTATAGTGATATTACATATGTGGGAGGCCCTTAACACAATTTGGAAGCTCAATTTTAACCCAAAAAAAGCGTTGCTAAACTTATGGGAGAACTTCAAATATTACACATAAATTTCTCTATTCGCAATCAACATTAACAAAGATGTTCCAATGAAACTATAAATTGAAATAACTCAATCAATAAAGTTAGTAATATAAAATGAAAGCAATAGTTATAATGTTAAGATTTATAGGCTATTTTTAAGACCCCTAAGATTCTGAAGCTTCAAGTGATCATTCCTTACCCTTAGAGAGTTACCTACCACTGAGCGGAGTAGTTTTGAGTCTATACTAAAATTTATGAACAATAATTATCGCTTTACTCAATTAAAACCAATAAAAAAAATCTTTCAGTTTCTAGTAAATAAAGGACACTATGTCAGACTTACAGCTAGGTAGAAAATGACTTCAACGGCTAGCATATCTACTGTAATAATCATCTCTGCATGTAAATAGAACAGAAACGTAAATATGTGATCATAATAATATATTAAATAAATATATAAACAGGAAGACTTTTGTGTACTTGGACTTCTGATATTTGCGGAAAGTAGGTTTCATCTTTATGTTGTGTTTATTGTTTACATAAGAAACATAATGCAATACATTTTCCTTATAACAAATTATTTGAATGCATATTTGATATTGAATTATCAATATGTTCAATTTCAAGCCGCTAATAAAAATATATTCCATAAATAACTGCTGTTTGTTTATATGGTTATTATAGTGAAGAGTTTTTAATTATATTTAAAATAGCAGTTAAATTTCTTCATATAAAAGGATTATTTTTAAAGTCGCTTGTGAAAACTGTCAAGGTGGTTATTGTAGGGCAGACAATGCAGAAACTGTAAAATTAAGATAAATGAGTCTTGAAATATTTATAAAAATTACAATTTTTATCAGATCAATAACATAAAAATATTCTTACGTGTATGTATGCTTTAAAAAATCTATATGTGTAAATACACAAAAAAAGGAAAGAAAATATCAAAAAATTAGATAACACTTTGAGCAAGACATGAGACTCCCTGCTTTTGATTTTATTTCCCCTGCTACTAGATGTAATTCATATTTTCCCCCTATCCACACCCACTAAAATTAGTTTCTCATTTAAAATTTGATCAAAGAATATATATAAATCAGAATTTGTGACATATTTTTTCATAGACAATGACTCTTGTCTTAACCAACTTTGTAAAGATCAGTGAAATGCCGTCATTTTCTGATGAATGAATCATTAATTTAAATGACTGATGGAGCCATTTTGAATTTTTAAACATCAGTAAAAAGAAAATATATTTGACATTGTACAAATTTAATAAAAATCATGGTAAACAGTTGCAACCAATGGTAATTTAACAAGAAAATGACACTCCCTCCCTGACTTATTTTATAATAAGGATACTGTTTTTTATCACAACGATGCACAGTATCATTTTGCAATTGTGAAGTTACATAAGCTAAAAGGGCTAAATAGCTTCCAGCCTATTTGACAATTTTATCATCAGAAAATTATAAAAATTGATTATTGAAAACATAATTAATGAAATTATGATGAACAATTTTTTACTTCAAATAGAAAGATTTTATTTCGAAAGGGTAACATAAATAAATAAACTAACGTTATAAAAGAATCGTAATATATAATTATAGGAATTATATTTTATAACAATTGAATGAATTGTGTACTAAAAAAATGTTTTATAATGTTAATTGAAGATGTAAAATATGAAATTTAAAGCTGCCTTGAAAGTTTCAAATATTACATGCACTTAAATAATAACAAAAATATTGTTGTGCTTGAAAACTATTGGAATTTATAACTACCTAGCTGTAAATATAGTTTCGTCAAGTCAAAAATCAAAACACAATTTTCAATGGGATGCAACAATGTATTTTTAGATTCAATGGGATGTTAGAGTCACTGACTTTGAAGTTGCTTCTCAAATTTTTAAGCTAAGTTTTGCATGCATAATATATTATGTAATCAAAACTATAGTAAAACTATGTAGGTGTAAATATTTTTCAATTAAAAAACCTTTGAGATGAAATTTCACTACATTCGATGAGCACAACTGGATCTCTTTCAATTGTTTTTGAGATCAATGGGCTTTTTTCATTAACACTCATTTTGAAGCAATCCACTGTAAATATTTAATTGCAATGTTGTCACTTTGAGTGTTATGTACCTCACATGAATGATTCTATTGCATGACTGAAATTGAATATCAATAAATGTAAATAAGATGTGATTCGGTATCAATATCAGTGTTGCTTGAATTATTTCCAATAAAAAAATTGTTCATTAAAATTTTCTGACATTCAAATCAATGCCTGAAGAAGTGAACATACAATGAAGGATTTTTGCAATCTCGATATTCCATATTTATATATTTTTCATTCAAGATTAAGTACTATTTTATGGACAATTTGTTTTTATCACTTAATCCAAAGGCAGGAAATATTCAAAGCATGTATAATTAATAGTATACTGAAAGTGTGATAAACTTGCAGATCCTGAAGGGTGGTGATATTGCAGGGTTTTAATTGAGTGCAAGTTTCTTGTTTCATTGTTTTCATTATTTTGAAAAGAGTATACATACTTTTTCATGTATCTTTTTGAAGTTTCTCAGATGCGGTTTGCTAATATGAAAAGATCCATCCTTTTGCCAATGTTTCTTTTATTATGATGAAATGTAGAAGTGATATAAAAAAATGTGTTGCAAAATTTTATTGATTGGTTCACTTGACAACATCATAAAATTTAACATACCAACTGATGATGATGCTTGACGGAATTTCAATGACATATTGAATAGTTTCTCTGTTTTTAATTCTGTTGTGTATACATATGATAAAAATATATGGTTTTTATATATATAATACAAGACACAGTCATTTAAAATCGGTATGACTATTAATTTTATCTTTCTTCATTCAATGTCAAATTAATTAAAAACCTAAGCATCAAAAATTCCATTTTTTTCAGTTCATTGTATTACATAATAAAGCAATCACTTAATATTTAATGTGATTGTTCATCATTATTACAGCAGGTCAAAGAAATTTAAAGATAAATATTTAAGTGAGTATAAAAAATATTTACAGATTAAACAATCAAAGGTATACAGTTTTGATAAGAAAAAAACAATGTAAGTTCATGTGATATAATTTGAATAAACACTTCTTGAAGAGAGATATAAAATGCATCCTTGACATTTCCGATTAATATGACAATATTGTTTTCACTGAACTGTGTTAATTATTTTGATAAACAAATGCAAAGATAAGAGGTTTTATTTAATTCATACAATATTGGAAATGTTCCAATCAATTAGAAACCAATGAAATAATTATTTATTTAATCTTTTCTTAGACTATATTTACCTACCGAAATTTTGAGGATCGGAAAGGTCCTCTAACTTGTTTTATTTCTCGGGCGATTACAGAGTAGGGATTTGGTCAAGACAAAATTAATTTTATTGCAAATTTACTTCAATGGAATTCATTCGATTTCAACCAAATAATCTTACCATTTTTTTAGATTAATGTGTTTCTAAATAAATCTTAAAAGTGTCTTAAAATAGTATTTCTAGGCCTTGTGATAAATCACAACATGCTGAATTATAATTATAAGCTGAATTGAATAGAGAAATGTTTACGTTAAAGATTAAGTGACTCGTAATATAGTTTTGAAATTTACCAAACATTAGTAATCTTGCTGAAAAATATATTTTTCTTTCGTAGTATTTTGAATGACAATTGTGAGTTTCTATGTAAATAGTAAAATATAGAATCACCCAATGATTAATTATAAAATAACTGACTCTGACATATAATTCAGATAGACAACAATCAATTTGGGACTTAAAAATTTTACAATGTTCATTCCCTATGTAGAGATATGGCCTCCATATGGCGCCCAAAAAAAAGCTTTGATTTCTCGCATGACATGCTGAAGCTCAAATACATTGAGTACATCCTCTGGGTAGTACCTGATGGTTGTTTGGCATACCATATAACCCAACTAATATAATGTCAGGCTCTACATGACCACTGACATAATAAGGCACTGCTAAGTACTTTCCTCAATCTCATAATTCCTTCGAAAATCAAACCCCCTGATCCCTTTATTCAATGTTTTTTAATATATTTTTAAATATATTTTAAAATATCACTACATGATTTTTTTCTGAATCTTCATTAGATTACACGATTCGTTGTCACGAAGGATCTCTGGGAAAATGCATTAAACCAATAAGCACAGAATAACACCAACTGATATAAAATTTTAATGATGTTACCTTGTGATAAAAATTTCGATGATGTTCTGCAGATTTCGCTGTGGGAATGCAAGGAAAATAATTTTAACAATTTATTATAAAATAATGAGTTTATTAGTATATTCAGTTATACTGTGAGGGTGTGCACTAGAAAGTTCAATACAACCACAGTGAAGTAGGGCATCTATTATATATACCTACTTATTCTATGTGTAGAACAACACATTTTATTCCTAAAAGCATGGTATATAAGTATACAAGTTGTTGTATTTCAGTAAACAGTTATACATCAGTGATTTGACAGAAAGCGAGCAAGATGAATTTGAATACTTTAATGATGGTAAAGCTGGGATGAATTCAAATTAAATTTATAAAATACTATAATATATATATAATTTATTTATTTACAAGGATGAAAATTTGTAAGAAGTATGGGAAAGTTGGGGATATTTCCCGGATTGTTTCGACACAGAACCTATATTCGTTACCTTTTTATGCAATTCTTTTATCAAAATAAATGAACCAAGTAGCTGATGTAATCTTGATCAATGTGATGGAAGACAAATTTCGTGATTGCGATAATTTGCTTTATTTGCTGACTTATGAATTATGTTTCGAAATAGATTTATAAAAATAAGTTAAGATTAATGTCACATCATTGATCTTTATGTGCAGTAGGTCATCAAGAGATAAAATGAGATTGCATTTTATTTGCAATTTTATTGCAGAAACATTTCAATACACATCACCAATATTATAATAAATAACTGAATTATATTTATCGTAAAATATCAAATAAGTTAAAACTTTCGGTTTTGGTTTTCATTCAGTCTTTGTATTGTATTTTGATGAGTAGTTTTCATTACTTGTTTTTTTTATAGTATAATTACACACCAATACCTCTCAGTATCAGTCACCAGGTAGTGAATTATACATTTTTTTTACAGTACTTGATTCAGTACTGTATTTTCATCTCGATATTCACAGTGCCGTTAGCTATCAAAGGGTCCATCATCATTCTGTTTGTCTGTCTGCCCAAAATAAAGAGCTTTGCCAGTCCAATCGTATTTTGATATAACTACCCTTGCATATAGTCTCTCACCTCATGTAATAATAATGAGCTTGATTAGCAAAAATCCAGAATAAATACAATAATAACTCATAATGTGCAAAGCTAAATGATAAACAGCAAAAAATACTGTTAATCTTCAAAGGGGCTTGTTTACTATATATTTTTTACTGTAAGATTTTTTACAACATTCTGTCACAAGGTCAAGATTAAAAGCATCATTACAACAGCTATTTTAATCCATTCATAATAATTATCGATTTGAATTGAGGTCATCTTCATATTATGAGAATTAATTTCTTTATTAGCAGTGCCATCTGTTATTTAGAAAATTGATGAATAATTTAAAAATTGTTAAATTATTAATGCCTCTAGGCTCGACATTATATGCAACACAACCAAAAACTTATCTTGTCAAATTGTAGATGGCTTGATATAAATCTGACACAAATAAACTTAGATATTAATGGGAATGGACAATTGCCTGACAAAAAATCGTATTACTAATGAAATAAATTGCTGCATCCCTCAAAAAAGCTCTCAAAAATATGCTGGATATATGCTATATGGACCATAATACGCTGTCCCATTTTTTTTATCAAAACAGCGAGTGTTCAGCTGTTCCAATTTCAATAGATACTATGCTGGTGTATATGCAATCTTTACCAATGTCTTAATTGCTAAAATATCATTCACTCATTATATTTTTTTAATGTTCCATTTATTCTTTTTAAATGTATATTTCATTAAACTAAATATATTAAAACATGTAATATTTATTTATCATTAGATGTCATTATAAGATCTGAACCTTTTCACATACACAAATAACAACTGTCAAATCATTCTGGATGCACAGAACCTTTTATTTCATTCAAGTATTTTCTGTCAACTTTTCCGGAATACGTCAATGGTATGCTGTCCAAAAACACAACTCCTCCTCTAAGCTGTTTCCAGTCCGACAATTTATCTTGAAATAATAAAAAAAAATTATTGAGCGTAATCAATCAAATACAATGATAAATTCCACATTCTTTGAGGAATATTTTGACATTTGTAAAGTGGCTGGTGATTAACTGAGCCATTTCTTCACTTCAGGGCTTGGAATAATTAATCTACTTTCTCAAATTTTTGTTTTAAAAACTTTGAAAAATTCATCATAATCTTCAAAAAATTGTTTATGTAGATCTCAGGAATATTTAGAAACTTTCTTTGAATTATTTTTGATTTTGATTATTTATTACTTCATTTGTCACTAAATAGAGATGGATTGAGTGTTGATTGCTTAAAATATTATTTGATAATATTACCTCTGACAAAATCTTTAATCTCTTGAGCTGTTACTTTGGAGCCATGTGTCTTTTCTACGAATGCTAATGGAAGATCACCTACCAATCCAGCAGGTATTCCGACAACACACACTGCAGCTACACCCTCCATTTCCTCAACAATGTGTTCTATTTCAGCTGGTGCAATCTTAAAGAAAAAAATTAATATTCTTATTCATCACATGTTTTAAATTTATGAACTGTCCTTGACTGAAAATTTACTTATTTGTGGAACTTTTTTACTTTCTTCAATAATACCCATGATATTTTCCATATGTCCATAAGTTCCGCACTAACAGCAGACATTGTTGGAAAGACAATCGAAATCAATATTTTTTCAATACATCTCAATAACTTTTCCATTACAAAAATTACTATTTGGTTCGATTAAGTACCTGTTTGGAATCCCATTTGATAATTTCCTTTATGCGGTCAACTGAAAAAATATAATTATCTTCATCATAATAAACCAAGTCTCCTGTTTTATAGAATTTGTCTAGTGTAAATGCTTTTTCTGTAGCCTCTGGATTTTTGTAATATTCCTGAAAAAAAAATTACTAAAATGAGAAACAAATATTAATTTTTCAACACATCATTGCCTTGGTTGTAAACTGAAATATGTTTATTTATGTATAACATAAATTCATCACTTAGCAGAGTTTTGTTTTGATACAGTTTTTGTTAAGTAAAAAATAAAATATATTCTTTGCTGCTAATTCTGGTATAATAATTTTTATGCATGGCAAATAAATTTTATTGAAAAAAATACAATGTTGGGATCATCTATAAATAAGTGGAATATAAGTGTGCTAACAATTATTATGAAATTTTTAATTTATGATATCGACTGAAGGTGCTTGATGGAACTTCAATATTAAATTTGAATTGTTGCATCCGTGCGATGGAATACCTGAAGATGCCGAAGGGCGAAACCCGGGTCGTTTGTGACAAGACATATGGAATCGTACAAAGTTGCAACAATTCAAAAATGAAATTTTTACTTTGGGATTTTTAGAACAAACAGCATTGTGGACTCTTCCTTTTTATTTATATAAGCTATTAATGGAAATTAGAAAGGAATATAAAACCATTTGCTCAATATTCCCATATAAAGAAATACGGTTCTGACAAAAAGCATAAAATTTTTACCTAGCTAATTTTGTACCTTGAATATTGTGTCTCCCCGCGCTTGCAGCTCTCCAACCTCATGCGGTCCCAAGGATTCCCCTGTATCTACGTTTACCACTCTCCACTGAATCCATGGAAGCACCAGTCCTATTGTCTTTGGCTTCATTTTATTTGCCGGAATAGTGGATAATGGTCCAACGCATTCTGTCATTCCGTAGTTGTTGTTAACTTGGCCATTTGGTATTTTTTTCTACAAAAAAAAAGAAATGATCAAAATGCAACATTGTGTAGTCCGTTATTGACAATGGTTCAACTGATGTTATAAGAAGAATAATGTTTAATATAAAATTTGAATCACTATTATTCTAATTAAACTCAAAACCAAAGTAGAAGACATATCTCTATAACAAGTTAAGGAAAACCAGTATAAATGTTATCACATTGTGGTAAGGGAAAAATAGGCAATCTCAATCAAAACTTCAACAGCATATATTTTGAAATGTTTAAGATATAGTATTGAAATCATCGTTTCAACACCAAATTTTTTTAGTCTACAGCTAGATGAACTGATCAGTTGATAATGCTTTCAATGTGAAACTGGTTCTGATCATAAATTCTGAAATAATATTAAAAATGTGTTTTTATTATTTAAAATATGATGTATGTCCACCGAGATGTGACGATGAGAAATTTCATTACAGGTAAAGGAAGTTGATATTGCTAAAAAAAACATTCAGCGTGGCTCACTTGTAATTGTTTTCTTAGATCTTCCGATATAGCGCTCCCTACAACAATAACAAGCTTAACAGATGAAAAATTGGCCTTGTGAAAATCTGGATGTGCAGCTAACCTTGCGGCAGTCATGGGAGCTAGCAAAACAACAGTTGGCTGAAAAATTAAATTTTCATTAAAATTATTACTTGTTTGCGATGCGGGTGATTTTGATAGCCTTGTCACAGATATTGAATTGGTTGCAGCAAAGACAAATTATATTGTGAAGTGATAAGGGTACTTCAACTCATAGGTATTAGATTTCAATATTTTTGACTGTTTTTTTTTTCAGTTCTGTTTCAATAGCAGGTTACAAATTCATTATTGTCTATATTTACGGACTACTTTCTTCTAGTGCTCATTTAACAGGAGTTGAATATGCCAGTGCCTTTTTTGTTTCACGATGTGAACCACATGGATACATATTGCAGCCAGAGATATCATTTGCAAGTTCAGAGGGTGACATTTGCTTCCCCACTCTGAATTTGAAAAACACATATCCATTTTTGCATTGCGTTGCCCATATAGATGACATAAAAAATCATTTTTAGCTCACCCCTGAGAAAAATTTTACAAGATTGAGAAATGACGTCCCTGATTAGAAAAACCTCTTCAATATTACTTTGAGAAAAAGACTCGTTTTGTTTAATATATTGTAGATACTCAAATAAGTGATAATTGAATTGAAGATAATATGAAATGTTGATTACAATTAATTATAAGCCTTCCCATAAAAAATCATTTTTAGCTCACCCCTGAGAAAAATTTTACAAGATTGAGAAATGACGTCCCTGATTAGAAAAACCTCTTCAATATTACTTTGAGAAAAAGACTCGTTTTGTTTAATATATTGTAGATACTCAAATAAGTGATAATTGAATTGAAGATAATATGAAATGTTGATTACAATTAATTATAAGCCTTCCCATTGATTTACTCCAGCCTTGTTGGTATTCATTTCCCACATAAGTCACGATAATAACTATCACAGATGAATACTAATGCTTCATTCTATTGTTTTATGGTGTTTGCAAACCTTACTGCAAATTATAATGATTTACCTTGGATTTCTTGACTCCTTCAAACAACAGGTCTGGTGTAAATTCAAATGGAGTTTGAACACGTGATTGTCCTAATGTACAAGACATTAATACTGTCACTGAACCAGAAATCCAGCATTGATTTGCAAAATACAACATTATTTCACTGGCCAAGGCGTCTGGGTTTATTGGTGCAGTCCTGGAATCATATTTGAAGAAATTAAAGCATCCACTGGGAAATCAAAAATGTTTTGGTCTTAACTCAACAAAAACTAATATTTGTTTATATTTGAGGAATATGTCATTCTTTCAGAAGCTGAAGCAATACAATCTATTGACAATAAGTCAGTGACAAAATGTCAGCTTTGAATGATGTTAGCGTCGTGGCAAGTTGAATGACTGTGAAATAATTGTGAACAATATATAGAGTTAACGTATTAGTATATTTTTATGTTTTTAGAGTATTTTATTTATATGCGATAAAAATAATGAAGTTTTACGGTAATTGCATCACCAAAGCAATTTGTTTATGGCACAGGCAAGTTCCTTTGGGAAGGCCAGTTGTTCCACTAGAGTTTGATATAAGCGCAACAGTTGTTTCAGGATCAAATTCTGTAACCCTGGAAGAATCATAATATTAATGATTACATAATTTATGAGATTAATTAAGGAAATGTTACTTATGGATCTTAAAATAGTATTAATAACACTTTTTTGAAATTTGTTCCCATGTATTAAAATTTTAGGTCCAGAGTATTTGTGGCCACTTTTGGCGTAGTGTGGATAGTCGGGAGTATATTCTACTTTATAATATTTCTTTACTGAGGTTCAGCAGTATAGGTATACATTTTTGATGTTTTTAAAGATGGGGTTCAGTTTAAGGCTTATTACTTAAGACTTGCTTACTTGAAGTCCTCTTCTGTTCCAGTTGGCTTAGAAAATTCAGAAAATGTCAAAAATTTGTTGTCAGGGTCATCCCCAAATACAACTATCTCCATCTGTAAGTTTATTTCAGTTGCTGCATCAGATATAATAGAGGCTCGCTCTAATTGGCAGAAAAATATTTTTGGTGAAGCCAATTTTAAAAAATGGATGAGTTCAACTGAAACATATAAAGCATAAATATGTATTAAAAAGATCAACTGCTCTCGTTATCAAACAAAAACATGTGTTCTTCAAAAACTATCAGTGAATGCTCTTAATGGACATTTATGAACAATGTTTTGACAAGATTGATTTATAGGTTAAACAAGTGTATACAGAAATATCTTCTTTGTAACATCAATATAAAGATTATTAGGATGCATAGTTTACAAATAAACTGGTGTATTGTTTTAGTTGCCTGAAAATCTTTGATATTTAGATATAATATTTTTTGTTTGTGACTTGTAACCAGATCTACTATTCAGAAAATTAAAAAAAATAGTCTCTAACAGCCTGCGCTGAAATGCGTTTGTCATGTTAAGTCTATTTTACACCCAAATGCTGTTTGCGAGTATTTTCAGGTCATTGAATCAACCTAATATTTTTCTCTCTTAGTAATATAGAAATTGATTTAAAGCAGAAAAATCTTTTTTTTAGAAATTTCTTTTACAGAATACAGGAATAAATGGATTTGTTATTGGATACATTCATTGACATAATATGTTCTGGGTGGTTTAATGGTGCTTTTTTAAAAAACTTGTTTCTAGATGTGTACATTGTACTAAGTCATTTTTTAAAATATAAGGTTATTTTCCCACCCCTCTAAAAATCCAATATAATATTTTTTTGTCAGCTTTATAGATTAGTAAATATTATATTTGAAAGCTTAAATGTGTCATTTGGGTGCCAGAAGGGATGTTGCCCACTTTCCCTAAATTTCCGAAAAAATAAATTTATCCCTTGTTGAAAGCTCACCTATAGAATAAAAATAACACAATGGCAAGTTTTACAGCTTCCTAAAGTGATGTCTCTGATGTGTTATCATTTCAATTGAGCATTTTTAATCATTTAAATATACCTTTGGTTAGGTCCATGGGGATAGGAAACACCGTGACTCCTATGAAAAGTGACGCTATTAATGGAATCGAGACATCATTGTGATTCGGTCCGCTCACCATGATGACGTCATTGAGGCCGATTTCACGAGATTTCAGGGCTTGTGCCACTCTTATACTGCGCAGCCGAACTGATCCGTGTGTTTCCGCAATATCGTCAGTGAAGTTGTACTGTAACAACCAATAACAAGCAAAGGAAAATAATTGTCATTAATTTATTATATCGACTGAATGTGCTCGATGGAATTTCAATATCAAATTTCAACGATTCAAATTTGAGTGCTGAATTGTCATTATTACATTACTCCTATAAAGATGCTATCCATAAAACCAACACCTTCAGTTAAATAATAGCAAAAAAAAAACAATATTTAACTGGCATAGTTGGGCCTGTAGCTCATCAGTAAACATTGTTGCCTTCAGTTGTGGTGTCTACGAGTTTGAATCCTTGATAGCTTTGCAAATTGATTATTAAACCGATTGTGCTTAAAAGTGTTAATGTTTGTGATGTCTAAATTCAAACACTTATCAGGAGCAATTAGTTAAAAGTAATAGACTAATATCATTCAAGCTATGAGACTGGATATTAGTCACTTTTAAGGTGTTAACTGTCACTTCTTAGTGAAAAGGCGTGATATCTTAAATAATAAAAAAACATTTTTAAGTACTTATTTCCACAATATATTTTATTAGGACAGGTTTCGCTAATCGCGAGCATTGTCAAAAATGGCAAAAATTTTCAGACTATTTAATAATTTTTTTTTTTTGTTTTCATGGTAATCTCTCAATTTTGAGTAATAATTTTGTAGTTGAGATTATGAAACTGTTAGTGATACTTGGTCTTAAAGAGTTTTTATCGAAATCAACAAGGAAATATGTTTATTATTTATTATGTATTATTATATATTTACGATATATTATTACGATAATCAAAAAGTAAATAACGTCGTCTATGCTCTGTATAATTTTACACTACACATGCCTTCTGCGTACATCTCATCTTGTGTTAAATGCAATGCATGGTTCACATTGATCAACGTTACAGTGGGCTTTACACGCTCGCTTCAAAACAATGGACAAGTAAGTTTCTCATTTATTCATTTTAACTTATACACACAATTCAACCGCGTGTGGAAATGCTCGTATATAATTCCCTATCTATGGTCTGTTGAAATGTATATCAAATATTTCAATCATAATAATACGTCTTTATTAAGCTTTTATGTCTAAAAGATAGACGTTATCGTCACTGCAGTTTTCATTCTAGATTAGGGTTCACCGTCTATTTTGAATAAAATTACCATCAAGCATAAATATTTAGATTTCGATAAATTATAATAAAATGATGCAATGAACATTTTGTAGCGATGATTTGTATTTTTTTTTATGAGGCACGTTCGTTATTTTGTATCCACAACCGAGGATGTGGTTGATAAAAAATATGTTGCATTTGAGACATCTATTGTCGTTTTTGATAATACGGTTAAGATAGCGGTGGGGAATTCGATCGGCTTGTGAAATCCCCGGAGATCGGAGTATCGTTTAGTAAAACACAAAATACTCTTACCGGCGCGCAAAATTTCAAAAAATAATTTGAATTATGTTCAATAGAACCGATTTTTTTAATAATCGGGTTTGTCGTAACATAAAATTTTCCACGTAGAGCCCTGACCCCTGTGTAGATTAGAGCAGATACGATTTGTTAGAATACATTACATAAACACACTTTTGACAAAAATTATTTATGAATTTTTAAAAATCAGTGTACATCTAAGAACGTTTATTTATTTCTTCTATCTCTTGTTCGTGCTTGTTATCAATTATGTTACAATTGGAGTAGTGTTGCGGCATTTTTTTGCTAGCACTACGCCACTGGGTTGAGGTTTATAGCGGTAATATAAAAACTTTCTAAGCTCAATATAAATACGTGTTATCAATTAAGTAAATGGTGCTATTGACCGACCGCTATAACAGTGCGCCCGGAAATGTGGCGGATGACGAAACTAAATTGGAAACCCCTGAATAAAACGAATGAACAGACCGCAAAAATGACAAATAAGAAGCCACGGTATTTATGAACATGGAAATCGATTGTAGATAAATATTTGTATGTAATATGTATTAATGTAATAGTAGGGAATTAAAAATTTTCAGACTCTAGCAACTTTTGTGTCAGACCGGAAATACACACAGTGCTACGTTTCCACGCGCATAAGTAACATGGTTGATCTATACATTAAGTAATTAATAATATACAGAAATATTTCAAACAGTATGTGTAAAAGATAGTAAATTTATCCATAACATATAATTTTGTTTTAAATAATAATATAATACATACTTCCATTCATTCCACGATCATTGAAAGTGTAAAATCTTATGAGAATTTATTTATTCGAGAAACATGTGTAGCCTTTTTACAAATAATATTGACTCGTTAGTTTAATCGCTTCTTATAAAAAGAGCCCTGTGCTGTTGCAGCAGCTATTTTGAAGAAACCATTCCACTTATGAAACAATTTACATAATATATTTATTGACTATCAATCATATTCCATAGGTGTATGTATCATCTAAATTTCTCATGTTACATGCTTATATATTACAATAATAACAATTGAGTAAATAAATGAAAGAATTATAATAATATATCGAGCCACATGATAGAAACGGTAAACAAAACAGCGCAAGCAGTATGAAAAATAGTTTGAACACTTGAAACGATTCAAAATGAACTAGCAATGGATGTCACAAAATAAATCTATAAGACTGTTGATTTTTTGTTTATTAGCTCAAACTTCCACCCTTATAATCCAGCAGAGAAGTAAAACTAATGATAAATATAATGGCGCTTAATTTCACGTCAATAAACAAACTCGTGATATGTCTTGTCCCGCAAATAATCGGTAGTATACAAAAATGACATTGTCGGATTCTGCAGTCAACCGACAGTCCGCGAAAAACTCGAGAACTATGTGTTATTAAATATAATTGTTAACTTTCATGTCATCGTCGTAACTAGGTATCTGGAGTCACGGTGTTTTGGCCGGAGTCGATTTTGAAAAATATCTCAATGAAAAATTTGCCCGATTGGTTTGGTTGATCTTCAATTTAATGCACATTAGTAGGTAAGGTAGAAAAAAAAAGCCTGACAAAATTAATCTTTTTTAGTTGTCAGTCAATGTCGGAATCGGAGCCGTGTTTTTGACGTGACAACGTCTTATAAATCGATGAACGCCCGCTGCACGCACGAAAAAACATGACTCATTGTCCCGTTTGTCGCGTTACGCCGAAGGCAAGCGTGCGAGCGAGAGCGCGGATAAGCGATAGAGAGGAACGATCGGCCTACCGTTCGGATTGTGCCGCATCTATCTCTCTTCCACTCGATTGGTCGATGCGTCTGAGTAGAAAAGAGACAGCGGCAGCACACAACTTATACACCTACAGTACCTACACGTGATCTGTTTACAACTGTTTATAAAGTGAAGTGAAATGTTAATGTGGTTTTCATTGTTTATATTACAACAACAATTGCGGCAATAAAGGTAATTAATTCTTGCATATTAAAAATCTGATTAACGTATAACAAATATACTTTTAACAATAAATTATCAACGATTTCTTTCAGAAAAAAAATTGTAGATTTCATTTCAGTCCTTATTCGTATCCATACAAAATAATGATAATTCAATAAAAATGATTCCATTTTATTCATAAAAGTATGCAATCATTTCATCAATGTTTTCTTATGACGTTGTCACGTTAAACTATCGTCCGTAAACCGACTTTACAGACAACCAATTTTTTTAACAACTCCACACCCTTGGTCGTAACTTATAAAATCTACACAAAAAAATCTTAATGCGACATAATACCGCATTTGAATTTTCAGTTGTTTGCACGTGTGATACAGGCTCTTTGATTTCTTGGCGATGTTCTCAGACAGGATTCTTCTTACGGATATTTTCAAATATAAGTAGATATGTGTTCGAATGCAAGTACATATTTGATATTATTTGTGAAATCTAAGAAACGAGGCGCAGCGAAAGCAACAGGCTTTTTACCAGCCATCTTCTAACACAACCTTCAAAATTTACTCTCTCTAAAAACAAAACTTTATTGACTGAATAACAACCAGTTCTCATAAATTTTTATATAAATTAATCAATAGTAATTAACTTGTTCCACGCAGTGAGTGAGCATAGTGATTGATAGTTTACGAAAAAAAAGTAAATATTTGAGCGTGCCAATCAATATTAAGATCAAAATTCAAATTTATTTATTTATTTTTTGACGGATTTTATAAAAGCGTAGTGAATAAAAAAATTATGTCAACAAAAAATTCAACGGTAAATTGAAACCACTTTACCTAAAAACTTTATATTCTTTTATATTTGAACCAGGGAAATCAGTGTAATATAACAATGCAATTATTCCGTTTTATGAGATTCGAGGAAAATGTCTAGCTTACCTGATGTATTCGTTCCGGATATTTAGTCATAATATTTAGAGTCCTTTTCCCCAAATGATATTCGAAATCATCTCGAACTTTATATTCCGTTTTTTCATTCAAAAGAGTTATTGCCATTTTGATTGTTTATTAACTCGAGAGAGTCGCACGATACTTCGTGACGGACTACGCTTCGCAACTGAAGCGATTTATTTATGCTTCTGTCTGCAGTCAGAGAAAAAGAAAATTTAGTTACTAATTAATGTATGTAGCAGGGTATAGCAAACCGGTGGTCGACGAAACACTGGTGTTTTTGCAGTAGTAAGTGTTTTTCTATTATCCAAGTGCCAAATTACTACATATAAATTTTAAAATTTGTGCTTTTTATAATAAATATATTTTATTCTATTTTAGGAAGTGTATATAAAATATATGTTTCATAAAATCGTTGTGCTGTTCCATGACTAAAGTATGATATATTGTAAATTATAAAAAAAAACAATATCGTCAAAACAGTACAGAAAGTCATGTCAGTAGACGAGTGGACTACGCTGTATACTGTACTACTTTATAACTTAGCCGTAATCGCGTTGAGTGATTTTGATTGAGTGAACATTTTCTCATAATTCTGATGGACTATTATGAAACAATGTTTCTTTAACACGGCTAAAATGTAAATAAATATCAAAACGTGCTTTTGCATCTTGTTATAATTTCATTAAATATTTACTCTCGCTTTGCTTATCATTATTATAATGTACTTAAACATTTTGCAAATCAGTAAATATTTAAAGAAACTATAAACTCTTTTTGTTGTACACATTTCCACATTTATATTATAAGAATCAGGGCCGGTATATCAAAAAACGAAATCATCGTGCTGCTGATACGGCTAATCTTTTTGTTGTATTGTGAAGTTTCACTTAGATCGAATTTTAAAAATTAGAGCATTTTTTGAAGGTTTTCTTATCTCGTCTACTTTTACGCCAATATTTACGAAAAAGTATGGGCGGTAAATGTGTTAACCAACCGATCGTCCTCTTAAGCCTGTCTCTTCAATCTATTCTCTCGTCGTAAGAGTAAGGTTGAACAACTGAGCAATAAGCAGTTGTACAAAAACATCTATTAAGATATCTTCCATATTGGGGACGCAAATGGATTAAAAAAAAAACCGTCTTTGAATCATCCATAATGTTGTGAATTGTGTTTCGCTATTGCAAAATTTAGCCATTTTTTATTTATATAATATATTGAAATGAATATTTGATGACGGTGAGTTTTTAGTCAAAGATTATTTTAATTTGACGAAACATGTTGCACATTGAAAAGAGAAAGACGAAACATATTTCTGTTGACCTAATTATGCTACATGTCGAGGAATGGTTAATAGTTTTACACATTATTTCTTTGAAAATCAATTTTTAATAAAAAAATATTACAATACACTCACCCCCGATTTACATGGAAGATGGAAGATACATTTTTTATAGACTCTTTTTATAGACTTTTCGTGTAAATGGAAACCGGATAAAAAATACTACAATATCAAAAGATAGATTCCATTATATAAAAAAACTGCATTATTGAGTACATTGACTTATATTAAATTTGAAAATGCGTTCCGGTAAATCCGCGTAAAAAAGATTCACCGTTCGTTATATTCAAATTATTTATTCAAATCTGCAGTATGTACATGTAACCATGTGTGCATTTGGAAAAATAAGCCCGCGCAAAAAACACCGCGTAAATCGGGGGACGAGTGCATAAATTATATAAAAAGTATTATTATTGATTTATCAACAATAATATAATTACAATAATATAATATATATTTCAGTAATAATATCAAATAATATCACTGAAATATATTTTCATAAATAATTCATCATAAAAAAATGGTGGTACAATATTCATTGGTAGAACCTCCAGCTGGCCCTGCTGTTTGCTGAGCACTCACAATCTATATTTTTCAAAAAGTTTTCTTCATTGTTGCGTATTCAAAACACTCATATGAAATAATCTTCAGTAATATTGCACTTAGATAAAATAAAATACATTCAGGGATACAGGGAAATGATTTTAATACAATGTCTGATGCAGGGACGGATTAAGCACTGTGAAAGCCCTAGACGCAATGTAATTTGTAAGCCTTGATATTAGAATGCAATAAAAAAGCCTTAACATTACGTAGCAAATAAAAATACATATTAAAATCTGAAATTAGAATGTTTATAAACTGTGTTAATTATGTTTGGGCCTTTACAATTTGGTGGCCTCAAGAACACGCTTCTTTTTGGTTAGAATACTTCATTTGTTAACACCCCCATCCGTTTTATTAAGCTTAAAAAAAACATTTCGACGTTTCATGATTATTTTTATCGATATTTCTAAGTATTGTATAAGACTCATATGGTCATTGAAATCAATTAATTTTCAAACACATAAATTAGTTGTCTTCATATGTACTTAACTCGATGTATGCCGCGAGTGTGTAAACACGCTAAACAACTTTTTCGTAGGTTTTATAGGGCCGGCCATACAAAAGCGTGTACATAATATAAAATTTTAATGCCACAAGCAATCTAATTTAATTTTGAATCTGATTATGAAATAGTTTATTATATTATGAATGGTGTATACACGATATCTTCGTTCCTAAGTCTTAAAAATACGTTTAAAGTGCATCAAACGAAAGCGATGAAAATAGCGATATTTTCACTCGAAAAAAGCTTTATAGACGATCGCTAATATCAATTATGTTACTTTTTAGTAAATTAAGACAAATCAATTCAATTTATGGGAAGCTTGATAATGGCTATGATATATCATCGGCATTATGTTTGGTTCGTAACAAACAGAAACATGTAATGTTTCAATCCCGCCGTATATTTAAAATCGCAGTCATAAACTTTTGGCAGTAATATTATACAACGATTTTATTATTTTAAGAATAAATATTTACTCAGTAGAATGACAAGTTAGATAAGAAATGACTCGGATTTCAATAATTACTCTGAGATGTTTATTTAGTAGGTATTTCAGTTGGCATTGATAATGTTTTACAATAAAAAATCATTTAAATGCCACAAATTTGTGTTATGTCATGATGAAGTTATTCAAATATTTAAACAAGATGAATACAATTTATAGTATGAAATTGTTTTTTTCTAAGCTAAATTAGTCACACTATACGGTTCTAAAAAATATTTTCATTAATAATAACACGTTTTTAGTACTACAAGGACCGGTTTCGCTCATCGCGAGCTTTATCAAATGAATAATATATTTTGAAAATAGTAACAAAAAATGTCATATATATGTAATGCCTTTCCTTTTTTATGTGTTAACTGTCACTTCTTTATGGAAATGCTATGGAATTTTAAATAATAAAAACACGTTTTTTAGAACTTATTTCCACAATATATTCTATTGTTCTAAGCTTTCAATGGGCCCATTATTGTTCTGTTTGTCTGTCTGCCCAAAATAAAGAGCTTTGCCAGTCCAATCGTATTTTGATATAACTACCCTTGCACATAGTCTCTCACCTCATGTAATAACAATGAGCTTGATTAGCAAAAATCCAGAATAAATACAATAATAACTCATAATGTGCAAAGCTAAATGATAAACAGCAAAAAATACTGTTAATCTTCAAAAGGGCTTGTTTACAATATATTTTTTACTGTAAGATTTTTTACAATATTATGTCACAAGGTCAAGATTAAAAGCATCATTACAACAGCTATTTTAATCCATTCATAATAATTATCGATTTGAATTGAAGTCATCTTCATATTATGAGAATTAATTTCTTTATTAGCAGTGCCATCTGTTATCTAGAAAATTGATGAAAAATTTAAAAATTGCTAAATTATTAATGCCTCTAGGCTCGACATTATATGCAACACAACCAAAAACTTATCTTGTCAAATTGTAGATGGCTTGATATAAATCTGACACAAATAAACTTAGATATTAATGGGAATGGACAATTGCCTGTCAAAAATGTTTTTACTAATAAAATAAATGGCTGCATCCCTCAAAAAAGCTCTCAAAAATATGCTGCTTTTATGGACCATAATACGCTGCCCCATTTTTTATCATAACAGCAAGTGTTCAGCGCTTCCAATTTCAATAGATACTATGCTGGTGTATATGCAATCTTTACCAGTGTCTTAATTGCTAAAATATCATTCATTCATTATATTATATTAATGTTCCATTTATTCTTTTTAAATGTATATTTCATTAAACTAAATATATTATAACGTGTAATATTTCTTCTTATCATTAGATGTCATTATAAAATCTAAACCTTTTCACGTACACAAATGTCAACTGTCAAATCATTCTGGATGCACAGAACTTTTTATTTCATTCAAATATTTTCTGTCAACTCTACCGGAATATGTCAGTGGTATACTGTCCAAAAATACAACTCCTCCTCTAAGCTGTTTCCAGTCCGATAATTTGTTTTGAAATGATAAAAATAATAAAATTAATTACTATAATAAATTCCATATTCTTTGAGGAATTGTAAGACATTTTTTATAAAGAGGCTGATGATTAATTGGGCGATTTTTTAGATTGCTTTTTGACTGATGAGGTTTGAAGACATGATAAAAATTTAAGTAAGCAAACACTTGAGTGTTATATCAACCATACTTTGCAATTATAATAAGGGGTAGGAATAATGCTTATTCTTTATGTCAGTGTTCACCAACTGGTGGTCCGCGGCCCAGTACCGGGCTGCAACAACACTGAACAGTAATAAAAACTTATAGAATATTTAAAGAATTGTAATGCAGATCTCAGCAATGTTTCGAAATTTTCATTTAATTATTTTTGATTTTTTATTAATTCATTAGTTACATAAACAGAGATATATTGAATGTTGATCGCTTAAAATATTACTTGATAGCATTACCTCTGACGACATCTTTTATATCTTGAGTTACTTTCGATCCACGTGTCTTCTCTACGAACGCTAGTGGAAGATCACCAATCAATCCAGCTGGTATTCCGACAACACACACTGCAGCTACACCCTCCATTTCCTCAACAATATGTTCTATTTCGGCTGGTGCAATCTTGAAGAAAAAATCAATATTCTTATTCATCGCTTGTTTTAAATCTATGGGCTGTCAGCGAGCCCTCGTTTGATTCACCTAATGATAATTTACTTAGTGAAGAAAGTAATGTTTGTGATGTATTATATTATATATATACCCTCACATTCATTTTCTATAGATCAAAGCAAAAGCAAATAGTTCCTCTCTTCGCAAAAGAGCCTGAAGGACTGAATAATAATCAGTTTTCATTGAACAACTATTCTTGAAATGTCCATAAGCGCCACACTAACATCAGACATTGTTGGAAATACAATCGAAAATTCTCCATTGTCAGAACTATTCTGGTGAGCCGAAATAGCTATCAACTATATCTTATAAAAAAAATTGTAAAACTGTAGAAATCAATATTTCATTGAAGTTTTCAATACATCTCAATAGCTTTTTCGTTACAAAAAAATTATTTGATTGGATTACCTGTGTGCAATCCTATCTAATAATTTCCTTTATGTGGTCAACTGAAAAAATAAAATTTTCTTCGTCATAATAAACCAAGTCTCCTGTTTTATAAAATTTGTCTGGTATAAATGCTGTTTCTGTAGCCTCTGGGGTTTTGTAATATTCCTGAAAACATAAAAAAAAATAATGAAAAATGGATGCTTACAATGAGTGACAAATATTAAACATATCATTGCCTTGGTTGTAAACTGAAATATGTGTATTTGTATACAACAAGCATTCATGACATTCTTTCTTATTTTTTCTTAAGATCTTTTCATTTTGAAATTCAGTAATTGTTAACTTGAATCTTCCATATTTTTACTTTTTGTGTATTAAGTCTTAATGAAGCCATTGTCTGAAATATTGTAATTAGAATGTTGTTCCAAAATTTAATGTTCTTTGCTGCTAATTCCTGTATAATAATTTTTATGTATGGTTATATTTTTATTTGAAAAGCAAAACTGGTGCCCCTTTTCAATAATCGATTTAATATCATTGCAAAATTTTTGTCGACAATTACTTTACTATGAAGTAAATTTCATTGAAAAAATACAATATTGCGATTATCTTTAAATTAGTGGAATATAAGACTGCCAACAATCAATTGTTGACTCTTCTTCCTTATTTATATAAGCAAATAACGGAAAATGGAAAGAATATAAAACTATTTACGCAAGAATCAGGCATAAGGTTTTTATCTAGCTACAATATTTTTATCCCTCGAATATTGTGTCTCCGCGCGCTTGCAGCTCCCCAACCTCATGCGGTCCCAAGGATTCCCCTGTATCTACATTTACCACTCTCCATTGAATCCACGGAAGTACCAGTCCTATTGTCTTTGGTTTCATTTTATTTACTGGAATGGCAGATAATGGTCCAACGCATTCTGTCATTCCGTAGTTGTTGTTAATTTGGCCATTTGGTATTTTTCTCTACCAAAAAAATAATCAATATGATATTGTGATATTGCAACTTTGTGTAGTTTTTAGTAGTTCAACTGATGTCATTTTGAGAAGAATAAGATGTTGTATAAAATTAGAATTATTATAATACTAATAACGCATATGTCCATATTAGAAGATGTAACAAAAACTCTATAACAACTTAAAGACAGCCAGTATAAATGTTACACCATTATGGGAAGGGAAGAAAGGCAATCTCAATCAATACCTCAATGGCACATATTATAAAATTGTTTTGATATGATATAATATTGAAATTGTTGGTTCAATACCATTTTTTTTGGTCTACAGCAGTGGTTCTCATTCGTGGCCAACGGAAGATTTTGCTGCGGCAACCAACAGTTTTATAGTAAGTAAATATTGATTTAAAAAAAAAATGTTTTCACAAATGAATTTGTAAAATTATTATTATTTTAAAATTGATTGAATAAACCTGACTTATCCAGCATTTAGTCGAGTTTAAGTAAGGGACCGTTTTAATAATAAAACTGTTCCAAAATTTTGGTCAAAGTTATACGTTGACCATGAATCAAGTCAATTAGTCAAAAGAATTAACAACAATTGCTTTATTAAAGATCATTCAGTGTAATGCACTTTATAAAAATAAACATCGAAACTATTTTTATCATATTTGGTGCGGCCACGAGACATTTCCATAGGGCAGCTGATGTTTATAATGCGGCCACAGTGAAATTTCACGCAAGAACTACTGGTTTACAGCCATATGACCTGATCAGTTGAATATGCTTGCATTAAGCGAAACTCATTCTGATCATAAATTTACTGTGGAAATAATAATAAAAATGTGTTATTATTATTTAAAATATGATGCCTGTACACCATGAAGTGACAAATAAGATATTCCGTTATAAATAAAGGAGGTAAATGAAAAATGGGTAAAAAAGACTAGGAATAATATAATGGAATTATTCCATTATATAAAAAAACCTGAAAATGTGTTCTGGAAAATCCGCGTAAAAAAGATTTACAGTTTGTTATATTAAAAATATTTATTCAAAATTGCAGTTGGTACATGTAACCACGGGTGCATTTCGAAAAAAATGATTTTCTTGATGCTCTTAATTGAAAGCTCGCAAAAAATACCGCGTAAATCGGGGGATTAGTGTATGTATAAAAAAAACGATTATATCTGAGTTATCAGTAAAGCTTAAAAAAGAATTATACTGACATATGTTTTCATAAATAATTCCTAGTATAAACAAAATGGCGATACAATATTTATCAAGTAAATGATTTAAATACAATGTATGATGCAGTGACGGATTAAGTACTGTGAAAGCCCCAGATGTAATATAATTTATAGGTCCTGATATTAGAATGCCATAAAAATTTTAGCATTAAATGACATATAAAAATACATAGTAAAAACTAAATTGTGATTATGTGGAATATAAACTCTGTTAATTATCTTTAAGCTCCTAAGATTTTGTGGCCCCAAGAACACCAGAGCTTCTTTTCGGGTAGTCGTTGGTCTTTAAAATGTATATGACAATTCAAATGTATCTAACAATTTAATCGGATCACTTCATTTATCCGCAATATCTCCCATCTGTCTTGTAAGTTGATTTTGTTAAATTGTTTTTGTAAGCATCCATGCTATTATATTAAATACTTATTTCTACATTTTATCCTTATTATCAGAGGCGACTCGTGGATAATATATCTGGGGGTGCTGCGGTTGATCAGAAATAATAAAATGGTTTTAATTTTATTATTAACGTCACAATTATTAAAATCAAACATTGTGTGTAGTTTTACTTCTTTTTTAAATAATAAAAACACATTTTTAGTACTCATTTCCACAATGTATTTTTTGATCAGTACCATGAAATCGTATTCTATCAGTTGATAATGCTCGCAATGAGTGAAACCGGTCCTGATCAAAAAACATATTGTGGGAAAAAAGTAGTAAAAAATGTGTTTTTATTATTTAAAATATCATGCCTTTCCATCAAGAAGTGACAGTTAACACCTTAAAAGTATTTTTATTTCATTATAATTCATAAAGAATTTTTGTTAATATAATATGATTGTTTTGATGAAAATTTAAGATGTTGTCGGATTGGCAGTACCAGACCAAGCTTTTAGCTGCAAGTCCCCCTCCTTCGAACAATCGAGCATACTACCCTGCAAAAAGTCATAAAAATGTGTCACTTTTTTGATATTAGAATACTGTGGTGTATGATAATTATTGGATATCTTTATATAAGTGCGCGGATGAGCTTAATACACGCTTAAATTATATTTATAATTTTACATACTAAATAAAAATTTGTGTATATTACAACATTAAAATTTTATCAATTTTCTTGGAGGTGCTGCAGTTTCGCAGTGCGTATTGACGAGACGCCACTGCTTATTATTATCGCTATTTCTAAGTATTGTGTAAGAATCATGATGACATTGACATCAATTAATATCTGATATATTAATTAGTTGTCTTCATATGCCCTTAATAATTATTTATGCACTATTTGTATTCACATATGCATAATCTATTACTAACAAGATTTTTGTTTGTATTTGTTCAGCTTAGTCATAATTCACATTGTATCTTTTAGCAACAAGCTCTATTTGTTATTACTCAATTAACACAATTCGCCAGTTCTGTTGCGTCCGTGTGATAGAATGCCTGAAGATGCCGAAAGGCGAAACCCGGGTCGTTAGTAACAAAGCATGTAGAATCGTACAAAGTTGTAACAATTCAAATTTACTCAATTAACTGTTGGAATTTTTTCATTATCATTTCTTGGAATATATTCTTTTCATAATCACCATATATACGAGTGGGATGTCATCTATACATGAAGTAAATGGTGTACATATCTTAAAATTTTGAATTTAAAAGCCTTTTTAATGCGAAACTTTGAAGCAAACATGCTTCAAGGTTTTGCATTCACACGAGACTTAACAACCCATCCATCATTTTGGAGTCTCGGTGTATATATTTAATGATCGTTTCATTTCCATAATACTATTCTTAATGTTATAGCCAGCCCTTTAAAGTATTGTGGGTGTGAGGGGGAAGTTATTAAATGTTTGATATTTGTTGATAAGGGAGGGGATATGGGTAAAAAAAATTGTAAAATAACTGATAAACGTCTCCTAACTGGCTCGATAATTCATTTTATTCAATTGATTGGTTGTTTTAGAGGCGCATGGTCACATTTGAGATATCAAAGTGTATTTATGTAGTCCAATAGATTACTGAAGGGATGAGAAAAGAGGGAATGGAATTCAATGATACAATCAAATCATTACATTTATAAATAGTTTAATTTATTTATAATAAATAACAAAATAACATATTATGATCAACATCAATATATAATATATCCATCATGTCCATCTTCATAAGTTATTTACTAAATACTATAGTTGCGAGTGCTGAAATGACATCTCGCTCATTCTTCAATCAAAATGGCAGATTGTAAAACGAACACAATATTACTTTTATGAGAATTAAATGAAACATTATTACAATAAACAAATACAAAAACAATAGATTTACAAATCTTTCAAAATAAGTCATTCATAAACTGGTCAACTTACTTTAATATTTCCTATTTTGTCTTTCAAAGACAAGATAACAAATATTTATATTACAATAATTGTTGCTCTCTACTTTACCATCTGTCACAAATCTATATCAGGCTGAAGAAAGTTTGAAAAAATCGTAAAATTATAATTATATTATTCCATGCCATTGCATGCGTAGAATGGGTTTAAACAGTATTTATTAATTTAAATGTCATCTTGTGAAGATTTAATCATAATACATAAATATCTCAATCAGTATTGACAATGTCACAAATGATGTGTCAAATTGTTTTTTAACACAATGATTATAATTGACACTAACTTTAAAAAAAATATTTTCATTTCTAAGGAAAGCCAAACAAAACTATTGCAATGCTTAAAAAGCTAAATATTATATTCATAATCTGCAATGTTTAAGCAATTTGCAAATGTAAACCAGTCGTAGCATCATAATCTGGCAGAACTGGCCTGATAATCAATCAAAGAAATTAATTAAAACTTAACGAATTCACTGATTTTGACTATTTTTTTATTGTAAATGAATAATTAAAAAAATAACCATTCATTATTGCTGTGCTATAATAAAAAAAGTACATTCAAATCAGGACGATGAATTGATTCACAGTTACTTTTTAACCAGATTCAATTGTGAGTTTTATTTGGAATAAATGATTTTTTATTCCATTGCTTGGAGCACTTCAACTGAAGTTGTTTTGTAATATCTGGTTGTAAACATAACATGTATTGCTATTGCATAGATTGGATACGAGCATGAACATTACATATCTATGATATGGAATAGTTCATACATTGAGATGGGAAAATATTTTTTCTGGAACCTGATAACTTTAGATCTAAGTGTTAAATATTCTTAATCACTCATGATTTAAAAATAAAAAATACCTTTAATACTGAATGAAATAACTTCAGCGCTTGCTATTAATTATCACATCTTATTTGAAGTGAATTCTTGTCATTGTAGATATTTATAGATATATGATATTTGTCGACAGATCCAAACAAATAGTAGATGAATATTCCTGTACATGCATTGCAGCATTATCATTACATTTTTGTGGATAAAAATAATTCCATTTAAGGTTTCAATTTTTGGTAGAAAGGCACTATATTTTGAAAAATAATTAAAATAATTGATGTTGGAAACTGTTAAGACTTCATAGATATCAGTGTAGCTGAAATAATAAATGGCAACTGTGAGGTTAAATATGCTTTTAAAAACAATATGAAATACAAAACAGAATCTTGATAGCAAGCCTTTGAAAGAATAAGACTCATCTCGATTTTGAATGTACTTTTTTAAGTTTAAGCAAAAGCTGAAAATTAAGATAACTTTTTTCTCTTTTTAAATTAGTTGTCACAAGCAGTAATGATAATATATAATTTAATCACATGTTTGGTCATTGACATTAGTGTAATGAATCAATGAAAATTTTAGAATTTTTTTGTTTAAAGAATGTATGCCAACATTTGCATTCTATTAAATGATTAACATACAGAAATTTATACAACAGGTGATTTTTAATAGTTGTGAATATTTTGACAATTTCTCCATACAAAATTGATCTTATAAAAAGACCTTTAGCTATTTTATAACACTTCAATACGTTTACAAATGTTATCAAAATAATGCCTGGTATATTTAATTGGCATGATAAGAGAAATGCAATCCACGTTATAAACAACAGATTTTTGTTTATTTAAATATTATAAATATCCTGTTGAATAAATTTTTGTTCATTTATCTATTAATCGTTTACAATAAAACATCTTACACATTTTCGTTCAGCTATTTCGTGTTTCTTTCTTTTTATCATTCATTAATAGTTATACTAGTATATATGACACTTTACACTCAAATCTCTATTTATCATTGCCATTTTCACCACCTAAAATTAAAGTTACAAATTATCGTTTTAAATCTAATGTTATATTATAACTTCATAAAGCTGTTTCGATTATTTATTGTAGTGCCAGTTTTGTTATATACCGAAGCCCCACTAATCATTATTTAGGTACACATTATCATAATTAAAGGTGTATTTTTTTTTTATTTTTTAGAAGAAAACATGTTCAACATGATTGCATTTAATTAATCTGTGTATTTTATGGACGTTCATCTATGTAGTTACAATATTTATGTAAACATTAATCCCTAACCATTTAATGTTTTAGCGCCTACGGTTCACGTTAAATAGAAAAAACCGTTATCTTAGTTCATATAGAAGAGTCATTTTCACAGAGAAACTATATTATAAAAAGAGTGTTGACAAATTAATGACAAAATGATAGAATAATACTGAAACAGAGCTGCATTAAGAAATATGAATTCCATTCACAACTGATGGTTAAAATTATTGAACACGTCTACGAAACTATATTTTTATATTATCATCATAAAGAAGAAAGTGACCAAGTAAATTGTTAAATGTTTTAGAGAACCATATAAACATTTTTAATAAATCTAGAAATGTTTCATACATGCAAATCTGTTTAAGTTTTTTGACATTTGTGGACAACGTATCTCACGTCTAACATTTCTTTCACAAAATTATGGTGTTGTTAAGACGTCAAATATTTTTTTAGTCTATCTACACGAGAAATAGACTCGGTCAGCTTCTCTAAAAGTAAAGTAAAACAAAATCTTAGATTGATAAAAAATTAAGAGAATTATGGAAGGCCTAAGTGTATTTTTTTTCACCATCGGTTGTTACTTCACCCTCTAAGAATTAACTCAACACATTGTTCGCCTTTTGGATTTAAAGAAACACAACTATACCTATTAAAGCGTACCAAACTCTCTTTGAGAAATATTGAAATAAAAATATTTGCTGTACGAAAAAAAAGGTAGCGCAAGAGAAAGTGTTTTTGAAACAAATGACAATAGAGAAATATTTATAATAATCGAAGAGCAGCTCTTGAAAGTCAAATTATTTGAACACAGCACTTATAAACTATTCATACCGGACTAGTGCCACCACTCGCAGATGGAAGATTTCAATATGTTCGATTTCATTATTTTTTATCGAGTATGCGTTGTGGAATATAAACTGTAAAAAATCAGCAGTTTCTAGTTAAAAATTTTTATCAAAACACATTATATAGAAAAATGGTTAAAACTTGCAATAATGAAAGAAATACTAATTTTCATACAAGATTTTAATAATAGTACATAGCCAAGATTGCCTGTGATATAAAGCAATCTTCAATCAAAACAATTAAAAATATTGTTCTCAAGGAAATAATTGAAGAGAAAATTTCACAGTAATATTTGGCACAATGCTGATTTTTATCATTATGTCTTAAAAGCTGTTTTTTTTTTGTAAACATTATAAAACCTGTTGATTGTTAAAGATTTTTTTTCGGGCTCATGAGGTGTGTTCTTCTAACAGTGTACGACAGATGAATTACTATAATTTAAAATCCACAGCGCATGCAAGATTATCAAACATAAGTTAACAAAGCAAATTATGAAATAAATAACATCTTACTTTATTCATAAAATTAAATATTCTAAATAATTTACATCAGTTTCTAATCTGCTTACGAAATAGTTTATTATTTTATGAATGGTGTTCACAATATCTTCGTTCTTAAGCCTAAAAAAGAATACGGGAAATTAAAAAAAGTATATACGTATAAAGTGTATCAAACGAAAGCGATGAAAATCTAAATTAGACCAATAAAAACCACCGCTCCAGAAGTGAGGACTGTAAAATGCAAGTGGATTATAATATTTTCACCCGAAGAAAGCTTCATAAACGATCGCTAATATCTATTGTGGTACTTTTTAAATTATTTACATTTCCCACCGGCCTTAGCGGGAAAAGAATATATTGCTGTAAATAAAACGAGAAATAAAAAAAGTTTATAAAAATAATTAACGGTTGTAACGGCTGTTAAATTTTCCAAAATTAAATCAAATGATTATTTTAATAACTTAAGTGTATGTACAATTTATAACAAAAACTTCGCATTATATTTTAAAACATTGTGAACAATATTTATTCGCAATAAAATAAATATCGCACTCGATTGCTCATACAGTACATTTATTAAAACACCGATTAAAACAATTATATAATATATAAATATATTACTATCATCTTTAGTACAGTATTATTTACAATCACTCTTGTTTTATGTTACATTCTTTATAATGTTATATTAATTTTGTCTTTTACGCAAATTTAAATATCTACAAAACTAAAATTTTCAAAATACACACTTCTCAGAGTTTGAATAGATAGTTAGGTGCAAATAAAGTTTGTAATGCTAAACATTATTGTTGAAATTAATCATTACAATCTTGTCGGAAACCAGCCAGTTATACAATGGTTCAAATCAATTTATTTGTGAAGTTATTAAGACAAATCAATTCAATTTATGGGAAGCTTGATAATGCATATGATATATCATCGGGATTATGTTTGGTTATTAACACACCAAAACATGTAATGTTTCAATCCCATCGTATATTTAAAATCGCAGTCATAAAAGTTTTGGCAGTAACACAATGATTTTTTATTTTAAGAAAAAATATTTACTCAGTAGAATGACAAGTTATATTGGAAATGAAGTTATATTAGAGATGTTTATTAAGTAAGTATTTCAGTTAGTAATAATGATGTTTTACATAAAAAATTCACATAAACGTTTTTCGAAATTTTGTATTGTCATTATGAAGATATTCAAATATTTAAACAAGATAAATATATTACAATTTTTAGAAATTATTAAGTTTCATTTTTATGATAGCCAAAGCTAGCATCAAAGAAAAACAGAAATATGGAAAAATAATCAATTGTGTAGAATGATTGCTAGTAATGTCAAATATTTTTTTATAAAATTTATTCGTACCTTCCTAGAATTATTTAAGCCAAACTATTGTTTTAAGAATAAAATGTATTTAATATTTATTTAATCTAACAGAAATACTTAAACCATTCATAATACACCATAGATACTGAAGAGGCTTATAGATTAGTAATTAATAATAGATATTAATAGAAGCATATTAGTACAACGTTTAAAATTGATGGATAGATATTACGATGTTGAAATCTAAAGTTTCTAGATAGAAAATTGGTACTTGACAATATTTTAAATTTGATTCTAAAAGATTTTTATTTGAGACATCTAGATAAAAATTGTGAAACACATTAGTTGAGATACAAATAGACACTGGTCAATTACAATTTTGCAGTTTTTTCTAAATCTATAATATATATTATTAGCACAATTTTTACAGTTTGAAGGTTGGTTTCGTCAAGCAGCAATAATTATTATAAGAGATAAATATATATATGTTTATGTATATTTTTTTTTATAGAATATTTCAAATAAAGTTTAACAACATTGACATTGACTTAAATTCCCTAAAAAAGATGCCACTCACAATGAAACTTAGGGATTCTTGTTGAAATGGCCAGGTAATCATATGTATGTATGAACTTGTGTTGAAACCAATAAAATTGAAGGTTTAGCTAAATTATGAACCATCATTAGTCTATATTGTCTATAGGATAGATCAGTATCGCCATATTAAAAATACGTATGTTGCTTTGGCATATTCTATTTTTATGAAATTGAGATAATTAAAGGCTCCATTATATTTTATGAATGAGCAAACCTTAGTTTTGAATTTACGTGAATTACAATCTAGGGTAAATTATTGAAATCAGAGAAATAATTAGTCATTTCTGAAACCAATATAACAAAGACAAAATTTTAATTTTTTGATATAAATTTATGTTCTATATGGCAATAAACATCAACTGTAATAAATTTTATGCATTCTTTTATTATTTAATGATTAAGTATTTAAGATAATTTGACCTTCCCATTAACAAAGATTACACACCCTTACAAATGGCACTTTTATAGGGATATTTTAAAATGCATTCATGTGGAAAACATGTGCCAAAATATCGTGAAGATTTACCATATAAATGGTAAAGAAAATTGAGTTCAAGACAATAATCCTACTTTCGATGTTTGTTTTCTTTAATAATCAATGGTTGCTAAAGTTTGCTATGCAAAATAAATATTATTTCAGCTTGTCAGTGCATTTCTAAGCCATTCTGTTTATTCCCTTTGAACCATTCAGCCTTTCTTCACTTTTTTAAGCCTGTTAACTATTTGTAAGTATTATATTTCCTACTTTCGAGTAATTCGAGCCTATCTGTCAAAATCAGTCCTTAAGGTGCATATTTGGGATTTTTTTATACCTAGTATTTAAAAATTTGTAAAAAATTGAATGCGAAAGCTATAATTTCAGATAATAAAATAAAGAAAATCCGATAGATTTTGTCAGACTATCTGCAAATAATATTAGGTGATTGTACAGTGTGAAAAATTTCACTAAAGCTGTCAACTAGGTTTCATGAAATTTTCATAAATCTGCAATAAAAATATCATTTAAATATTTGGTACATTACGAAAATCTCCATTCTGACAAAAAAACCTTGCTGACATTTACAGGTGTTAAATATTTATGTGCACAAAAAATGCGAGAAATAAACATTTTTTTATTCAAATAAAGTTAAAATATATTTTGCATGTTGGTATTTTTTGCAAATGTTTTTTTTTTAATCGAATAACAATGTATTTTGACATGTGAATCTTTACTTTATTGTATTGTAGCTTTTCTTGTCAGAACAGGAATAAAATTAACTGAGGGAAATTTTTTAATACGCTGATAAAATAAAAATTAAGACTTTCCATCCATTTTCATCAATCAAAGCCTGTTTTAAGAAATTAATCTCATTCCTCTTTAAAATTAATTTTATTATTATTTTAAAACAGTGTCATGAATATATTCCTTAATATTGAAAGTTTTTTTGAACATGTTGAAAAAGTCAAATTTCTTTATCACTTTCCTTGATTTCCATCCTTGCAATTCATCACATTAACTGATATGTAGTCATCACTCAAACATTTGTGATCTACTATCCAACTATCCATTTTAAACTCTTAGTACAAGATCCCAACAGAAAAGTAAACATTATTTTGTTGGAATCAATTTTATAATATTCATATCAATTATCCATCCTTTGCATTTCTTTCCAAAATTTCACTCACAACAAACACAAAATAACACAATTGAAATACTCAGCGATAATTAGTATGTTCTCGAATGTATTTAAATATGTATGCTTATTATTATATATACTAAAAATAGTGCAGTATTGTAACATGGAACAATAAAATACCAAAATATTGTAAACGCCTTCTTAAAAAACTATCTAAGGATAATGCCACTGTTAAAGATTTTATTCTGACATATGATAAGAGCTTGGATATGTTTGCATAATGGTGATTTTAAGAACCATTTTCGAAGAGCTCAGAATTATCAGCTGCACATGAAACTAATGGAAATTTATAAATATATATGAAGTTATATTTTCATGTTGTATCAACAGATGGCAGTAAAAATTTGACAAAGAAGTTCGATAACAATTTTGGTGACAGTGCAGTGATTTTGACAAAAAAAAAAAAGATTTTCATATAATATTATGAAATGTTATTCTAATAACGCGACAAAAGAAGTCTGGAATTTTTAAGAAGAAAGCAGATTACTTTTGATTCTTATGCTTTGAATAGCTTTCCAGATCAAATTATTAATATTTATGACCTTAACCCAGTGGATTGAATGCATTGGAATTTAGTTCAACTTTCATGATAAAAGTCATTTCGTGATTGTCCAAATGACATGACTTAAATCTTCTAATATAAGTAATTTTACAATATTTACTAGAAATCTGTAGCTTGTCAAAAACATTTTTCCTCAGGGAGTACGAACTTGTTCAAAAGACATGAAAACAGGGTTATTTCTAAATGCACTATATATTTTCATATTTTATCAGATCCAAAACATAGTTTGCTGCATGGAAGCAAGACCATTTCAATTATATAATCAAGAAAAATATCATATGCTCTTTTAATGATTTTTTATACTTCAATTAATTCGTAGAATTCCTTCATAAGCTAGTCAAGAAGTGACGAAGAACTCATCATTTTGAATCATTCATTGTGGCAATTTGCTATTATGATTGGTTTCAAAATAAAATTACTACTTCAGAATCGTTTGTACTTTAGCCTTTAACACTTATGTTCAAGGATTCACCTATGAAAATGGTAACTTTTGAATACATTCTTATAGAATATTTTCTCTACATGTGAGTAAATTTTTTGACATATTCTGAAGCAAAAAATAGTATAAAAAGTAAATTTGGAAATAATTATTTCTGACATTTGTTATAAAACTGATCGGTACTAGTTTTGTCATTACATTATTAAATTTATTTAGCAGTTATCAAAAATATAGCTTTCGAAATATGTTGTAAGAAAATATAGAAAAGAATTAATAACCATTGCCTCAAAATGCATTTCATTGTGGAATGCATGGATACATTCCACTATTTTACTATTTTAATGCTGAATCAGTGTTAACTCTTTGGGTGATTAATCGGTTAAACTTTTTACAATCTATGTATTATTCTCTCAGACACACTTTATCACCTCAACAATTAATCTCCAGACTAAAAATTTTTAGTTGTGATGTTGCAGCAATTAAAGTGAAACCAACTAATTGATATTAAGACAATAAGCTTTCAAGTGCATTTTTAGTTGTAATGGCAACTGTGTCCAAAAAATGTGGATTTTACCTACCGAGTTATTGGGGAGTTTACGATATAAAGATATTTGAAAAATAAATATAAGAAAAATGTTTGCTTATATTTCAATATTTTAGTATTCCATATCAAGAACTGTAGATTAAAAATATATGACAATAGTATAATTAAAATGAAAGCATTCGGGATGGTATTTTTTTTATTTGTATTTAAAATAATAAATAATCACTACTTATTGACGGATCCATACCGTCGATGGAAAGTAGACATTATGCGAATTGTTACATCATCATGTAAAATTAATTATTGTATGTAATATAATAATCAAAAGCAACACCGTCTTGCTGCGAGGTTTGTATTTAAAATCCTGTAATAATGTCGTATGCTTCTAGCGACGAAAGCACTAAATACAGCACCCAAAGGCCGAACAAAACCACTGATGTAATTATTTTTACTTTTCCCTGTCCGCCCAGCTCTCCTCCAATAGATTTGTGTCTTCTTATCATCAAAATTCCTATGGTGACCATGGCCTCCGAGCAGAAAATCGTCACCGAAAAGGCAAGACTGAAAGAAAGAAAACGGTCGTTCAAGTTTTTTGATAATCTTCAAAAATAAAAACACTCTATATTGATCAAACCTCTCCAATACAGGTATGAAATTCACGAGAATGAAGAATTATTCAATAGCTATTTCCACAAGTAGTATAAATTTACGATGAGATCAGTGGTAACATTGTGTAAATTGATTTGTATACAAGTTGTAATTAAAATTGACAACTTTTTTATTCCATTAAATTATTTGTTACTTCATTGTAGCATATGTAGCAATCAGTGAGAAAACAAAGTTTTAAATTCAAATTTGAATTGTTAAAACTTTGTACGATTCCACATGTTTTGTCACTAATGACCCAGGTTTCGCCTTTCGGCATCTTCAGGCATTCTATCACACGGATGCAACAGAACTGACAAACTTAGTAAACATGTGGAATCGTACAAAGTTTTAACAATTCAAATTTGATATTGAAATTCCATCAAGCACCTTCAGTCGATATCATAAATTTTAAATTCAAATTTAAAAGTAAGCTTCATGAATAAAATTAGTGAGATTAAAAAGTCTTCAAAGAGATAATAGAGAAAGCTTATTGGTTGAAAATGTAATGAGGAGATTTATTTTAAAACATTTGCTGATTGTGGTAGGTGGTTTCTTATGTGTTCTTTTGGATTGATTATTTTCTAACAGATTAACATTTAATTTTGGAACGGGAATCGGATATCAAAACTTATTTTTTGAACTTACTTTCCAGGATCGATGAGGAACTTGTTGCCGTGATAGTTGTGGTAGATGGCTGCAATGGACCAGGCAATTCCGATGCCCAGGAAGACGTTCACAGCGTTACTACCAGTCACATTTCCTACGGACGCGTCAGCATACTTGTCCTGAATAGCCGCCACTTTACTGGCAAATGTATCTGAGAATTACAATAGATTGTGTGTGAGATATTTGAGTAACACTATTAGCAATTCAAATGTCTATCATTTGTTTGGTTTTATTTTATAAAAATATCGTTAAAAATATTGACTATCAAATAACATAACTCAATAAATGGAGCAATCCTGGAAAATTTACAAAAGTAACAATGTATTAATGAGGTAATATAACTATTGAACCCTTTTCAAATATTATTGGTTAGATAAATAGAAATCAAATTTTTTGTACTATTTCCACAACTTTATATTTAAAATACCAGGATTGGTTTCGCTCGTTTTAAACATTATCAACTAATAATCAGTCCTGATCTGTATGAATTAAAATAGTGGAAATAGAACTAAATATTATGTGATATAAATAAAATGTATATCCATCAAGTATTTAGTGACAGATAACACATTAAAAATTAAATATTTTTGTAATAAATAATTAAAATTCATATAAAAATGACACAGAAAAATCCGCTTCTTTGAAGAATATATGACTGATGAAGGTACGATTAAAAGCTTGCTAGAATATTGGAAACGTCTGAGTTAATTAACGTATTTATTTATACATATAGGCTAAACATATGGACATTGCATATAAAAAATATTTACAAACATATTAACTATCTAATGCAGCGGTTTTCTAATGCAAATCCGTGCCTCTCCACTGTTTAGTTTTTAATGATATAATAATATAATCATGTAGCAAAAAAAAAAATGCTAAAATTAGAATTGAATGAAAAATAGTAAGGTTTTGCTTACGTTATGATATGAGGTGTTATTTATTCGTAGATATGATAATGCGATTTTTTTTTAAAATGTTTGGCGCCTTTCCTGAAAAGCGTACTTTCACGGATAGAAACCGTTGATCTTAGTCCCCTATTTGAACTTTTTTTCAAAATACGTAATTTTTAGATTCAATTTATGCTTACTTAGTTTATTCATTTTAAAAATAGGAATCGACAAAATACCAGTCATCTATGTTCGATTTGGAAAAACTTATTATAATATAACATTATCATGTGCACAATTATTTCGATTTTTTTTTTGAGAATTATATCTCACCTGGTATACTGGTGCCAAGAGCAACAAAGACAATAGCTGTAACGGAGTCCTTGATTCCAAGAGTGCAGCCGAAATGAGAAGCAACGTCTCCAATGATGGCCGTCACCACACCGATGCACAAAATGGAAATCACGAAGCATAAATAGCCACCAGCGATATCTGCAAAAGGAAAATTCAATGAAAGTTTTAAGGAAAATTATTTTGTACTAAGGTAGATTCGATGGTTTTGTAACTCTGGTAACCCTTTTACTAAATGTCAGAGAGAGATTATGCAACTTCACCTAAGGGCTATTATTTGTCTTTTAATTATCTATTAATGATCTTTAAAAATTTTCTGCTGTAAATATTACGAAATGAAAACTTCGATATAATATAATAATTGTTTTCTTAAGTTCTTGTTCAAATTATTGTATATTGTTAAATAAATTTTTGCGAAATGTGATAATGTTTTATAATAGGCATGTAATCCTCGAGCAAAGAATTGTTCAGTAAACAAAACCAATCGTGGACTCGTTTTCATATCACAACTAAAATCGTAATAATATTGATAAGTTTCAATAAATTAAGACAAATCATATTTAATATAATTTATGATATCGACTGAAGGTGCTTGATGTAATTTCAATACCAAATTTGAATTGTTACAACTTTGTACGATTCCACATGTTTTGTCACTAACGATCCGGGTTTCGCCTTTCGGCATCTTTAGGCATTCTTTCACACGGATGCAACAGAACTGACAGTCAGTCGGACAGAACTCGTCTTTTTTTTCTTTTTCTATTAATGTTTGTTTTTATTTTTTATTTTCTGAAATATTTTTAATAATGGAAATAGAAAAATGCTCAAAAGAGAAAGAAAAAGAAAATTCTACAAAAGTTTGTATCATATTTTTTCATACTTAAGAATTCGTTTCTTGTTCCTACTAAATTGTTTTTAACACGAAAATCTATTGAAAAATTCTTTGAAATCTCCGTATTATGATTGAAATCAGGTAGGGTTGGGACAAATAAAAACATAACAGTTTGCCATAATTTTAGATGTAAATCAGGATAAAAAATTATATATAAAATTGCATCGATTAACTGATTTGAACCGTGGATGCGCAACCTCAAATTATATAATTCTACGAGCGCTTACCACTGACTATGGCATCATTTACTTTTTATTAATCGTTACTTCGAATATGTCTAATTGAAAGAAAAACAATTTGGTATAATTCCCGTTCTCTGTGTTAAAAAAGTAAACGTTACATTCATTTCTCTACGTGGACCAAGAATTAGTACCTCATTAACCTCTTAACCTGCCAGTGAATATCTGGGGTAATGTCCTGCCGGTGAGATCAGTAGCGCCGAGACTAAAAATGCCCCGTAACATAAATTCACTAACGCTTCACAATTTCCTGCTGCGAACTAATTTATGCTTTCTGGAATTGAAATGGAAGTAACATTTTAACTTATTAACGAGTTTTGAATGTACATTGAATAAAACTGCTTTCCCACGGGAAGACAGATATTTAAACGAATTTATAAATATTCTCAACTGATCATAAAATATGCATAAATTTGAAGCTACGACAGGTGAGAAGTAAACAGTATATTTATTTGTGATTTTGATCACTTTGCGGACAAAGGTTCAAATCCCCGAATAACAAATCATATTTCATTAAAGATATCAACTGAAGGCGCTTGATGGAATTTCAACAAAAACAAAAATGAATTGTTGGAACTTTGTACATTTCCATGTTTTTTTTTTACACTTGTGACTCGGGTTTCGCCTTTCGTTCGTTTAGACATTCTATATATAACGCGGATGAAATAGAAGTGACTGTAGAATATAATAATGCAACCGTGAGACAGAATGCACGAAAATGCCGAAAGGTGAAACCTACTTTGTGAGTGACAAAGCATGCGGAAATGACAAAGTTTCAACAAATTAAATTTGATTTTTGAATTGTCATTACTACATTACTCCCAAAACATCGGTAACGCCTTCAGTTAAATAGTTTAAATAAAAAAATATTTAGCTGCCTTAGTTTTGGGCCTGTAGCTAAGCTGTGGATCAACTTTCATATACATTCAATTGTTTACCGATTTATACGTAGGTTTCTTTAATTCTTGTATTCTCGTCCTCGTTTCTGAGATGCGGAAAATAGAATTTAGTGAAACAGCGAAAAGCATACAACCATTCAACCAAAGTCATTACTAGTGCCATTCTTTTATTCTTACGATATCTGAATATATGATTAAATCCACTTCCTGACAACCAGATAGCTTAAAAACGCTTTTTTTAATCAGCTAAGTGTACCGGAAGGGCATATTTTCAATAATTCTCAAGTTAATTTAATTTTAATCTAGTACTATAAATTGGTCAATACTTTTTTGTTGAAATTTCGTGGCTCGCTTATTTTTTATTACTTACTTGTTAATGAACAAACTGTACAATTACTATTTTTCATTTAATTGTATATTACACATATCCCTCGATTTACACGGTAGATAGGTTTCTGAGGAAAACGTAAAAAAACGTTTTCACGTAAAACCATTTAAACCGAAAAGTACAAAAAACGCATAATTTGGTTGTTTTCTAATATACATAAATAAAACAAGATCATTAAAAAGTATAAATATACGTATTTTTTTATTAATTAAATACACAAAAAGTATATAGAGAAATAAAAAAATTTAATCCAAAAGATTCATAAAAAAATTATTGCAACGGTTGATGAAGTTTTTATCATTTATCATTATCACAACTCACTGTCAATCTCTTCTTCGTGACTGGTTCGAAGTCACTATCATCACTCGAAATTATTTGTTCCAATTCGATGTTTGACGTAGAAATATTTACACTTCGAGGAGATTTGGTAATAAAATCCTTTATTAACATTTGCTTCGAATTTCTTGTTAGATCTTTATGGACCTCATGATATTGAGCCAAGCATTGATTAATATCACGTTGGAATTGAAGGGCCCGTTCAACATTTGAGTCATTTTGTACAAAATAATTACCTAATTATCCTCCTAATTCGGTCCTTCGTGGATGATTTTAACTGTAAATATAACTGGTTCAAACTCTTTTTCAATCCGTGTGAAAGCGAAAACGTGTAAAACAAGTACCATGTAAACCGAGGGATAAGTGTTTTACACATTAGTCAAATGAAATTCGCAAAATTGCGCCAAAAGTGTCAGATCTAATCTAGGTATCATAATTTGACATTTAACAAACACATAGATTCCACACTATAGATATTAAAATCGACAAAAAAAATTTGAACCATGCCGAGGTGTTAAAGAGCGCTTTTATATTGCCCTAAATAAGTGACGACGGAGGGGACACGTCGCTTAGCGCTCGCATTTTATATGAATACTCGCCTTAATTAGACACTTTGGGGACAATGGACTACCCTCTGACGTGTTGTTTTTGTCGCTTTAACCATTTAGATGCCACAAGGTGTATAGTGTTTCTCAACGAGTCACACTTTATCACAGGGTACGTAAACGTCAAATAAAACTATTATTCATATATTTTTGGGATAATATATAATATAGATATATCTGTTATATATATATAACTAATTTGCCACTCCAAGATATGTCAAATATTTCTATGTATAATTAAATATAAATTAAAATGCGTTTACTCGTTGGACGTTATAAAGCGACCACCGGCAGAATTGTAATCTTAAATACTCAATACAAGGCGTGTTCCTTGCAATGGTCAAACTTAAGATCAAAAATGAAGTAACAGAGTGAAAAAATAGCAATGTATTTGAGTTCTAAAATTTTTTTCAAACATGAAAATTTATGTTGTCTATATTTCCTTCAATCATTTCATTCTAACGGCGATTCTGACAACTAAGTTGATTTTAATGAAAAAAATAGCAATTTATTTTAGTTATACGAAATTTTTATAAGATATAGTTGATAGCTATTTCAGCTCACATATCGTCAGAACTATATTTAAACGTACATTTACTTATCTATATATAGCTGTGTAGAAAAAATACATAAAACATCTTCTCTTCTGTTTTAACAACCTTACTTATATCGTGCTAGCAATAAAGCTAAAATTTGAATTTAAATTAAACTAAACAGGCGGCACTTTCTATAATTATAATTATAATAATGCAATGATTCAAATATTATAATGCTCGCGATGAGCGAAACCGGTCCTGATCAAAAAATATATTGTGGAAATAAGTAATAAAAAAATGTGTTTTTATTATTTAAAATATCATGCCTTTCCATCAAGAATTGACAGTTATCACTTTAAAAGTGACTTGCTCTAATTAATTTGAATGGAAATACTATACGAACACTATAATGCGGAATACACAAGTGAATAGTTTTTTGTATGTATATGTGAATAACATAATTTCATTGCTGGTCATTAATTATTTTCGCATTGCTCGTCTAGCGAATTCATTAATCACTAATCAGATGATATCCGCAGCTTTATTGCAGTAATGAATTACAAATGTCGGCAGCGGATAGAATTCCTACTCCCTGATATTAAATTCAAGCTGTCATGGTGCAATTAGACCGCAGCTGGATTACTCGGTGTTGATATTACTGTCATTGGGTTAACTGCTTCTGCCGTATATCATAATGGCACGAGAGACGCAATACCGGAGATTTTGTTTGTTTTCAAACAAGGGATGTGCCATGTCCCGGTAGTTTTTGTTCGATTTTCGTAAATAAGCGGTATTATTTATTGTTTCGAATCAGGGTCAGGTCTAAAAGCTTGACAGACTGTGTGTAAATATTATTAGGTTATAAACTTACATATTATTTTGAATAATGAAAACACATTTTCTACAGTATATTTTATAATTAGGACCGGTTTCACTTATTACAAGCATTAGTAGTATATTCATCTATATCTTAATTATAAAATATATATACCTATAAATGCGTTTTTATTATCTATAATATCATGCCTTTCAATATTAAGATGTGAAAATTTGCACCTTAAACGAAAAAAAATAGTAAATCTTTTGGTCTAAACATATCGACAGAAATGCTTTACTTTGTTGTAAATGTTAAAATGCAGTATCTGTCCATTTAAAATCGTACCACAGAAAAAAACACGTAAAAAATAAAACTGGAAAAGGAAATTGGGTATAAAGAAATAATTTCGATTTTCATTTAGTCATTTGCTGAATTCACATATTTCTATACTCAGGCGATAATTATGTTTCCACTCTGATGTTGTTTCACGATCAAGTACTTCCGAGTATTCTAATTTATATTTGAAGTAATTGATCCTTCAATCGTGGATATGCACTTAAATGCACTATTTTTAGTTGTTTTCATCTTTGACAATTATCAAAAAAGGACGTAATGATAGTGATTAAGATCTATCTTTTTTTCACAGTATCATTTGTTATTAAAAAACAAAGATTTATAGGTTGATAGTAAATAAAGGAAAGAAATAAATCAACATAATTCACTATTAACCACTGCTTAAAAGAGACTGTAGCCATGTCTTCTTGATTATATGTGATATATTGGAAAAATATATACCCAACGAATGGTTTTAATAAATGAAAAAATAATTTAAAAACTAAGCAGACGCAGATTTAATTGTTGCGTGTTTGTATATCAACACAAATCTTAGATTAATTTAAACGAGACAAACATTAAAAAAACCTTAGATACTGGAAACAAAATCACCCCTGCCTTCGACCATCTGCCGTGGTAAAACTTCATGAAACTTTACACACAAGATTCTTAAAGTTTAAATTCGATTTAAATATAACATAATTAGCCACATCTGTTAGCGGAAAGAACGACGCCGAAAATGTTGTATAATAAAAAACTTTAGATAATTGAAAAAATAGTTCCTAATTGAAAATTAAGCACATATGTGACCAAAATTATACAATCGGGGTCACTAAGATACTATAGGGTCCGCCATCTAAAGTTTTTTATCAACTAGTGCTTATTTCGTGAATGGTAACACTTAGCTCATGTCTGATTTGACAGATAATTAGTTTTATCATTCCGCTGAACTAATTTTTGTTCACAAAAATTGAAGAGGAGGATATTGGCAACATTTGGTTTCAACAGGACGGCGCTACGTGCCACACAGCCGAAGCTACACTCGATGTTTTGCGCTCGAATCGATCTTTGAAGATCGCATTATCAGCCGCAGAGCTGATGTCGTTTGGCCACCTCGGAGCTGCGATTTGACACCATTGGACTATTATTTGTGGGGTGCCCTCAAAGATAAGTGTTACGCCGACAAGTCAGAGACAATTGACGCTTTAAAAAACAATATTCGTGAAGCCATTGGTGAAATACAGCTGCACACAATCGATAATGTGCTTAAAAATTGGACCGATCGTGTAGGCTACTGCATGGCCAGCCGAGGCAGCCATTTGAATGAAGTTATTTTTCATTATTAACCGGAAGGATTGTACTTTCAAATAAAAAAAGAAATTTGAGAAAATATTAGTAGTTTTTTTTATAGCATTTTCAAAAAAAAAAAGTTATTTGGCGGACCCTTTAATAGCGTAATATATATAAGATGTCTATTGGAGTAGGTCAAAAACTTCAAGTAATTATTTGTATATAAACTTTGATTTCGTTAATTTTGTTTTTAGCTAGATTTTATTTTAATAAGCAATGGTTGAGACAAATTAGTTGACTATTCTAAACGATATCCCAGTTGAATTCTTTGAAAATAAACGCTGAAATATACTCTCCCTAATGATAATTATGCTTACCTGTTGGTGGTACAAACGCGAAGATAATTTTCCAGAAGACTGTAAGGATATGTAAAAAATAGTCCATACATGAAGGTTTCTTAGGCTCTCCTTCTTCATCCTCTTCACCTAAAAATATTCAAAGAAAAATTAAAATACATAAAAATTACAAAAGAAAAAAAGTTATGTTTGGAGGCACACTACTTATACTTTAATTCCTTGGCGATATAATATTATATATTTTTGAAAATATAACCTTTTATTTTATACACAACCAAATTATTATTTTCAAAATTTTATTAAAAAAATCTATGTTCAAATTAATATCCCAACAGAGAGAAATGAATTGATTGAGTACGCAACCTCGTCGTTAAAAAAGAAAGTTAATGATTTTTTGACATTTGAATAATTTTCGATAGTTATTCAGGAACTGGTAGGTCAAAGAAAATCTTTAAGAATAATATCATCAAGAATCGAACCCTTTAATAAACTTACCATCTAAATCGACAATTCGAAATATTTTGACAGTTTTAATAAAGCTTATTCAATGTAATAAATATAATTATCATCATTTATAAAACAAAAACCCAAGACGCTGTATTGCCGGGTAAATTAACAAAAAATAGTTCAACTTTTCAAAATATACATGTGTTGTCTATTTCTTATAATTTAATTAAGTGCTCTTTTAGTTATTTAGTTATCAAAATCAAATTAATTTCCGTTTCATTTGGAAGTATTAAGTCTAGTACAAACGATTTGTGCAAAAAATTACATTTTTACAAACAAAAATATGATGGCGAATAATTGTGTATTTACACAGCGTATTGCAAAATATTATGGAAAATACAGTGAATGACAAAAGAAAATTATTTTGTGATAGTATATTGTATTTAACATAGTGACACTTCGACGACCACATTCAAAAATGCCGGATACAATTCCTGAAAACAAATTCCCACAACATTTCGCTGCGGTAAAATGGCTATTCACAAATTCAAGCTTTTTCAATTTTTCATATTTTTTTCATTGCAGTATTATTATTATACCTGAAATACAAATATATTATATAAATGTAATTACTTCTAACCTAAAAAGCGTTAACTGTTGATTATTCAATTTCATAACTACTATATAATACTGCTGCCTTAATATATAATAAAAGTGCTTAGTGGAACTTCATTAATGCTGAAGCATTGTTACTTTCGTATTCATTGATTTTAGACGGTAATTTTATCTTTGAAACGTCAGAATTATAGGAATTATAAAATACTTAACGAAGTGAAAGATAAGCAATTCGTCACAAAATCAATGTATTGTTGTTTTTACTTTTTTAGTGATTTATCATAAATATGCATAGGTGAAATGGACTTGCCATTTTTTATTAAATCAACTAAATATTACAAAAATCACCTTTCTTTGTTCCTTTGGGCTTTGGTACAGCTGTATAGAAATTTTAAATTCTTCATAGACTTTTAAAGATGTTTTTAAGAAATGACTGATATAGCGAGATAGTATTGATGTACAAATATTGTGATTGAGTGAATACACATATTTAAAAAAAAAACGAAAACAGAAGTATTTTTTTTGTATTGGAAAGCAAAGATATGGTTATTGGGATTATACACAATATTGGATAAAATGAGTTTAAGAAACTTCTCAAAGTAATTTGAAGAAATATTAAAGTTTTACTTTAATTTTCAAAATTATATTCCTAACAAATCTTGTATAAGAAATACATAAAATAATAACTCACTTTCAGGAATGCTTTCATAATTTGCCAATAATTTAAAGATTTCAATTATATTGAATTGCAAGTTATTAATAGTTTATTGTATATATAAAGCCAAGTTTATTTTTTATCATTTTCGGCTTACCTTCATAGCTTTATAATTTATTTTGAAGGTTGTAAATAATATTGAAGGATTGTAAATCATTGTTATAAAAAAAAAAAAAACATAAAATGTAAATTGAATAATCGTTAAATTACGCAATTAAGTGTTGTTTTTTTTTTTTTTTTTTCAGTAACTGTTTAAAGGTGACACGAGATAAGAATATAAAAAAAATAGATCAATATTATGCTGAAATATTATTAATTAAAACATCAATGTGCTTTATTATAAAAATATTAAAAATATTGGCTAACAAATTATCTAAGCAATCTTTCAACTTATTTTTCATAATCCATTCAAATATGAAAAAAATAATTATATTTTCTCATTAATTTTATTACTGGAGTTACAGTCATTATAAAAAGTTATGTATTATTTGTAATATATGGGGATTGATAGTCACAAAAAATGAAGTATGATACATAAAAGTATGCACATCATCATCATCACACAATATATTATTTTTTATTTAAAATGATAAAAATTTACCTGCGCTTACTGTGAGAGCTTCTACAAACTGTTCTTTCCACGAAGAGGTTCCAATCAAGATTGAGGCGTTTGCTCTCTGGACTAATTTATCAACAGTATTCTGAAAAAATAAAACAAAAAAAACATGAAATTCCAAAGCGTTGAAGTAAAGTGAGGTTTATTAATCTCTCACGACAATTAAATTATTCATTCGGTAGGGTTTTAATGAAAATCGACACCTGTACCAGCAATTAACTTACAATAGCTTATTCCTAGCCCCAACCGCCTATAATTACTCACTACAAAAAATGCGTTTACTCGTTGGACGTTATAAAGCGACCACCGGCAGAATTGTAATCTTAAATACTCAATACAGGGCGTGTTCCTTGCAATGGTCAAACTGAAGATCAAAAATGAAGTAACAGAGTGAAAAAATAGCAATGTATTTGAGTTCTAAAATTTTTTTCAAACATGAAAATTTATGTTGTCTATATTTCCTTCAATCATTTCATTCTAACGGCGATTCTGACAACTAAGTTGATTTTAATGAAAAAAATGGCAATTTATTTTAGTTATACGAAATTTTTATAAGATATAGTTGATAGCTATTTCAGCTCACATATCGTCAGAACTATATTTAAACGTACATTTACTTATCTATATATAGCTGTGTAGAAAAAATACATAAAACATCTTCTCTTCTGTTTTAACAACCTTACTTATATCGTGCTAGCAATAAAGCTAAAATTTGAATTTAAATTAAACTAAAAAAACTATACTACAAAAAAAAAGAATAGTTGAAAGTTTTAATTACTGACTTCATTTGACGAATATAAATATAACATTTTCCACGTTGAAAACGAATGTAGGCTTAACAAAAAAAAAACATATTAATTTTCAAATCAATCTCAAATGGAAAATGTGTATCTAAAAAAGTAACACGACTTAAATGAAACGTAATTTAAAACAAAAAGTATACAATATTCACACATGTTCATTGATCTTCATTGTAACTATGCATTTCTTTAATGTAACAAGCTGTTTTATTAACCCAACATTGAGAACAAACAAGGCTTAACTACATGTATAAAGTACACATATATGTACACATAAAGTTGTTGATATAACCTACTGTTTACATCCCTTGACTACGAATAAATATACCAGTGGTTGGATACATTCCCTTGAAACAGATCTATCTTTTGTTTTGTCAGATTGTTCAGTAAGCTGACGAAACAGAACAATATTAACAAAACGCTACAATAGATTTTTTAGTATAGTAAAAGAACACAATATATTGTTGTCAAATCAAATCCGTAATTGGAAATATCATTTTAATATTTATAAAGTATGTCTTAATGTATTATATAATACAAACAAATCAATGTGGTTGTTGCAATTAATATTTAACATTTCTTTTAAATTACTTATTTAGGTAGCTGTTTCATTGAAATGGTATCATGTAACGCGATTCAAAAGGATAACAACCAACAGGCTATTTTCTATAGTTGTAATATTTTAATATATAATGAATACATATTCAATGTCATTAAATTAACTCATAAAGATGTAACTTATAAATATTTGCCATTGAAAATGGTATAATATTTATATACAGTCTCAAATGTCGCAAGTTGTTTCTCACTGACATACACTCATATTATTGACACAAATGATTACCTTAGTGAACTAAGTTGCAGTTAGTTGAACAAGGGTTGTCTACAAGGTTAAGTAAATCGAATATAGTTAAGTAATTCAAAGAAGCCATTAAATAGCCTAACTTGTAAGCGGTGCTTAATGAACACAGCTTAAAATAATATACCTCAAAATATATGTTATAAAATTCAAATAAAATACACTTTGATCGAGATACAAGTTAAACTCACAATATTTAAGTTAGGCAAATTACGACTTGCTTTACTAAATGTTTTGAATGTTGACTTACAAACATACAAGAAACTTTTTTTCGTACGTGACTTGATAAGTATTATTATTTTATACTGTTTGTGATAGATCGTGTTTTTGAAGCCATACAGACACATTGATATTTTCTGAAAAAAGTTAGAATGCTATATTTTGAAATGGAATGAATTAAGGTATACAGTCATTCGCAACCGATCTATTGATTTTTTGAATGCCGAATTCGGATTATGACACAGTTTGCGTGATTACTTTTATATTACATGCTTTCAAACAAAGCAAAAAAATATTACAATAATTTATAGATATAGAATATTACAAAAGGCTACCATTATCAGCACACAAGTGAGTTATGGTTCATACCATAGAGTTTTTGGTCTCTACTACCAAAAAAATATATAAACGCAAAAGGCATTGTTTCGATACAAATTACATAGTTTAATTACGTGAAATATAGATGTGGATGGTTTTTCAACCTTTTTTGGCCTATGGCCCCCTTTTAAGATTTTATTTTTGATGTGTTACCTCCACTATTTGTTATTATGTATTAAATATATGTACATATTAAAAATCAAACTTTATTTCAAAATACCAAAATATATTTTGTCTGTGGCCTCCAGGGGGTCATATGGCCCCAGGTTGAGAAACAATGATTTAGAGCATAGTTTCTTAACCGGTGGTCTGCGAAGATTTTTGGGTGTCCGCGATGTGATATTATTTCGATAAACAATCGAATTTTATGGATTTTTTAATTATATTCTTTTGCTATAGTCTGTTTTAATATACTTAAATATGGTTATATCAGCTTATGATGTTGCAAAATTTTTGAATAAAAAATCAATTATATAATAATTTATTGCTTTATTCCAATGTCACAATTTGATAGGTCGCAAAGATTTTTTGGTGGTCCGCCGATGTAAAAAGGTTGAGGAACTATAACTTATAAGTCTAAATAAACAGTAGGAAGAAAGCTTTTTTTCACATAAAAAAGTTCCTTGATTTAATATACGTCATGGTTTTTAATAAAGATATATTTTGATAGAATACTTGACTTAAATCAAGACATATTGGTTTATTTATAATATATTCTTAAATTAATATGTATTATTGCGTATTTAAATATACAATAGGGTTCAAAGTATATATAAGATACTTCTTGTATTTAGTATGCATATAATAAGACCAGACATCTGTTTCAATTATTGTATACTCAGATGATCGTCGATAGGTATTTTATAGGTACTATAACACGTATGTGTCAAAGAGGTGCTTGTCACATATTTATTGGTAGCATGTCCATACGGACGGTTTTCCGACAGTTCCACAAAGTGTCTATATTCCCTGAGCGACCAGTGTAAATTTCCTACAAGAAAATCAATTATTCATGTGTCAAAAAAAAAATCATGCTTGCTATCAGATTTGCGAATATATTTCACTTTAACACAATATACGTAACATAGAATTGAGCTATTAAAAAATGGGTCAAAAAGAACTTCGTTCAACTATTTAACAAATCATTTTTTAATCTTTGGAAGAATATGTGTACATTATTTCCAAATTTTTGACGGATATGTGAGGGATTAATCAATAAAATAATTAAATAAATCAATAAAACAATTAATTAATATACCGTGTATCGAAATTAATTGTTTTAAATAAAAAGTCAATTTTATAATTACTTATTATTTTATTTATACAATGTTTATGGTCTGCAAAATACTTTTTGATTTTTTGGTGGTCCGCGGATGCTTAAAGATTGAGAAACTATGATTAAGAGAATATCCAAAAAAATTTCGTTGATATTTTTTTTCCTTTGATTTCCAATACGAATGTGATGATGATGATGATTTAAATGTTACAAAGACACCACTCGAGTAATTTTGGATTTATGCATTATGAAAAGGTTTCCGTTATCTCGTCTTATAACTTCCGGATTATAATTCAGGCCTTTTTACTTCGGTCGTTTCTTATCGGCCGCAAAATATGAAAAATTGTCTTCGAGCGTGAAATTTGCAGCGTAAACAGAAATAAATAATATTTTTTTCAACGGAGTGAAAATTTGTGAGAGGAAGACTTTTTAATCTACGAGTATTAAGGAAGGTTCAAGCAGCGAGTTGTTTATGCCGAAATACTGATACTGCTAATGGATTCTCAGCATTTTCCCTTTTATGAATTACAATGAAATATTCCTATTGACCACTTTTTTGATTTTTATACGTTAAGAAATAAATTGTGACGAACAGTTGATAATTACCAATTTGCCAGCTATTTTGTGACTTGACGAGAATCTCAAGTGATCATTCCATTTTGAAAATATCTATATTTAACATAAATTTTACTTTAATAAAAACATATTTTTAGATGGCTACTAAAACCATCTTTTTGTAACGCTAATATTTTAGTAATACATTTACAAAACCAAATGTGTGAATGAATGTCATTTATAAAATATACTGCGACCTTTAGACGTTTTACATTACGAAATATTATAACTAGGAGTTGTAATATCGTTGTAATATATGCCTTTTTTTATAAGACTTTTACTATGAAAATCTACTCGACACAATGAATGTATAAATATATTGATTGATTGAATTGGCATTTAATTGGTAGAACTCCATTATAACACGGTGAAAAAATAGCAATGTATTTTAGTTCTTCAAATTTAAGCCATCCCCATCCAATAAACCATTTCCGTGCAAATGTAAGCTTATTGATATAGCCGCATTTTTAGTTTCATTTGAAATTCTAAAAATGTGTAGTTTTATTGCTAGCAGGAAATAAGCTAGGTCGTTAAAACAGGAGAGAAGATGTATTGTGTACCTTTTCTACACACCTATATATAGATAAGCAAATGTTCGTTTAAGCATAGTTCTGACGATAACATGAGCCGAAATAGCTATTAACTATATCTTATAAAAAATGTATAAATATTTTCGCGGTACTGAAATAGTTATTTGTGTCTCTTCATATCAATATATTTGTATCAAAATAAAAGAAAATCAAATCACGCGTACAAAACTTTTGAACCATATTTCGCCTGTGCGGAAGGGTTCAACAGAAAGAAATTTAAGGACTTTTCTATTCCCTCTCTTGTATACAAAGAAGTTTATGAGCGAAGCTTTATAACTCTTGTTTGCATTTGGCCCTTAACCTAACAACTTTACATTGTTCCGTCCCACTTTTGACGCCTCTAAATTTGACGATATCTTTTTATTAAAAGATATGCGCATTGTCTTTTACTTTCCAACACTTATTTTTTTATGTGAAAAGATTATTTTAATCTAGACTTTTTATGACTAAAAAAAACCTCGAGTTTTTGTTACTTTTTTATTTCAATATATATTCAAATCTAGAAACCACCGCTTTCAGTAAAAAAAAAACTATGAATGTATTACGTATATTTTGTCTTTCAAAGTATAAGTATAAAAATGACAAACATATAGTTGCTTTATAACAGTTTAATAAGTTAGTTTGTATCAAGTTTTAAATTCGCGGTCACCATTGATAAAGACGTTGAAAAAAATATATTAAACCCTTCTCGCTACAATACAATGTTGTACGAGACAGAGATTTCAATTATACAAGGACATTTTTCTTAAAATTCTTATGAATAAATAAATACAGTGTTACTATAAAGTTTCAGGAAATATCGATTAAGTATCGTAAGAATAAATTAGTATTTTTTCTATTCAGAAAAATCTACTGATAATACTATATGTGTATATAATTGTAAAATAAGAGCAACGGATTGTCTTGATTGGATTGAGTTAATTTCAAACTGCCGGTTACAAAAAATAAGCTTTTAATTATTAATATTCAAAAAAAAAAGAAAATATTAACGACACCATGAGAATTTTGTAATCCAGAGATATTCGAAATCAAATCTAAAGAATCAATTTCGGATAAAAATTTACTTCACTGTTTTGTATTTATAAATTTGAATATATATTTCATATTCTTTCAAATTGCCTATTTTTATTTATGAATAAGAAAAACTACATGCGATACGTATACGTAAATACATATTGTATTGTATGTATGTCATAGGGTTGAAATGTACTCTCTTCAGAATAGTCACGTATAGGAAATAATGGGATTAGCCGATTTGCCAGCTTGCTTGTAGGCCAAGGGTAAATAGTAAATAAGCCTTGGACCATTTCGCAATGTTTTTAATATGCAATGGTATTTCAAGGCAGGGGTTAGCACATGAAGTGGTGCTTCTAGCACTCGTGTTATTTCGAAAATGGCAGTAAATTTTATTTATTGAGAATTTAATTAGAGTTCCACAGAAAATATTCACGTAGCAATTCTTAACGCTTTTTTATTTTGTAATTTTTTATGTGTTTTTATTATGACAGTATTATCCACAACCAATGTGGGTCGTGCAAACTCTTAATGAAAGAAGTTATTCTACGACAACAGGTATTGAAGAACTAATGCTAACGCATAGCGCTGGGGTAAGGATTTTAGTAAGAAAATCAATTTCGTTGTCAGAATCGCTGTTAGGATGAAATGATTGAAGAAAATATACACATCATAAATTTTCATATGTTTGAATGTAAATCTATGAATCAATTTATAACAGCGTACGCACAGTATTTTGGTCCCATAGACCATAGTTTCTCAACCGGTGATCCGCGAAGATTTTTGGGTGAGCCGAAACAATCGAATGTAATGGATTTTTAAATTTCATTTTTCTTGTTACTGCCTATTTTAATATACTTAAATATTTTTATATCAGCATACGGTGTTGCAAAATTAATTGTTTTGAATAAAAACACAATTATATTGATATTCATTATTTTACCACGGTGAACACAGTTCGGCTCACGCCATCGTCAGTACTAGCCGAACAGAATGATGAAATAGCTATCAACTATATCTTATAAAATTTTGTAGAACTAAATTGATATATTGCTTATTTTCACCGTGTTAACATGGAGTTCTACGAAGTAAATGCCAATTCAATCAATAAATTTATTATTTTTATCCAATGTTGATGGTCCGTAAAGTATTTTTAGATTTTTTGGTGGTTCACGGATGTAATGAAAGTTACGGAACTATGACATAGACAATCACCTAATTGTGCCACGAATTAAACGTAAGGAAAGTCCACAAATTAAATGTTATTTTTTTCACTCATTGAGAACTCCGCCTAAATGCCGTTTTCCCTTTTCAAACACAATATTACCGGCGAGTTTAATAAATAAAAACTAATTTATTGCCCATTTCCGTTGTCTTTTTGTAGCGGATGCTTCTTATCGAAAGACTTTTTGAGTATACAAAATAAACGTGAATACAAAATATACAAAACATTCGAGGAAATTTATTTAGAGTCAAAATGAAATTTCATTCTAATCTATGTAAAAGAAATACTTTACTCAAGAAATAGATTATTTATAGAATGATGCTTTTCTAGTCATTCCATATGAAATCAAAGTTATATAATACTTGGAAATTAAATTCGAACGTTACTGCGATCAACCAATCAGATTATCGCCTTGATTTAGATGTAGAAATTTCATGGAATTAAAATGATAATAGAATATCGCATTTCCACCACAATAAGCACACTTCCGCGCTTTTGTTTCGACGTACAATAATTTGAGGGATTAATTGTGGAATTTGTGGAAGACAAACATCGCTATATCACATTATATTAAGTAATTGTAGAATACAGATACTTAAGGCTTAGAACATTTATATTAGAAGTCAATAAATGGCATCAATTATTTGGTCTGTTACAACAGAACAACAAATTATATAATTTATAAAACTATTTGGTTGGGTTGGCAACTAAGTAATTACGGACTTCACTCATAGATGGCTCCAGTTGAATTTTTAGGTTTGCGACGTAGTCCAAATGTAAACACATTTTGTTATTGGATAGTTGATAATTCAGCTGTCAATCAGTAATAAAAGTTTTTTGATCGGTTGCGTAGTTTTCGTTTGGCGTTCGTTGAAAAATGGAAAATCAAAACGAAAATTTTGCTTTTTTTATTTTCCGCAAAGGAAAAACGCATCGCAAGCTCACAAAAAGTTATGTACTGTTTATGGTGACGAAGCCTTAAAAGAACGGCAGTGTCAAAATTGGTTTGCCAAATTTCGTTCTGGTGATTTTTCACTCAAAGATGAACAACGCTCTGGTCGTCCAGTTGAAGTTGATGACGACCTAATCAAAGCAATCATCGATTCGGATCGTCACAGTACAACACGTAAGATCACAGAGAAGCTTCATGTATCACATACATGCATTGAAAATCACTTAAAACAACTTGGCTATGTTCAAAAACTCGATACATGGGTTCCTCACTAACTGAAAGAAACGCATTTAACGCTACGCATTAACAGCTGCGATTTGCTAAAGAAACGTAATTAAAAATGATCCATTTTTAAAACGACTGATAACTGGCGATGAAAAATGGGTTGTTTACAACAATATCATGCGGAAAAGATCGTGGAGTAGGCCAGGTGAACCAGCTCAAACAACATCAAAAGCTGATATTCATCAAAAGAAGGTTTTGTTATCAGTTTGGTGGGATTATAAAGGAATTGTCTACTTTGAATTCTTACCACCCAACCGAACGATCAATTCTGATGTCTACATTGAACAACTAACGAAATTAAACAATGCAGTTGAAGAAAAGCGGCCCAAATTGACGAATCAAAAAGGTGGTCCATCATGAAATGCAAGGCCACACACATTTTTGGCCACTCGGCAAAAATTATTGGAGCTTGATTGGGATGTTTTGCCACATCCACCATATAGTCCTGACCTTGCACCATCTGATTACTTTTTGTTTCGATCTTTTCAAAACTCCTTGAACGGTAAAAAGTTCAATAATGATGATGTCACTTGATTCAGTTTTTTGCTAATGAAAACCAGAAGTTTTATGAACATGGGATTATGATGCTTCCTGAAAGATGGCAAAAGGTCATTGATCAACATGAGCAATACATTACACAATAAAGTTATTTAGTTCCATGAAAAAATTGTCTTTGATTTTCTAAAAACAATCCGCAATTACTTGGTTGCCAACCTGTTATTTTTTGTATAAAGCCTCGGGTTTAAAATTTGTCGTTGTTACATAAACTTACGTAAAAAAATCAATTTTAAGGTCATTTCTTGATGGACAGGTATGAGATTATAAATAATAAAAACATATACACCAGTACTATGTCCACAATATATTTGATTACCAGAATCGGTTGCGCTTATCGCGAACATTATAAAATTATAGCCAAGCCTATTTGTTCAAGATTTTCAGATAATGATTAGCAGATTACAATACAAAAAATCGTGAATCTTTGGTTATTTATACTAAAAACTTGAACTTTAAGTTGTCGTTTTATTGATTAAATTGGCATTCACTGTATTTTTGTTCTACAAAATTTTGTAGAACTGAAATACATTGCTATTTTTTTTCACCATGTTTTAAGTTGTCGGTTTTTATTCATAACATGGAAATTTCGAGGAATTATTTATTTGATAGTGATGGAGACACAAAAATTATTTTGATACCATATATTACGTTAAAGATTAAAAAAAAAACGTAATTTTTTTAACAAAACTTATAAAGAAGGTTCAAATGTTGATGATGAAATCCTTTAAATAACCCTCAAGTCAATACCATAAATTAAAAATCAACTGATTGCTACGAGTAGGGAAAATAATTTATATTTTATGAATATTATCCAACAAATATAAGTTTCAACCTTCAAATATATTTGAATTAAAAGAAAAACATTTTTTATCACAATTAAATATTTGTTTAAAACAAATGTAATCAATTGGTTGCGGGACTAATAGGCTCGTATGTTTTTTCAGTAAAGTACTAATTTATTTTTCGATTGATTTATGAGCTTTTCTACAAAAGCTTGGATGATTGTGTTATTTATTATTCCTTTTACCTACCTGATCCAATTGACGAAACGCGTAGAGAACAATTTGCTAATCACAAGTCTTTTCTCAGCCTTATTTTTCATTCTTAAGTTGACCAAAATATAAAATAGATTTACAATAATTCTGTTTGAGATGATTCGTTAACACTTCATATGACTCGGGTTTAAAAGGATGAAAAAAATAGTACAATATGATTTAAAATACAAAACGTATTATAATGGACCTAAACGCAAAAAATTCTGACGTATTTTTGAATTATACTGTAAAAAGTAAATTGTATAAACGAGCTTTGTGCCCCGCCGATTAGTCGCACGGCAGTTATTCTATTGAATAAAGCCTTCGATTTACAAAGGGCTGGAGGATGTATTGCGTTGCTGGCAAACGCCACACCGCCACGATGGCGACGCCCTTCTTCCAGGCGTCGCGGCGTTGTTTTCACATATGGAAAGCTTTTGAGATTCGAACATTTCGATCGCAAAGGAAGTAAGTTGAAAATATTGTGTTTTATAACTGATGCAGTTCTTACAAGTCATTTTGATAAAATATTATTGTCATAAATATATGTTACCATAGAATTAAAAATGATCTTTAAATAAATCAGTAATAATTTTTAATTACCAATGTACAAGGCAAGAGTGAGACATTTGTCAGTTTCAGAACTTCAAATTACAATAATTATAATTAATTATATGAAATTATGATAAAATTTCGATTTTTTCCAAAACTTAAATAAATACAATAAATACTATAAAAACAAATACAATACTATAAATTTGAATTGTTGAAACGTTGTACAATTCCACATATTTTGCAACTAAAAACCCGGATTTCAGCATTTGGCATCTTCTAGCATTCTATGACACGGATACAACAGAACTGACAATAAATAGTTAGAATCGGTTATATTATATATCAATGGAGTAAATTAAAAAGGAAAAACACAGACCTTAAAGTAAGGATTCAAATAAACAACTAAAATAAATTTCTGTAATATTGATTTATTAATAATAATACGCAATTGTCTTTTTTGACTAATTAGTTTTAAAAACGTGCCAAAAGGCGAAACCCAGATTATTAGCGACAAAACGTTTGGAATCAAACACAGTTCAATAATCCAAATTTGATATTAAAGTTCCATCAAGTACCTTCAGTCGATATCATAAATTAACAACACGATAAAATAAAATAAATTTTATGTGCAAGCCAAATAATTTATAATTTATTTAAATTGAACTTTTTTGTAATGATAATAATAATCGATCGTCGATAAGGATTCCTCAAGGATCCTGCACATTTTTTATAGATTTATTTTCTTGTTTTTCTTTAAATTTTGTTTTTTTAACCTTTTTGTTTTTAAAAAGTGTTATATGTAGTCCTTTTTATTGTTATGAATGGAATAATTTACTTTTGTAAACCGTAGACTTAATATCTAATACTTAGTGAGTTGGTAAAGTTTTTGTTGCTTACATTACGATTTAGCTATAATATTTTTCTACGGTATTTTTTTAGTGTAAATAATCGTAAAGCGTGAATGGTTATATTTTTTACCTCTCGTCTTATCAAACGTAATGTGAACTTTTCACAGGTAATTTAAATAAAAGGCGTCTTGCCAGAACAAAAAGCGAGTTATTTGTTCAAAAATTTTATTCAGAAAAGGCTAGGATATATTATAGAAACGATAGATATACTTGTGCGATTGTTTTGGAGTGATTAGGCGGAAGAACATGAAAATCGTCCTAGAAATCAACGAACAAAAGTTCTACGATCATTAGTATTATGTATATTACTACGGTGGCCGCATTTAAAATATTCCAATAAATAAGTATTATCATGTGTAAATAAAATGAATCAAAAATTTTCACCTCACTCTAAAAACCAATCAGAAACTTTCTTCAACAAAGAAAAATTCTCACTACTACGTCACTACCGCATTTGGCAGACATGAAAAGCTCTCTGCCGGTTTTGTTAAGCAAATGACCCGTAAAGGGCGACCGCTAGCTTTCTGTGAATATATCGCATGAAAGATAACGGAGTTTATCACAGATTGTGAATAGAACGAGCTTTTAGATCGTTACACCTTTTTTGACATAGCTTTTTTACTAAGGATTCGCAGAATACCGTATTTTTTCCTTACAACGCAACATTCACAATCAAATAATATCATTGTCATATACAATATTATTACTGAATATTTAAACAACAATGACAATTAATGCATTCACACCAAAGTAATACACATTTCATCATTTCCGTAGGAAAGCGAAAAAATGTAACTCGCTTTTATTTGGTGACTATTATTAAATATCAATTTTATATAATATTGATAAATAATACAACTTATATGAAAGAAAGATCTTACATGTCTAATCGTTTCATTTAAAACATTTGGTCCGCTTTTTTCTATAACTACTAAAAATGAAATAATGTTTGGTTTGTTCTATATTAATATACAAAATTACGTCTCAACTTAATTAAGAGCATACGGTCAATGTTGGTTGGTTGGTTGTAAATAATTGTTTTAAGTTGTTCAAATCGATTTTTTCAGATGAAATAAGGGTAGAAGGACAAGGTCAATAAAATAGTACCGTTTACCCTATCCCTTTCTTTAAGATTCACTTTAAACATCTTCGTGGAAATGGAATACAACTCAAGGACACCTCTGACATTTGACAATCAAGGAATCGATATAAAGCTTTTGTTTGTCAGAAGTTTGACCGCTCAACCTAGCAGAACTCTATGGCATAGGTTACCTAAAATCTTTGCTACCAAACAAATTAAAAAAAAATGATTTACTTCACACCGAAGTAAAATATTTTCTTTCAGTTAATGCAATATAAACTTGGATATATCGATTTATTGTTAACTTAATATAACTTAAAAAAGAATTCGTCACAATATATTTGAAATGCTATCACGTTACATACTGTATGTGCTATCTAATTTAAGGTATGCATAACGATTAAGAAAATAAATTTCATTGGTATTTTTATAATGTTTTATTATCCAATGAATGTACTTAAATAAATAAGTTATGTTTAATTTAAATCTTACAGGACTTTTTTCATTATCAACAATATATCAGTGTTTCTCAACCGGAAGCCTCTAAGCTATTATGCAGTTAGCTTACAATAAAGTCAGTGCTCATATTTTAATAAGTTAAAATAACTGTTCAACTAACGTTTATTTATCCTGTCAATCATAAAAAATATTTCAAATGTAAAAATATTTTTTTTTATTCCTAAATTGAAGATTCCCAAAATATTTCTTCTATTTTTGGTGGTGCACGCGTTCAAAAAATTTGAGAAATATTCATTTATAGAAATATCATCGTTGAATAATATTTTTGAGATAATATTCTTTTGTATGTCTTACAGAGTTAATAACGTTATTATGACCTTAAAGAAAAGGCACAAAAAATAATAAAATATTTATTTTCCAAGGAACCGATAATAATTCATGATAATGTTACAATAAAATTATTTTTTAATTTATTTCCGTCGAAAGTAATTTCAAGAATATTATTCATATTTTTATGAAAAATATTGTGTTGTAGAAATTGTAAACATATTTTTTGAATATCAGTAGGCACGCGATTTCTCTAACAAATTGAAGTACACTTTCGTAATTTTATAGTAGTTTTATTTTACTATTATTCTACTAACAAAAAATATAATGGACGGTGCGAATTAGTTGCGTGACTAACATGTTACATTACCGACATGAATGGCGAACTTTTTTTCATTCATAAAAATGAAATATACTACTATAACACTGAGTATATACTCGTAAAACCTTTTCGAAAAACGAAGACTTTTCCTAAGATCGATATTTAAAAATATTTTTTTTCTCAATTTATTTAGTTATGAAAAATAATTTAAAACCCAAGGTATTGATTTATTGAAAGATTTTTAATGTCACGTTCTCAATAAGGCGAATACATACAATAAAATAACCGTTTTGTAAAGATAAAGGATAGAAGCATACGATTAAAACAGCGCTATCGGTTAGCTGATTTCTCTGGTTGTAACACTATTAAGAGAGAATATTAACCAGCAAAAAATCTATACATAAGAGTTGAAATCTATTGGCAAACCAAACCAATAAACACTCCATACCGGGATTTGATACCGTGACATCGCGGCCGACATAAACGATACCCAGAACATGAGAAAGATTTTTTTTGTTCAATAAAACGCAACTAAAATATGATTACTAAAAAAGGTTTAGAATGAACAGTTCAAGCAAATCAAAGTCGGCGAGTATCGTTATTAGACCAACGATTCTGTTTTTGTTTCCGATTCAAGTAATTGATCAAATACACGAATCTTCTTTCTGGGAACATGTTTCGTCTTAAATATCCTCATTAAAAATTTTCAATTGTTTTTTATAAACAATATTAAATCCGTCATTTTTACTATTGGCAATAAAGATGTTTTATTGACAATAATAAAAATATTTTTAATTTGAGGAATATTCGTGGATTCATGTATTTTAAAGATATTTACTTTGACACTACTAATTGTATCCTTAAATTCCAGAATTTTACATTTTAAAATGTTTTAGACAAAAAGAAATCAGAGAAAGTTTTGGGTTTATTAAACTCGTATTGAAAACTAAAATTAATAAGAAATCATATTTTAGGAGGATCAGAGATGGCGTTAATAAATTCTTATTTTTTTTTTGTAATCGTAACTTACACGTCCGGCAACTGCTCTTACAGAAATTTTCTATTTTATTTCGAGTTTTTTATGTGTATTTTTTTTCAAGAATTTAAATAATTTATAAAATACTTTAACTAAATTAAATTATCTAAAACTATGGAGAAAAAAACCAAAAATTCTTTCAACACAAATATATAATCAAAAAAAGTTTTAGTTTTTTTTTATGCATTATATTGAACGTCGTATCATAATGACATTGAATATTTGATAAAATATACACGGAGAAAGGTTGACTTTGCTATTTCAATAATTTCCCTTCCATTCCGGAAAAGTTAGTTTGGGTCAAGCAGAAAACAGGTCATCTAAACTCAAATTTTCAACCTTTAAACTTTATTAAGTTTATAAGAAAAAGTTGAGACTGTATATTGAAGTGGTAAGAGTCATTAATTTATAAACACTCAAAAAACTGGGGAACTTTGCATTGAAATTTGGAATTATAAATGAATTATTGAATTTTGGTAGGAAAAAAAGTTTTTCTTTTTTTCTTATACCATGATATATAATATTGTATTTTGAGTAACTGAAATATCGAAAGTGTGACTTTGGCAGAATATAAAATAAATTATTGACGCCAAATGTCTTAAGCCCCCGCTCAGACATAATTATAATCTGATTCGTGTTCTTATCTTATTCAATTAATCAAAAATTTCCATTCCTTCAAGTTTTCTCTTTCTGAAATGTGTATATTGATTGACTAACTGAATGGCAACTTGACCTCTCAGAATCGCGTCTGTTTAGATCCCTACATTAGAGTATTCAGTGCCAAAATCAAAAGTGAAATTAATATATTACCATAAAACATATTGTGGAAACAAAACTTGAGTTTTTATTTCCACAATATATTTTATGATCAGGATTGGTTTCGTTCATTGCGAATATTATGATATTTGAAATAAGTACTTAAAAATTTGTTCTTTTTAATTTAAATATCATGCCTTTCCAGCAAGAAGTGACAGTGAATACCTTAAAATTGATATTATTTAAAGTCTTCAAATTTCACATTTCGTTTTTTGATCTCATATTTTGGGTATTAATATTTCAACGTATAAGTGAAAAATTAAAAAATATAAATAAAAGTTTATCTATTATCAAACACTTTGGTTAAAAATAAAAGTGTCGAAGCAGTGAAAGCTTGCTAAATATATGAAGCTATAAATATATTTAGAAAGTACATACTTCTAAGCTTTCGTAGCGCTCGTGTTATTAGAAGGTCCAGCTAAATCCAATCGGTGATCTTGAAACTGACCTTAGACATTGACTTTCAATATCGACCTTTGTTTTCTTTGGCTAAAGCTCTCGGTAAACAGTAAAGATTCGGATATTCTGAAGAAACTTTCACAAAATTTTGCTTGTAAAAAAAATAAACCAATAAAATATGTCTTGATTAAGCTTATCCTATAATCCCGAAGATATACGCCAGTTTTTAAATTTATTTCATATTATCAATAGTTTATGAGTAAAAAGATTTTTGTGAAAAAAAATACGCTCATGAAGTTAATATTTGATTCAAAACGACAAAAAAAACAACCAAATAATAAGAAAAACTTATTTAATAAAATAAGTTTAACACTATAAATTATTTTAATGTCACTATTTCTTAACTGTTTGATGGTTTAATGCTAAATATAATACATAGTAGAATTAAAGAAAGATTCATTTTTCACAATTTGTTTTTGACAGACAATCTCATAAATATTACAGCTGAAAAACTTTTACTTATATTTGGCATACTTTAAAACTAACAACACGCGAAAAGCGTAACAATTAAAATTTTGTAAAATCCGTTTTTTTTTTTCAATACTATACAAATTTCGTGAACGAATTTTAACCTAAAAATCCTTGGGAATACATACGTCATGATGTAAAATAACAATGATTTTAGAATTAATGAAGGGATTGTAATGACAAATCGTGTGATAATTTAAATTCCAACGGGGTTAAAGCAATCAAATAATAATACATCTAGAAAAACATAGAGTTTACGAAGTATTTTATTCAACTTAAGGAATCGCAAAAAATTGAGACGAGTCGCAAACGGTGGTTATAAATTAACCTTGAACAAGCACAACGATTGATGATGAGGCAACAAATGAACTTTTTTTCATTTAAACGAAAACCGATTTATCACACCGCAAAGTAATTTATGAAAAATAAGACAGAGAGCTTTGTTGTTGTTCGACGCTTAGGAAACAAAACGGAGGTGGGAAAAACAAAAGTTATGATAAATGATTCACTACAAACAGTTCACTTTAACCGACCAGACTTCACGCTAAGCGAGTTTGAACTGCAATACAGATTAATTAATTTTGAACATTTTTTGATCTTTAAATTCGTTTACTTTTTTAGTTCAGGCATCAAAAATTTTTTTTCGCTCGCTATCTCAAGATATAACTATAGTATTATATATAAGATAGTACTATTGTATTACTAGCCACGTATCAACACGTGGCTAGTAATTTATTTACACAATACAAAGTTCGTTATACTCCAAATGAATATGTTTTCGAACAATTTCTTTGAGCACATTTAGTATTATATTTTTTTAAAGCAAAACTGAACCGGAATGGTGTGACGATTTTTTCAATCAAATGGTTGATTAAAAATCCGATTTTTGGTTTAAAATAATTGCTTAAATACCAATTTCACTTCAAACTCGACATTGTAATATGTAATTGATAAACATTTAAACAAATTTTTTGATTTCTGGAAACATTCCATCACGCCATTTTAAATCGAATTCCTTTCAACATAATCAATAATGAATGACTTTATATATCTTTTTTTTATGATTTGGTAAAAAAAAATTATCGAATGAACATTTGATGTTGGATATATTGTACGATTTAAATATCACAAAAAACCACATTCGGATAGAGTAGATATATAATGGAAATATTTACATTTTCCTGGCCCAAAATCTATAAATATTAAATTGGAAGAAAAAAAACATCTTGATGAATTATTGGCCTTTTGTGGCAAGTTTAACATCAAACTAATGAAGCTGGTAAGAAAGTTGAAACTCTCCATTTTACATACCACATGTCACAATCCTTTGATATCATCTAAGACCAACATAAACGCATTTAATAAATCTGCTATATTTTACGAGCGGATCATGGATCTTTGGTTTTTGTTGGGATTTAACACAGATTACTTTTTTTTTAATATCAGATATCGCATACATTGATATTTGAAAACACTTTTTCCTGTCATTTTAAGTCTAAAATCGTTCGCTTGAAACGTCAGTCATATATTTTATGGGACCGACGTTTCAATAGCGTGATTAATAAATTAGTATTTATCGTAATAGCGTTATGAAAGATGTTGAAACTATGTGAGCATATCTTGGCTACAAATTTATAAACTTTTTTTCTTCTTCGTTCAATCGATAAATCATTAAGCAAATGTGATTATAAAATGCAGAGTACCGAATATATAAAACGGATAATAGTTGGTTTTTCAAAAAACATTTTTTTTTATCTAGAAAGATTCATTTTTGCACATCTGATCACAAACAACAAAGTTATAAACAGTTCATCTTGAGACGTTCGTGATCTATTGATGTGTAGAAACAATTGTGGCGCCAGTAAATTAATGGTTGTTACGTCACTAAATGCTACCGATCGTTTTTCAAAACCATAGATACTCTTAATGTGAAGTAGCAAAATTCTTTTGTTTAATGCTTGAAAATTTATATTTTGCAGAATTTCAAACTTTTTACGAAAGATTAGGACGGGACTAGCAGTCAGCTCATAACTGTCGCTACGCTCGCTCGATGCATGGAAAAGATTTTCAGACATCACAAAACCTTTGGCAGAGAAATTCTATAATTTATTGATTTTTTTACTGTCCGTGAGATCTGAGATATGATATATATGATATGAACTTGAAATAATATATTAAGTCTAAAATTCACTGATTTTAAAGCAGTGGTTGCAGGATAGGGAGAATGAATAACAACGCGCGAGTTAAGACTCTAGTAACGGATTTCCCGTGTCGAACATTTTGTGATTAATGGCACCATATCTGTCAATGATACTGCAACCTGTAATATAATATTTCAGCGGCAAAATGGTTGACAGGTTTCTTTCACTACATTAATACAGCGAGGCTGTAAATTTCCCTAGCGTCAAACTCTGCGAGAAAGAGATTAAAATATGATATGTGTTCCAACGCAAGCGATTCTGTCAAGAACCCGAGAAATATACATTTTTCATTGTCACAATATGCTGGTTCATAAGGTTAGAACTCTCAATAAAAGGTGAAAGTGAACATTTTGTCAAAATTGCAAAAAAAGAAGATATTTACTATAAGTCCTTTCACACAATATTTCATGACAAGAAACTGACAAAACAGACACACGGAGTCCGGAAAATTTTAAATATTATTTTATAGTTACAGGTAAATGATGATATTACAAAATTTATTATATTTTGGTTCAATAGCCACTAAAAATATGCACACCGTTCTACATTAAAATACAATTCGTTAGAGAAAAAGCGATATATATATAAAATAAAAATATCGTTTACAGGTTATACTCGACTTACGATCGAGATACGTTCCTGGAATTTGGTCGTAAGCCGAATTGGTCGTAAGTGGAATTTCATACAAAATATGCATCCATAATACTTACATATTAAAAAAAAAACGTGTATTTATTCATATTTTTTTATTGTTCAATTTATACTTATTTATTAATACGAAATAAAATATTTACTTCATTAATATTTAAAATATTTCGTCATCTGTACTTATACTATAATATTATAATATAAATACAATCCATTGGCTCATCAGTAGTGTAAGAAGAAGAAGTAGTAGTCTTTTTAAAAACATATCCAATTTCAGTTACTTGATTGACTACTAAATGAAAACTCATTTTTTTCATTGGGACAGCGATTGAAAGATAGACACGACTGAGTCGCCCAAAACGTATAAACAGATGAAAACTCATATATTCGTACCTTTTAATAGAATCACATCTTTTGCGGATCGATGAGCTGTTGGTCAATAAACGGACTGAGAATGGTTATGTAAACTGCATGAGGTGGTGAAAATAACGACCATACTTCAAAACTTAAGTTAAAACTGAACGCGTATATTTGCTTAGAATTATATCATATGTAAAATAATGATGATAAAATCCGCTTTAATTTTAATTTTAATGTACCATTTAATGGTATGAACGAAACAATATAAAGATATTCGTTCCTAAATTGAGGTTTATGATGAGCATAAAGAGTTGTTAAACGTGATAGAAATGAGAAATAAATGATTTTGCACATTCACGGTAAATTAAGCGGCAGTTTTCGCCACTTCCCGAGAATTAATTGCGCGGGAATTGAGTTCGTTTCCGCTTTATTTATATCGTTTGCCCCATTTGCTTTTTCGCTTAAACATCAGAAAATTGATTGTTTTCTGGTAATAATTTTTTCCGTCCAATATCGTCAGCACTTGAGGAAAATATCGACAGAAATATCAGTCGACTTATTTGACTAGAATTTTATTATTTAGCGAGCAAATTTTAAAGCACCTCTGGAAATATTAATTGGTTCGAAATTCAATCAAGAATTTGACACTGACAGAGCAATGAAGTAAGATGAAAGCGTATAATTTTCTTACGTATGTTTATAAATCTCATATTATACAATACTTGTTTTTTTTTATTATTATCCGTGAAGTATTAAGCATTTTTTATATATTTTTTAAATCCTAGTTTTATAAAACAAATACTTTTGAGAAACAGCATATAATAAGTTGATGAAATCGTAGCAGGACCAATACGGGCTAAATATGCTATTCTACATAAAAAAATGATTCAAACATAGTAAAATATTGTTTTCACATAAAACACTAGTTTTATTAAACATAAAAATAATTATAAAATTTATGATATCGACTGAAGGTGCTTGATGGAATTTCAATATCAAATTCGAGTAGTTACAACTTTGTACGATTCCACATGTTTTGTCACTAACGTTCCGATTTTCGAATCCGTGCATCCGTGTAATAGAATGCCTGAAGATGCCAAAAGGCCAAACCCGGGTCGTTAGTGACAAAACATGTGGAATCGTACAAAGTTGCAACAATTCAAATTTGATCAAAATAATTATTGATTGACGGTTTTCTAGTTTTTGTTTCATTAAAAAGAAAATGAATCATATAAATGAAAATAAACAACGGAATCTATTTTTCCACAAACTCGCTGATGGGTTATTGTTTTTTTTTCAGAAACAAGGTAATTAATTTGAAAAAAAAACTAAAAATGTAGTCGAATGTTCAGCAGAAGAAAAACATGATGGTAATTAATATCCGATCGATCATCTTGATATTTCTTTTAAAATGAATTGACGGAAAAATAATACTGACCTTAAATTCTTTGCTCTCCTTTATTCGGAGCTGTGCTCTCATGACGTCACCAGCCTTCGGCCTGCCCATCAGCGCCACCTTTTCTTCCTCCGTTCTCTTCTCAGGGTGTTTACTTTCAGCTATCGTCGCTAGGGTTGCTATTTCATCTGTATAAAAAATAAAATAGTGTTAAAGATATCAAAAAAACTTTAAAAAATACGCCACTCTTTGGAGAGATCAATGAAACAATAAAAAATACTAACGGCATAAGAAAGGCAACAAATGAGAATTTGTTCATGGTCACAAGGCAATATAACATTAAAATGGGGTTTTTGGTTTAAAAGTATTTTCAAATAGTGCTATATGTGAAACACTGTGTGTATGATTAAAAATCGAAGTATACATTATGAAAATGCACATTCCTTGAATAAAATCGAATTTTTGAAAATTGTGAAGCTATTTTACTCCTGAATAATTTTGATAAACACATGCGAATACTCCTTGATTTAAATATTAAGATGTTTCATAAAAAAAACTATTTGAGTTTTTAAGTGAAACGGACCCAAATTTTCGTTCAGAGAGTTGATGAAGTTTGACCGATATTTAGGCCAAACGGTAATATGACGTTTTTCAGTTTGATACAATTTTATGAATTTTTATCCATTCATTATACAAAATACTCGGAACAGGCATTTCAATAAAAATAATCCAACAAACATAAACAATTGTATCACAAAATCCAGAAAAAAAAACTGTAAACCAAGCGACACTAATATTTTAACTGTTAAATCATAATGTGTAAAATGAATAGTTTTTGGCATGTAAAACGAATTTATTTCAGTATATTTTTAAACTGAACTGTACAGATTTATATTAAACAATTTTTCATTGAAAAAAAGGTTAATGTGAGGATACAGTGTGAAAATAATTAATTTAAATTTGGTTAGTATATTGTTTCAAAGCAAAAGGGTTACTGTATGAGTGATAAAATTAAATGAATAAGGGTCATTAAAACTGGTTTAATACTGGGGATTACAAAAGCAAAACAAAATATACAAGATTTAAGTTATAAAATAGGCTTTTAAGTTATTTTTGTCGTGAGATAGATATCCAGGGTAACTAATGTAATTACAATAAATCGAAATTTCGTAATTAATAGAGAAACAGTTATTGAAAAAATAAAACATTTTTTCCATAAAAACGACACCAACAATAACAAAATAAAAATTCTGTTGATTTTCAGAAACTAAATTTTCAAACATGGTTTTCTTTTATTATGTTTTTTGTAACAAAAATGGGTGCAATTTGATTTTTTTGTTAGATAGTGATTATGGGTTTAAGTAGAGAATGAAGAAAAATAAACTTGGCAAATATTTATGTAAGGGGATGCAAATATGTACATATACACAAGAAAATATAAATTGAATCGTCCAAATGAATATTAGATAATATTATATATATTTCATATACATATAACAACAATATCCTAAAAAAAAATATGTAGGCGTTACATGATAAAGTTTAGTAAACGAGACTATTTATACCACGTTTTTTTATAAAACATTTCAAAGAAAGCTCAAAAACAAATAATTGGATATGAAAGTAACATTTCGCTTTATTTTTGACATTTATCGTTCGCATGAAGTATCTTTTTTTATTTTTACTATACTGGACTATTTTTGGTAACAATGTCATTTATGACGAATAAAAACTAATAATCAACAATATATTAGTTGGATTGGCATTTATTTGGTAGAACTCCATTATAAGACGGTGAAAAAATATGCTATTTTTTATTAAAAATGTACATATTTTTTCACCGTGCAATAATCGAACACTCGAAAAAAAAAAAAAAAAAAATTGATCTTAAAACAATTTTTTAAGCCGCAAACTATTACAGGGAAGTAATGATGAAAAAGTAAAAACAATATTGATAAAGACAATAAAAAAAATAATGACTTTAGGAAATTCATATGAAATTTGGTTTATTTTCTTTTTATTAATATTTATCTAATTTTTTTAATGTTATATGATTTCTATAGTCGATTTTTTTTATTTGTTTGAAAATTAAAGTATTAGCTACAAATATATTTATAGTTCTCACAAAAACAGCTTTTGCTGAAATGATTCAATGAAAGCTCATATAGGGAGTGTATTTGGCGTAAATTTTTTTTTTAAATATTGTAAGTAATGTTTATTAACATTGAAAGTTTTATACAACAATTTATTTTATGAAGAATATTTTGAGACCATTTTAAGTCAAATTTTGCTATATATATTAATAAACGTAAAAAGATATTTATGATTTTAGTAATATAAAAAAATGTTGAGAAAACGCCGGAATATAGAATAGTTTAGAGGAAAAAATATATTATGTACAGTCGAATATCATAAAGAAAAATACAGTTTAAAATACCGAAGGGTATATAAAAGAGGAAAGATTAACTTGTAGTATACTGGCCTCGGCTTAAACGAGCATTTTATACGGCGGGAGTTGGAATGCAAATCATGTTTCCGATGAAAATAGGGAAACATTCAGAGTTTCCCATCAAAAAGTAGGTCAGGGTCCCGATGCCTGGAAAATTTTCTCGCCTCAAGTGATAGCTTTCCTAAATGCTTTCACCGAGGCGAGGATAATTTTTTCTAAATGGACTCCGTGAATGGTAAAATTGTATAAATGCGTTTCCCTAGCGATGCAATAAGTTCCCGCAAATGGTTTTATAAACTGAGGATAATGAGTCATTTCAAAATGTGTGTCTGTGATGAATAAAAGGACTGATGCGGATTGAGTTATCTCAATTTGGAGGATTGAAGACTTGTTCAAATATACGATACGACAGATTAAAAAGCGTACAATACGGACATAATAATAAGGCGTACAATTAACTTTTTGCGTCCACTAATGACAAAAACTCCTCCTGTCTTCGCTGTATTTATTTAATTATATTTTATGTTGCTTTCGCTTCGGGTATCGTAACAGTCTAAAATGAAAACGACGACAAAGTAATTGAATCTAAAGCATAAATCTTAACCACCTTCGTTTTGCCTCCCAACATCTAGTTTAGTCACAGAAGGGTGAAATGGTTATTAAGGGGCTTACCTATAATTATTTTCAACGCCGGAGATTTTGAAGATTTTTTTCTCGACCTTAACTTCTATCAATTGTGATCTTTACTTAAAAAAGTAATAAGTATTTTTTATAACGCATTTTACTAATTTTAAAACTACTTCGGTCTGATTTGATTTCCCCTTCTTTTAATACACAAAAAAATGAAAATAGTACAATACTATAAAATATTGTTACGTTAATGATTCCTTAACATTATGTTAAAACATCATATTATTTATTAAAAAAAACCTTTGAGTATCAAAATAGTAATAAATACATACACTCGTCGGTTTATTCATACGTGAATAGATTAATTTCAAATGCATTATACACAGAAATTAAATAACCAAATTTAATAAGAGTTATAACCACTTTTTTTCAGAGGATATCTTAAATTATAAGTCTCGAGCATATATCATAGATAAGGAATATTTGTGGATAAAGAAGATGTTTTAAATATTAGCAATTCTTCATCTTCCAAAATTAAATATCCAATTCGGTAAAAAATGTTATAGCAATATTAAATTTTGAGTATAATATTTTAGCAACCATTTATCATGTAAATAAAAAAACTGGAATTGATGAAGATATGTTCATTTACATAATAATAATAACTACCCGTGGCCAACACTAGTATACGTCACCCTCTGTTATATTACACGTCAGAAATTCTTGGTTATTAAGGCAGAAGTAAAAATACACACCTGTATTAAATTTCAAGCTTTCAGAAACCAGGTGCGACTCAAGAAGGATTCTTAAGTAACCTTGAGGAAATATGGAAACGAATGAGTATGGCTAAAGAACGTATTCTTTTATGCTTAGATTTTCATTTTTTGACACTCACGATAAACGTTATATAACAAGGACGCAATAGAAATTATACTGTATCAGTATGAACGAATGTGTGAAGATATCGAAAGGCGAAACCTCGGCCAGAAATTTACATTGTTTTAACGATTCAAATTTATTATTGACATCCAATATTGTCAATTAAACATTTTTGAAAACATTAAAAACTATCGAAATTGTCGATTTTTCGACAAAAATATACGCTCCATTTTGTGGTAGAATTCCATTGAAAATTTGAACTTTTTAAAAATTTATTCAATTATACAAAATCCGGAAACTAAACACAAAAAATCATTACACATATTTTCTCAATACTCCTGTATGTATGACAAATAAAGTCCAGAGTAAAATTACAATAATTTCATAGGCTCTTATCAATCATATTCATTACGCGTTGCATGTATATCAATATTCAAAAATATATACAATGGAACCTCTATCTATCGTTCTCGCATAAAACGTTCTGCTGGATGGATCGTTCATTTTTTATATTCCCATCAAACACACATAAAAACAATGTTAAATTATTCTGCATTAACCGTTCCCCGATCTATCGCCTAAATATTATCCTATCCCAATTGACAGGTTTCGGTTGATATTTCTCTGCTGCCGGATAAATATAACATATTTCATTGTCACAACATCAAGAATTGTTACAAATGGTGCAATAAATGATGAAATAGTTTCTATCGAACAAATTACTGAACATTTGTTTTTAACTGATAGAATGTAAGAAGAAGTTAGTGTAGTTAAGTATAAAGTTTAATTAGTCATAACCACTTATTTTCAGAGGATATCTTTATTATAATTATAAATCTCGAGCATGTATCGTGATAGGGTAATGTCGGAGGATAAAGAAGACGTTTTAAATATAATATAAGCAGTTGTTCATCTTCTAAAAATTCTATCAAGTCAGATCCTGAAATCTTTCTATCCAATACAATTTGTAAGTTTGGCAACGTTGGGTCTCATATATTAATCAAAGAAAATAATGATGAAATATATAGTTCGCTCAAAAGAGACTTTCTTTAATAAATAATTTAACTTAAGCTTAAACGCACTGGTCGATTACTATAACAAATTAATTAACATAACTTTTACAAAACCTTCTCATATTTATGACATTTTTGGAAATTAAAGAGAGGACTGTATGTTTTTTAAAGAATAAAGTATTTCTTTTTAATTGAAGCTTTTCCGCATTCATCGTTTCTCACATTTGTCGTCGTTTTGTGTCTCGTTAAAAACGTGGAATCGAGGTTTAACTGTATACTCATAATGTGAAGAATCTATGTAAAAATTTGATTCTGAGCTACAAATGTAATTATATGTAAGTTACAAAAGTCTCTTCTCATAAATATTAAAATTAAAGTTATCGTCGTATCTCTTTTTTTTATAATATCCCACGATGTACCGGTATCGGATATTTACCAGTACACAGCGTTGATAACCACAACATTGACAAGAGTGTATCATGAAGATTTATCCAAGGTTTAGTTGCTATGGATTTAAGAGAGTTGAATTAAGTGTCCATTACATACGACGCACACAAAGACCAGACGGCGTTTTGAGTTCAACCGACCTTTGGCCGGTCTTGTTCAATCGGATTTTGCTCACACAGGCGGCGGTCATAATACGTTTAGAGCTGCTGTAAAATGCGTCCTGTTTTGTGAAAAAGCTCATCTTTTGAATACGAAATATTGCTTTTGTAGAGCTTAGAGACATCCAGGAAAACATTAAATGGATGCTACAATCAATTTCGTTAAAGCAGCTTGCTGCCTGTACGACTGTCAAATCAAAAAGATAACCCGATGAAAAATAGCAATGTATTTTAGTTCTACAAAATTTTATAAGATATAGTTGATAGCTATTTCGGCTCACGCCATCGTCAGAACGAAGTTTGAACGTACATTTGCTAAACTATTGTATATATAGCTGTGTAGAAAAGGTACACAATACATCTTCTCTTCTGCTTTAAAAACCCTAATACAAAATCTTTCACCGCTCCTCATATCATTGCGAAAGGCTAATGCATTTCTGTAATAAATCGTCTCCGGACAGTATTTAAGCTTATCGAAAGTACCGCCTGTATAGTTTAGTATATTTAAAATTAAAATTTAGTTTTATTGCTAGTACGATATAAGCTAGGTTAGTTTTGTAGAACTAAAATACATTGTTATTTTTACACTGTGTTACAATGGATTTATACCAAGTAAATGCCAATTCAATAAATAAATAAACAAAAAGATAGCTTTATACAAATAATAATGATGTAATAATTCTGTCTTCGCGGGTTTTTCACTAATAGTTTGTTTTAATTAAACATCAAGAGCAATTTGACAACAAAAACGTGGAATAAATTTCAAATTATTATCAGGAGTAATATACGTACGTAGTAGTCCAAAAAATGTTGCGATCAATTTAGTTATTATAAATCTGCCAAATTCATTCGAATATTTATATTATCAGTGTCCAAAAAATCATTATAATTTTTCTCTTTCAATCATCGTCAAAACAATAAATTGTTCCAAACTGAAAATATCTAACACCGAAGCGACACGAAAGTGGAACGCAAAACACTGAAAGTTCTCTGTCTAAGATATTTTACAGTTGTTTTATACAATATAATTTGAAATCAGTGAATATTCGAAGTCTGTGAATATTATTGAATTACTATGTTTTTTTTTTTGACAAAACAGAAATAGAATGATTGAGTATTTATTGAGAAGAGTTATAATAAACTGAAAACGACATTTGAACTTATAAAATAAAATTTAAAACCTATTTCAAAACATGAGTCGTTTTCCTCGCTTCAGAAGCTATTTCCTTCGAAATGGATCGGCTTGTATGTAGTAAGTAAAAGCTTCAAGACACGGTACCTGTCGTTTCCGGGAGAAGTTGCAAAAAGGTTTTCCCATTTGCGATATCAGACCATGCCGAGTCTATCTATACCAGAGGTCCTTAATTTTTTTTTAAGAATCAACTCATAAATTAAAAATATTAAAGTATTTCACATACAATTTCAGGTAATGTTTCTTAATATAGACGTCTACTTTTGTAAATATGAAATCAGCTTGATTATTTTTGAAAAAATATGTTCAGAGAAAAATCTTAAATATAATACAATAAATGAAATTTTTTTCGATGCATCAAAATGACGCTAAGATTTGTATTATACGTATATATATTTTAAATGTTACGACGATAACAGTCTACAAAAAATAGCCGTAGAAAGGTTTTAATGTTGAAAAAATATTTAATTTAAAATAGTGAATTTTTCAGAAGTTGAGTGGGATTATAGTTAGTAAGGCGATAAATCAAAAATACTTCATGAGCTATAATTTAATTTTTAATTGATGAGCCATGTGAATTCTCAATTGGTTCTCGAGTCGCACTTTGAGGACCACTGAATACACTCTAATGGATAACATACTTAAGTTCGATCACCCTCTAGGAACTATTTAAGGGCACACTATTAGGAAGGCACCAAAACTTTTTTTAACTATTACGAAGCAGATAAAATTTTAGTACGTGGCCATCGGCACCATGGATGAATTTAATATATAAGACTGGATAAATAGTAACGGTGAGAATGTAAAAAAAAATTGAAAAAAAACAATTTTTTAAGATACATCGAATTCATTTGTTTTAGGAAGCACAGTGGTTTGTATGTAATATACAGAATGACAACAATATATGTATAAAGCGATTCATCCTTTCTCTGAATGGATGAACCAACAAAATGTCGAGCTTTTCTTTCCAATAAATATACGTATAACAAAATTAAATTTATTATATTATAGATACAAAAACATCGGCCAGTACGCAATTAATAAAACGTAGTTAAAATTATTGACATTAAAAAAGGGGTAAAAGATTGTATAGTATATGTTCTCCAGACTTGCAAAAATAATAACACTATTAAGTATATATCAAAAAATACAAAAAACCATTTGAGTATTCCATAAAAAAATATGATAATTACTAAATAAATATTGGAGAAAGTGACTACAAATTCGAAAAAAGTTAGCTTACAAAATTACATTTCGGTGGTCAATAAGGCTATCAAAATTATCTCTACCGGAATGAGAACTGGTAAATATTATCTTTTACCATGTATGATTGAGAAAATACACAAAAATGTACGGATATTTTGGGAATTGCTTAATTTTAAAAGCATTTGAATTGGCGTGCTGTTTTCTGTGGTAAAACTAGAAGCATTGCATAATGGAGGATTCGAGCCATATACATTGTTAACTCGTAATATAGAACCTGACAAAAATTTTGCCGGTGTCACTTATATAAATTTTAAATGTGTTATTTGGATGTCCAGTTGCTATATATTTTATCACAGCTCTACAAAAATACAAAAGATTGCATAATAAACTTAAAAAAATTAATTAGAATTCTACAAGATTACTTTAATTATAGCGAAATCATCCAGAAAAAAATAATGAAAGATGCTTAATACGTTTGAAAAAATTGTATTGAAAAATTAATAAATGGAAAAGTATGACCGATTGCCATAAACAAATAATTCATACATAAATATACTGAATATTTTGAAATAAAAACTCAACTTAATTATATGTATTTGGCATATTGAATGATCGGTTATTTTGAACATAGAAAAAATCGATCATGTAATATTTATAAAATATACAGCAGGGATATACAATATTCTACTAATATTTGTACCACAATCTAACCCTTTTACGTCAAATGGATTTATAGCAGTGGTGTGCGGTTTGACTCAAATATCGAATTTGTATTTCTTATTGCATTCTTTTACCAGCAAAATATTTTTTTAAGGTATTAGCTTTGTTTGACAAAAAGAAAATAAATGATGACACAGCAGTGCAAAAAAGCAGTTATGATTAAAATTATTAATGGAAAGAGAGTCTCATTGACGAAATACAAAAAAATTTGAATATTAAATATCTCAGTATGGGAAACCGATTTCATGAATATCGTATAAAAGAAATATTTTTTGATATCATTATCGCAAGGCAGAATCGTATGTTTTTCAGTAATTTTTATTTATATAGAGATGTGTATTCCAAATTGGTCTATTTCAATATATGTTAAGTTATTTTGACAGAACTGGTTGAAATGTCGCTTTTCTAAGAGAAAGTTATACTTTTTTATTTCAACATAGATTTTTAAATTAGACAGGTTAATAGTCGAAACCCGAAATCGAAATATTTAAAATCATGGACATGACAGCTTTAACCATAATCCTGGTCTTCCCAGTCTCTCGAACCGGCTTGTATATATTATATAATCGCTCTTTGTGTTCTAGCGGTTCTGTGTTTAAGTTCTGTGAATGTCTTTTCTTCTTCTAATTTGATCTCGATTGTATTATATTATCATAATATTATTACAAATCATTTGTATTTTTATTTCAAACTTCGCCGCATTATCATTAGTTACGTAGCTGTAAAGTCAAATATATTTTTTATTCAAAAATATTATTTAACAATAATATATTTATTGAAATTATTTATTCCAATATAAGAACCCCACTGTGTCAAATAAATAGAGTAAAGATGGTCCTGAGAATATATAAATCATTTTCTTCACTCCAAAACATCTCCTTCTTCCACATGTTTCTTTTGAATTGAACGTTCAATATTTGAACTCTGAAAGCTTGGATAATAATGGCTCTATGTTTGAAAGGCATATTTTCGTTAGAAGCCGAAATCTAAAAGCTACCTTATAAAGGTATATTCAAAAAAGCTATTCAACAGTGGCAACTGCTCTGAGATTTATGGTAAACCTCGAAATATATCTCTCTTATGAGGTCATTTTGAATAACAACTCAGATTATAAAATATGTTGAATGAATTCGATTTCCTAATTATACAAGCTTCTTCGCCTTTCTTATGTGTATTTTCTATATGTATATATCTCTCTTACAGTAGAATCAAAAGTGCTATTTTTTTATAAATATATTCACAATTTATATAGTGGTATAATTTAAAAAAAAAATATATATTTGAAACATTTGAGATAGATAATACATCCACGTTATTGACTAATCAATACCATTTTATATAACGCTCGAAAAACATTCTAGGTAACATAAAGTATGCAATACCCGACAAAAATTCTAAAAAAAAGTCTACGAAAAAGAACTTTTCCTTATTATTAAAATTTTCTCACTGATAAAAAATAATTTATATTATATCCATATTGAGAACTTAACCAATATTGATAAAAATGGATGTCCGTTATATTATGAGTAGACGAAAATGTTTTTCACAAAAACATCTCACAGCAAAGTAGTACACTTACAAGGCTTATACAATTAAAATTAATATATATTAATGGACTTTTACAAAATTGAAGTAGTTTTATTAAAGGAATATTATAAAATAAAATCGCCACAACCAAACGAAAAATTTCCGATTTTATCTACATAATTATCCGGTATTTCTCTTTGTAATATTATCTCAATGTTTGCTTTAAAAATAGAGCCGTGATGTTTTGTACTTATTTACTACAGGGTATTATAAACAATTTCCCTCGCATAACTATTTATATAATACAAAGGCTCTTAATAGAAAGCGGATCTCACAATGCGGAAGGGTGAAAATTATTTTATACCTCCATAATACACTTGCGATTGATATTTTGTAATTTTCTATTCATAAAGAAAGATCTCGCAAGTGTGAGGGAAAAATAAATTGATTTTGGAATAAAAAACTGTATAAAAGTCTGCCAATTCACATCGTCCGTGATAAAAATACGTTGAGAATTTTGTTGAATATTTATGTGTCAAAAGCACAGAATTTTTAATTTTAGTTTTTGACACATGTGTCACAATCGATTTCTAGGACTTTCTCGTGGTATGTCAAAATACTTTACGAAAATGTTCCATTTCTCGGACACTTTTGTGAAGGAAAAAATATTTTGGCATTCAAATCTCATATCTAGATTCGAATACTTTCATTGCTCAATAAATGTATTTTAGATATTTAGACAGCGTATTGTTAAAATGTATGTAAGTATAAAGTTTTTACATTGATATTATCAAAACCAGCGCTTAAAAAAATTATCGTTTTGTGAGAACGACCACGGTTTATAACAAATAAATGTTCCCTGATTTTTAAATATAAATATTTTTTGCATATATTTTTATACTGACAATCATTTCAACTTAGAAATTATGTAGTTACTAGGTAATCTAATACCGAAACTTGGGCCAATAAGTCAAACTCAGTATTGTCTAAATGTCAATCCCAAGTCTCAATAACTCAGAACATTGAACCATATAAGCAATTGATATTTCAAATGAAACACATTTTGATTTACTACAATGAAATTTGAATTATCACAAGTTTGTACGATTCCATATGTTTTGTCACTAACGATCCGGGTTTCGCCTTTCGGCATCTTTAGGCATTCTATCACACGGATTCAACAGAACTGACAGTCAGTCGGACAGAACTCGTAAGTTCTGTAGCATCCGTGTGATAGAATACCTGAAGATGACGAAAGGCTAAGCCCGGGTCGTTAGTGACAAAACATGTGGAATCCTACAAAGTTGTAACAATTCAAATTTGATATTGAGATTCTATCAAGCGCCATCAGTCGATATCATAAATTACTACAATGAGTTACTTGGTGTATTTATGCTCATATTTTTTGCAATATTTAAATACTTAAAATTTGGTTTTTTGTCTCTTATTATCCACAATTATTTTAAGAATATTATGTACGTGATAAAATAAAAGCACAACTAAAACATCAATATCAATAGATATTTTTTTTTAGGAAAGCGAAAAAAACTGAGAAAAAAGTTTTGAAAATCACAAAATATTTTTCGCGACATAAAAAAAAGCACCACGAAAAATCTTCTATTTCAATATATATTTTTTAAGAAACAAATGTCGCCGTTTTTGATAAATTTTTACGATCACAATAAAATTATCTGTAAAAAATAACAAAACTTTGAACGTAAATGTCCAGAATAAATAATAAAAGTTCGCAGACTAATTTGCATTACCCGTCCACGATTCTGGATTTATTTTGTTAGACTGTATATCTGCCACAATAACTTTTAAAGGAATGTACGCAGCAAAAAGCTGCTACATTTTTAAGACCAAGAAAAAAATTATTTTTTGTTTGTTTCTAATTTTATAAATAATTTATTTTAAATAATAATAACACATTTTTGGTACTATTTCTACAATATACTTTATGATCAAGACCTGTTTCGCTCTTCGCGATGTTTAAAACTGATCCGAAATGATTGATGTTGATTTCAAAAATATCGATCCCCGTACAGTTATATAAATACTTCGCAATCATTTGACGTGACAACTATAGCGCCTACGTGTTTACATCTTTGTAATAAAGGTCGCAAGATGATGGCTTTGGAACAGCTGGAAATCAATAGATATCAATTGTCACACGAAATTTTAAATGAACAAACAAATATAAGTCGGTCGCCGCACCTCAGACCATTACGAGGGTCTAATACCTTCCCGTTATAAACCATCTCCATCCAATATTTAAGCTTATTGACATTGCCGCCTGTTAAGTGTCATTTAATTTTTTTTTTTTAGTTTTGTTGCTAGCAGGAAATAACCTAGGTCATTAAAACAGAAGAGAAGATGTATTGTGTACCTTTTCTGCACATCTATATATAGATAAGCAAATATATGTTTAAACATAGTTCTGACGATGACGTGAGCCGAAAACATTATATACATATATCACATACTACATGTATCTTATGAAAAATTTTGTAGAACTAAAATACAATGCTATTTTTTTCACAGTGTTGTAGTGGAGCTCTACCAAATAAATGCCAATTCAATCAATAAATTACTGTGATTACAACTTTGTACGATTCTACATGTTTTGTCACAAATGACCCGGGTTTCGTCTTTCGGCATCTTCAGGCATTCTATCACACGGACGCAACAGAACTGACAATTTTAAATTTGGTATTGAAATTCCATCAAGCCCCTTCAGTCGATATCATAAATTACTGTGATTACAAAAGGCATACTAAATTCAGAGATACCAAAATATGTTACGAAAAAACGAAGTAGATACAATATTTCAAATAAGCTTTGATGTTTTATTGGTTATACTGATATTGTTTTCACTTCAGATCATGAAAGGTGAAAGGGGGTTGTGAAAAACAGGAGCGGCGGCAGATTAATTCTGCCGACCCATCCGCTTCCGCTCGAGAGGGCTAAAACTGAAAGTGACAATGTTATTTCATAAACTTACTCCTTGAAAACATACAACAAAAAGACAAAGCCGATTCTATTCGAGAATATTAATTGTTTTTCCAAATAAAATTCACTGCTTCTAGTGAACACGAATAAATATTACTTGTCCTAAATATGGCTTTTTGTACGCAAATTTTAGTAAAGCCTAATTGAATTCTGTTCGGTGACCATAAAGAGTGTTAGTTGATTTACCGAATTCGTTTTGTGTAAATAATGTATATTATCACATGATTATATTCACGTATCTGATAACTTTGATTAGAAACGTTATTATATTTCATTTATAAATATGCCTTATGATATTATATTATATTGCGTAATATCTGAAGAGCGTAATTGACACGCTAATACTGAGTATTGTAAATATATTGTTTTTGAAGTGTAAATACTACAAAAAACTAGGAATAATAAATCTAAAAGCATTTATTTACAGGTCATTTTTAAAAGTAAAAAATCACGTCATCAATGAAACATGAAATGTTTTTTTCTCTTATAAATAAACGTAACCAATTGTCGTTTTGTCAGTATTGTCTGACCATTGATGGAAAAACAGACGATTTTCATATGATATTTACACTAGTTGACCAAATAAGTCATTTAGTGTTTGACAAACATAACTCTCTCTTTTATTTCCGATTCATTTTTATACTTCTATGTGTCATGCGGAAACAATGGATAATCCAATATTATTTATAGTTTTATGGAATAGATACAATTTTGCATGAAAAAATGTTTTTTTCGTTATTATTAATGACTAATTAATTAACCTAGCGTTTTAAAATGGTATTTTGAGAAGAATTCAATTCTATGTATGAAGTAACATTAAATTAAATTCATATTTTATGTATTATTAAAACAAAACATTTTCAGCTTATTCCTTGCTGCGCCGTTTAAAGAATATTCCAACACCTAGACTGGATATGAAATAATCTACCAAAGCCTTATAGTGAACAAAAAGAGTATATACTTAACAACTACGCACGGAATCTTCATTTTCACATTAACTGTACGGTCCTACAACGGGTAAACGGATAATTAAATAAAAATTCCTTCCTTTTCATTTTAAATAGTTTTAGTTTGACAAAAACTATTTAACAGTACGTATCTAAGATCTGCAGAGTGCTTTCAAGTACGGTTAAAATTAAAATTAAAAAATAATTTCTGAAGTATTTTTTTATAATAGGTGCTTATAATTAAATAAAAATATTTTTTAATTCAGAATAGAAAAAATAGCTTCGGTGTTATTTCACAGGAATGTATTAAAGACTTTTCAAGTAGTAGATTTAACATGATAAGTATAATCATTAATGAACCATTTTAGTATTTTGAAGGCGTAAGCCGTGGGAAACATGACAGTCACTGTAAATTGAATCAAATATTTCACTGTGAACTCGCTGCTATGTAACCGGTAACAACAATGCTGTTGATATGTCAATAAATTTCTTTGTTAGATTGTTGGTAAAATGGAGGGGAGGTATGACACTATGAGATACCAAAGTATACATGAAAAAAAAACGATTTTCGAAATTTACAACTCTTACCTCTTTGGCTGCCAAAAAAATATACGTCTCTACCTAGCACGCCAATTATAATTTGTAACAAAAAAAAGTTAATTTTCTATAATTTTTTTAATTTTCGTATAAAGAAATGATTATTAAACTCACCAATTGTTTATTGTTATATCATAAATAGCAGATTTTCTTAAAGAAATTAATTTTGATAACCCTGAAACTAATAACATCTGCCGAGTGACAGTTTAAGGAACACTTTTGGAGAAAAATACGTTTAAAGATATTGAAGAGATATGTCTTCTTAGGTAGCCATTCGGTTTAAAAACACCAATCACAGCTTAAGTAAGTAAGGTGAAATCCAATTCAGTTTATAATAGACAGAAAATATACCTTATTTGTGGTTTAAACATCCATAAAAAAATAAATAATTTAGAAACAATATATGTTAGATATTCTAAAAACATCTGTAAATATTTTTGGTAATAAATCTTATTAACAATAGATATAAAGTATTATTTACGTGTTGAAATTGAATGTGTGTACGTCGTAACAATGGAAGCTTCAAAGTTAGATTTCAGTAAGAATAATGGATTAATATTAGTTTGTTCATTTAAAACATAGTTTCTCATCTGGTGGTCCGCGGAGGTTTTAAGGTGGTCCACGATGTAATATTATTTCGATAAACAATCGAGTTTTATGGTGTATTTTATGGAATTTTTAACTATAATTTTTTGTTGCAGTCTGTTTTAATATACTTAAATATTTTTATATCAGCCAATGGTGTTGCAAAATTTATTTTTCGAATAACAAATTATATAAATATTTATTATTTTATTTCAATATCGATGGGTCGCAAAACATTTTTCGATTTTTTGGTGGTCCGCGGATGTAAAAAGGTTGAGAAAATATGATTTAAAAGACAAAATAAATAGTAGAAAGAAAACTTTATTTCACATACAAAAGTTACTTGACTATCTAACATACGTCATGGTTTTTATTAAATATATATTTTGATACAGTACTTGACTTAAGTCAAGATGTATTAGTTTATTTATGATATATTCTAAAATTAATATTTAGTATGTATTATTGCGTATATTCAGATGATCGTCGGCAGGTATATTATAATCATAATATACATAATATGTATGTGTCAAAGAGGTGCTTGTCAAATATTTATTGGCAGCATGTCCATACGGACGGTTTTCCGACAACTCCACAAAGTGTCTATATTCCCTGAGCGACCAGTGTAAATTTCCTACAAGAAAATCAATTTTTCATGTGTCAAAAAAAGGATTCATGCTTGGAATCAGATTTGCGAACATATTTTATCGTAACACATTCACAGTATATGTAACATAGAATTGGGCTCTTAAAAAATGGGTTAAAAGTAAATTCATTAAAATTTTTTCACATATCATTTTTTAATCTTTTGAAGAATATGTATACAATTGCGTCCAAATTTTTGACGGATATGTGAGGAATTAATTGATTGATCAAATAAATTGTCGACTTTTTTTTTAAACACCCATACATATTCATACATTCAATCAAGTAACAGGTACCTATGACCACGACCTTTGATAAATACTATAATACTAAAAATTGGAGTAAATAAATTATTTTCGTAAAATAAATATAGAAAAGCATGTTATTTTTAAATTGTTTACAATATTTGACATAATTTTAACGGTTAAACTATTTAAGAATTGTGATGTCTCAATATTAATCTGAACAATATTAAATCTATTGCGTTTATATAATATTATATAAATGATTTTACATAATATAAAAATATTTTAATTAAAAATATGTTATTTTAAATAATCCAAGCAATTCCGTGGACTCAAAAAAATATTCTCATATAATCTACACGTTTATTTAAATTGATAAACGACTTTTTTTAATTAAGAAAATTTTCCATAATTATAAAAAAAAAACAATATTACGATTTTCACGATTTTAGACAATTTGGGCTAAAAAAAATATTTTGGCAAAATTAATACACCTTTTTAACAATATGAAAAATTACGAAGAAATCCTCGCTGACCCAAATTTCAAATTTTCTTACAGAATTTCTCGCCTATTTTAAAATACCACGAACGTAAAAGATCTATTTTAATGACTTCTACAAATTAATGTGTTGAGAAAATCAAGCGTTATTAACGCGGTTAATAATATTAAATTAACACTGATCATTAATCATAAACTTTTGATGATAACATAATTAATGTTTAAGTTTTATTTATTACTTTAGTTTGATAGAGAATATAAATAATACGTTCAGTGATTCAATTACAATTTTAAAAACTGTTCTTAGCTACTTGATCACTTCTTGAATTAATTTATAATAAATAACAGCAGAAATGCATACAACAGTTTGTGAAGGGTGTTTACATTAAAATATATCGATTTTGTAAATACTGGACAGATCTGTAACATAAGAGCTAGTTCAGATGGAAATATTGACAATCTCATGACTTGAATGGTATCAACTATAAATTATACACGACTTTTTTAATCTCTTTAAATCTAGATACTTGTTTCAAAACATGTATTCGCGTCTGACGGTGGTTTTTGTAGCCCTATAAATATTTTTTAATCCCTTGTAAGCAAAGGTATGTTTTAGTGGTAAAGTTATTATTTATGGCAACCATATTTCCAGTGATAAAAATATAAATGATCCATTATTTGAAAAGCCTCAAGGCTAAAGGAAAGCGACTGTAAATTTCTTCTCGGCGCTTGTTATTTATTATGCGAAGCGTTTACGGTTAATTTATTATTAAATAATGTCGTTAAAAACTCGCAGAACGTTCAACCGTAGTGGCGCAATGGTACGAGCGTAACGGTGCACAACGCCTTTCTCGATGTCATATTTTTTTTATTTCAATATTTTACATACCAATTGTAACCAATTGCTAAGAATCACAATTGAACTTTAATTTATACACTGTAAATCCAATAAACATTCTAAAACCAATCAATAAAAGCTGAATAGAAGATTTTTAAAAAATTTTACTCGTTTGTATTTATTCAAAATACACGCAAAAGCTTCCAATATACATATATACAATTTTTAAGCATTGACTTATCCTAGATTTGCGTCTAAAAGCTTGTATGTTTGTGATGTTTTTATCTCATCCCATATACTCGTACTTATGTTAACTATTAGTAATTTTAAAAACTACTACCTAACTTAGAAAGTTGTTCAACTAAACGTTTTTTTTCTAATATTTTTTCTATCTTTATATCTTCAACCCATTCTCGTTAAAATGCGATCTGTTGAGAGTTTTGGTGATACAAATTAAGACCGAATATAATAAATGATATATTTCTAATCTAATCTAGTTTGAATGGATGGTAAATTAATTTAATTAATTCATCATAAATTAGACCTTTCAAATTTTTATAGTAAATAACTAATTAGGTAAGAATATAATACGCTGGATGTTCAAGGATTATTTACTTCTAACGTAAACTTCAAAGATTATATTACGTACCACAATACATACGAGAATTCATTCACGTTTAATAAAAACTTCTTGGTTTGAATAATTGATTACAAAATAAAATATTTTTGCTGCAGAAATGTCATATCAAAATGGTCAGAGGATTGTGCGATTATTCTTTTTTAAGTCGATCTTTTAAAAACTAGTATTTTTTTGACAAATATATTATCAGTGATCTCAGTGAGCCGTGACAAAATGGTTGTAAATTATTGAGGTCGAAAAATCTGTTTGAAGTTCAATAAAATAAAATATTCAAACGCGATGGTGATGAGCGAAGGGACACCATCTGCAATTTCGAGATGACTAAAGTTTTTTAGGATTTCCACGACTTTTCGTATTGACGACAACAGTGCGTTGCTTGGCGATTCTGTGTCACTTGTCAAACGGAAATAAGTATATTTTTGTTGATATTAACACTATTAAGCTGCCTATAAAATATGCAATAAACGAAATATGTTATTATGTTACATTAAGACAAATTTTCTTGATATTAAACCTATATTGACTGAATATGTTTGATGGAATTTTGATACTAAAATTTTAATAGTTGAAAAAATACAAAATTTCACTTGTTGTGTCACTCACGACCCGGGTTTCTGTACCATAATCTCAAGCATTCTACCACGCGTGTAAAATAGAACTGAGAGACAATAAACAGTTGGGATCGCTTAAATACAAAAGAAATTACAAAAGCATAGACCCCAAGGATAGAAGTCTGGCAAGAATACAATGCCTGAAGATGCCGAAAGGCAACATCCGGATAATGAGTGACAAAACATGTGAAAATGTGCTTTTGAAAAATAAAAATTGAGTACTCTAGTAATTTTGTTATTTTACTGCTCGTGAAACAACATCATACACAATTAATGAAATAACAAGAAAAACTGCTGTTTTGCAATACTACAAATAAAAATACGCTTAGTTCGAATTCGCGTTAGTTCATAAAATATTATAAAAGCTATTGTTTTACGCGTTTTCGATAAATAGTGAAGAGCTTCGTTATTCTAATTGTAATAAAACTAAAAGATTTTACTTATTTTGGATTCGTATAAATTTATCTCTTTTCATTGTTTTTATTGTAACTGCTTGTTTATTGTTAGTAAAATTGAAAAAGCCCCCTCAAAAGTGGGTACAAGGTGATAAAGAAAGAAGGGAATCATTAATAACACGGTGAAAAAATAGCAATTTATTTTAGTTCTACAATTTTTTATAAATAAGATATATTTGATAGCTATTTTGGCACAACCATCGTCAGATACTACGAGATAATTCTGACGATGGTGTGAGCCGAAATAGCTATCAAATATATCTTATTTATAAAAAAATTGTAGAACTAAAATACATTGCTATTTTTTCACCGTGTTATAATGGAGTTCTACCAAGTAAATGCCAATTCAATCAATGAAATGACTAGTACTATAATATTTTGTTAAAGCTAATCAATTTATTATTCCATCCCGAAATTTATTTCTAGTGTTTTCCACCCATAAATTTTTGAATCCTTGGCAACACTTAATGTGGTTTACTTTGAAATATATATATATATATATATCATTTTTATATTTCATGAAAAACTCCAAAAAAGTTAATTTTTTCGTTAAAAAGGTTGGCTGCCATTATGACAGTGATATTTTTCGATTGAGATAAATACCCAAGTAAATATATTGCTTGTAAACAATTTCCGAGAGATCAACATTTTATTTTCAATATTTACTCGAAAGCCTCATTATGAATGTGGCGAGAAGCCAAAATTCTATTATACTACACCAGTCGGAATATTCGGAATATTTTGGCCACAAAAACGTTCGGAATGATAATAAAAACGGACCGGTCCCACAATTGTAAGGCTGTATAGCATTGGCAGAATAGCCAAACTTTTGTGAAGACACTTTTTTGTGATTGAAAAAAGCCATAACATTAAATAAATATATAATTTAATTTCAAACATTCCTTTTTTCATTCTTCTATATTTGAAAGAGTAGTATAAAACAAATGAATATTCTTTTTGTTTTTGATTTTAAATATAGCGATATAAAAATGTATGAGGTTAAAATGAAAGGACTTGGGATGGACCGATCATTAGATAATTATTAAATTTGAATTGTTAAAACTTTGTACGATTCCACATGCTTGTCACTAACGACCCGGGTCTGTTAGTGACAAAACTGTTCAGAACTGTTCTCTATCAGTTATGTATCATCCGTGTGATAGAATGCCTGAAGATGCCGAAAGGCAAAACCCGGGTCGTTAGTGACAAAACGTGTGGAATCGTACAAAGTTTTAACAATTCAAATTTAATAATTATCTCGTGCTAGTTTTAAAAATTCAAGTTTGATATTGAAATTCCATCAAGCACCTTCAGTCGATATTATAAATTAGCTAATTATTGTTTATTTATATATACACGTTACAAAAATTACAAATTGCAAATTCATAGCTTTTGCAACGTCAAAGTATTTATACATTAAATTCAAGAAATAAACAACAAAACAAATAATAAGGATAAAAAGAAAGTCAACCAAGCAAGCTCGTGAAAAATCTACTTAAACAGATTAAAAGATAGTATTCGCCTGAACTCACTTTCGTCCACATTCAATATGTCGACATCGAACTGTTGAACATTTTTAATGCTCTTGCCATTGGCATCCCCATTGGCAGACTGGTTCTAAACTTTGGAAGAACAAACAATTTATGTCCACGATTTCTTAAAAAAATATCCGGAACATAAAAATTGATATTATTAAGGATGGCAGTATTCTCATTTTGGCTTCGAATTAGTCAAAAGAAATATGTGGTTAGATACATTTCTCTTCGATATTTAAAACTATTGTCCTTAGACTATTTCAAATTGTTGTCCTTCTCATATTGAAATGCAAGTAAATATCGTAGAAACCGATTAGTTTGAACAAGACTTCACAAGCAGAATAAAAAAATATTACAAAAATTATTTTCATGGTGATTGGAAACCGTATTATTTTATTTTTGTTCATGGATGAAGTTATAGTTACTGATTTAATATCAACTTTAAGCTTGGTATATTAAAAATGAGTGTTTCATTATTTTAATTTGAATATTCCTACAATTCTTACAGACATACTGCGGTAAAATCTTCTATTATCTTACGCTTTACGCGAGTTTGTTCGGAAACGTGACATGCAATAAAAAACACAAAAACAATAACTGATATACGTTGCTTACCAACCAGCAACAGACTTCATGAATATAAATTACGTAGTATCGGAAATTTACTTCTGTCAAACGTGGGAATAAATTTTCCGTGATTTATTTCTTTTCCATGTGTACCGTCGCTTTTAGTTAAGTTTATCGGGTAAATATTACCGATTGGCTTACTGGTTGCATGAACGATATTCACTCAGATAAATGCACATCGCTAGTTAAATTATTTTTGAAGTACTGATGGCTTTTTTATAGCTTTGACGTCAAAACAATATGTCTAATATTGAAATATCATATTTTTCTGTTGACAAACCAGTCGTCTTCATTATAATTTTATTATTTTTACTGGGTCTTTTAACCCGTAACATACTACTCTAAAAAATAATGTTTCCTTGTTGCAGTTTTATACGACAGATGAGAATTATCATTATTTGAACCTTTCTTACATAACAATCATTAACCAAGTACACAACACAAATAACTGATAATACGATATGGGACAATCTGAAAATTAGCGCTGGAAAACGACTGCGGACTCACAATGACATAGAGCCGGACAAATGGAAAATTAAAGAAAGCACTCCAGAAGTGTATATTCTTGAGTAGTAACGATTGAAAATATTCAGACATATGGAATATTTAACACTTAATTGGCAAACAGCATTATGATAGACATCTTATCAGCATAATATTTTATTTTACCTTGAGATCTGTGAAACGAAAAATAGTCGATAGTTTTCTTAATACTGTTAAAAAAGGGATTGTTTAGTAATTTGAATGTAATGCAAGGAGCTGCGTCAAAAAATCGATACGTGAAATACTATAGAAATAGATATGGCGATAAATTTTAAATATCAAATAATTTTTGTATAACTAAATACTTTTTAAGTTTACCATATTATTTGTTGCTTTTTTATTAAGTAGATGTCAATTCATCCAAGAAATTTTGGTGATATATTTATCAGTTTATTTATTAAAAAAAAAAAAAGAATCTGTTGTATATTTACGGCTATTTAATAACTTTGGCTTGGAAAATTTTAATATGAAAAATATCCATGATATGAAGCAAGTAAATGCGCAGTGGAAAAATTCGAAATGCATGATAATATTATACATAACTCGCTAGCTTATAGTTGAAGCAGCAATTAAATACTTTAAAGCCATTTGAATATTTAAACACATAAAATAAAATTTGACTTAATCAAATTTATTGTTATTGGTATATCAGGAACATGTAAGTACATACAGTAAGAGCCGCCCAATCTTATTCGCTGAGCATTTTTTTTTATTCCCAATCTCGCAAGAGTTGAATTATGAATTTTTGAAAGGCCTACCACCGCTTTTGGTTGAGTTGGGTTTACCATTTTAGGGGTAATTGTAAGTTATCGATAAGTTATCGATAGCTGACATCTAACAGGAACGGTATAAAGTTTCATTTTGTTGAATTATACATGGAAATACTTTAAGTTTTGACTGAAAAACCACGTAATATTCAATGAAAGTCAGCCATAGAACCGATTCTATTCAGTAATTTCTTTTAATTTATTGCGTTATTCAGTAATCGATGGAAAATCATGCTATTTTAAATAAAAAAAACATTTTTACTAGCTATATTTCCGCAGTATATTCTATGAAAAAAACCGGTTTACCTCATCGCGAGCATTATCAATTAATCAAAGAAACCCATCCTGATCGTACAAAATAATGTGGAAATGGCACTAAAATGTGTTTTTAATATTTAAGATAGTTTTCGCATTAAATGATTGAAAAATACACCTGAATAGCGATCGATGTTTCTGAAAGCACCAATTTGTAATTTGAGTGGTTTTGTGACAATTTATCACAATCGACACATCTCACTTAAGGCTTGCAATACCATGTGATATGTCAAAAACGGCAGTAATATTTCGGTTTTTTTACCAATTTCGAAATTTAGATTTACAAAAACTGAGGAAAAATCTATTTCAAAGATTTTGTTAACAAAGGCAGCGTAAATGAGCTACCAGACTACGCTCAATTGGTTTCACGTTTTGATATAATCCTCGATGTCATGTTTTTAGACATACAATTCATATCCATTTTTTTATTTTTATCGCAAAAATTCATCACATAAACTCCACTTATATTTTTAAAACTAGTATTGATATTTGTAATAAAATAATATGTATAATACAAAATAACAAATAGGTGTATTAATAATATTCTTCCAGTATTTTTACTTATAATCTCAATGACAGATATATTTATAGTCCTGAAATAAAACAGCACAGAAGCTCTAATGCTTATACGTAAAATTTGATTCAGTTTTTTTTAAATAAAATAAACAATAATTATAGTAAGAAATAAAAGCAATACTATTCGTGTAGAAGAAGTGATAAAAACCCTTAGAAACAACCATATATTACGTTTCATAGGCATTACGGGTGACGTAAAGAGGTTTCGCGTTACAATAGGAACTTGTTCAATCGACGAGATAATATAATATATAGACTATCTTGGCATACGAAACATTTTGATGTCTCTATCTTCCTTTATTTATCAGTTTACACTTATACGGGAGCCCATTCTTGATATCAAAAAAATCTTTTTGTAACAATCTAAGCCCTTGAGCACGTTGTATGTCAACAGATCAATCTCTTTTCCGTATGATCAAAGAAAGCTTACTTCAATAAACAAGCTACGCATGTGGTGCTTTATTCTTGAAAGGATTTTGTAAAACAACTGATCCTTAATATGAAAAATAAATGGTATTTAAAATGATAAAAAAGATGAAGATTATTTCTCATTTTTTCGGCTCCTAGTGGTTTCTAGTGGAACAATATTGAAAATAAATGTTGGAAAATCCTAATACTCAACCATTTAGCCAATGAATTTTCTTTATCTACGATCATTGATTTCATTAGTTAAAAATAAGACTTGTAAATATTTTATTATTCAGTTAGAAATTTTATGGTTGTAAGTACATTGGAGTATCATGTTTAATGAGTAAAACTGTCTCTGCGATCAGAAGAAAGAAATAATCCCACCTCACTTTCATTTGTATATTTTATGAATTAACAATAAGATTGAATATTTACGTTGCAATAAAACAACTTCAGATATAACCAATCGAAGGAAATTTATCAAACAGGCGGAATGCATTGCAAGTTTGTTATATAACCAGTTGACTAAAATATTTTTCAATTTCTATTTTATATTGAAAATTGATATTGAAAGTTCTTAAGATAAGAATTGTCTTTGTATATAAATTGATATAATTGAGCAAAAAGTTTAAATATTTTATTCTATTTATACCAGCTTTCTTTTTTGCAGCAAATAAAATGTTTCTTAATTGTGAAAATTTTTTTTGTAAAGTAAATGAAACATCACGAATTGAATGATAATAACCACAATAAACTGTTTGAATTCAATTTGTAAAATAGGTTTACTTCCACTAAGCAACCTCACCAAATTCAAATGAATTTGCATAGTAAATCCATAAATCCAAATTCCTGCATATGGAAGATTCTTGCAGCAGAGCTAAACAATGAAACACGACTGTGGGTTTCCATTGCCTGATCGCATCGTGCCTGTTTACATTACTCTTAACTACTGCATTTCCACAAACGATCGATTTCATCACGCTAATTTTACTGTTTCGAATATTGCCAGCCCATAATAAAAAGGACACTTTGCACTGGGAAAACTGCAAAAATTGAATTTTGAGAAAAACCTGTTAAAGGTGCTATTAGATCGTTAAAAATCGTGAGAAGGCTATTTTTTAGTATTATGAATTGAAGCATTTGAATAAAAAAATGCTTATTACTAAAAATTTAAATTCAATTTTTATATCACGAGAAATCTTACATTTTTAATGATTAAAAACTAAAAGTTTCTCCACATATAACGTAATTTTTAATTACTTCTTCCATCATCTTAATGATTACATCAAAATAATCATTTTATATATATGAACTTAAAATATTTAACACGGTGAACAAATAGCGATTTCGAGCTAATTGACCTAATTCGAGCTAAATAGTTTTGTCGATGCATAAGCTGAAATAGCTATCAACTATATTTTTAAAATTTTGTAGAACTAAATTACATCGCTATTTTTTCACCGTGTTATAATGGAGTTTTATCAAGTAAATGCCAATTCAATCAACAAATCATTAAAATATTTATATTACAAACATACTTTTGGCATGTATAAACAAAAGTTTTTTTGCAAATATAAAAATTCATACTTTTTTTCTTTATAGAATTATAAAGTTACAGGTTTTGTTTTGGAAATAATCGAGTTATTTTATAGATAAATCTGTTTATTTTACATCAAAAACACCAAAGCTTCATAAGTACCCTTTTTTTTAGTGTTATGGATTAGATTGCTTGAAATAACACTGTTGTTCGTATAATTATTTTCGTAGTTTGGTTTTCCCAACGAGTGTACAACGAAGTCATTGGCATAAAAATCGTAATATTTCCGTCAAGATTTTCTTCTCTGAACAAAAGTTTTTAAAAGACAGATATTTTTGTTTTGTAATTTATCGAATAAGAATAAATTTAATCAAATAACTTTACGACGGAGTATATCCAAAGATTCTTAATAAAGAAACCTACAACAAAGTTATCGAACCTAGCGTATTTTTTTTTTGATTTCACCTATCCCTCGATTTACACGGTACTTGTTTTACACGTTTTCGCTTTTCCACGAATATTTTTTTTTTTTTTTGATAATGCCTGGCTATGATCAACAGAAACGATTTTTTAGAATCTACCCAATTGATTTTTTTTGTGCGCCCGTTTGCCGAGGTATTCATCTGGGCGAGTCCATTTCTAGGCGAATCCAACTGTATGTCTCCTCCCGCTATTCAGTGTTTATCCTTGACTTGAGCTTGACGTCAGCTACAGCGACGCAAATTGTGTTTGAGTCTTTAACTTGAAAATTTTAATTCTCATATTCGTAAATAAAAATCGAGTACATAATTTTTGATGACATGTTTTATATTTTGAATAGTGTTTCTAGCCTTATTATGTCGAAAGAAGTAAAAAGATAAGTTATTTCGTCAGCGCCCAAAATAAATGTTTCGGATCGTTTACAAAACGGATAAATAGTAATAGATGTTGCTAAATTATATACCATGAATGAAGATACAATAAGAACCATTAAAACTCCACCAATCTTTGAAATATTTTTTTTATGAATCTTTGGAATTTCATTGTTTTGTTCCTATATATATGCTTTATGTGTATTTAATTAATAAAATAATATGTATATTTAAACATTTTTTTTTGTTTTTTCATGTATTTTAGAAAGCAACCAAATTATGCGTTTATTGTGTACTTTCGATTTACACAGTTTTATATTAAAAATATACAATTTCGATTTACACGTTTTTTTCAGCAACCTATCTACCGTGTAAATCGAAGGATAGTTGTATTTGAAATAAATATTTGTCTTGGTAATTTTACAACGCTGCATAACAATGCCAAAAACATAATAAGTTTATTAGAAGAATATGTTTGAATTAGTTAGCATTTTACACTGTATATATTAAGCTTTATGAAAACGTTGTATCAAACGATTTGTTATCAGGACCTGGTGTATTGTAGATACAGGAATCTTTATTAGGGAGAAGCAAATACAGCTCGTATAATTTTGTCATTTCGGGGAACACCGAGTGCCATGTTTGTTTATTAATTGGACATCACAGAGACACCTTTGCCTCATATCTGAAATTGCTAGGATGTTTGATGGGTTAAGTATGCCCAATCACATAGTTAATATAGCCGTATGTGTTTTAATATAATGTATTCTGACATGTTCCATAATCCATGCATTGTTATATAAACATTATTATGTATTCACCCTATTTCATAGATTTAAATTTAAATACTTAACCCCCAGAGACGAGGATTTGTTTTTGCTAAAAAATAAAATTTTAAGCTATACTTCATCTACTTGTAGTCTAATACGTCTAGCGAAAATTAAATAAAAAAAAATAAACAATGGTTTCTTGTAGAAAAGTTGATTTGAGAAATGTTGCCGTATGGTCACGCTCGTCCTTACAGGGACCGTGTATACAAGTGTATTGCTTAGATGTACGTTGTGAATATTCATTTGTCATGATGTCAATATTCTACATATTTCTTTTTAATTAAAAATCTAAATATTTATTGCTAGCCGAAGCTTCCAAAGCTTATCCGTTACGTCAATTTTGGTATTATCGGCTGCGTGAATATACCTCATTATTTGAATGAAGCAATCTCTTCACATCGAGTCTGCTACCACCTTATTGTGGATGCCATCTTTTATGACCCAGTAAAAAAATCCGAGTAATTTATTATACCCGGATAATATCAAAATGCCCGAAAAACATTTCATTTCTCCGCGCTTCACTGAAGGCTTTGGGCAGTTTTTGTTGGCCGCATATTTTTAGGTTTCCTTCAAAGGATGTCCGATCATCTTCTCATCGAAAAAAGAGATCGAAGAGGTCCACGGGTGTCAATATGGAATATTTGATATATTTCCATGACCAATCACTCGTCGCTTTGTAGCTTTCAAACTCCTCTACCTGCTCGCCCGTGTGTGAACCACATTTCTGCAGGAGCATCAAGTTGACGCCTGCTCAAATTATTGATAACTCCCCCTTCATCTTCATCACCACTATCTTTATCGGTTAAAATATTTGGTTCGGGAGGACAAATGTAAAATATCCGTCTCCAAATCTCTAAAATCATCGTCTTCACTTTACATGGGTTTGTTCCAATATATTTCATTATATATATATTCATATAAAAAAGGTTATCGGCGGTAAGGCCCAGCGTAACCATACGGCAACACTAACCTTTGGGGTTGAAATACAGCCACACTGAAAATATTTTGAAATATTTACGACATTATCTTTTTAGATCAACATGTTGTTACAAGAAATAAATTAGTGGATGTTACGTAAGTAGGTTTAAAAATATTGAAAATTGTTTTTACTTATTTGAAATGTCCATTTTGAAGAAAAAAATAATAAAACACGAGTGTATTTGGAAACTGTTTTTGTTGCCGCGGCTGCAGGATGACTGTGGTGAAGATCCTTGTTGACCGAAACTGAGTGATAGATGCGATGTTCAGGTAGAAAAAGGACCGCAATAGGGACAAATAGACCACAGTGTTTACTGTTGCCGTATGGTCACGCTCGTCTCTGGGGGTTAAAAAAAATGTTTTCTTTTGTTTATAGCATATAACATGTCGATAAGAAAATATGGTATATAAAATAATTAACATCATAAGAATAGTGCAAAAATCTGAATCTACGGTAAAAATGAAACTTATTATTGATTGAATTGGCATTTACTTGGTAGAACTCTATTATAACACGATGAAAAAATAGCAATTATTTTAGTTCTGCAAAATTTTAATGATGCAGTTGATAGCTATTTCGGCTCATTGTTATGACGATGGTGTGAGCCGAAACAGCTATCAACTATATATTTAAAAAATTTTAGAACTAAAATATATTGCTATTTTTTTTGATAATGCCATTGTTTTATATCCAGTCTTAAAAAAATTTGGATTCAATTGATAACAAAAAGTGAAAACAATAAGCAATTCGGCTTAAAAATTATTTAATTCAATGTTTTTCACCTTATGGTAAAAATTTTAAACAGACCTTTTCTTAATTTAAAAATGACACATAATTTTATAGCATAAAAAAGATGAGTCTAACAAAAAAATAAATTCAGCTATCGATGAAGTAAATCACAATTTCTTCTTTTCATGAAAAGAAATTATTAGTAACAAATGCATTTCCAATAATTCTCTGGCATTAGAATTCAACATTTTTACATTACGCTACTATTTTGTTCTTAAGGATCCTGCTTATTTCGAGCTATGTTTGTATTTATGTATTATTCAGGTCTTTCGTAATCTTCATGGTGATTATCTTGAATAAGGAAGTATAAAACTGGTCGTTATCTTGAAGTATCTCAGGGATTTATCTTCTAAGTCAAAATAAATAATTGAAAGCACCCTCATTTTCACATTTATGCATTAATACTTTGAATATTCATAGATTTATATACTATATGTCTTTTATGTAAATATTTTTTAATAGGAACTTAAGCTTTACGTAAATAAATAAATTGTTCTACTTGACGATGATCAGGAATTTAAAAAAATATTCAATAACGTATTGAAATGCAATGTAAGTTGATTCATTTGTTTTTATCAATTAACCCTTTCCACTCGTATGTCCCCTCTGGGGAACCAAACAAGAAAAGCGTTCTACTCGTATGTCCCCACTGGGGAACCAAAACTTTAAACTTGAATATTTTTTATGTACCATATTTTATTGATTTTTATTGCTGTTTATCATATTATATATATCGTGCAGATGATATTTTCTCTATCATATGATTAAAATTCATATGATAGAGAAAATCGCAATCTTCTTGCAACGACATAAAAAATCGCTAGAATTTTTATCATTTTCAGCTGAAAATTTCATATAATATTTAAATATAATTGATTTTAAAGCATAACTATGTTAACGGTGATAACACACTAATAAATAAATTTTCAAAAACTCTTTATCTATAATGTTTTTAAAGCTTTTAAAAATATCTTGTTTAAAATTCATATACTCGGTTTAAAACTTTCGTAAAATAGAAATTAAAAACTTTTTACGATTGTATTTCTATAAAAATACTAAAAAACAGTATAATGCACGCTGTGTAAGTTTTTTGTTGAACAAAAATCCGTGTAAAATACGATTTATTTTCATTTTAAGTTATGATTATGAATCCTGGAATATGCGTGAAATTAATTATGAGTTGAGGCTACCCTCACCCAAAAAAATTACGAGTGCAAAGGATTAATCGTTAAAAATTTCCAATATTGTTATATAAACAGATATTTGCTTACACAAAAGTGCTCAAACGAAATCGGAACCATCCGTAAAAGTCATTATTATCGATGAATCGAAAATTAAGATGCAGTTACCAGCATTGTGTATTTTGAAAAATTCGCTATTTAGATTTATCTGAAACGTCGTCTTATCTTTTTTATTACGTTATTGAATAATTTATTTTTTGACATTATTTGATAGTTGTCTTAACGTCTCCTTTATCATGCAAAACCTTAAATATAAATTTTGCGCTAATAACTTCATAAAATAATTTCAGGAGTAAAAAATACATTGCAATAAATTCTGCATGTTGTTTTTACTCTCCCGATAATAAATCTGTAGAATTTGAAATAAGTGATAAAAATTAAGCGAGTTAAAAAAATCTATTTTTCATACAAAAGTGTAATAAATTAAAGTATAATTATATAAGGCACATAAAATAAAGTTCCCTTAATTTTGTCACAATGAACACAGTCGTTATAGACGGCATTACCGGCCTAATAACCGACAGATGCTAATTTAAATTATACCCAGTGCGATCTTAACATTGCCTAAAATCTTTACGAATGAAAATTACCTTCACTAAAACACGCGTTTAACTAACCATTTGCATAAATTCTTTACGCTATGAAAGTGTGCTGAAATATCGTTTTAAATTATATTCCACATTAATAGTAATTCATTGCTATTATAAAATATCTGGCGAAAGTATTTCTATGTAAAATTACACTGCGATCGTATTTGTTTTATTTTGAACAATATAACAGCTGTAAGATATTAAATAATGCAATAAATTGAAGACGTAGTATGATATTCTTGGTGAACATTAAGTTGGTAGCATTTAAAGCTAAATATCAATGTTCAATTTAAGCAAATTTTCTGCTATTTAACGACAGTTTAACTCATTCCCTGCTGAGCCGTAGACTAATAACTAACACCTAGCCTTTTTTATAACTTTAAATTTATTGCATATATTAGTTTGAAAGAATCTTAATGGTTTTGTCACAACAAATCAAGCAATGCATTAACTCGAAAGTTTGTCGAGTACAAGAAGGTTTTTACCACTGTTAATATATATCAACTATATATCAACACAGTAAAATCACCCATCTTAAGAGTTGAGACGTAAGCAGTCAGGGGCTAAATGATATTTTATTTAAATATTGTTATAACTATCGCTCTTTCTTGATTAAAAAAATCGTATTGACAACACTTAATTTAAAAAAAAAATCTTATTTTCGATGTAATTATAATGCAATGTGATCGTCTATCGTCAAGTATTGCCTTAAAAATTGCAGTGTATTTTCTTATAGTCTAGCGAATTTATGATTGAGAATTTTTTTACATCGAATCCCACGAAGACAAAATCTGAAACATCTGCTTCAGTATAAAATAAAATGATACACATATGTCTCAAAATATTTTTTTGAAACCATTTATGTTAGTAAAAAGAAGCAAGCATTTGAAATGTGTTTTCAAGCTGACTTCTCGATGAGTTGAGGACTTATTTGAGCCTTATGCGCCAAAAGGGATTTGAGACTTTATACATGTAGATTTAAGTTTCCTATCCAAAAGAAATTTTTACACAATTCTGTTATAAAAAAACGTGGAAAATATTGTAAGTTTTTAGATGCCTGTTGTAGTCTAGTAAAATATAAGAACACGGTGGTAATGAAAGAAGTTTAACGTTTCATGGAATACTTAAAAAATCTCCAAATGATTCTTCGTCCCGCGCAATTTGTGGTTGTACTGTATATTTAATTGATATAAAAATCAGTCTCTACACAATCAATACATATAAACTAAAATTGCAAAAATATATACAATAGTGAACGAACATATCAATATATATTTTTTTAAATATGGTGAATATCAATAATACTGGTATTGTAAAAATAAACAAGAATAAAAAACAATAAAAAAAATATACTCACACAAATAAAATAATCAATTATAATACAGTGGGTGATCGGTTAACGAACAGTTCGGTCTACGAACAAATCAGATAACGAACATTATCACACAAGATTTTTGTGTTCGCATAACGTACACATTTTCGGATATTGAACTAAAACAATCTTCCTAATACATTCTACATGGTTGATCGGCTAACGAAAAATTCGAATTGCGAAAATAGTTTTATAACAGATTATGCTCGTAAGCTGATCATCCACTGTATAAGTATAAATAAACCAAATTTTATAAACAATCATATATTTTTACAGCCACATTATAATTCTCGTCGCGATTTCGATAAAATATGTAGATTTTGCAAAAAGCTATGCGTGACTGTACACAATACAATATCGTTATTAAGAGATATACATTTTTAGAAGGCCTAGGTTATATAAGAAAAATGTTTAAATTGTCGCAGTGGTAAGTAAAACTACAACTGAAATTAGAAAACATTGTCAGTATGTACATTTATCTATATTTGGTCTCTGTTACCAAGCAGATGTTATTTCAACCTTTCCATCATACGGTGTCGGGTTCTATTCCATCGTTTTAAGGTCAATATCACAGCTTTGAATTGTTGAAACTTTGTACGATTCCGCATGTTTTTTCACTAACAACCCGAGGTTCGTCTTTCGGCCTTTTCTGACATTCTTTCACAAGAATGTAACATAACTGACACAGTAAACTCAAACGCAGCCAATTTTAATTTATCACTCGAAATCTTGACGATGTCTCTTTTCTTTCTCGATCTCGTGGAACTTCTCTTACCCTATTATATTTTAAATTAAAATATCGAATACATTCATTCAATGAAATAATAAATAATTTGATGCCCAAAATTCTAGTCATAAAACAGATGCAAGTGGGGCAAATATCTTTGATTACATATTTTTTGGCTTTTTTTTAAATTATTTGTGGCCAGTGTTGATAATATATAAATATTTGTACGAGTTTACAGGTTTTGTTGAAATAATAAACGTATTGTATAAATCAAAACGAAAAAAGCAAAAAAATGCAATGAAAACACAACAAAAGCTTGGCGAAAAAATCAAACTCACTCAAAAAAATTGAATAATAATACTTACGATGAAGAAATGTACGACGAACAAATTACAGCAATGGATGATTTGCCCGAGGTGAGATAATCGGAAACAGAAAAAAATCAAAATAAAAAATGTTATAAATGAAGTGATTCTAGTAAAAAATACAATGATTCTCAAAAGATTAGTCAAAACAACTAAAAAGAACAAAATCCTACGATGTTCGACACTTCGAATAATGAATAATGCTTATGGTGATATCGAAATCTTGCTTCCTATAATTTTAAATTAAAAAGATTTGTCTGAATATTCTTAATAACATATTTGTAGTAAAAAAAGTTTTATGGCTATTTTTTCGTATAAGAAATTAAACATGCTAGAAAAAAACTATTTGAGAATCATAAAATTTATGCCTTGAATGATTCATCAATATTAATTATCCTTGCATAAAATGATCGTTCAAAAAAATATATCATCTTTGAAATAATAGTATGCATGAAAAAACATTTACCAAGTGTTGAAGAATTGAATATGTTTTGAATGGAATATATTTTTACTTTTAGTGTTCCAAAAATCAATAAAATATTGAATAAAAAACAGTTTGTATGGAAAATTTGGGCAAAGAAAAATAATCGCTACTTTTTATAGAAACTTTGATTGAAAAGGAATACTTAGAATAGATAGTTGTTTGTTATTATTTAAAGTATTCTCTTTAAATAGTTATAGTTTATTTGAAATAATTTATTACTCAACTACCAATTGATTGATTTAAATTCATTTTGAATTAATCTTTAGTGCTATAAAAATATCGTTTTGCTTATGATAAAAAAACGAAAAAAAAAATTAAAATTATAAATAGAATACATGATGATAGTTAATAATATGAAGAACAAGTCGTCAAATTTGCTTTATTGAAAGATTTGAGCAAGTGCGTTGGATAACTTGTGATAAGTTTTTCATGAACTGTATGTTATGAAAACTATACTGCAAAAATTCTGCAAAAGTGATTTTACTTAGTTAATCAAAGTTTTTTGTTAAATACATGTATGCACTAACCAAATTTTAAAATGTAATCTACTCTAAGTCGAGTTTTTACAATTATTTATAATACAAATAAACTACTAAATCGGGGCACTAAATTAATCTGCATCAAACATAAATGATACTATAAATAATAATAAAAAAATGTAAAATAATCTTACCGGGAGGGAGTCGAACTGAAAATTTTCGTTTCGGGGATGGCAAGTATACTTCGAACACCTCTGGATGGGAAAAAATAAAACAATAAAAATAAATAAAAAGTGCATAAAAAAATAAATGTGAACAGATAGCAAAATAATAAAATATACATAAATTTCTATAACTAACAGCATATGCAAGGGAATAACATTATTGGTGGAAAAAGTATTTTTTTTTTACTTATAAAAAAAATATGGCCATAACAAAAATGAATAAAAAGATAACATGTAAATACAAACGTGCAGTATTTCTTTAATGCTAAGAGCTAAGTAAACATAAAGGTTTATCGAAATGTAAAAATCCATGAAAACATCACGAATGCAAATGTAATTGATATTGAAAAATATTATCAGACTGTGATGACATTTCATAAATATCAAATAAAACTTGGGTAGACAACGTTTCAAAAATATTTTTTTTACGTACCCTTTCTATTTCCTGACAGCTGACAGGCTATTTTTGGCATTTTAAATACATTAAAAATCATTCGAAGCATATTTCTTTCGGAGTCTATTGCAATTAAAATGTAATATCATGTATTGGCAATAAACCGTTATGATGTTGAAAAAAATTCTGTCGACAAGAGTTCATACATTTTATAAAAGAAACGACAATTTTTTAAAAAAGGAGATTTTTTTTTTTTAGGGATATCAAATTCATGGAGCGTTAAGATCTATGACGCGTCAGCAGGTTCAGGTCTCCTTCATCTCTCATATATAGATTTAATTTTGTTATAATTGTTGTGTCATTGTTGACAACATAAGGTCGCAGCAGTGTGCATACAGGCACACACACAGCCACACGCATGCATATACAATACGTAAGGAAATAAAATAGGAAAGTCATTTTCAGATGCCGAGGTTGTCCATGTTGGGATTAAGATCTGTAACAACAAACCTATGGCGGGTCATCGAGCAGAACCGCTCTCGGCCTTAGACGATAACACGGTACTGTCTCATCATAATTATGTATGTTAGATAAGAAATTGTAGGGTTATAATGTTTGCCTATATTGCTGTGAAAGTTTCGAGACATTTCACGAATGAACTTTCGAATTGTAGGCATTTTCAAGTCTCTATGTAACAGCGAATTGCGAACGTACCACGGGGCATTACAAATTTGTCGCAATGATTGATTTTGAACAATTTGAAGTGTCTTCAGATGCGTCTGGTGAGCATAAGCCACACTGGAGTAGCGTACACCATAATTGGCCGAGTTATAGCTGTATAGAGGAGCAGCTTGCTTTTGAGAGTAAGCTTGCTCTTCACATTTTGTTTTGAAAGGGTTTCATTAGAAAACCCATTTTCGATTGCATTCGTATGCAAAATACAGAAATCAAGTGGTCTAATACTGTCAAGTATCTAGGTCTCACTCTAGACAATAGACTAAAATTCAATGAGCACACCGCGATTAAAAAACGTCAAGCTTATGGTGTAAAAGCTAGACTAAACTTTATGCTCAATGTGAAGAGCAAGCTTACTCTCAAAAGCAAGCTGCTTCTCTATACAGGATCCTCTATACCACTATATATAATCATTGCGACAAATTTGTAATGCCCCGTGGTACGTTCGCAATTCGCCCTTTGAAAACAAAACGTTTGATGGAAACAATGAAAACATGCCTTTAATTGCAAACGGAAATATTTGGAAAAATTAGAATAATGAATTATCTATAGCTATGAATATTATTTTAATTTTTAAGTAATATGATGGTATTAAAAAAATCCTTTTTCAAGCAGTCGAATATACATTAAAAAATTATAAAGATTCTCTATGGCACTTTTCTTGTTTTGACATCGCAAATTGTCAATAGACAATTTATTGACTCTACACCTCTCCTTGATTACTCCCTTACAACCTCTTGATGTATTGAGTAGGCACTGAATACTGCGGCTGACACTTCAGTAATGCCTTTATTTGTTTGTTACCCCCTGTACTACATAACTGTCGGACAGATGAGGCAAGTGTTGCTTGTGAAATTGGCAACGTTCCAACTGTAATAAGGCAATATTTTTTAGAAGAAAAATGCTCATACTGTTTGTTTTTGATAAAAAGAAAATTCGTTTTATCTTTCCTCCTGAAAATAAACTATTTTTAATATCAACCTAGTATCCATACAATAAAGCTTTTGATCAATATAATTATATTCAAAGATTACTAGTTAATTCCTGACAGCCGTATTATCTATTGAAAGGTATCTTTTGGTCTAATTTCATGATAATAATTATCAATATTCCATCTCATCTTTGATTTGGAAAAACTTCACGTTGCTAAAATATTTTTCGTGACAAAAACTATAAATTGTTTCAAGTATCTAAATTTACACTAAAAAACAATTACTTAAATATATGAATTGGAATTATTGGCAAAATTTATCAGCGGAATGTTTTTACTACGTACGAAACTACTCAAAAATAAACATTTGACTTTTATAAAAATATATTCTTAATAGTTTCCCGCTAACAATTGATATTTAATAAAATGGATATAAGCGAGTCTAATTCAAAAAAAAAAAAAAAAATGCAAATATAGAATGTACGAATCTATAGAAATAAATAAGTGTATTTATCAACGTGTATACAAAAAGACAACGCGTGGTGGGGTGTGTTTTAAGGTTTTCTGTGTAACTCAAATTTCTACATGAACTTGTCACGAAATAATCGAATGACAGTCTTTTCCTCTTCTCTCTATAAAGAGTTCTATAACATGACGTGTCTCTATTAATTACCGATTCGTACGAAAACGAGTCGAGAACCTCTTCTACTAAGTATTATACTAGAACGATATGCCACCCATGAGCATATTGAGGATAAAAAACATGAAGAATATACATATAAAATAAATAAAATTTAAAATAAGAATGAGTATTTTTGTATATGTTTTTAAGTACAAAGCGGGAATATGTCAAAAGTTTTTACCTTTTAAACCACTTTACTGAGTGAAAAGTTTTCTTTAAAACCATTTCCTCTCTCCAATAATGATGTTTACAATTTAAATTGTATTCTTCTCACAATTGTACCTTTGAAACTTTTCTACTTGTTTCTTTTTTTAACTTTACAAATAAAAACAAATCTAATGCCGCCGAAATCAACGAGAAGTAACATCACAGAGGGCGAAGAAAAGTGTACTTCTAAAACAATAAAAGTCCATGTATTACAACTTAGCATTTTCGAGAATCGAGTTTATTATTAAAACTTTGTAATTTGGTCTATGTTTTAGTAGAACAATCTTGACTAAAACGGCATCGTTTTTATGTACAATGTTTAATTCTTCATGTGTAATTAATGATGAAATAGTATTTATCTCTACTATCTACTACTTTCCTCTGAGAAGCCGATATATTTCTTGATATTTTCTGATTTAAGTGATGTCCTCAACTGTAGAATCAATGAAAATTTCCAAAACGCCATCAATAATATCTCGGGTTCGTTGCCGAGTGAGTTTTGGGTAGAGTTGTCGCGTGCTCGAATCCCATAACATGTAAATTCAAAAACTGATTTTTCAATCGACTAACGGAGTTCAATTTATGATTTATTGAATTGCCTCCTATTTATTAAATCCTAAAATGGGTGTGTATCGTAAACGATTTTCTAACCACTAGATCCTTATTATCTACCTTGTTAAAAAAAAAGCTTGAGCGACTGAGTAACAATTTCGATTGGAATCCACATGCTTCATATTCAAAACGGCTGTGTGGCTAAAAATATTGATTAAAGAAACTTCCAAATAAAAAATCGCCTTGTGATTAAGGAAATACGGTTAACCTAAAAAATAAATCAGCACACGGTGAAAAAATAGTTAGTAAAAAAATAGAAAAAGCTATGAACTATATCTTATAAAAAAAAATTGTAGAACTAAAATACATTGCTATTTTTTCACCGTGTTATAATGTAGTTCTACAAAGTAAATGCCAATTCAATCATTATATTTAAGTAAGGCCCTAAGATGAAATATATCATCGATAAATAATATTTTATTTATCTCAAGTGATTCAATTCAAACCTACACTAAAGTGACATAGCAAAAAGCTACAATATTTTTAAAATATATTTAATATTAATGATTTCAACATACAATTAAATCGAGCAATTCTATGAATAATATAATATTAACTTTAATAAAAATTTGGATAAAAATAAAACTCTTAATTGTTTTTAATTTTATGAACCCAGCTTAGTCAAAAATATTCAAAATATGTATTGTTATTTGAAATGCCGAGCAACGAAGAGTAAAATAAATTCATTTTTATTTAAATTAAGACTTTCTCTATCTGAATAAATGCGATAATACTCGTCAATGATAAATGCGTCGGCCTTAAAAAATAATTTGTTTTCAAACTTTCTTTCACTTGCCGATAAAGTGACTTCAAATTAGTAAAGGGAGACCTCTAACTCTGCCAATTCAAAACAGAACCATGTTAATTGAAATTAATTCTCATACTTTATATTGAATGTTGAATATTAACTTTAATAACACGGTGAAAAAATAGCAATGTATTTTAGTTCTAAATACATTGCTATTTTTTCACCGTGTTATAATGGAGTTCTACCAAGTGAATGCCAATTCAATCAATAAATTAACTTTAATGTTATTAGGTTAATTATTTTTTTTTGAACTTTGTGGCTTTATGATAAATTGTCGACTTACACGTAGATATATTGCTTAAAAGCAATTTTCAGAATAAATACTCCAAACCATAGGTTCCCAACCTGGTGGTCGTCAGCTTATGTGGTCAACTAAATTTTTTTTTGTTTGCTTTTGGATTGTATGGGGCGTCGGGGGTCACGTGGGTTTTATGAAAAGGGGTCGCCACCCGAAAAAGTTTGGGAACCTATGCTCTAAACTAAGCGTAAAGCCATATTATTAATGTGTAAATTAATATAATACATATTCTTCAGATTCTGTGTGATATATAAATATACAAAAAAAATATTATAATCAATTTTTACTGATGGGAAACTTATGAATTTTATTGTATGCCGAAATCAGTTTAAAAATAACAAAATTCTCCACGATAAAATGCGCAGTCGATCAAAAAATTATTATATTTTCTTCTTATACTATTGTAGAATTTTACGAATATCAAAATTTATACATACCGAATTAGGCAGATTAGATTTAATAAATCAAATTTATTTAAAGTTTTTACAAATAAGTTTCATAACACACAACTTTTTAGTCGAAATTTAAGTGTGAATTATTATTTTCCCCGAACAAGCTTTTGTTTTCGGGCGCTTTTTGTGCAAAAAAATACTAAGAAACAGAAAACTCAAAGCCTTACCAAGCTAGACCACGGGAACGTCGACAATAACGTTGGGGAATGAAATCTCTTTTATTGAAGTTTATATTTTAGCCGGTTTAGTTTTTTTTTTATATTTCAAGGTAAAGAAAAGTTTTTATTACTTTTCATTAGTGTTGTTTTATTTAAAACAATTTACATTTTTTTTATAATATATTTAAAGAAGCGGCTCTTTTAGAAGAAATACTATAAAAGCTTTGAAAAATCTTGGGATAATTTTATTTAATAACTTTTACTATTACGTTTATATATCAATAAAAGATCTGAGGAAAGCTATTTGTTGAATAAAATTTTATTTAGTTGTTATTAAAAATCATATATAAATTATTCACCAAATCTTGACATTCGTTATTATACATCGATTTGAACTCATTTAATTTTTATAAGTAACTATAAACTTTAAGGAGTAGACCTGCTCGTTGATAAAAATATGTTTTTATCTCAAATAATTGAAAAAACACTACGATATTGAAAATTATGTAAATTAAATATTACGTTTAACATTTTCGTGTGGAAAAATAAATGCGAGGAAGGAACATTTCGCTACGAATAAGCAGATATTCATTCTGCAATTCAAGAGTAGAAGCAAGTCGGTGATCAGGTGTAATATTTTCCTTTCCAGTAAAATACAGACCACAGTTTGAAAATTTTATATTACAGAAAAGTTAATTGAAGCTAAAAATATACTTTTCGTAAAAAGATTTTTTCATTGAAAAAAGTAATTTCTTTAAATTTTTTGTTGATTTTTATTAAAAATTATTTAAAACAGACATTTATATGACTATAGACTATCAACTTCACCACAAAGTATTTTATAATTCAAATAAAATAAATAAACTGTTATGCATAAGAACTTTTTTATTAAAGCTAAAATTCAGCTTAACCATATTTATAACCCAAAAATGTATATTTAAAAAATCTTACTGAGTATGCAATGCAAATAAATGAATAATGCACATTGTCCTTAGGTTAAGTCTTTACATTTTTTCATTTGAGGCATGAAGATAAAAGAATAGTTAAGCTTATCCTATTTAAAAAAAATTAGCAAGCCTAAAACTTTTTTCCACTTTCCGTCCACAAGAAAATTAAGCGTTTAAAAATAAGAATTGATCTAATACATTATTCTGGGGAATATTTTATTTTATTAATCTCAAACAATCATAACTTTATATTTTTTTTTTCGATTTCTCGCTTGTATGAACATTGATTTCACGTGAATATTATATACCCTTCGAATACTTTAGAGTGTCGTTATAATTTAAATACAAAATATGATATTGAATTTTTTTTTTTAAGTTTTAGCAGTCCTTTTTAATTTTTGTGCGCAAAATAAAAAAGCTTATACCTACATAATATTACATATACAAACTAATGCTACTGTTAAGCAGTTTGTAGCAAAAAAATAGCAATTTCAATAAAGGAATCTAAAGAAATACAAACATGTTTTCCGAAAAAAGTTTTAAGCTCAATTGCATAAAATGTAAAATATGCCAATGATTATTTTGTGGGAATATTCGTCCATATTGATGTATTGAGAAAAATGTTTATTTGGATAAATTAAATAATATTAATAATAAAAGAAAAAATTCATACCTCCGACCATTTGCGGTTCTCCCAAATTAACATAAAAAAGTACATCTTTTTCGTAACTGTCCTCTTCAACGATGAACAATGAAATATATTTCCTGAAAAAAAGAAAAATCATTAATGAATTAATTGGTCTATAATGCATTGTCTATGGAAAAAAAATTATGGTTGAATATTTTAAATATAAATATTTATTAGAAACACTATTTGTAATATCATGAACGCGTTCAGATATAATAGAGTTCCAAAGGAAACAGATTTTCCATGAAATTTTGATATATTTGAGAATTTATTATTGAAATATAACACATCGAAAAATTCCACTTCAATGGTACGATTCACACATATAATATATAGGAAGTGTTAAGTTTGCTCTTTGTTTTTGGAATAAATTCGAAATCCAATCCATTCATTTAAATACAGTCAGAGATAGATTTATTTGAATAAAAGCTCACAAAAAGTTACTTTTAGTTTAACGCTTTCAAACTACGCCTATACGTCCTGATTTCCTACTATTAGTTTAATAGTTAAACTGGAACGTCACAAGAATATTTTTTACTAAATATGTGATCTTTAAAATAATGTTTATATCATAAACCACATTTGACGTAAATTATTAGACTGTCTATCTGTTTGTATATATATAATAATATTGAAAGATTTTTACACTGCGAGCATTTTATACTGTTAAAGTTTTGTTCACACAATTGTTATTATGAAACAAACTAGTGTATTATACAATTAAGTTAATTTGTGATTTATTAAAATTGATCGCCTCATAACTTCAAATTGATCATCAAATTATCATGTTTTTAATTAATTTTACTTCACTGCAAATAAATACTTTTGATAAATAAATAAATAAATATTAACTCCAATGCCGAATGAAGAAAAGCATAAAATTTATCCATTCATGTAACTTTAAGTAATCAATAAATTGTATTGTTATATAATAAGAACGTATTGGAAAACTTCTTTGAAAAATACTGTTGATTTTGAACTTACGGGTATTTACTTGATGGAGGGTACATAAAACAAAAAAAACACCATGGATTTCAAATTAATTGATTAAAACCTAAAAATAGCATGTATAAAGTAAATGAATCAATCACAATCAAATTTGTTTGAAAATAGATTTAATACGTTTAATATTTAACTGCATTTTCTGATTCAGAACAGATTTATGCATAATAGTTAATCAAAGCAGAGCGTAGTAAAATTACCAGCCATAAATATTATTTTGCGACCTCTTAATTTTGATTGAATAACCTAAATTTGGCATTCATTTAATGGCATCACATCCGTGTGATCGTTACGGGATAATTTATTATATGATTTACTACTATTACCCAAATACCACAAGACTGACTATTGTGCAAGACGTGAAAAGTTTTAGCATATTGCATTTTTATTTTTAATTCATATTTTCATTCATAAATTCATTCGATTATATCTTTTTCATTTGATAGTTGAAAATTCCTAATCGTATTCAACTTGCAGAATAGAATTAAGTACACCATGTGCTTAGATATAAATATTATAATAGGAAAGCTCTAAGAATAATTTAATTTTGAACATAAAAGGGAAACGAAATGCGATTGACAGTTAAGTGTCTCATATCCAATTCCAGATGCCATGAATAATGCCCGTTTCGACGCTGTAAACACTACGTAAGGGACTTCAGTAACACTCATACAAAGGGTTATGGGATGGTACGTTTTTTCTGCCTAACATTTGCAACTGCTGTCAAAATCAGTTGGCTGAATGTTTTACATAACTTACAAAAAATACTGTATAATGACAATGTTTTTGTTAAGTAGTTTTGTTTTATCTTTGATGGATTCATTGCTATATTCGTCGTTTTTCATTTTTGATATAAGATATTTATTTAGCTTTAGCATTTCACTCCTTAATATGTGTGACATAGTTTTAACTGTTCCCGAAAAGCAAAACATTTTATAATTACTGACACAGTCGGTCTAATAACCAATTTATTGATACTGCCTTTATATTTTCATATAATAGTATTCTATAGACATCAATTAAACGTTCTCACGATAAGGGAAACCGTTCCTGATGATTATAAGACAAGCTTTCGGCCATTTTTAATTGACCGATTTAATCGATGGGTAATTTTACATGCCCGACGAAATTTTCCTAAAACAATAAAGAAATGTGTTTATTAAAATATTTTCAATAGTATACAGGTTTTGCAGGAAGGATTGACGGTACACAAAAAATGGGTAAATACAGGTATAATAGTTGTGAGAAATTAGACTTCACCTTGATGTTGATTTTTTAGGAAATCATGTTTATTTAGCATTATCGATTAGTGGTTGTCAATTGGTCTACTTTGCGATATACTTATTTGGTTACAGTAATCACAGGCTCAAATTAATACATATGCATATATTAATAAAAAAAGATTCTGCGATTAATGTGGGGTTTTTATACAAAGTTTCTCTCGGTTTTGTTAATTATCTCTTCAATTGTAAAAAGATAAAAAGCTTTCGGACTAACGAATTGCAATATCAGACAAATATGTATTTGCAGATTGAAATTGACGCTTTTAGAAATTTGGCATAAAAAAATAATCTTAAAATCATATCATTATAACGATAACCTTCAAAGACATTTATAAATCATGGAAATCTGACAGCGTTAACTTTGTTGTTTCGTTAAAATAAAATGTATCCTGGTACATCGCTGAAAATATTTGAAATAATAAAAACACGCCACTAATTAAAAGTTCCAAATAAAATTAAGGTAAATCAATAATTCATTAAGAGCTGTGAACAATCATAACAAACTCATTAATTATTGATTTACCATAATTTTGATATTATTTGTATTAACATTGTATGATTTCCTGTAAATTGTTTCTTAGTTTTTGAATCCATGGCTTTTTATATCTGCTAATTTTAACTCAAATTTTTTGTATAAATTTACTTGTCTGTATTATCAGTTGATAATGCTCGCGATGAGCGAAACCAGTCCTGATCAAAAAATGTATTATGGAAATAAGTACTGAAAATGTGTTTTAATTATTTTAAATATCATGCCTTTTCATCAAGAAGTGACGCTGAAATGAAGAAAGCGCTGAAGTCATGTCAATTACTATCAAATTTTTTGTCCAAAGAAATTTAACAGTAGAAAAATCTTTATACACTGTAGTAGTAAAAACAGGTACTTCATAATTTCTAAACCGGAAGATCCTGCTTTTGTTAAAACCAATGTTGCTGTCTCTTGTAAGATTATAATGCTTCATTCAGTAAGCCACCAAGTTTACGTATACGTGCCGTGTTAAATATTGGTGCAAGTTGCACGTAATTTTATGTGCATCCATAGTACATTTGGTATACGGCGCAGCTGACAATGAATATGGAATATACCTCAGAATATGGGATTCAATATTGACTGGAAACGAATGCAGAGATAGATATATACTATACACTCTAATGTTGTATTATTCGTTCAATGTGATGTACTTAATAAACCAAGCTTTGGCGATTACATCAAGCTAGTACATTTACATTTATAATATATTCAAGTTTAATAATATATTTTATTTACAATATGCAATGCTATCAGTGTTTTATTACCTATAGACCGAGCGCTATAACAGTGTGCCCGGAAATGCGGAGGATGATGAAACTAAATTTGAAATCCCTGGATAAAGCGAATGAACAGACTGCAGAAGTGACGGTATTAATGAACATTGAAACCTATTGTAGATAAATATTTTAATGTAAAGTATTCATGAAATAGTAGAGAATTTAAAATTTTCGAAGTCTAGCAACTTTTGTGTCAGACCGGAAATGCAGACAGCGTTACGTGCATAAGTAATATGGTCGATCAGTATGATACATATTTAGTTTTGGAGTATATTTATTTTAAATGAGACCATGCTGACTCGCGTGTCACTTTAACCATCAGACTGCTAACGTCTCAACTGTTGAGACGGCTGATTTTTTGTGTTGATAGTTGATTCCCAAACATATATGAACAGTGGTTAAAACCTTCTTGTACTCGCTAAATTTTGAGTTGATGCATTGCTTGATTTGTCCTGACAAACTCAATAAGATTGTTTCAAACCAATATTATTCAATAAATTTTTGAAGTCTAAGTGTTGGAATATCCTTAAAAACGGATCAGCAGGGAATGAATTAAAATCTAATCGAGTTGATGTTTAGGGTTGTGTAAAACAATAGATGATTTCAATATTGACAGTCTGATTTTTATTTTTTTACTATATAGTATTTGAGTCCTACCTAATAAATTTCAATTCAATCAATAAATTGAGAGGTTGATTTTCTGCGTTGGAGAAGAAACCATACATTTTTACGATATCTTAGATAATCATTTGGTACATAAAGTTTAACACGAAAATACTTTAATAGACTTATCATTTACATCCGTATTAGCCGAAATAACGTTTTTTTGAGGCGCTTATACCGTGTAATGCGACACTTGCTAAAGCTAAGTTAATTGAATTTGGTTAAAGTTGATATTCCGGAATCCTCAAACTGAAGCGTCTTCGTATAAAATATTAAGAACCATTTCCACTACACTGGCACACTACAAATCCGTTCCCAAACCTCATTCAAAGTACAGCATTTTTAAAATTATGATGAAATATGAATCAATCATCTTTTTACAAAGTGAACATAAAATATCAGCCTAAAATTATATGTATACATAAAAAAATATAGTTACACCACTTTTTGAAGGCTTGCCAGAATTATTTCTACTTAAACCCCCCAGCTAATCAAACAGCTTTTGAATGTATAAGTATTTGCATCAACTATATTTATATAAAATAAACTAAATTACATAAGTAATATGTCACATATTTTAGCAAAACTGTATGAAACATCTTTATATTATGAAATAAAGCATTAGGAAATGGTGTTGGGTAAGCGAGAAGCTTGCTATCCATTAAAGTTAATGAAATATTTATATACCAAATCCACAAATGTTGTAGAACATCATTAACCGGAAATTGAGCACCGCAGAGCTTTCAACTAAACTATGTTATATATTTTTTCTTGCTCACGAATGCGCTTAATGATACCGGTAACGGCAACAAAGAAAAAGTTCCTTTATAATAGTCGCGATAAAAATGTAAAAAAGTATGAAAACTTTATCAAGACAGAAAATTTCGTTAATTACATGCTTGATGAGATTCAGGGCTGTGCTAAATTTAATTTTGTTTGCAGAAATATTAAATTAATACATATGTACTCGTTTCAAATAATTTTCACTCCGAAAAATAACTCAAAATGAAGCATTTTAAAAAACAAAAATTTACTTGAATTATTTGTTTTTCGGTTGCTCAGCCGTTTAGATTCCACGAGCATCAGAATATAAAGATATATCTCGCATAGGGTTTGCAATTGGCCCATTGCTTTCGTTTCACTCGGTGTAAGGATTGCGTAGACGAGAGGGAATTTTCGACATCACAGATGTCAAAACTTTCAAACACAATTCTAAAATTCAATTGCAAACTATCTTTGCTACTGACTACTTGACCACGGGTCTGACCATCCTACACATCATTACTCATAAATTTATTTATTATAGATAGACATTCAGACCTAAATAAACAAATCATTTTTAAAGTGTCATCGGTCAATTATTGTTTTAAAGTCATTATAGCCAAAAAAAATAAATGGCAAACCTGAAAATGGTATCAATTCTAGATTTTATCAATACATCTATCCTTCGATTTACACGGTTCCTGCGAAAAACGTGTAAGTCGAAATTGTATATTTTTAATGTAAAACCGTGTAAATCGAAAAGTACAAAAAACGCATAATTTGGTTGTTTCCTAAAATAAATTGATAAAACAGAATTATTAAAAAGAATAAATATCCATATACTTTTATTAATTAAATACACATAAAACATACATAGAGGAATAAAAAAAATTATCCAAAATATTCGTCAAAAAAATATTGCAACGGTTGGTGGAGTTCTTTATCAGCCACCAAATTTTAAAAGGCTTTTTTTTAATCCGTGTAAAACAAGTAACATGTAAATCGAGGGATAGTCACATAAAATCACAATGCAATGTTTTGTGACGCCCAATCCTACCACCTAAATTTTTTTAATGGAAAATTTTGTTTTGAGTGAAGTATTTATTACCAATTTTTAACGCTTTACCACATTTTCATTAAAATATTATAATATACCATTCCCAACTATAAAAAATGCAATATACCCAGCGGAGCTTTCAAAGCTCAAACATGTCAGAGTTCGAACAGTTTAGTGGACGAAGATAATTTTTAACAATTGTAAATGAAGATATATATTGTGCTTCGATATGAATAAATTTTATTTCAAACATTGAAGGGATTTGTGAAAAATCAAGTGTTGTATGCACCCTGAAACAAATCAGTAAGGTGTGGAAAGAAGGCAAACGCACGCCCCATGAATTATTGAACGTGTTCCTGCAGTACAATAATGGGCGTCTGCATGTGCTGAAAAGAAAGAAATAATATAATATATCTACTATTTGGGATGAAAGGATTCGACACACAAAAAATGACGGAAACGGAAAGAAAAAATCAGAAATGAATCGGACACCAAATATTTGATTTAAAACTGAACGACTTTCACAACAGATGGCTTTCAAAATTATTAAAAAGTTGAAGAGATGTTATCACTTACGATATATTTTTTTATTTCTTCATTTAAAGTTCCACATTTAAATTCGCGATCTCATTTGTTTGAAAACGAAGCGATATTGCCGTCATTTGCTTCTGTTGTGGACTTGGTGTGTTTAAGTCCGTCAATAAAATGTTTCACAAATGAATGATATGAATATCTGTATCTCTTATGCATCAGACGATTACATTAAATTGCAGTGAAAACGATTACCGTACCAGTAGCGTTATCCTTAACCTATCCTTACTGTCCTCCAAAAAGAGAGAAGGAGAAACATTGTAGTAAAAATTTAAATACATGTTATTCCAATCAAATTTATTTAGGAATGAGCTCTTTTAAATTGTCTTCAAGAACCAAATTTCCAAACTATCGCTTTTCTATAATAATTACAATATCAACTACAGATTTCAATAATTTTATGCTACACTTAACTGTGTAGATACAATTTGTTTACTGTTTTAAATAAAATTTGAAATTTGAGTGTTGAAATAAAAACAATCGGAAAATAATTAGTGAAAAAAAAATACAAAATATGGAACTGAGAATATTTGCTGCTTTGAAAAGCTATCAGATTATTGAGCAATCGTTTGGCTTCGTTGGACGCCGCCTCGTCTGTATTAATCCGATATATCGATGTTTTATTATGCTTTTAGGATTAAAAAAGTAGTGCTGTATTATTGTAATATATTTATAATATTTGCACACAACCCTGATAAAAAGATCTTTTAAAACACTGGTATACCGGTGTTCTTGTTGCAGGGTTTTTTTTATTCAAGTTTGCTTCTCCTGTAATTTAACAGACAGGAATTTGAGCAGAGTCATAAAATTTATCTATTAAGATAAACAGACATGCTGAAATATTAAATTTATTTTGTATTATAATAAAAAAAAAATACTAATTAATTTCGTTTAAGTGAATGAATTCGTTATTTTCGACTATCAAAAATAGCTTTTGATAATATAGATGGACGTATTTTAAATGAAAGCGATGAACCATATTGATGCTGTTATTAATTGTAGTTTTTATATACCTTTTTTTTGTAAATAAAAAGGGTATAGTAATTTATGATTTTGAGTGAAGATATGCTTGATGGAATTTCAATATCAATTTTTAATTGCCTAGTTAGAACTGACAGTCAGTTCGTCATCGTCAGTTTTGTTGCATCCGCGTGATAGAATTCCTGAAGACACCAAAAGGCAAAACCCAGGTCGTTAGTAACAAAACATGTAGAATCGTACAAAGTTGTAACAATCCAAAAGATATGTTAATTGTGTTTGGTTTCAACAAAGAAAAATTTAATATAAACCTACATTCATTACTGCTTTTAGAGAATTTAAATTTTAAATTCTTCTACAATTTAAATCTACGAATAACCTTTTTTGTAGATAAGCAAAGTTTTATATAATTTCAACTAATCTCAGATTAATTTACAATAAATATTTTCTTTCTTCATTAATAAGGTCACTGACTAAATAAAATTAATCTACCATAGTGTGACTTTTTTTTTTTTGTATCAACATATTACAAATAACAAAGAAGAGATATTAAGTATTTTTTTGACTCTAAATGAGTATAATCAGTGCGATATTAATCGGAAGGTGTATTGTATTAATTCTATAAAAAAAAATTAAGTTTCTCTCGAAAAAACACGAATATTACCAAAAATACAAGGTCAAAATGGACAGATAAAACGATTAAAATACAATGTATATTATATTGCCTTTGACCAGATATGTGTATTATTGTATATATCGAGAAAAAAGTCGGAAACTAAAGCTTGAACACAAACATTTGTGAACAGTTTGCAAATCTCTCAAGACGAAGTATAATCGTAACACATAACTAATGTAGGACTGTGTTCACTGGAATTGCTTTTAAGTCTCATAGCCAACGCCTGCATGTTTCTTGTGAATATAACATAAATGAATACACGCTTGCATATAACTGCGTTCTACTGCCACCAACTTAAATATGGTACGCAAACCGTATTATTTATTGTGGTTCAAAACCGAGAAGAATATTTTTTAAATGTAAATTTATTAATACAAGGATTAATTAATCATACGTTACGTAAAATATAAACATTACATTCATAAAGATACGACAGGGATAAATTTGTAGGTAAGTCACGCACAAAGTTTATTCAATTAAAAGATTCTTTGTTTGAGTCTGGGGTAAAACATTACGTAATTTCGTTAATTCCGATTGTCAAATTTACGGCTTGGACCCAAAGCGAATATAACATATAGCTTATCACGTGGTTATGTTTCACAAACGAAGCTTATATCGGAGATTTATTTGAAGTGAAAGCTTTCAAAGATTGTTACAAAAAACCAAAAGCTTGATTTTTTCTGCAATATTACGGCTAGTTAATAGTGAGAATATTTAGATTTTTAATCAATCATTTTCACCGGACTGTGGTGGGACATGATGACTTTTGGAAGAGAAATAAATTTTCTCTACCAATTGGCCATTTTCATCGAAGAATGTAATGTAAAGCAATTATTATTTGAGACTTTACCTCTTCCTTGATAAGATCTTTGTGCGTTGATTTATTATTCCCACTAAAGCTAATTTATGCTAGAATATTGTGAATCTAGAAATATTGTTATATAAATCGACTATGGCTAGTTAGTAAAATATAGAATAATCATGCACATTGACTTGAAGTTACACGTATATGACTGCCTGGACTAAAGTCAAAATTAACGATAGCTTTGTTGAATCAACAGGATGCAGTAGTGCAATGGCAATAAAGCAACGGAAAACTACAGAAGACATTCCATCGGAAACAAAAATGACGAAAAAATTGGCTATTGGAAAATAGTAGCGCATTTTTCACGTAATATTATATAATCGGATTAAAGTTGACAAAAGAACTCTACAATTAATTAAACTTGTGTAATACACATCTTTTGTTAAGTGTTTAACGCAAGACATCTTTCATTATTTTTATATTATTTCACATAAAAACATTAACAATCAAGGTTCATATAAAAATTTACCTATTAACGTAAAGAAAGTTCTTAAAAAAATCTAAAGATTTTTCTGAGACTAATTTGAAAACAATTACCACTTAAATATTAGTAAACATGCTTTACTTTTCTTCTACGCCACTCAGAATAAATCACGAGTGCACATTTAAACGAGGAGAGTCTAATATATTGGGGAAAAAACAAACCGATAAAAGAAATGAACCAGAATCCCTAGAGCTTGGCATATCCTTTGGAGTAAAAATAAATCACGGCTAACGTAGAATAAAGTACATACAGCATCCATATATATATTTTCCGTATTGTACTGTTCCGAAAGTTTTCTTAAGTATATTTATTTTACTTTTAAAAGGATAACTATCATTTCTTGGTAGAAAAGTATGTTATTTTTAATAATAAAACACATTTTAGTACTATTCAGTAAACATATTGAGAAAATTATTCAAAAAATGTGTATTTATTACTTAAAATATTTGTTTTACACAAGCCTTGTGACTATTGAACTGACGTTGATGCAACATAACTATTTTTATTTCATAGGTATATTGAGTGAATAATTAATGCTGTGAAAGAAAACGAGCGATTTATTTTTGATTATTGTGTAATTGCAGTGTTTAATACTTTTAAACCTTTTGAAACACAGCGTTGATACAATAACATCAATTGACATATCTTCAACCTTTTTTTAGTAACGTTTGATAATTTATATATGCAAGTCATTCATAGGTCAGTTATGTTGCATCCGTGTGATAGAATGCCTGAAGATGCCGAAAGGCAAATCCCGGGTCGTTAGTGACAAAACATGTGGAATCGTACAAAGTTGTTACAATTCAAATATGATGTTGAAATTTCATTTAAATCTACAACCAAAATAAATAAAACATCAAAACAATGTCAAATTTCTAAAAGTACTTGTGAATTGTAACCATCAAAATATATTACATTTAACTGTAATAAATATTTAAATAAACCCTGGTTTGTTAACTTTGTTAACTTCTCATTCATCTATTTTTACTTGCAAAACTTTTTGTAAAGCTGTTTTTTTTGTTTTAGTTTTTAGCACTTAGGAGCAATTAACAAGCCAAACTTGGAGGGTATAAAAGTTTTATTGTGAGCAAAAAAGTGGCTTATACGACGATAATTAGTTCCTTATTTAAACTGACGATGAGATTTAAGTTCATTTAGTGTAATTAGTAAAATTGTAAAGAGTAAATTAAATTTTTCTTAGATTTTGATACAAAAAAATGCTTTTTGTTTGTTTTTTTAAATTGTAATGAAAAAGTTTATTTCAAGTATGAAAAATGTTTTTGTATGTCTAATTGCTTGTTGTCGCACAATATTGTCATATGTTATAAATTCAAAAAGAATAGTTTCTTAAATATTTCCTTTTTCTAACAATCGTCTGCCTTTAAAGATTAAACTTCACGTTTAACGTGTATGAATTATTAAATATGATTGCAAAGAACACGTTTTGATAAAAAAATGTTGGCATCATCAATAAAAATACCTCATATATGTAAATTTTTGTTGAGGTAAAAATAGATTCAAATTGACGGTGAATTCTAAGAACATGTAAGAGCGGTATAAAAAATGCATTTTCACTAGTGAAACGATTCAGCTCTTTTGAATGTAGGCAGTATACCATTCAAAGCTTCAATAATTATGAATGACGCAATCGACGTGGTATACGTGATGTTCATTATATTACAATATATAATATAATATCTATGAAGAGAACGTAAAAGGTATTCAAGAGGAAGTGAATTAATTTTTTTCAATATTGTAGTTACAGAAAAATGTACTTTTTTTTTGTTTTTATGGACTAAAAAAACGCTTTTGAACAAAATATTGTTAATTGTGGAATTGATAAAAAAAGTTTCATAATAATGAACAATGAAAACTTGGAATGAAATTTTATATTTCTGACGATGAAATTGATGAAATTACTGACATTCATATAAAAAAAATATTTAAGAGATTTTTACCATACTTTTTCAATCTTTAATAACCACCGCATTTCTTGGAAATGATCAATTTAATGAAACAAATAAAAAACATCTGAAATTTATAATGTAAGCCGTTAGATCAATTTAAACTTGTATATATGACATAAGTCATTGACATTGGATGAACGAGATAAAAGACTTGAAGAAAAGTAATATTTTCATTGACTTTCCTCCAGGAAATTGAAGATTTGTCGATTTGATTTTCGTGAACAATACTTAATATGTACGTAGTAAACGTTTTATAATTGTTCAATTTGTTTTTTAATACGTAAAAATACAAATAAATAGTTTTTTATGGGTAATCGGGTATAAACAAATTATATCATGTTTATTCTTTTTTAATAATATATTGAAATACTTGCATCAAATTTATTCTATCACCAATATGACCTAAATTTTAATTCTACGCTTCAACATAAAATTTTTTAATGAGGTTTAAGAAGTGCAATTAATTAAGTGACCGCTCTTTTAAAGCTCCACCCTTTCATTCTTACCCTCTACAAAATAGAGAAATCAAGAAATTGAATTACAACCGCTTTTACCGAAATCTAATTCTTTCAAGATAATCTATCACAAGTATAAATGCTTAGTATTGGAAAAAAACAATAAAAAAAATATAACATGAAATTATAAGATTATTAATAAATGAAACTGCAATAATTAGGTTATAATAAATGAAATGTTTTCTGTTGATAATTTTATTTTTTAATATTCTTCATGGATAAATTATTTATTTTTATATTTTCAGTGAGTTAAATCATCCCTTAAAACAATCCTGCCACTTTCATGCGGTGAAATAAAATATTTCTGATATATTATATCAGCCTTTAAATTTGCTATGTTCGTCAGAATACCAAAGTTTTTGTTTATGTGAAAAAAGTTCCAGCAAAAACTGCCAATCACACGAGTCCAACCCTCGTCAGAAATAGTTAGTCGCTTTCGTTTCAGTATAGAAATAAAATACTGGTGGTCAATGGAATGCCAAAAAATAGGAAAGCTTGACATCATTGTCAAACACGTTCTTCTCTTGAAGGATTTTCGGCTAAGCATTTCTTAAAAAGCTAGCTGCTACATTGATCGAGCTACGTCTTGAATACAACTGTATAACAATAACGCAATTAACGTTACTTACTTACTATATTATATCATTTTATACCACAGTTTTCCAAAATATTTTTCGCTTTAAATATGAAAATATTAACACACTAAGAAATATATTATGTACGTTTATAACCAAAGTTTGCATAAATAAATTCATATTAAAGACTGATTTATCGAGCACGTTATGGTTATGTAAACACACACAGATGACCAATAATTAAACAGTATTTGAATACACACTAAACAATATTTGATAATATTTCCGCAATTTAAAATTATATTGATCAATTGTAGTTCGCTCATCGCAAACATTATCGACTGATATAATACAAATTAAAACAGTTAATCTTGTTAATTGTTTATTAACTCATCATCATCATCATCATCATCAGCCGGGGTCGATCCACTGCTGGATGAAGACCTCCCCCTGTTTTTTTTTTTTTTTTTTCCGGGGGGGGTTTGGACATAGCAACAACCACTCTGCCCAGGCGGGTTGGTGTTCGGTTTTCTGTCTGGGTTTTCCTTCCCATAGCCAAGACAAGACGGCACTCGGTGTTCCCGAGCGGTCACCCATCCAAGCACTATCCGCGCCCAATGTTGCTTAACTTCGGTGATCGCACGAGAGCCGGCGCTTACAACGTGGTACAGTCGTTGCTCATGCTGGACGTTAAATACGGCATTATTTTTTTTTACATATATTTACATAACTATTCAATTTTAAAAGGTCAGTAACATTTTATTTGTAAACTGTTTTACTTAATTTAGATGTATGTTATTTCGTATGAAAACGTATAAGTCATTTAATCATCTGTTTTTGTTAGGACTCTCTTGTATTCTATCATTCAATAATTTTCGTGAGCGAAACCAGTCCTAATTTTTTAAATAAGTCAAAACAACGAGTTCTATATATTCAACGCAACGTGACCGTTAAAATTATTATTCGGTCCAATACAAACCATTTATAATATAATTATATTTAAATTATTTGAAGGCATACTAAAAGTATTGATCTCTTGGTTACTATTTATCATATATATAGTTAAAAAGAAAAATATTGTTTATACTTTTATTTTACAAATATGTTTCTTTTAAAATTCAATTAATATGTATTTTAGATGATCGCAGGTTAACTGACACAAATAAATAAACACGGTCGTTACACAACACAGTTTGTTAATATCATATATATCATAGTTGATTTTACAGATTATCCTTACAATATACAAAAAGCTTTTGAAAAGCCCAAAAGGTGGAGAGAAAATCCTCACTTACCAATTTTAATAAAAGTGGAATCAGCAAGCGCCTAAATCGAATACAGGTATTAAAAAACGCTATTTTATCCTAAGTATTTGTGGCAATAACAAAATTTCAACACGCAAAATGATTTATTTACGCAAGCTTCGTGAAAATTTCACCGTTTGTTAGAATGTAGTTTATGAAATGTTCACTAAGATATTCAGATTCGTTTAGTCTGAATGGTAAACAAAGCAAGTCAAATTTCGATTTATCCGCCATGTTTATAGCATCTGTCATTCAGTGTTATTGACTGAAACAGTTTGATGGAATTTCAATCAATCGTGATTAGCTCAACATAGATAATAATTATAACACCTCATTATTTTGTAAGCGGTGCATCATGTCTTATAGAAAAATAAGTTACGCTAATAAATTATTTGGACAAACAAATCAATCAAGCAACTTTATTAAGCTCGATTTATTTTTTGATAGTTGTTATGTGTAAATTCTAAATTATTTTTTCTCATGACATTTCATTGTTTATGCATATTTTGTTCATCAGTTGATGGGTGACTTACATTGAATGGATAACGTTCAATAAAAAAAAATCACTCGATATGAAATCAGCCGATCAGAGGATGACAAAGAAACGTATTATTTGCCATAGATTTGTAATATAAAATTGAAAAAAATGTCAGTGAAAGACTTTAGTTTTAATTAATGAAATGTTTTCGTGACAATAAAACAATTCGCATTTAATTTGAATTGTTCGAACTCTCTTCATTTCCACATATTTTATCACTTACAGCACTGGCGTATAAGGACGCACTCGAACTGACACTCGTTAAACAGTTTCCACGATTTATATAGAAAAGAACTACTATAACTCCTGTAGCTTGTAAAGCTTCTACAGCCTATAAAGTAAAACTAGTAACATTGTATGTAGAAATGTCCAGGCTTTATGTTCAGGAAAGAAACTTTATGTTCAAATCTCATCAAATATCTTCAGCTGATATCTTAATCAATCCGTATTCGAATATTTGGTCATTTACTATTTCACAAATTATAGCATTTTTGTAGCTATTAATTTTTTCAGTAAACTTGTATTTTTTTTTTGTTGATCAGGACTGGTTTCGCTCATCGCGAGCATTATCAACTGATCAATGATCAATGCTCGTGATGAGCAAAACCGGTCCTGATCAAAAAAAATATATTGTGGAAATAAGTACTAAAAAAATGTGTTTTTATTATTTAAAATATCATGCCTTTCCATCAAGAAGTGACAGTTAACACCTTAAAAGTAACTTGTAGTTGTTCTAAAAAGAAAACAAACCTATTGCCGCGAGGTTTTCAAAATAAAATTTACCTTATTACTTAATTACTTACTCTACATTAGTTTTTTTCGTCATCTTCCTGCATGTCTTTGGTTAAGAATTTATTGAACTTATATTGTTTTTAGGTTTATCAGTCTACAAAGACATACGATAAAAAATCATCCAAAAAAATATTTAATTTATGTAACAAATCGTTAAATAAAGAGTAAAAAAACCTATTCGCTGCCTCAAGCCTCTTGTAACCAATCAACAAAACGATTGCTTTTAAGGCTTAGCTTCGAATATTGTTTACAAACAATTATTTAATTTTAAGGTGTTAACTATCAATACTTGATGGAAAGGCATAATATTTAAAAAAATGAAAACAATTTTTTATAAAAGATAATGCTCATCATAAGTTGATAATGCTCGCGATGAGCTAAACCGGTCGAAATATTTTTTTTTATTATTTAAAGAAAAACCATTATTTGGAATACTTTTAAAAGGTTTAAGAAAATATAAAAAGGTTATTATGAAAATTTTATCCTCCATCTTGCAATGAACTCTGACTTAGAAGCCCAGAAGACCTATGTTACGATACACAGACAGGCGTCGTGGCGACAATGTAAAACCGACGACGACGCCTGGCACGACGCCAACGAAGCCAAACTTTACAAGCTTCGCGACAGACCTCACTACACTGCCCACATTTGTTATGTTATGACTTTAATGCAAGTAAACTTTTACTTTAAATCAGTTCGCACTGTCAAAAACAGTGTCTTCGAGTAAGGGCAACTTTACTCAATTTGTCCCAATTTGGGTGAATATATTACACATGGGTATTTTACAACAGTGGAAATGTTTCTGGTTAAAGTATGTTAAATACATCATTGAACGAAATACATATGAATTTAAATTTTATACTAATATCATCGTTTATTTCAATATATTTTTATGATCAGATCCTTATTATAAAATTGAAATCATTGTTTGCCATATTCATTCCAATTATAAATGAGTCGGAGTTCTTATGGATGTATTTAAAGAAAATCTTTCCACTAACACAACATTTCTCTGAATTATTTAATACAATTCAATAAAAAAGAAAATTTATGCAAAAAGGTTGAGCTTTATAGGATTAGTGGTTAGCTGATTGCTCGTGTTAAGAATTGTTTTTCAGATAACATGGATGGGATGTTACTATAAAGATCATAAACATACCTTCGAACAGAAGTTAAAAAATTATTACAGCAGACAAAGCTACCGTTCAACCACACACTAGTTATAATTTAATATACTATACTTGCTACATAAACATACAATATATTGTAAAATGCTACATTAATATAATAAGTTTTCGACTATATTTAATATTTTGTTTGAAATATAACTCGACTTCAATAAAATACATTGCATAAAACGTCGGCTTAAGCGATATAGTTAAATTCTCTAAGCACGTGAATTTAAATGAAACTGTATCCTACGGAGGCTGCCAAAAGCTAGCTGCATGCACGAGGAACAAACTTCGCAAAATTTATCTCGCTTTGAACGCTACATATTCACCTCACCGTGAAATTTATTACTTTCAAGATATGTTACACATAAATTTCAATATTTTGCATGCATGTGTTTCAACAGCAGATGCAATGTTTTAAAAGATTATATGTTTCGTAAGCGGATTTTTACAACAATAATTATTGCACTGCACTTATAGAAAGGGATCATATTTTACATTACTGTTCATATATAATATCAAAAATCTATCAGGAGAGCATATTTGGCCAAAAATACAAAAACATAAATAGTTTTGTAGTTGAATTAACTTTCAGTTTAAATAACATTTTACATACACACAAATAAACTCGCACCCAAAAGATTTAATACTGTAAAGTCTGTTATATTTTTGAGTATCGACTTAACAAGTCGTTTCAACAGTAACCACGTTAACGGTCTGAATGTTATTTTTAAAAACTTGATCCCCTGTTAAAGAAACTTTTAGTTTTATTAATACCATCGTGAAGAAATTGGCAATTAGTTCATGTTATTAATTAAATTAAACTATCTTTTAGTTTCGAAAGCTATCTGGTAATACTTATTACACTCTCCCTCAAATATTTATTCAATTATATTGGATAGAATGCCAAATATAATCACATATTTACAATTCAACGAAAATGCTTGATTTAAGTTTACCTTACATTTTGTCTTGAACATTTTTGACATTTCTTGTTAATTTCAAATCAAGTCTCTTCTCGATGGGAAGGCATTGTACACGAAAACATATCAGTTTCTCTTATTGCGATCAGTGTCAACTGATATAATACTAACTACAAACAAGGCTTTTTATACAATACATTATGTTAAAAATTAGCAGATGTACAAATCCAAAGGTTTAAGAACGCAGAACATAATTTACAGTTTATCAAACCATTTATCAAGCGAATTAAAATAGTTAAGGAATTCCCAGTCAAACCAAAGTCTATTAGAGCTCAAAAACAATCATGAAACAGTCGTTACAAAGAATATTGAATGGAAATTTTAATAGTCAAATAACCTGGACATTAATATCATATTTTAAAGAACAGACCGAAATATGGTCATACAAATATATTTTTTTTAATACTACAATACGTGCTTGTATAAATTGAAATGAAAAATATATTTTAGTGAGAATTTTTTACGCTATTTTGAGCACGCAACCTACTCATTTGTTTTAAGAAAGCTGTAGAAAAGATCTTAAAATACCGCGTAAAAATTAAAATTATGAAAATGATGCACAACTTTTGAACGATTTTCTACAATTATTATAATCATAATCGGATATGATTAATAAGTTTCGCCCTCTATGAGTAATCGATTATGCTAAAAAATTTAAATAAATTATTTTAATTAAGTAATATTAAATTTATTATACTTGATATCACACCCAATAAAAAGTGTGTTAAAAATTTGTAGAAGTGAAATATCTTATTATTGTTGGAAACCTTTTGATTATGTATCAAATCGCTTCAAATTTACACAATACTGAGGGTTCGCGAAAATTTGTAAGAGAAAATCTTTTCACGGAAAATTAAGGGGTCTTTTTAAGTGGATTTGGCAGTGAGAAAAAAACGCAACAATAAGGCTTTTCGTATTACTTATAAAAACATTTTAAATGAAGCTGTCTTCGCAGCTAGTATTAATCATTCTGTATAAAAAAACGAAGGTGTATACAAAAACGCAAAAGAAAAGAATTGTGTCGGATATTTTTTTTTCTTTTATTAAAAAGTTCAATTGTTTATCATTGCCTCATTCTGTCAACTTGATATTAATTTTCCGCATTGGAATTTTTTGTATCGTCATTTTGAAATTTGAGGTTTTATTCTTATTCTGTATAAAATACAAATATATCAGAATATAGGTCATTAAGAAACATTATTTTTTACTATATTAATGAAATGGTTTTTCGGATATTAAATAATTATATCAGGTCGAATAAAGCATAGAAGAGTTGAATTAATAAATTACAAACATTTATCTAGTTACTCTTCCTTAGCCTATCTCTTTAGGATTGTAAAATGGGTAGACAAAAAGTATTCAAAATACAAAAATTTGTGCTTTTGTGTGTCTGTGATGACATCGAAATGCATGAAAATTAAAAGATAGGTTTTTACAGGTAGGTAGATAGGATAGATTATTAGCTTTAATCGAACAGTACACACAATTTCAAACCACATATATTTAAAAAGACAGCTTTAGCCGTAAAAAGTTGATACATCGTGTTTCTTTAATGAAAAAATAATTAAATAAAAGGGAAAAATTCACTTAAGTTTCTTAAATTGGTTGATTATAATCAACGCCAGATACAAAGTTACACAAAAAAAACATTTCAAAAAATTCTCACGGAAAACATTTTATCCATCCGTGCAAGCGACGTCTAAATTTCATGGCGCCGACGTCTTTTTTAGCGATAGAAAAAAAACGAAGTCTTGCATGTTAAAGCCTTACCCCCTGAGAGGTGCAATTATACCTCCAGCGCGGAAAAGTTGGTGCCGAGCTTAAGTGAGAAGCACTTTTATGCTTTGCAAGGAAAATGAAAAAAATACAAACTGACGGCTTGAAAGAAAGACTTTTGTGACTAGATATATCATAGCTATTACATTAAATGTTTAATTACAGAGCCTCCGGAAACTTATGCTTGACATTGAAAAAAAATGTTATATCTCGAGAAAATATTAGACTATTTCATTGTAATTTAACAATAATGTATTACAATCCCAACATTGTCATTGCAAGTAACCTTTTTTAACATTCACAATTACGACTTTCAATATATTAGAGATTGTTTTAGACAAGTTTTTTTCACTTTAAAAGTGTTAACTGTCACTTCTTGATGGAAAGGCATGATATTTTGAATAATAAAAACACATTTCTCATCTCATATACTTATTTCCACAATATATTTTTGATCGGGTTATCAATCATCAATTCAGTCCTGGAAATAAGTACTAAAAATGTGTTTCTATTACTTAAAAAAAGTTTTTTTGAGTTTTAAAACTATGGTAATATACACTACAGCATACAATAATTTTTATTTAAAGTAAGACTTGTTTTTATCATTATAAAGGATGAATGATATTATTCAATTGTCTGTATGATAAAAAAAAAACACGAAAAGAATACATGAAGTATAGAGTATGTAAATGCCACGCACTGTATGATAACAATGACAAGTCAACAAATTATTATGTTGCGGATTATGACCAGTAAAAGTTTTCAAGGACAATAAATCGAATTTGACATTTAAAAGAGTCTATAGAAATTGTTAATTGAAAACTGAGGAGGTTTAATTATAAGCAAATATAAACGCATTCTTATTCAATCTTGGAACTGTGAAATATACTTAATTTAATAATAAGTTTAGATATATACATTTTTTACACTAAGCTTTTTAAACTATTCTTTTGTCGGGGTCGAGTTGTTGAATTTGTTTTATGTGCTCACTGACTTGAATTATAATATACCGATAATTTATTATATTATATATCGACTTTTAAATAGATTTTGGATGGAAAGAATTAATGTCTGTAATTCTTTTTAAATTCCCTGTTCAATATTTCTTCCTTAAAATAGCATACCAAGAGTAAAAATATATTTCATTTTCTTTTAATAGCCATATATTATTATTGATAGCACCTTTAAACGACTGAAAAAGTTATTTTCATTAAAAAAATCATCGTTGGACATACTCCAACAGCATTCAAAAGACAAGATTGTTAGTGTAAAAACTTATGGGAATGTACTATCTTTCAAACTTACACTCCGTACTTTTGAAATGTAGTTTGCAGTTATAAACACTGACGGTGATTTACAAAACTAACTGTTTGTTGTTGGTTTTTAGTTTTATTTTCTTTTAAATGAATTAATTCCCGTATTAAATTATTGTTGCTGTGATTATTAATTTATCCCAAGCACCACAATATATTTCTGCCAACAAACAAGGCTTATGTTTTATATTCTCCGATTTATTTTCAGTTCGAGAGGAGATAAAATTGGCTTTAATAATTACCGTAAACAAACCCAATCCGAATGTCGCTGAGGGTATCAAAGAGAAGTAGGCTCGTAAAAGTTTACGCTATTCTCTCAAACCAGCGATTGCCAATTATATGGCGTTGTCTCGTGAAACCCTTTTGTATAGTTTCATTGTACCTCTGAACATAGAGTTACAATGAAACTATTGAAAGATACTGATTGTATCGAAACAAACTTCTTTCGGGTTAAAATCTTTAAATTTAAAGTGTTTTAACGTTTGCTTTGAAATGAAAATAGCTATGTACATATTATGATTTGTTTTATCACCAATTAATGAAGTTGTGTTCAATACTGACAAAGGAAAATTGGACCTAACTCTTGATTAAGGGTAACAAATCTGGTATCCTATTTTTACGGCTCTTTTTTAATGACGAAATACTAGTATAAAAATGAAAAATGCTAGTTTTTCGAGGGCACAATAAATAACGTTAAACTTATTGAAACATCCTTGTAAAACCCCATTTGCGAAACACTGTTCTACAAAATCCTATTAAAGAGCATTGTAATGTCTAAAACCAATAAATAGTCCGCGTTTCAAATTTTATTATCGACTTAGTGAACCTTGGGTCATTTATGTTATATATGGACCATTTACTCTTCCATATGAAAGGTCGGATATATTCCTTGAGCGATGTATTGGTCTCTCATCTAACCAAATTCACGATGTTGCGTGAACGTTTCTTGTATCGTTATAAATATTGTATTAAAATAGAAAACAATAAACATTTCTCATATCACACAGAGGTCAGTCAAGAATTAATAGCGGCAAACTCCGAGCGAGACATTTTTTTTATAAATGACAAAAAGAAAAGTATTTAATTTTATTACTATAAATAATAATGAAAACAATACATAAAATTATTCATTTGCCAAAAATTCCCGCTTGGTAATAACCAATATACGAAATATCCAAATTGTCTACAAATCTCCATTTTGGTTTCTTCAGCGTGGTAAATTTATTGTCATAAAAGGAAGCTAAGCGTGTATAATTATTATTTGTATAAATGCTGTGCTGTTCCTATTAAAATTCACAATTCAATAAAACTCATACTTTATCCAAATCCACCATAGATTGAGGATAATATTACAATTTACAAAACGTTAAATAAAATTTCCTTTAAATGTAATTGTTGAACAAGAGACTTAACTTAACTAAAGTAAAATGCAATATAACGGCAGTCACGTGTCAGATCAATGCATATTTTTTTCATGTACAGAATTGAGATAAATAAATCAAGCAACGCTCAAAGAGCGATGTTTGTAAGTTTATGTTGTCAAAGACTTATTTCGAAGCTTAACAAAAAGAATCCAAAATCTCACGTGGTTCAATTCATTCATCATGTCGAGCTTTTCTTCAAGTAAAACTTTTACGTGCTAAAAATACAAAGCTCTCTTAAGACTCTAGTAACACAACATAAATATAAACGTGTGAAAAATCTGTTCAAATAAACTAAAATCATTAGCGCTAAGCCCTCATCTATATACTACACTGCTTTTAGTGAGATATTGTTGAATAATTATAACTGTTTGTTTAAAATGATCACGCGTTGTCTAGTATGTACTATTTGAGAAAAGGCTAAAATTTTGTTAAATATTATCTCAATTATTTTTTTGCAACTGTCATTTTTTAAATTTGAATAATGAACCCCAAAAATTTAATAGAGTTAGAAGTTAGAAGATTAAAGGTGTTACTTTCATTTCCATTTTCTGGGATAATGATGTGTGAAAAGGTCGTTTATAATTTATTTCTCATAAGTCACCAACGACAAATCGAATATTGCGAAAAGTGCTAACTCGTTAAATTTGAAAATGTCAAAGAACAAAATATTGAAAATTTTATAGCAGTTTCAAAATGAACGATAACATAATTATAATCATTCATGAATTGATTCTCCTTAATAAATCTGATAACACAATTGGTTTTATTGAATCTTAACATTGAAATTCATTTATAAAAAAAATATTATTCAGAATAAAGATAATATAAAGTCGAAAAACTGTCATTTTTAAATAAATAATTAGAGATTGTCCAATCTAAATTTTAGTACTATTTTTTTTTATTAAACACTTTCAGTCGATATGTTATTTGACTTATATTTAATTTAACTGGAAAAGTTTTGAAAAAAAGAAAACGATCAGGAATCAAAATCATGAAATGATAGCTCTCTAACTAAACGATAATTGGGAGAATAAATTATCTTGGTTAAGATTTATAGTTTAATATAATTATGACTTCAAATACATACTGTTTTAGAGATGACTTACAATTAAACGTTGGTTAGATTTGTTTATGATGCCATGGTAAAAATATGAGTGTAACATATATTAACATGTTGAACAGGCAATTCAAATTATTGATGTACAAAAAAAATGGACTTTGTTTTCAAAATTAATTCTGCTTCATATTGTAAATTGTATGGTAAGTAGGGGCATGCACAATCATGACGTGACATAGCTTCTGTAAAACTTTATGATTCAAAGGAAAATCAGCGACGTAAAAAAACTTGTGTCGCTCGAAAACCTGTGCCAATTCGTTTTCATGATCTATGATTAATTTGATAGCTTTTCCTTACCCCAAAGCTAGTTTAGTTTCCGTATTTTATGTCAGTAGGTAACTTAGGCTAGTTGCGTGCCAAGAAACGTTATTTCCTTTTCCGGCACAATGACCGTGCTAAGGCCGAATCGCAATTTACACAGCGTATGCTGTATTCTTTCACTCGCTTGTCATCTCTTCGTAGCCCGAAGGAGTCTTCTGACGAAACTATGATACAGATAATCAAAGATGTTATCAATTTTATAGTATTATTACTTCATCAGTATGGAACCTAACTGTCGGCATTCGAAAACTAACAACATTTATTCAAACGTTTTATAATCATATTAGATTTTGAGAAAATAAAATCAAAAATTTCCATACGTTTGAGTCTTACATTTTAAAGAACAAGATTTAAAATTTAATATAGACACTAGGAAAGGGATCACCAAAATATTGAACATTTATTTTATTTATCTAACCACTTCTTTATTTGAATAAACAATTTGAAATTAATAGAGGTCAGTTATTAAATTCAAACTTCATTCACAATGATCAACTCAATCTTCCCAACTCCCCCTTGAGACGTAAATTTCATCACTACTAGATGTTTGATAGTAGATATCTATATTTAAAAAACCATTTATATTTTAATGTCAACTGATTAATATTTGTTGTAAAACCCTTTCAAGAACGACTCATTAACAAGATCGTTCATGAAAATTATCACAGTTAATTGTGTTAATTATTATTTGATTAATATTATTAAATTTGTTTTAGCTGCGATTAACTGCTTGCCATGGGGTAATTGTTTTACCTGTAATTAATAATTTTTGTATATAGAGGATGATAACTGTGTATTGTATGTCAGTTCTGTTGCATCCGTGTGATAGAATACATAGTAAATTCAAACGATTTGAATTTACATTTAAAACATTTTCATGATCCCATTGTTGTCAAATATATTTCTAATATTATAAGTCATTCTAACGATGTCATTATAGCTGTCAATTATATTCGAAAACTGTGATTCGTCAGTATAAAATATGCCATCATCTAGCAACAATACGTTACGACTTCATGAATATTTCCAACAGATTTAAATGTTGATACCATCCAAATTAATTGTATTGTGAATTATATAATATCCTATCAAACTCAATGAAAAAATGTTAGATTTTCGAAACAAAATTTTTCACAATAACATTGAAATTAGACTTTTTAAGTTGAATAGAGAAACCAGATTCAATCCCCAGGTTCAAATAAGATTCAAAAGATAAAACAAATACCCTTTCAAACTATTCCCAGATGAACACCCACCGCCGTGTAAAGGTTAATGGCATCACATATCGAACCGCCACTTAATGACAATACCTTTTTTACATTTATTGCGTCCTAAATAACAAAGCCACTTTAATAGGGGTTAATTTTAAATAATGGTTGCTAATCCGAAATACGCACTAAACTCTTTATTTTACGTCTCGTTTCGTATGATTTTTTCACGATTCTCATACGAATAAATTCGTTAACCTTAATAAATTACTTTGAAGTATCAATGTATTTTGTTAATGACTTAATTCTTAACTTCAGCGTCATACTATACTCCGTGCATTTATTTTTAAAGGTAATTAGAAAGCGATGAATCGAAACATTCAATGTATTATTTATGATATCGGCTGAAGGCGCTTGATGGAATTTCAATATCAAATTTGAATTGTTACAGCTTTGTACGACCCGGGTTTCGCCTTTCGGCATCTTCAGGTATTCTATTGCATCCGTGTGATAGAATGTCTGAAGATGTGGAAAGGCGAAACCCGGGTTGTTAGTGACAAAACATGTGGAATCGTACAAAGTTGTAACGATTCACACTTAGTCAATGTATTGTTGGTTTTCGGGATTCACTTGAACAAATAGTCCATCATTTAATATTCGACATTCAAACCTCGTATATGCACCTTCAATTTGATGATTTAAATATAGAATTTTTATAAATATCGTTGTATTTTTTTAGTAAAAATAATAGCATTATATAGGGGTGATTCTCAGTAGTTCTTTAAAATTCCAATAAATAAACCAGGCGATCAATTCACGAGTAACCTTATCGTAAAAATATTAACAACGTTATAAAATCGTCTGCAATATTAAGTATTAAATAATGGTTTTTCAACACACAAATTCCACCCCGTGGCATCATATTTATGACGCAGCAAATGACCGTCACAAGAATGCCTGACGAACTGCTCAATCAAAGTATACAGCGAGGAAAATGGCGAATGCTGCAGTATGACGAACGTGGAAAATTCTGGGAAACTTCGTGTTTTCATCAGCCGGTATTTAAGATTTCATGGTATTCGTATTAAAATATTTTATGACGCCTCCGTTTCTAAAAGAGTGTATCGATTTTATGACCTATATTGTAATGTGCACAACGTATTTGGTATCAATTTTATATTCGTGCGGGATACTTCAAAATAAATAATTAGCCGTAAAACATTTATTGCAGTGATTTACATTCTTATAAAAACACATAAGTCGTGCCTGGATTAAATTTTGCACATTTTTCAGTAAAAAAACATATTTGCGGTGTGTTTTTTACGAGTTGCTCAGTCATTTTTTTATGTTCCTTAAGGTTATCCATACGACATTTGAAATTATAAACATTTACTATAACGTCAAATGTGTCGCAATGGATGTTTGTAAAAAAAAAAAAACTTTTTACATTTTAATACATGCAAACTTAGAGACCGTATTTGTTTCTATTGTGTAAATTTTAAGGGTTATGCATCTCGATATAAGTTTACGTAATTGCAGAAACTAGAATTAATTGATTTTAATAACATATGCTTTCTTGATTTTACACACTAATATCAAACTCTTTAAATGTTATATATCTACTCTATGGTATGACTCGGATACCATCAAAATTTTGCACAACCCGTTGAAAGCTCAAAATTGATAAAAAATATTTCCGAACTTGAAACTAATCGTTCATATTTAATCAATAATTGTATCATTTCATCTATAAATAAGAATCTCCTTGTAAAGAATTGATGAGGTCAAATTTAAAGTCATAATACAATAAATCAGTCAGTTTTTAATATTTAAACATATTGTGTCAGCAGAATTACTTTTAACAGAAATTTTCATTGAATTCATAAACACTTAATTTTGTGTGTTACCAGTAATTATTTTCAAATCCCAGCACAAATTTTAAGCGTGAAGAGCGACGGTACTTACCTGAAATTAAAGAAAAATATATATCAGTTTATTGTATTATTTTAACATTTTTTATAGTGTTATCATCAGAACAGTGACGATGCTCACAGTAATTAACTTAATAAATTGTTTTTACTAGTATAAAACACCAAATGTGTGTCATTTAATTTTTAAATGTGATTTATTTATAAAATAAGATATTCATTATCTACTCGACATTTTATACGAATGCGTCATTGCTTTTGATATATAATATAACGACCAAAACTATATTTAGTATTATTATGGTTTGCACTATTTTTAAGCTATAAAACTATCGGTTCGGTGATATTTCTATTAATTTACGTTCAATTCACCTTTTTTGTAAAGTGTCATAACGATAGCGTTAACAAAGCTCATAACTCAAAAGAATGATATATTATGTATTACGAATATTATTCGAAATGTTGCGCAAATATTCAAAAATATTGTAGTTCAAAATTGGTGTAACGTATTCAAATAGGTAATATAACTGATTTTGATGATAAGAAAACGTTTACTGTATAAAAATTCATCGACTATTAGCTTTCCAACTATTGAGACGGCCAAAAAAAATTTTAATAAAATAATTTTTAACACTGGTGAGCTCATTTTTTTTTGTAAAACATAGTCTGATTTTTCCCGATAGCCGCGATTAGTTTGCTTAACACCAACATTACTAAATTAATTTTGAAGCATTCATATTTAAACACACTTTACATAGCCTAGCAGATATTATACTAAAATTATTTTGTACTAGAAAAAACTGTTTTAGAATTCACTTAAAGCCGCACGTACACAAGTACGCATGTTCACTTGCGATTTTATCATAAAATAATATACTAATACTTGTGTCCAAGTGAAGCTGATTCACTGTGGATCACTCAGCTCTGAAGCGACCTAAGTCTGTCAGCAAAGACACGACAATTATAAAAAAATGTATTTATAAAAGATGAAGGAGACAAGAAGATCTCTGATGCTAACACGTCATAGATCTTAACGGTCAATTAATTTGATATAAAAATAACCGTAGTGTTATTTAGTAAATTTTACATTTTTTTCGACACTAAAAAAGAATATGCCGAACACAAAAAAGAAATGAATCTTATTACAAAAAAACTAATAGATAAAAACAATGGAGGGTAGATTTTGTCTTTTATTTTTGTTCTTAGATGGTTTTACTTTGAATAACTCCCCCAACAAAAAAAAAACAAGTTTTACCAACTGTCATGATGACGTTATAGCTTTCATTGAGGAAAAGATAATTACTTTTCTTCGTGAGTGTTATTAAGTGAGTACAGAAAACACCTTTGGCAGCGGGATATCCAGAAATAAATCAAGCTGGTTTATTTTGTTGCGTTATCAAATCGTGATACATTAATTACTTCCTTCGTTATCGACTTTATTACCTGTATATAAAAATTATTCTTTTAGATAGGTTACCACATTTATATAATATCAAAATCATCGGTCAACATATAATCGAATTAAAAACTGGTGATATATTTTTGATTTTGGACACTTTTAATGTTTCTAATCAATCTTTTATAAAATCCAAAACTTCAAACTTTAAATATAAAATGTTATAAAAAAAATCATTGTCGATATTGAGATCTTTAATAAATTTATTATATTTAAGGTTTAACATGTTAATTACGGTTGAAAAGACATTATCTTTGAATAAATAAAACGCAATCAATGGTAATTTTTTCACATATTTTATATAATGGCCAGGACGGGTTTCGCTCGTTTTGCGTCATAAATAAATACACTGGTTTATCAGATATAAGCACTTAAAATTTTCACTCATTCTAACGATTTAAATTTCATTACATTACCAATTTATATAATTATTCTAAATTAATTTTAGTACTTAACTTATTTCGTAGCAAATTAAAACTAACTTCATAACTAACAGTCATATCATTAGTATTTACAGAAGACAAATCAGCAAAAGTCGTCAATTGGCTTCAAAAGTGAGGAGTTTATTCAAAAGTAGATTCGTTAGAAATGCCCGTACGAAAATTCGAAAAGTACAAGAGTGTTTACTAATCTTCTATAGAATGTGTAACTCATGACTTGCCAAATATTTAAAAGAGGGAAGATCACCTGCCATTTTTATAATACTCTTTACATTGAATATTAAGTCAATTATTGATTTAAAAGTTTTCATTTGAAAGAACTCATGTTAATAATCTATCATATATTTTTAAAATCATCTCTCAGGTATTTATTACAAGACTATGGCTTAATCCGCTGACTGCTAACGCTTCAACTGTTTTGACAGCTGATTTCAACGTGTTGATATTAGGTATTTCAAAATATACGGCAAATATTAATGTCAAAACTTTCCCTAATATCGCTACCAAATTAATTTTTGAAACATGCGATTCTGGTACCCCTCATTATGGAAGAAATCAATCCATTGTGAAAAATCTATTTTTAGAATCAGTTTAAAAAAGCCATAAATTTTCTTTCGCGATTTACGCAGAGATTTTAGTGTAAATGTACTATTTTATTTCATTTAAAAGGGTTGCCGTACGTAAAGCGTTTTTTTTTTCAAACTAAAAAAGGTACTAACTCTGCTATCTGGATGCCTGATAACTTAACTTTTTCCAGAATGAAAAATGGTTTTTAGGGAAAACGTATTTAAAAAAAAAAGATTCGTTACTATAAACATATTAATCATACATCAGCTCTTAAAAATATTAATAAAAAACATTCTTTAAATAACTTCGTAAAATAATATCAGCACAAAATGACCGCGGATACCTAATTAGTAAAGTGTTTTCCAAATTATGTTGTGTCAGAGATACAATTATATTATTTTTGAAGGAGTGGCGTCGTATAATATATCCGCGGAAGTGTTATTAATATGACAGTGAAATCTTTAACGGACAGAGTAGGGCCAAACTCAGTCACGCGAAAGCTTCTCATGCTAGGATTTTAGCGAGCTTTACAAATTAACACTGTTCCATTATGATTGATAATTTCACAAAAGGTCATGTGGATTTTAAGAAAAAAAGCTTTTTAAAACGAGTCGTTCGTTGTAATTAATAACTGATTTTTCTTCGACGATGACATGATATTTCATTTTAATTTTAATGTTTGTTATAATCATGTATTTACAATTGCATTTCTGTATTGGAAGAAGAGTTTGGATTAAGAAATGAGTATTATTGTTTTTGGATTTTAAAATGTAGTAAATATAAGATTTGCTGTGAATTAATTTAAAATTCTTACAATAACGACGTGTAGTTATATTAATTTGTTTCCAAACCAGCTGTTGAAAATTCAGTAAAATTAAATAAAAAATGATACTATGTGATGTGAAGTAGCTATTTAATTTGGTATTTTTTTTTAATCATATTTGGGTTTCCAGGCTTATATTACGATGAAGTATAGCCATTTTGTTTTTTTACTAATAGAATATTTATGATTTTTTTCTAAAGAAACGAAGTGAGTTAAACATACGAAAGCCAGAAATTATATTTTAACATTTAAGCCGTCAAATATGTTATATTGCTTAGAATATATTGTTTTTTTTTTAAATAATAAAAACAAATTTTTAGTACTATTTTCCTTAATATATTTTTTATCAGGACCGGTTTCGCATCAATAATGGTCGTGATGAGCGAAATGCGTACAGTAGTATAACAGTGTATTATATTTGAACTTAAAAAAATATTTTTTAAAATATCATGCCTTTCCATCAAGAAGTGACAGTCAACACCACAAAAGTAAAACCTATTGATCGAGCTATCAAAACAAGTGCTATAAATTTAATTTACAAATCAACTTAGGTGAGTTACAGCACTCCTAGACTAGGATCAATTGCGATGTGTACTTAATCACAAATTAATGATATTGTATCATATTCTCACCGTTTTCTACGTTGTGAATATTCTTAATAACACATTTTGAAGTAAATAGTAACTTTGCAGTTAAAATATGTTATCATAGAATAATTTAGTTTAAATTGAAATAAATGAAATATTTTTAATCGTATAAAAATGCTATTACTTATTTAAATTTTTATGAACTCGAAGCTGTTTTGAATTGCTACAACTTTGTACGATTCCACATTTTTTGTCACTTATGACCCGAGTTTCTCCTTTCGGTATCTACAGGCATTCTATCACACCGATGCGACAGTGGCAGTTTAGTGACAAAACATACGGAATCGTACGAAGTTGTAACAATTTAAATTCGATATTGAAATTCCATCAAGCACCTTCAGTCGATATCACAAAAAAATTCGAAGTTATTCTATTTTATTTATTATAGCAGGTTTATTTTAAATTTCAACTTTCTATATTTGTCTCTACTGGAAATGGTAGATATATACAATTGTTATCGACAATCATCAACAGCTATATTAGTCCAATATGACTTTAGAACTGTTTTTCAACAGATATTTACTGCATAAAAATAGTGTTTGATGAAATGAATATTGTGGAGAAGAGATGTAATAAGTGAAAGGTCAAATTTCAAAAAATAAATTAGTCAATAAGAAAACGTGAATCAGCCCATCGAGACGATTAGCAGAAGATCGAATTCCATTTATTATTTACCATTCAAATATCTTTTTTTTTCATTATATTTTAAGTAAAGCTAAAAAAAATCTCCAGCGAAATTGATTATTTAAATGCCTGCTAGGCAAATATTTGAACACGTCTTGAAACTGAAAGCTTCAACTGACTAAAAGTAAACAAAAAATCATGTTTTGGCATCCACTGAAATGTAAATAAACTATTCACAAAAGAAAACAGACACAAGATCGATAAGTTTAAATGTGAATCATTTAATTTAGATTTACTTGCAGGTCGACTGTATGCTAAACAATATTTCTTGGAAATTGATTCCTATTCTTTATTTATGAAAAGAATAATTTATAATTTTTATTTTATCTTCAAAATTTAATAGACTGACGATACCATACTTTTATGTAAATTACACGCGAGAAATAAAATATTCATTGTATTAAAAATAAATAAAACACGATATAAAACTTCTACATTTTTTTAAAAATAAATATACAAACCGGTTTCGCTCAATATGAACATTATCACCACTTGATCAGAAATAGCCTTACATTGTGTTCGTTTTATTTAAATAAAGTGTCTTTACACCAATAACCAACACCATAAAGGTGATTATAGTTTTATATTACGTATTTTTACATAAACAAATGTAAATCAATAATTTACTACATAGGGAAAACTGGGATTTAATTGTTTATCAAGACTTGGACTTATTTTGGTGACAAAGTTTTTTCTTACCTTATTTTCTTCATCATGTCATTTCTTCTTTAATATTTGTTTACAATAATAAAAAATGATAAAAATATAAAACAAAATGCGCCGTTTAGCAAGCACATATATTAAAGACAATACTAAGTTGCGTTGCTTAGACCAGTGATCGCCAAACGGTCACTCGCCGAGGCTTTTTCGTATTTATTAATTAACTCCTAAAATAAAAATTAATTAATCGAGCTAAATTTCAACAAAATGCTTAAAAGGTTGCCGTTGTAATATTATTTTGTTGGAATAACGATTTGCGTGTAAATTAAGTAAAATAGAGAAGCGGTCAGAGATGTATTACGATTGATGCGGATTGCACCATACACTTTGTCTCTCTTTCGCTCATTTGTATCACCACTTATAAAGAAGGAATATGTATAGATAGCTTATCAGGTAATTTCAATTTCTGAAAGTAGCTGACAACTTTATTAAGTTTGGATATCACTGGCTAAGACCAAGGGAAAAGAATTATTGTTTTATATGTTTTAATATCACAGTCAGTTAGCTACTAATGTACAAGTCTCCATTGGTAAAAAATCATATTCACTTTACTTAATTTGTAAAAAATATCTCATTTATAATAAAAAGCTTTTGATTAATCAAACATTTTAATATTTTTAAATATGATTAAATGATAATACGAAGACATCGATACAATGATCTTTTTTTTAATTCAGACCAGATAAACCTTGCACATGTTTCGAAAACCTGACCTAGGTGGAATTATTCCGTTCGAAATCATTTTTTTCTGAGCGATATGTGTAATGCTTCTAGTTGTCTTCTTTACGGCTGCTGAATGTGTCTTAAACAGTTTATAAAACAATTTGTAACGTTATCGCTCAGTAAAGGAGAGTTTTTAATATCATATATATATAATGCAAATTATGTGTAAGTTGTATATATGTGCACGTATTAGATCACAACATCATAAATAAAGTGCCGTCGTCAAAGAGGCGATATATGAAAGTCCACATGCCAAATTCACGCGACAAATGATTCACAGATACAAGCCAGATGTTAAGTGATCGATGGCACGCTCATCGAAGGCTGCCTCATTGATGTGTCGTAGCTTTATTTTACAAAGGCAACGCATATTATTACAACTGAGAAGTGTTAACCGGTGTTTTGGCTTGTGAAGTCTCTGCGACGCTGGCGACCTGGATGTCTTGGGAACAGTCAAAAAAACGACGCCGATATCGGATAGATGACCTAACTGACCATAATTTCCGAATAGTGGATTGAATGTTCACAGAGCTTTTTGTGATCTGAAAGAAGCTTTTGCAATAAATTTGTGAAACTTTTTTTACAGTCATCGGTGCGCAAAGATTTTAAAAGCAACCAATACCTTCTAAATTCCGGACTTTGGTGTAAGTTTTGATATTATAAATAATATTTGAACAATATTCTGAGAAATGGAGCAATTGATACATTTATTGAGTAAATTCTTTTTTTCAAAATTTTACTCAGCAGACAATTCGACATACAAATTAAATTAATCAAACATAAATTATCTAACTATATTTGAAATATTCAAAGTACTATTCTTGTAATTTATGATATCGATTGAAGGTACTTGATGGAATTTCAATATCGAATTTGAATTGTTACAACTTTTTACGATTCCACATTTTTTGTCACTAACGACCCGGGTTTCGCCTTTCGGCATCTTCAGGCATTTTATCACACAGATGTCGAAAGGCGAAACCCGGGCTGTTAGTGACAAAACAAGTGGAAATGTACAAAGTTGTAACAATTCAAATTTACTATTCTTGTATTAAACGCTAAAGCAATGAATTTACATTTTATGAAATATCGGGAATTATTTCGAAATATGAAATTTAGTAACGAAAGTATTTATCAAAATTGATAAATTATCACGAAAATAACGTTTAATGTTCCAAGATGAACATTTTATTAACAATGGAAAGTCTTCGGAAGACTTTGATTTTAAGTTCAGCGGAGCTTTTGAAAAGAAAAGGGATCTTTATGTTGGCAAAAGCTCTTAGGACGGCAAACTCAGAAGGGTAACGAGTACATATAACCTTACTCAAAAGTAGTTGTTGAAAGGCTTTCAAGGGACACCTCGCCATACACACACTTTGTACAGAGTAGAAAATGGGCAATTAGCTTGTTGCGGAATACTTTACGCACATTCTATAATATGTATTCAGGCATATTTAAACTTGATATAAATACGCAATATCAACGTTAACTTTGTGAGATTACTTTTAAATGGAAAGTCAATACAATAAAAGCGTATTTTATGATTTCATGAATCCAAACAGCCACTTTGCTAAACTCCACGATTTTTTTTTCTCAGAGTTAGAAATACGGTCTTATTATGGATAATTCTAAAAGAAGTAGCAAAAATCGTTCTTTTTGTATTCGTTTCAGCTAAATTATCATAAATTTTAATGATATTATTTCATTCTTCTTCGTTCTTTGCCTTATACTTGGTTTTGATTTCATTCACTGACTTTTAAATCTATTATGTATTATATGTGCGATATACCATTATTGAAATAGCAACTCACCATACAGGAAAATTGTAAGGAAAGAAAGTAGTAAACAAACCATGACATTAGAACGTAATCATTTTTTTTAACAATGTGATGTAGCAATCAAATCGGATTAATTTATTTTTCGTCAAAGTTCTAATAAATACTAAAGGTTGTAAGTATCAAGTGCAATATTAGAAATGTATACACGTTTTCAAATGGACATAACGAGATGTGGCTTATATGAAAATAAAATCCGATTATTGGAATTCTAGCATATTAGTAACACCCAACAATTTATATAACTATGTTTTAATATATTTCCAGTCACGTTACCTCAAATTAAATCCAGGGACAATGAATACCCGAGATCAAAATCAAATAGATGTGCTTTAATCCGATTTTGGTACATGGGAATTATTTTGTTCTCTTGATAACGAGCTCTGGTTTATCTGCGTAAATTTAATTCAATTACAACAAAGGAAGTACCTGACGGAAATTCGCAAACATGTTTTGTTCTAATATAAATGAGTTTTCAGCTTTAAAGGTAGATAGCTCAAATCACACGAATTCTATTGTTTTATAATGTATTTATTCAAGAGTCGTTATTTTTAATTCGATTCAAAAGTTTCATTGTGAATAGATTGTGTCGTAACGTAGAATACATACTTTGATCCGGTCTCTTTAAGTTGTCATACTATGAACACAAAAACGATTATGCAGTCAATAAAACACTAATTATATTGAAAACTTCAATAGTACGTACATTTACGTATCTACATATAAATTGGTAGAAAAGGTACACAATACTAACGTAATATAATCTTCTCTTCTGTTTTAACAACCTTACTATTATCATGCTAGCATAAAAAAACTAAAAATTAAATTTAAATTAAACTAAACAGGCGGCACTTATAAGCTCTGTAAATATCTGTTCTGAAACAATAGTTCTGACGATGGCGTGAGCCAAAACAGTAATCAACCATATTTTACAAAAAAAAATATATAACTAAAATATATTGCTATTTTTTCATCGTGTTCTAATAATAAACATACGGTTTCCTGAAAAATTTATCCCTATACATTTTTACTGAGAGAACTAATTGTTATCAAATGCATATACACCCAGTCCTTTTTTTACGCGATACATTGGTTCATGAAAAAGGAGCGTAAAAAAATCACAACTTTCATATAATTTGATAAATTGGTTCCACAAATTAAAATATCGCGTAAAAAAGTACCAGAAAGTATGAAAAACCAAATTTTTTTCTTTAAAACTCGTGCAAAAAAATGTATATTTTATGATTTTATATACACTTATACGAATTATTCGCTGCTGTCACTCTCAGTTGCGAAAAGTAATCGTAAAACTGTCTTTTTTAAATGTGTAAATTATTATATTTTTAAATGCTTTTTACTCCAAGAGTAATATTTTTATCTTCGGTTCGCATTTATTATTTAACATTTCAAATATTTTGACGTCATTGGAGGGCATTTATTTGACATAATAATTCAAAATGGTAAAATTTATGGCCGACAAAATGCTTTTCAACGAATTTAATAAATGCATTGTGTTTAAAGTTTACGAGCGGACATACGTCCCATGATTTTACGCAATTATTATTTATTTATTATATTTCTTTGCACACCTTAAAACATAAATTCGCATAATATCCGATACACTTGTCAACATTTGGCATTTGTATGTGTATTTAAAAAAATGGAATGTTTTACAAAATTAAGTTTTAAAAATACACATATTTTTTTTATTTAAAAAAATAATGAAACGTACATGCCTAGCATCATATTTTATATAAATTTCTTCTATAAAACAAATTTGGGGAAAAAATCGCGTAAAAACGAGTGAAGCGCGTAAAAAAATGTAACGGTGCCATCCAAAAAAATCGCGTATAATCGAATTCGCGTAAAAAAAGGGACTGGGTGTACTTAATTTTATTCTAAGAGAATTGAGACGGTAATAATAGCGGTAGGACAGGACGAGTGGTCAGTCAACTGCTCCGACTACGCCCCGTTTTCAAGGAACAGGTTGATGGAAACGGGTTTTTAGATATAATCACCCATACCGTAACACAACAACCGTTAATCGATCGAAAAATGACATTCGTGCATGAATTCGGTGTCGTGAGTCCCTAACAATTTACATAAATAATTTCAGGTCCGTAGTGCAGTCTTTAACGTAATTTCCTTCCGTTACGTATTTCACGGATTCGGATCCCACAAACAACATTTGTTATTTATGATACGATCAAAAATTACTTAAAATTTGCGCATGTTTTTGTGGTGCTTAAAAATACCATCTTGTTTTTTTATCATAGCAATTTACTTAGGATATAGATTGTTCTATGTAAAGAAAAGCCAGACAGTTGATTTTAGTTAATAAAATATATGAAAAAAAAATACGTTATTTGATGATCTAAAATTATTTTAACAAGCACAATAAGCTTTGTCCAGTTTTTTTTTTCGCAAAAAACAATTCAAACAAACTTTCACAACCTCTACAAATCATTCAGCACAACACCCTCTGGCTGATCAAGCATCCCTTGAGAATGTTAACAAACTCGCAACTCTCTAATGCCTCTTAAAGTGTGACTTATGTGGCATGCTCATCGCTAGCATTATCAACTGATCAATATCGAATACTTGCGATGAGCGAAGCCGTTCATGGTCATCAAAGTTATTGTGGAAATAGTACGATAAACGTATTGCTATTATTTAAAATATCACACTTCTCTTCAAATCAACAACAAGTAACAACTTAAAAACAATAAATGTTGTTTGAATTGTTCCAACATTGTACGATTCCACATGTTTTGTCACTAACGACCCGGGTTTCGCGTTTCGGCATCTTCAGGCGTTCTATCACACGGATGCAACAGATCCTCAGTTCAACAATTCGAAAGGCGAAACCCGGATCGTTAGTGACAAAACATGTGGAATCGTACAAAGTTTTAACAATTCAAATTTGATATTGAAATTGCATCAAGTACCTTCAGTCGATATCATAAATTAATAAATTTTGTATATTAACTATGTGAGAATTCACTAAGAAAAATATTGAAAGCAGATAAGGCTAGACCTTGATTTCTTGACACCAGCAAAGAAAAGATGTTAATTAAACATCTACTACGCATAAACAGTAACAAGTATTTAATATTATGATGTACGTATTTGATGTGCTATTTATTTTGCTTATCAGGATTATTGTTGGTTCTCCGTAAAATATAAAACAACCAAAAATGTATAAAACTGTTTTTATTGATAATCATTCTTGTTTCTTGGTAAAATTTGGACCCTTGTTTAAAACTAGATTTCACGGTTATGTAACAATACATTTCATATGTTATATCATTATTTAGCAGGCTCTTAAAAGGTATCACTCCGGGCGATAGACCTATCCACGTGTTGTATGCTGAGGAATTGCAAATCAAAGAGTGAAGGGAGTTGAAGCGTTGTCATGGTAACAAACAAGCACCTCTCTCCATCTAGTCTCACCCAAGGCTGTCTGTATTTTGAAAGCGGGGGTTGGTTTTATTTTTGTTATGATCGTGGAAAACGCCGTAATTGAATGGATCGAGAATTTGTTTGAACGCTGAAACTTTCGGATCCTTGATAGTCTTGTAAAAAAAAAAAAACAAAATACATCTCTCAATTTTTATTACACTCCATTTAATATTACCTTTAATACTAGTCTTTACTATAAATATATTCGAAGAGCAAATGTTTTTAATTTCTACTTCGAAGAATATTGGAAAAATAATTTCACTCAAAATATCGGGTACAAGGAAACCAATAACAATTAAGACTTTAAGAAATATTTCAATTTTGAATACATTTTTTTTTTCAATAGAGTGTGACATGTCGATGAATTTTACAATCATTGCAAAATAACATATTAGTGAGTTTTAACTATTACAAAATTTAACACCATAATTTGATATAATATTTAATCACTTTTAATGTGTCCACTGTCACTTCTTGATGGAAAGACATGATATTTTAAATAATAAAAACACATTTTTACTACTTATTTCCACAATATATTTTTTGATCAGGACTGGTTTTGCTTATCGCGAGCATTATCAACTGAATTTATCATTTAAGATCATTTACCGCAAGGGGCTCTGTCTGTAGATAATATCCTTCACATTTTCAGTCGAAATTAAAAAAAGGATATTTTAAAAAGTAGCCATTGGAAATGAAACTTAAATGTTTTATTTCTTTTGAAATCAGTTATAAAAATATAAACCGGTGGTATATATCGAAATTTCAAACATTGCTAGCGCAATGACATGAAAATAGAATAAAACATTCAAATATTTTTTCGCAGCTTTTTTGAACCTCAAATTACCGTTTTTAAATTTAGAAACTTTTGGTAAAATAACAAATTATAATTAAAATGAACACATTATTTTCGTTAATGGCTAGCTTTGTTATACAAATATATCATTTTCGTTTCTTGGGAAATTCTGTTATGAAATAATGAATTTTATTGCTTCCGAAGAACCTCTTCAGAACAGACGGGAATACTTGAACATTGGATTTGGAGTGGGTATTTCAGTAATAATAAGCCTTTGGCATTAGCAATGTAGGCATTTATGATATTAATAATCCGTCTCATAAACATATTAAATGAAATATTATTTCCAATTAGCTTAACCTCATTCATTTTACCAAATTAGTATTGATGCATATTCGTATTTTTAAGGATAAAAAATACTTTTACTAAAAAAAATCGGAGGGAATATATTAAGGGTTATTAGATTTTTTTGCAAAATAAACTATGAATTTAGTTAATTTCATAGTCATAAATAATCTTTTTTTTAAGCCGAATAAAGAGTTAATAAAACTGTTGATTAGATGAAATAAACTTTAACGAAAGAAAATTATTGTTTATCTGTTTTCCAAATGTCTTAGAATATATTATAAAATTAATTTGATCATATATTGATCACAAATGTAAGTAAATTATATATATTCAGAGGCATAACGCGATACAATTGAAGTAAATACGAACATTAAAACATTACAACAAAATTATATCGAGAATTATCTGAAATGGTTAAGCGTCCCTACCACAAGCAATTAGGTATATTAATTTCTGACCATCCCAAAAACAAAAGATACTAGCAAAAGACATTTTATAGATACTATATTTTTATTGGCGTAATAAAATATAAATAACGTCCTCCAGCAAAATAAATATTGTATTAAAGCAAAAGGAATAAACTTTCTGCCGTTTCATATATAATTCGAAAACGGAAGATAAATTATGAGTCATGGTATTGATTTCTTCTTAAATGTTGCAAAAAACACAAATTACATCGAAATCTTCGATAGACAACTTAACCCAAACGACTGAATCAGAAATAATAAAAAGAGACATTTTTTTAATCTATGCATTTATCTTCAAACACATGAATAGATTTACAATGAGGTTTCTGATTCGTTAAAAGAAACAACATTGTATCGTAAAAAAAATCTGTTCTGACGATGGCGTGAACCGAAATAGCTATCAACTATACGTTATAAAAAAATTGTAGAACTAAAATACATTGCTATTTATTCACCGCGTTATAATGTAAATCTCCTTGTTTGCATATTGTTAGTAAATTCAATAATTCTTATTAAATTTTAATGCTAGTCCTAATAAAATTTAAATAAATAACTTCATGAAACACCACGCTTGTTGAGATAGACAAAATATGATAGTTTTACACTCGCCCTTTGTTATTTCGCATTATATGCTAAAAGCGATTTTATTTCTGTATGAGGCTAGGGAATTATTGAACTCGTAAAGAAAAAGTGTTTGTAGTCGTTGTGGGATTCCCGCTGGGTATCATTTCATTTTAAGACGAGAAATTATTTCCGTTCCACTTTTGGGAAATGGGGATTTTTCGGACAACTTTTAAAGCATTTGAAATTGATCCCAGTGTTGAAAGAACATAATATATTACGCTGTAGGGGGGAAATGTCATGACGGTTTTATCGCTCAACGCTTGATCATCTGACAAATTTACTTTTTCGATATCAGTTTTAGCAATGGTAAACGTATTGTTAATACCATTGAATTTCAGTCCAATAGATTGTGAAGTCACGGGATTGATTGTATTTAATATTCAATCAATTCTAACTGCATTTATTTATATAACTTTTAATGCATACAATTTGAATTAATAATTATAAAAATCGTATAATCTGCAGCTAGATCAGTGGTTCTCACGTGAAATTTCACTGTGGCCGTATTATTGACATCGGCTGTCCTATGGAAATGTCTCGTGGCCGCACCAAATGTGATCAAAATAATTTATGATATCGAAGGTGCTTGATAGAATTTCAATGTCAAATTTGAACTTTTACAATTTTGTACGATTCCATTTTTTTTTTCACTAATGACTCGGGTTTCGCCTTTCGGTATCTTCAGGCAGAACTGACGAGCTGTCAGTTCTCTTGCATCTGTGTGATAGAATGCCTGAATATGCCGAAAGGTGAAACCAGGGTCGTTAGTGACAAAACATGTGGGATCGTACAAAGTTGTAACAATTGAAACGGTCTTTTACTTAAACTCGTCTAAATGCTGGATAAGTCAAGTTTATTCAATCAACTTTAAAATAATAATAATTTTATAAATTCATTTGTAAAAACACATTTTTTTTACATCAATATTTACAATAATCTGTTGGTGGCTGCAGCAAAATCCTCTAGTGGCCGCACATGAGAACCACTGAACTAGATTGACTGCAAATAAAATTAGCATAATAAACAAAACTTGTTGAATAAGATGCAAATCATGCTAATTATTGTATTATTTTGCTTTGTAAGATTATTAGATTGCGAAGATTACAGAATATGAAGAAAAACAAGTCTTAAAATAAGTAATATCAAAGTAATGTAAGACATTAAATTAAAATACTGAACAGCAATGTAGAGCTTTTACATATAAATAATGAATGTAGCGTTATGCAATATTTGAAATCGTTTGTTTGAATATTTAAAAAGCTCTTACTATCTTTTCAACGATTTCTTTTTCATTGATGTGTTAATGGTATATTAAATAACGTGGAAGCTTTTAAAAGCTGTTATCCGTTTTTGTATTTTTTTTGGTTCTCTTTCGAAATACTTACGATATTATTCTGTTGGAGTGGCGTGTTGGGTGAATGTTAAGTGTAACGAGAAAAAAAATCTATTCATTGTATCATTTCAAAAAATACAAAACATTTTGCGTGCGAAAAAAACCTCCTTACGACATGAATGGAAATTTCTGAAATTTAACGCTCCGCGCTTATTTTTTAGTATCGCTACGATCATAATGACTCCATTCATTTTTGATGAAAATGTTGAAACGTGTCAAGGCGTTTTATTATATTATACATTCACAGAATTCTAGTTAGATTTTTTTCATTCATATTTTTAATGAGTACATCACGGATATTAAATATCGATTATGTATAATGCGACGGTATTTTTTTTCTATATCTAGACATTAAAGCTACCCTAATCATTTAAATTTCACCCACACACCACAAATTTAATGTTCCATTCTACAGTATGGAACATAAAATTTTATTTACTGTACAACATTTTTTTCTCGGATTGATTTTTTAATTTCTGACATATTGCCGTATTTAACGTAAAACTAAGTTTCGAAAATATTTTTTGTATTAATCATATCTGCTGATTATGACAAAAATTGTTATTTTTCTCTTTTAATTTCTATAACTAACAATGATTTTTTTGGTAAATCGATCTATTAAAATTATTTCTATGCACTTCATATCATATCATTATTTCATGCATTCATTTATATACACTTAATGGGCAGACATAAAAAGAGAGTTTAAGCGTACGTTTTGTGTGACAGTCTGAAATAAAAGAACAATGAATATAGCGTATAAAATAATTTTCTGCTTGCTGGTTTTGGAATACATTAAAATTTATTGATAAATCATATAATAATACATTAATTTGAAATGATCGCTGAAGATCTTATTCAAATAATAAAAAGCTTCATTGTTAATTTTTAAGTATACCAAAAACAAATGAATGATACAAAAGTATTGTTTTTTAGTATCTCGGTAGACACCGATTGTAAAATAAGTTTAGTGCTAAGCAGAAACTTTAAAAGAAACCTTGTAACATACGTATTGTTGGAAGTAAATAAAACAGCGTCTGGAAATCAGTTTTAAAATATTTTCTATTGAAAAAAGTTTTGAAAGATTTTTTTCCTTCACACAAAATAAGTAACAAAATAACGCTAAAAATTATAACAATTTGCGTAACGCTTCAACAACACTAAGTCTTCGAATAAATTCAAAGACTACTGTAAATAATTTTTCTCATTCCACAATATGAAAATAAACACAATAAAAAAAAATCCGAGATGAAGTTTAATGACAATCCGATTATTTGTTTGAAATTTCATTTATAGAATTTCTTAACTAAATAATGGCTTATTAATTAGTACATTTTCATGAAAAATTCATTTTTATTGATAAATAAATACGTTGTTTTATTCTTTTTTAATTTGAAACTTTATTTTGTACACAGCTTTGAATATTAAACTTAAATATTTTTATATCACATCACCAGATTCCGATCTTTATTAAGAGTTGGATATTGTGTCTAGTGCAAAGCTTTTTTGAAAATTGAAAATTCATATTGAACAGCGCAAATGATAAATATACACCGTTAACCGGATCTCTGCCGCAAGCGAGTTTATTCGCTCTACAATTTCGTGTTTAAGGGGCCGTCCATACAAAATGAGCGAATTAATACGCTCTACTTTATACTTGATTTACAAGTCACCAGTACCTCTCTTAAATAATTAAATTTTACTTGCATATAGTGACATCTTTTGAGATCGGCGTGTTGTAATATAATACTTACACTCAAAGGATATTGAATTTTAATATGTAATACATCGATTTTTTGACATCGACAAAAGTTTTCGTGTGTTGTTGATATGCGGCGCTACTATATAGGGTTACGCCAAACATATTATATATAGTGACTAATGAAATACCGGGACTTCCCATTTATTCTTACGTTATGTTTGTCCAGTATTATATTTATAAACGGGGAATTATTTCTATTCTGAATACTCACTGCAAGTAACAATGATCCTGGAAAAATGGTCAGTTATGTGTGTGTTTCCATGTTTGACACATCTAATTTGGTTTTGCGGGCCAGAATATCGTTTTTGTTACGTATTTCATTTACAACAGTTTTATAACTAGATAAATTAACAGTTTATTTTTAAATTGTCTTTTTTCGTTATTTACCAAATGATTTTTTGTGTTTTAAGACTTTATTACCTGCGTTGTTTGTGAGTGTCTGTTTATTTTATAAGATTTTACAGTGTCGTAACTTTTTTGACGATTGTTTATATATCTTTTTCAACTTACGTTTCCTGGATATTTGATTTTTTACGTATACTATTTTAACGCCTGAGAATGGAAGAACGAAAAAACATTCTGAATTGCCTTCAAGAAAGGCATTTTATGATGAAATTTCCTCCAAGTGAGAAAAAAATAAATACAACTGTGAGATGTGTGGTTTGTTTATCAAAAAGACTAAGAAAGAAATCTAGGTATAAGTGCAAACAATGTAAAGTGGCTCTCTGCGTAGAACCTTGTTTTGACACATACCACACGGTAGAAGACTATTAATTTGTTTTAAACTGTTCGCCGTATTTTATATATATTTTTAAGATACAATTTTGATATGATAGAATTACTTTTGATATACGATCGTGATACGATTTCCGTGTGAATTTTGTGACAACCCTGAAGTTTTGTGGATCATTTATTTAAGACATTTTTGGATAAATGACGGCGGAAATGGCGCATCGTGAACTTTTATGGTAAGTATATATGATATACTATTAGGATATGTCCAAAAATATACATTTATTAGGTTTTATTTTTTGAAAGAAAACCGCGGCCCTCCGTGTACGGCCATATTAATCCTTCCAGGCATAGAATCGGTTAAAAAGGACGAGATTGATAGTACACATTTTTAGTAGATATTATGTTTAGCAATTTATTTAATTATTTGAATGATTTCAAACGTTTTCACAACGACGCACCAAAAACACTAGAAATTTTGTGTTTAACATAAAAGATTTATGATAGTGGGTGTTGAGTATTGCAGATATAAGGGAATGTATATAAGAAAATCTAATTTAATTTTTTTTCTTGATTTCTTCATCAGTGCCACTGATGAGCATTTATATAACAGCAGTGTAAAAGTTAGATTATATAAAAATAATGTTTGAGGATACCGAAAATCAATCACTCCGTGTCGTGACGCACGTAAGTATCGAACGAAAAAGAAAAAAAAAAGATTGCTTATTTACTTTCAAAACAAATCAATATTAAAATTAAATCCAGCGAGGATACTAATTCTAACTTAAGAAGAAATCTAACTTAAATAATGACTATGAAAGACTATTTACTATCATAATTTTCATACCAATTCACTTATGACTAGTTGATAATGCTTGCGATGAGCGAAACCGGTCTGATTCATGAAATAATATGTGCTAAAAATGTGTTATGATTATTTAAAATACAATTTATCAGTTTTGATGAAAGCTTAAAATCGTATACTAAATTAAATATAAATTGTATTCCACATAATTTTTCAGAAAACAATACAATAGAAAGTATACCGTGAGTGAAATGAAGAAGTTTTCAAAATGTGTCAGTTTAAAAAACGAGGTTTTATGCCCTAATTTTGATATCCACCCAAAGGCTATATTTGTTTTTTTTCGTTCCCGAACGAGCTTCGAATCAGACATTTTTTATTATCTGGCGTAATTAATTTCGTTTATTTACTGTAAAATCTCTGCGAAAAGAAACATTTTTTTTCATAAAATACCACCATTGCCAAAATTTTGTAATATTATCGTGACAGACTTTGTTCAGCAAGTGACAATTTCCACCCGTAGAAAATTACAACTTTCACACGGCTGTAAAGGATAACACATAAAATACTGTGTATAGTTTTCAGTTTTGTATTTATTTTGTCACTCAGTAATTTTGGTGTTTTTATATATTTTCTAATTAACACACTTGCGTATTAAAAAGCTTAGGAATTATTAATAAGGAAGTATTTATTTATTATATTAATCCTAAAATATTATTCGAGTAAGAATAATTTTGCGCATTTGTTAAAATTCATCTTACCATTGATATTGATACGGTTTTCTTTATTTCGTTTTACAATATATTATAGATAGCCCATGTCTAGTACACCGAGCTTTACAAATAGAACAATAGTAAGGTTCCGTAGATAACATATGATCTAGTTGACAGAATAAAGGGGATATGATTAATATTTGTTCAGTTTCATTAGCTGATTACACGCGCCGTCACAAGTGTGTCAGAAATATCAAAATCATCCTACGCTATAGTAATAATTATCTCATATTTCATGGACTACTTTAGAAATTTATATGAATTAAAGTAAAATCATTAACGGTTGTCCACACTTCATATACACCTTCTTATAAATTGTTCTCAAGGAAAATACACCAATTTTACGAATCGTCATGTTTAATATACTTCGGTGTTTACTTGAAAAGTTCTTTTAAATGCTTTAATAGTTTATCAATATTATACATATATTTTTGCGTCCGTAACGCACTGATCAGCGTCATAAGTTGCCATAAGGATATCATAAAATCGAGTCCCAGAACGAACATTTTTTTTTAATCGGCCTATGATTTTCTATTAAAAAATGTTGTTGATTTCTAATGGCTGCTTTCCACCCAACAGATTCTAAAAGAACAGCAAGAGATATTACATATCTGTTAGTTCTATTTTAGCTATTTTCACTGCCCGTCAATTGTTTTTCTCAGTTCTTAAGCCTTTGACTTTGTGTAGCTAATGTAATTATTTACAAAAAATTTGTACAAATAACTTTGTTTGTAATCTATATTTTATCAGTTGATAATATCCGGGGAGAGCGAAATCGGTTCCGATCATAAAATTGACTGTGTAAATAGTAATAAAAAGTGTTTTTATTATTTAAAGAAATATAATTTATTAAATTTGAATTGTTAGAACTTTGTACGATTCCTCATGCTTTGTCACCAATGACCCGGGTTTTGCCTTTCGGCATCTTCAGGCATTGTATCACGTGAATGCAACAGAACTGACCTGTTGAGTTCGGACATCAGTTTAGTTCAGACATCGATTCTATTGCATCCGCGTGATATAATGCCTGAAGATGCCAAAAGGCGAAATCCGGCTCGTTAGTGACAAAACATGTTGAATCTTACAAAGTTGTAACATTTCAAATTTGATACTGAAATTCTATCAAGCACCTTCAGCCGATATCATAAATAATTTTATTTATTTTACGTTTATCTTAACTTATATATTTTGACAAAAACTAAAGAGTAATTCAATGATATGTTCAGCTTGTCACTGTTTCACAGTAGTGTTTTTGCTAGTTGTGAGAGATACTTATCGAAAGAATGAAAGTTTAAAAGATATTCATTCAAAAATAGTATTTTCAATTCACTATCCAATACTGTACTATATGCACTAGTATTTGAAATTTTTGTTCCGAGCGATTTCAAAGCTTAGTCTAAGTCTAAGAAGACCATTACACTAAATTACTTGCCAAGCACGAACAACAAGAGAATTTCGCTCGCTTAAGTAATCAGCCGCCCACAGACGGGAGACTGTTTGAAACGAACGCAGGCTTTACATATATCCACTTCCGTTTAGTAAAGTGCAGCCCCCTCGTGACTTCCGGCTTAGCATGCATCGCCTCTACGCCCGTAGGCCAAGATTTCAGCTTGTTTTTCTTTTCAATGCATTTTACTTCACAAAGACATAATATAACATTGCGGCAACTTTATTGAATTTTTTTGCAGGCAACAGCATTAATAGCCTACTTGAAAGAGTATAAAGAAATTGCTTTATACTAAAATTTTGCAAAGTATACAAATATATTTTTACGTACTAGAACAGCTTTTACAAATTTTAAATGTATATATTTTAAAAGCTTATTTGTTTTCTTATAAGACACTGTTGTTATTTGATTTAAAACACAATTCGAAGCCTTATTTCAATAGTGTATATTTTTGAATGCAGTGATAACTTTCTTTCATTTCATATATGTACACTGATTACTTAAGCAACATTGAATAAATAAATATAAAAATTCGAGTAGTTAAAAACCACGTCTATTATAATTATATATATTATACAACTAAATTTTTTTATCACTTTTAAGGTGTTAACTGTCACTTCTTGATGGAAAGGCATGATATTTTAAATAATAAAAACACATTTTTTTTTTTTAAAAAAAAAAAATTGTTAAGGTAAAAAAATATAATATCTCACTTTTTCTCAATTATATTGTTAGCCGTGCACAATTACGGGAACCAATAATTTACTCAGAAATTCAAAAAACACCTTAAGGCCTCCATAACAAATAAATAAAAACATCGCTAGCATTATCATTTGGTAATGCTCTCGATGAACGAAACTAGTCTTAATCATAAAATATATTGTGAAAATATTACTTTAAAAAAAAGTGTTTTAATTGTTTAAAATATCATGCCTTTCCATAAAGAAGTGACAATTGACACTTCAACCACATTTGTTTATTTTTGAATCGTAATCAAAATTAGATATGTTTCATTAAGCATTCGGAGAGCCGAGCTTAAAGCTGATTTTATCAAATTAAAAAACACATTTAAAGTTTCTATCTAACTTTTGCTTCCTTTTTCGGGTAACGAACAAATAAATCACGGAAATTCACAGCTGTGCAAGATAAATCAGATGTATATACAACTCACTGTCGTAAAAGTGTCTAATTCGTGGATTCTCCCGGTACCCTGTTGTTGTAAACATGTAGGTATTCTGGATAGGTAAGTTATGGTTTTTTTTCACATTCGTTTCAAGATAATGGTTTCGTGAAACGGGTTTTATGACACTGTGCCACGAAGCAGCTGATAAATAGCACAATTTTTCACAAGATAATGTTTTCGTAATGGGTACTTATTGAATAACTAGTGAATTTTTCTGTCATTGAGTTAACGTTATGTAATTTTTTGCTACCAGCACAAATGAATTATTGTATTTTAATGTACGCAATAAAAATTTATACCACCTTCTTTATTGACATCATATTCAAAAAATGGATTGTATTTTGTAAATTCTTTCGGCTTATATTATTCATCGAAAAATCAGAGTTTTTAGTAAATTCAAACCTATTGTTCTTTTAACAAGAAACTTTTAACATTTTAAATACCACTGTAATTCCATTAGGTTAATTAATAAAATTGAATGTGGTTTAACGTTATTACTATACGATATTATAACCCTGCTTAACATGATCAAGTAAAAACATATTCCATATGTTTTTAACATACACTTTGTTGTATTTACTCAGTAGACTTTCAGGGTAATTTCTGGACAGGAATATTGAATATTTCAATGACATAAAATTCATTCTCGTGTATAGAATTAATTTTATATTTTATACACACAAAATATTGAGTGTAACTTCTTTTAAATATATTGTCAATTTTAGTGTAATTAACTGACTTTAATATAAGAAAAGCTCTTTTTTGATCAAAATAAGAATAGGATTTAATGGTAAACTCTGTAGATATTTGAATTCAATAGAATTAAGCAAACGAAAACTTATCTCATTACAAATGACTTCTTCCTCGGATTCACTCTGAAGAGCAGTTTTGATATGATCAAATTTTGGGAAATCGAAAGAAATTAATTTATCGAGATGTCAAAAATTTTGTTTTACTAATTTTACATATAATCAGGAGCATGGCTGAAGACTGTTATTATATATTTTTTGAATAATATTACTGTTTTATAGAGTTTGATGAGAGTTCCCACTCTAATGTAGTTTTCTAAAAATAAAGTTTTTAAAAATATATTAAAATTAAAAAATGAATTTTATTATTTAAAATGTTTAGCAATATATTTCATTCAACTAATTTTATGAGTCATTTTTCTGTGCTATAAATTCATTTTCCATTTTTCGTGACAGAAAAATAAAGCTTACACCCAAAAGATCGGGGAAAAGTAAAAACAAAGCCTTTTCAAAAATACCTGTCACAGTTATACGACACACATAATTTGCTATGGTATATTTTTTTTTGAAAACATAAGACTGAAAATAATCAGACATTTACAAGTTACGAAATGAGCGTTCATCATTTTAGAACAACTACGATTGAAAATGTACCCTTCGTGTTCAAACAGCAATTAATTTAATGTCAACGTAGTCATAAAATTCCAAATTCAAAATTTAATGACTCAGGGGGCGGTAAATCTGCGATGATCTTATATGGCGGAATCAAAACAAATTTATTTTACGATACAGAAATATTGCCTTTTTGCTATTTATACAGCATAACGAGCGCCCAAACTTGGACAAATATATAATACGCTCTCATATTGGAAAGTCATAAAATATCAAACGTATCCCGTTATATCTTTTATCACGTGGTGCATTTTTTTGTTTTGTAGCTGACGTCATAATATTTTATGAGAACTGACCTTAACTTAAGCAGTTGCTAGAGGGCATAAGAATTGTACATGCATACAATTTGTCCAATAATAGTCCTGGAACCTATAATCATGATTTCGCATTTATAGTTATTTAAAATAAAACGAGATGGCATTACAAGGTAGTATTAGAAAGTTTATGCAATATTTGACTTCAACAAAATTTATAAGATACATTGTAAATAGCTATTTTGGAGTACACCTTGTAATTTTTGTATAACTAAAATACATAATTTTTCCACCGTGTAAAATTATTAATTAAATTATTGAGTTAATTTTTTTACCCATGTTTAAATCCACTATGTTTGACAACTTTCAGATAGTAAACGATACTGGAATTTCATTAAAATATCTCAATGACGTATTAAATGTATTACCAACGTTGTCCACGTCCATATTTTCATCAGATATAGAAAAAAACTATACGTAATTATGCAGTGTACAAATAAAAGGTTTAATAGCATACCCTTTATTCAGGATTTTCGTAAAATAATAAGTTTTATTACATTCGTATTTAATTATAATTCAGCCTTCTTAAAAGTTCGTTTTTCAAAAGATTTCCTCTCACCAAAAGACTGGGTCTCCTCGAATTTATTTTAAACGATCTCCGGTTACTATTTCAAGGATTAAAACCAAAACCCTTTTTGCAGAGAGTTAGCAAAATAAAACGGTCGCTTTGTGAAGAAGTTATGCAAATTTCAAAAGCATTATTATAATTTTGTGTTATTTACGACTGGGGAGTGCTCCAAAATGTTTGGCAAAAATTAAGTTGAATAATTATTTAAAAAATTGAATAAACACTTTTTTCGAATGTACTAATTATGAGTACTAAGATTTTCTTTCATCAAATGCAAATTGTTAACACGTTATTGCTAAGTAACGATATTTTACATTTTAAAAACTCTTTTATTATGTCTCTTGTTACTTGTATTCTTTCATACATTGCTTTTGGTCGATTAATTCAAAGGCATGAATAAATTATAATCACACACTTACCCGATTTTAAACGGGGCGTAGACAAGCAACTTTCTCACTAACTTCTTTGCTACATTCGTAATCCACTTTAACCGACAACGTTGATAGATTGAGTTAAAATCGTTGAATGAAGAGATCATCACACATTGTCTGTATCTGAAGTTGACGAGGCTTTAATTTTTTTAATTGATAACTGATTTGAAATTATATTGCAATTACTTTTTGGAGATTATTGTGTTACCTTGTACTATCACTCGAAAACAGAATTAAAACAAACCCTTGATTAATTATATAAGTTGGGTTATTACCATTAATGAAACACGAGGTCTATCGAAAATATCTATTGCAAACTGTGAAACAAAAAGTTCTTATCTTTGGCATTCGGAATTTTTTCGAGCTCTATATTATCTCAAATAACAAAATTACTGTTTTTACTCTTCCAAGTTTATTTTTTTGACTGGATGTGTTATTCCAATTCTTTATTCATGTCTCTCGCCACACGTATGTAAATACGCGTAAATATCCGAGTATATATCGCGCCTACTTGATAATATCATCACGCTTTAAATAGATTGGAAAATAGCCCCAATTTTTTTTAAATTACTTAAACGTCTCTATCCCACGGGCTTTTGGGAATGATGTAAAATTGATTTTTTAAGCCACGACAGCCAAATTTCATTTATTTACATATGTAAAACAAACAACAGTTACCATGCAGTAGTTTTAATATTCGATGATGGTGAAATGAATAATTTATGATATCGACTTAAGGTGCTTGATGGAATTTAAACATCAAATTTGAATTTTTGCAACTTTGTACAATTCCAAATGTTTTGTCACTTAATACCCGGGTTTCGCCTTTAGGCATCTTCATGCATTCTATGATACAGATGCAACAGAACTGGCGTCAGTCGTCGTCAGATATCGTACAAAGTTCTAAAAGATAAAAAAAGATGAATACCTTAACGATTTATCGATGTAATACAATATAATAGTAAGTTCAAATATTTGCGACTGAATTAGTTTTCACTGTACAAACCGTACGTTTAAAAACCTTTCCGGTCTAGCTACAATGCAATTCAATATCCTTTGGTTTACAATTACATGCAACGAAATAGGATATATACGCATGTGATTTTTTTATTTGAAATATACATAACCTTTCCTGTTTGGTTATTATGGAAGAGTTTTGGCTTTCTTGGAACATATTTCTACCTTAATAATAAAAAAAAATTGAATAACTTTGATCATTAGACGTATTGTGTCACTAACTGTGACACGTATTTAACATCTTTCATACTCACTTAAACTTAACTTGACTTACTTAAAACGACATGAGAAAAAAACATGTGTCACAATCAGAAACACAATACGTGGAATAATCAAAATAATTTCAAATTTTATATCTAAATGAACTCCCACAAAATTACTGCCGAATCCATCAATAATATATTTGCACGTTATTGGTAGAGAACTGTTGACAACGGTTTGTTTTTTTTTTTTTTTGATAACAAAGAAGTAAAAGAAATAAGATAAAATCAATATCCGGTCAAGTAAGAGTAATAATAAATAAATATTTCTTCAGTTCTAACCACTGAATGCACTGAATCCCTTATCTGTTGATGTGGCAGATATAAGTGTGTTGACAGCTGATATTAAAAAATACGAGTGTCAACAGTGTTAAACCTTGAACGTGAATGAGCTGATTTTCGTGTTAGAATGTAGTCTGGAATGTGCAGTAAATCTCTTTTAGTTTATTATACATGAATGCAAGTGAATTCTTTTTTTGATATATTACATTTAGTGTTGGGTTATATAATATAATTTTGTTTGGCTTAGCACCATCAAGTTTCAGGTGCGGTTACATAACCTTACTTTTTGTTGTTGTTTTAAAAACACTTATTGGTGACTCTTCGCAACCAGTGAAATAATACAACGGTCTTTTTTTGCATGATAATAATATATAATACATTAAAATAAAAAGTTTTTAATTTAGCTAAAATGATATCGTCGAATATCAATATATTGAATCAGATACTAGGATTGGATTTGAGATCAATTTCAACTTTGCTCGTTTATCAAAGTCAACTCGCCAAGGCTTAATCAACAGATTTTTTACAGATTGTGTTATATAAAAAAATGGGATGGCATTTCGAATTGTGTTTTTAAAACTTTTTAACATTCAGTGTGACGAATTTACGAGAGTAAATTCTGTCAAATTCAGTGTTCATCGAGTCATCAATGGATCAAACATAAAAAAGTAATATTCTTGTTTAATACCAGTTATTTCATAACATTGTTATGTGAACATAAAGACGAACTCTTGTTATCAAATAAATAAAAACCGCAAAATTTTATCTCGTTCTTATTTTAAGGGTCCTATTCGCGTGTTTTAGTGCGATACGTCGAATAAAGAGTGTTACTTTTACAGTGTTTTGAGGTTATTTTCAGTCTTACTTTTTTCTTTACAGAAAGATATTTCTAACAATTAGATAAGCCGAAATAGTAATGCTTTATTCATACATTCGACGAAAACTATCGTTGATATTTCAGCACTTCGAAACACACCAATGTTGTACTACAATTACTATTTATTTAAAAATAGTACAAATTATTTGTTTTACGACTTTAGTTTAGTTGTTTAAAGAAACAGTCTATTAGATTAGATAGCATAAATTTTATTCATAAAATTTTTTTTTCCAGTGAAAAAAATAAACAAAAATATTTTATCTTTAATATAATATAATACAATTCACACTTAATTAAAATATTTGTTGACCCAAATCAATTTTTATAAGAGATAAGTAAGATTCTTAATGGTTATAGAAGAATTTATAATATCGACTGAAGGTGCTTGATGGAATTTCAACATCAAATTCGAATTGTTACAACTTTGTACGATTCCATATGTTTTGTCACTGACGACCCGGTTTCGCATTTCGGCATCTTATCAGACATTCTGTCACACGGATGCAACAGAACTGAAGAGAACGTTAGTGACAAAATATATGGAATCGTACAAAGTTGTAAAAATTCGAATTTGGTTATAGTAGAGCAATTATAGAAAACTGTGAATTATCTGCACAGTGAACGAAATTATTATGTAATACAAAATATTGAATTAGCACTAAAAGTTTTGTTTTATTTTAAAAAACACAAAAACAAGCCGTGGTTACATCAGATGCCACATTTACATATTGTACTTAGATTATTTTTTATTCTCGTTAAATAATCAATATTAAAATAACATTTTAAAACAGCTTAACAGCTTAAAATTATGGATTTTATTTGTCATATGAACTTATTACACTTGTGTCATAATGAAATTCAACCGTCATAGTTATTATTTAGGGAAAGTAGTTAAATATTTAAAGAAAAGGGTGGCACTTAAATCGTAAATTTTCTCGATTTTTTCAATCAAATATTTGACAAATTCGGTTGATCATAAGACATTTAAAATATTATGTTCACCTAAATGTATGCGAAGGAAGAAAAAAACCCTTTGAAATTTTGCAAAGGTATTTGATCGCTACTCGTTATTTTAAGAGGGTTTTCTTAAGTAAACTCTGTTTTGAAATTTTCTCACGAAGCAGACACTGTGTTTGGCCATTCACTTCTTTCTATATATTGGCGAAGTTTCGTTCGATTCGGTTCGGATCCCATTTATTACAGTCTCGAACCGTTTCAATATTTGATCAACCGTGCAGCGGTCATCAATCGTGACTCGCTTAAAGGGGCGTTTATTTTTTCATGTCTTATCACGCAAGTCGTAGGTTTTATTAGGCACGTGAGATTTATGTAAACGGAATAACTGATAAATAAAAAAATATAAATGTTTACCACCATTAATATATCTACATATAAATAGTCCATTTATCAAGCACATATCGTTACTTATATTTAAAGCAACTCTAATTCAAAAAGCGTTTTCAAATTCTATAATACATTCAAAAACGTTCTTAAAATATAATATAAAAATTTAATATAAACTCACTAATACAAGGAAAATGTTTGTTAAAGTTAATTTTCTGTTATTCATAAATGCTGTTCAATCGATATTAGGTGTTAATATTGTACATCCAGTTACACCAGTGAAGTGACGTTAATGTTTGATATCAACATTCCTGCTTTCATAAATTCTGATTATGTTGCTAATAAAACACATCAAACTCCAAAGACATCTTTCATTTATTTTACATTTAAGTTGCAGAATTCCATGACATGAAAGTTAAAAATAAATAATTAATAATACACAAGAATTAATACTTATTCTAACAAAAAAAATCCATCGCGTAATCTAAATAGTTCTTACTTTGACGTTATGCTATAAAGGCTATGTAAATATTATATATGAGTTTTTTTTGTTCTAAATACACCATTTTCTGCGACAAATATAAAAAAAATTAAGTTTTTTATATTTTTTCATAAAATAACGATCCCTTTATGTAATACACCTGAGTTTCTCGACTCACGATAAATGGGACTCGATTATTTAGACCCCAACTAATTAAGTTGATAATATCGATATCAACTGTCGCCTTGAATAATGATATGAAAATACATAAAATCAAGTGTCAAGTAATACTTTCGATATAACCAAGAAAAATAAGACTATATTTCGATACAAAAATAACTCATGTTAATGAAAGTTACTACAAAATGCTGTTTATATAACATATGTTTAACTTTCTGGCTGCTATCGTCATAACTGTTCAGATGACAGATTGCATTCTCCTGATAATCTCTGTAAGCTTGACTAACGCCGATATTGTTGAAATATTTTTTTGATTCTTCGGTTAAAGAATATCATTTATCTGGCTTAATATGAAACGAGTTAAAAATCAACTATTAACTCACTGTAATAGTCCGTCACAACAGTTGGGACGTTGGCAGTCAAATGGTTAAAGAAGACAAAATTCCGAAGTACGGACTGAAGAAACAGAATGATATTATTATCATGAAAAAATAGTTTCAACGCTTTCAGTTCTACAGGAGAACACAAATATGTGATAATTATTTTCGATCTCAACATATAACTTTATAATAGTAGTGTGTTATCATTGAGATGCCAATTTAACTAACTATTTTTATAATGTACCGAATTTTTGTTCGATTATTTTAATCTTAGCACGAGGCTATTTTATGGCTCGTCAATTGGTAGATGAAATCTTTTTTAATTTGTATTTATTTAGGCTTTCAATCTCGAATAAATATTCAATTACGCTGTTTTCTAAATATAACTCTCTCATTTCATAATAATAAATGTTAAAAAATACACACCCATTTTTATAATACCAACATAAAAATTATATTTAACTTTTAAACAAAAACAGACAATTTTAACGACATAAGATATGAATGCTTAAGATATCAATCGCGGCTAATATAATATTCATAAATAAAATCTCACTTTAGACACGGAAGAGGAATTTATGTTACATATGACACGCAGAAAAGTACGATTATAAACAGTGAGTTTCAAAAAATCAACATCACTAATTACATGTTTTTTTAGTAAAATGTATTCTTTTTATTGATTGAATTGGCATTTACCTGGTAGAAATCCATTATAACACGGTGAAAAAATAGCAATGTATTTTAATTCTACAAAATTATGTAGAAATTTTGTAGAACTAAAATACATTGCTATTTTTCACCGTGTTATATTCTTTTTCCTTGAAGGCGTTATCCGAGGAACGGCATTGTATTTAAATATTTTTTTTAAAAGAGACCAAAGAAGAATCTCTTCAAAAAGTCTAATTAAAAATCATTTCTTCTTTTAGTTCAACATTTTTGTAAAACAATTTTTTTCATTTAATAAAAAAAAACTCTTTTTATTATAAGCGTATATCTATTCATATTATGTGTGAATAGCTGTTTAGTCCCCAGTAACTGAAAATATCATTATTTTTCATATTTATTTTAATCGAAACAATAATGATCATGAAGGGTTCCAGGAGGAAAAACGACACCACCGACTTTTGTGAAACCTGTGAGAGAAAATCAAACCTGCACACAGGGGAATATTTAAAAAAAATATCAGACTTTCAAATGTTTTAAATAGTACATATTATTTTTAAAATATCATATTTTGAAATGTAATCTTGTTTATTTGATTGATTAAAGCTTTGCAATCATGAAATAATTATAAAATACGTTATTAATTAAATATAGCTTGTTTACCGTCCATTTGATTCAATGACGTTCGAATATTATGAAAATCTTAAAATTAATTAAGGAGTTGCTACAACGCTTTTTTACCTTTTTTACGGAGTGCAAACGGTTAATATCTAGAATTTAAAATACGCTATAACGCAAAGCGATCACTATCAGAATAGCCAGCCACTATAGATAGTATTAGAAATTTGTGAACCCAGTAATCCCTTGATGATAAAACGGATCCAGGATTGGATGTCCCAGTATAGAACTCAACTTCTACGGCATAATTTGTCTTTATTTTTATACGAGTATTGTCTTTTTTTTACTTTTGCAAGGTAACTCGATAGATCGTTTCTGGAACGGAGCTTGGTAAATGACTGTTATCAAATTGCTGCCGCAAAGTAAATTGAGTTGTCGTTTTTTTTTTCTTTTCCGCTTTTCGAAGAAAAATAAATTAAGTATCGAGATATAAAATACCCCTACAACACTGAGGGGCCAAAATAGCGCGGGCATGTAAACATCAGGTAATAAATAAGATTTAATTTATTTGCTTTAAGTAGAAAACAAATATTTGCACAGTGGAGAAACAAAGGATCCGGTCGTCCTGACTTTTTAACACTGAGAAAATGTTGACATTATGATTTGCATAACTAAACGTAGTATATATACAATATAATCCGTTATATTTATATGAACGCTGCTGTTCTTTCAAAAGAAACGTGTTCCTAAAAATACTAATTTTAAATATGCAATAAATATTTAACTTCTGTATAAAATATTATATACACCCAGTTCTTTTTTACGCGATTTTTTTTACGCGAATTCGATTATACGCGATTTTTTTGGACGGCACCGTTATAATTTTTTTACGCCTTTCATTCGTTTTTATGCGATTTTTTTCCCCAAATTCGTTTTAAAGAAGAAATTTGTATAAGATGCCAGGCTTGTACGTTTCATTATATTTTTAAATACAAATTATGTGTATTTTTAAAACTTAATTTTGTAAAGCATTCCATTTTTTTCAGACTAGTGTATCGGATATTATGCGAATTTATGTTTTAGGGTGTGTAAAGAAATGTAATGCAATTGCGTAAAAGTTGTGATTTTTTACGCGATTTTTTTTACGCGCCTTTTTCTGGAACCAATGTATCGCGTAAAAAAAGGACTGGGTGTAATAAAAATCAGTAACAGCATTCGCTCAATGCGCTTGCTAAGATTGATTCAGACTGAGTGTATATGTGTGTTATGTATGTTGATAAATAACTCTTATACTTTAATAATACATATAAATAGTTTTGGCGTATATGCGTTACAAATGTAAAGATAAATACGCTTAATATTGTATTGAAGATGTGTAAATAAAATGAAGAATTGTTAAGTGAAATTGAAAAGATACAGTAATTTAATTTAATATAAAATTAGTGGCTCATCAGATGAGTTATATTTACATATTTTAAATATATACAAATATCCGAATCAACAGTTATAACGCTCAACGCTCTTAAATGTCGAATTTGATAACAAACTTTTTTTTCAGTGTGTCATTTTTTTTGTCAGTGAAAAGGAAACGATTCAATAAAATTACATATTTACTTCTAACTTTATCTTTCGTGTCTTGATTTATCTGATACAAGAAGCAGCTCTTGTAAAAACAACTTATGTCACGATACATTTAACAGTCATGCTTTACACTGGGAACAAACATGGGTTGAAAAAGCGATCATAATTTAACAAATAACCCATTTCTATCACTGCAAGTTGTCAATGTCGTAATTTACTTTAGCAAATAACGCTCAAACTGATACTGATTATACCTTACGTACTTGGCTTCCATTTTAAACGTTGTTGCTCATAACATCAATTCCATAAATAAAAATTATCGCTCGATTTTCCCATGTTTGAAATAGAATCAAATTTATTTTGTTATGATGTTCTCGTTCATAATATATTCGGCAGGAAAATTTACAATGTTTTCCTTCGAGACTAGTTTATTTCCCAAATAAACCTTCTACGTACGCATTACCCGAGACACTGCGAGCTTAAACGTTCAACCAATGATTTGTGAGTGGTGCCTCATCTGCTAAACATGGTATATGAGTAAATTTTTTGAATTTCTTCCATTTATATATTTTGATAATCAAAAACCAACTGTTAATTAAATATACTAAAAATATTAGGAAAAATTGTATTGAACACGCTCACGACAAATAAATCTACAAATGGAAGTTTCAAAAAGTCATATGCCAGATATATAATATAAAGTTAGACAAAAGCGCCCTCAGTAACATAAATATGCTTATAGCTTTATGAAGCATCTCAACATATTCATTTTGAATATTAATGTAACTATTATATAATGAAAAAAGAAATATTATATTCTAAACATTTTTTCGTAGCCGCTCTGTTAATGTGTGTATGTGCATACTTGCAAAATCGTAAAAATGCTTATCTTTCGTTTGTGAAATTTACATCATAAAATGTTCATTTGTCTTGTATTTTTTTTGTGATTTATGATAATTTTCATACTCATTGAAAGCCATAACAATGCCAAATTTATTGTCAAACATTATATTATAAATGAAGGTTATTTTTTATAACAATAACCTCCTAGTATTGTCGCGACATTAACGTTTGTTTGATTAATGATTTTTGCACATTCAAAAATACAATTTTGTAACAATATTGTAGATATAAAATAAATGTCAGTTATTATTTTATTTATCGCAATTTTTTATTTCAATAATACAATTTTTAGTACAATAATCATAATAACAATATATTATCAGGATATTGTCCATTTAAAAATTATTTCATAAAATATTTATTAGTGAATATTTGTTGAACATTTTTTAATTATTATTTCCATAAATGTTTTCTTCACAATTTCAGTAATCCGAAATTTGATCTATCTCAATAAAAATTGTGAAATGAAAAAAAGCAATCTCATTTATTGGCGGGGGTTTTCCCGAAATCGTGTTTTGCAAGTGACTGCACGATCCAAATTGCGAAAGAATATTATATCGGCTCTAATACATGCGAAAATAATTTCAATCGATCTGCCAAATGCTTTTGAAATGACAATATTTTCCAAGGTATATTGCATGGTTTTCAAGGCTTTTATATATGAGCTTGTTCGCCTGATAAAGCTTTCATTCTCGAAGTGTTTTTGTTACCAAAAATATCCACTCATCGTTTTTTAAGTCGACGTAATATATTCTCTAATATGTATGCTATTGCGAGAAACCGGGAATCTAACTGAAAGTAAAGTTATTCTGTTTTTGAATATGCAATAATTAATTGCAATACACAAATACGGTCCGAGAAGAAACAAAGAAACAATTTAGGCAATCGCTCAAAAAATTTGGTTAAGTTGCTGATTTCAATGGCATATGGAAGTTATGGAAAGGAGAATGGTATTATATATTTTCTTACGTGACCATCATAATTTCTTTAGTGACAATTCATATAGCTCAATAAAAAAAGATTGAACACTGAAAATGACATATGCTGGTTTTAGAATCTAACGCGCGATATGATAATTTGCATGCCTAAAAACGGTAATTTCTTTAAAAGCGAACGTTAAGGGCACCTCGTTTTAAAGCACAAAAATTCTGACGACTGTAATCGAATATGTATAATACCTACTATCGTAACATCGTAATTCAAATAAAAAAGTTACTGGTAAGAAATTTTTTCACTAAAAGAAATTTCTGTTTCAATTTCTTTCTTCAATATATCTCGCATCATTTATTCATTCGCTAATTAAATGATATAATTGCCACTTCCGAAAATTAACAAATCTTTAATACTTTGGACGTTAGGTTACCGCATATATATCACGAAATATTCCTCACCGCTTTGTTTTATATGGCTTAAACATTGTGAATGTTAAAATTTTACGCGTTATTTAAAGCATTAAAACTTCGATACGGTTTTAACACCTTCCCGTTATGACTAAAGTTTTATACTCGAAACCGCTGTTTAACGTGATATCATTATATATATAAGGCCGCATTTTTGAGAATTTGTTTTAATGGGTATACTTTACGCGATGGCACTTTTATTGCCTCTCTAAATAAGTTCCGCTTGGAAAAGAATCCCTGCTGCAGCTGTTATCTGATGGTCATCAATCTTCATATTGATAAGACTCTTGTCAGTTAAGCGATCAACCAAATGATTGGTAACTTCATTAGCAGATGACGACCAAGGGAGAGAAGAAACCACGTGATTAAAAATGTAGAGAATAGATACGATTAATTATTCAAATCACCAGCAATCTTTTGATTCTGAATGACAGCTTAGTTCAAGCAAAAAAATACTTTTATTAAAACAAACAACGTTGCGTATACAATGTTGGTCACTTCATAGCGTGTAGTATGTTGTAATAAATGCATTTTAAAATAACTTCATCGTTGGAAACTGTTTTCATTGAAATGCAAATAAAATTATGATAGGAAAATATCTTTTACTGTATAATATTTTCGAAAAACTACTGGCTTTCAAAAAAATAGTACGGTGAAAAAATAGCAATGAATTTTAGTTCTACAATTTTTTTTTATAAAAATATAGTTTTGACGATGGCGTGAGCCGAAATAGCTATCAACTATATCTTATAAAACAATTTGTAGAACTAAAATACATTGCTGTTTTTTCACCGTGTTATAATGGAGTTCTACCAAGTAAATGCCAACCCAATCAATAAATTCAAAAAAATACACAAATATATTTATGAGTATCCATTTTACATAAATTTCATCAAAATTAGAACTCCATAGAAAAAAAAAATATTGAAAAATGACAACCCTTCGCAAGAGTAAATTTTGTTTCAGTGAATATTTTAACAGAGTATTTGATTTCTATTATAACAAACGTTTAGGAAAATTACAAAAAAATATTAAAATATCCATGAAGATCGAAAACGAACAAAATTTATCAATCAGTAGTTTACAAATAATCTTGCATCTTAAGTCTCAAGAAATAAGATACTATACTAGCTTTTTAAAGTAAATGTGAAATAATTTGAAGCGGAAAAATCGCAATAACACAAAAAAATATGATACAAGACAATTGAATCTAGAATGGCAAAGGCAAAAACCACTAAAAATTAACGGATTTGTTTTGATGGAAATGTGAAATTTCTTTTTAATCAATTTTTAGGTCGAAATCTCAAGGATTTTTCAAAAAAGAATTGTAAGTTTAATGAGATGTTAAACCAGCAAATGAACGAGCAAAAAAAATAATTTAATGATGGAAAATGTACCTTGTATATTTTAAAATTTCTGGGACTTTCTCTATGAAAACACGACACTACTTTTAGCTTTACTTTTAGTTTTCAAGGCGAATGTATGCTTACTTATATGTTTTATCTATGGCGTCGAAGGACATGGAAAAAATATGGAATTTTCTCGATGTCTGCTACGCTAGCACGTGATACGCACTATTTTCAGAAAATATTACTGTCACACGTGCCCACCGCGCTGCTAAACGTGGGTACGTAACACAGCAAACTTTTGGGACATTTTTATATTATATTGCTATCCTCACTGCAGAGTTTATGTTCACGCGTATTCTATATACATTCCTGCTTTAATTTAACGGTTATAATCATAATGAAAATATTTTGCAATCGACTGATTCATAATATTTTATTACAAAACGTTTATGTTGAAGACAGATAAGATAAAGTGATTCAAATCGATTCTTTAAACGAAATAAATGCGTTCATTACTTTCGCCTCTATAAAGATTTTTAATAATTTTGTTATGTCATGTAATTGACATATTAAAACATTCATACCAGCATAGATTTAAGCCAAAATTGGTATTGGCGACGTGTATATTTTTATGAATCTTGTGAATTGATTTAGTGATTCAGTCGAGTTATGAGTTTGTGTAACATTCATTTTTAAGCATGCACGTGGTGATAATTAGTTGCCTGCCACACTCAAAACAAAGTTAGTGTGAGAAAGTAGCATACTTCTTATCATATCGTATCCTTTTACCTTATTTTATTCTAAATACAATAATACGAAACCCGGGTAATAAGTAACAAAACATGTGGAATCGTACAAAATTGTAACAATTCAAATTTGATGTTGAAATTCCATCAAGCACCTTCAGTAAATTTCATAAATTATAATAGTTCAGTCGTTTACCTAAAAACAGTTCTCTTCAACAAGTTTACAATTTTACTCTTTGCACTAAAATATAACAATTCAATTAGCCTGTTTTTTTTTCAATGAAAACATAAAAAAATTATAAATACTTGCAGTAATTATATTTTTGAATTCAAGGAAAAAAATATATTTTTTGTAACTTTGTAAGATTCATATTACAATTTTTTTTAAAAAAAATACCTTTAATTATAAAGAAGATATTATCATCATAATAATAAATGTTTCAGTAGTAATTGAATCTAACTCTCGAAGAAATATGCCATATTTTTACTGTGACTAATCTATTCTCCTCATTTAAGACGTTATTTTATTCTTATTATATTTGTGGCAGTCATTTGTGATAATTTATAATAATATGACATTTTTAGGATAACGACTTCCTCAATTAAACCAAACAAACAGTGATGTATTATTAGTTGCAAACATTTTCATTGAAGATTTTTTGTAAACAAAACAAATCCTTTTTATACCTAATTAATCTGGAAAATAAAATCTATTCAAGTCTTTATTTTGTCAAGAAAATAAAACTGCATATTATTTGTAAATCATGTTTATATCAGCGTTCCCTGCACTCAACTTTGAATATAAGTACTTATTTTATAAAAAAATAACTATATTGCAGTGTCACTTCTCAAACTTCTTGGAAATCGCCTTATCCGTTTGTTATTTCACTGTTTTTTGTTGAAAATGAAAAAAAAAAAATGAAGTTGAAGTATATTATAATAAAAAATAATATCAATTAGTAATTGATTGAATGACAGACAAATAAACACAATAATGTCATTACAAAGAAATTTTCCATATAGCTTTATTATATTTTAGAATAAAAATTTCATTACATAATACCCATGTTAGTGTTTCATGATTTATGTTATATATACTTTTGCAATCGATTTAATTCCAGTCAGTTTTTAAAGATCACATACGAAATTAAATTTATGAAATATAAAAAAGACATAAAGACGTGCGCTTAAAAGTATACTGGAAGAATAAATTAACTCTTTCCTAATTTTCAAAAACGTTTTCTCTCACATATAAATTGAGTTCCAATGTGTCTTGTTTAATTCTGAAGCATTAAAGTGAAGTCTAATTTCTAGAATGAATTATTGCCGCCAAATGTCAAGAACCGTTTCAAATTCCGAAACAAAAAAACAAAAGAAAACGGCGTTCTTTTATATTTTTGGATTTGACTAATGAGTAATGTAATATAACAGCGTGTGGTTTTGTATAGATTCCCAGCACACATACAGCTGGGATCATTTATTTTTGGCCTATGTTTAACGTGTGGATTGGCGATTGTTAAATATTTAAATAAACCGTGGGTTTATTAAGTAAACGAGGTATCGGATCTACTAAATCTACGTATGATAAACAATCAATGCGATTCAGATACTTGAAACATATCATGTAGTCGGTGAAATTGAAGGTTGCTTTATGTAGACATTGATTTTCAACGTGAGAACACACACTTATCATATATTACAAATACACATATCACTCATTAATTATAATATACATCGCTCTTAGAAAAACACTTTCACAAACTGAAATATGTCGACTTTTAGCAGTGTATGCTAAATCAACTACAGGGCTTACGATTATAAAGTAAAAAAATATCATCAACTATTGGAAAATTTGAAAAATTATTACTTAATCTCAAGATTTAACTTCAAACCGAGTTATTAAATTTATCATCTCTGTCAGTTTTATCTTGATTTTGAAATTTATATTACGAAAAAATAATTAAGAAAGTTGAAAGACCTAAATCCGGTATACTCAAAATTTGACATTTAGGATTGTTGCTGAGTTGTTTCAGGGGTGAAATTACATTAACATTAAGTTCAATAATTTCTGTTGTTTATTTCTACCACAAGTTTTTCAACGACCACACGTCTCCTGGTAATATCTCAATTTTGGAAAACGAAATGTATTATACGTTTTTCTAATACGGTAGCGTGCCAACATATGTGAGAAGAAACCATGTTAGAGACAGACAGCTTTTAAGGCGAATAATGGCAGTAGTTGTAAGAATTAGAATGAATTAAAATGAGTAGAATATACCCGTATACAACATTAAACCTCTACGTCGCTTGCAGTGGTATAAATATGATTAACTGATGTTTTAACATTGTCTAAATTATTTACGTTTATTTTCACATTTTTTTAACGTTTAAGAGATAAACATTAAAAGGCAGTCAATTATCTTAAAGCAATTTATAAAAACGGAACACATTTATTTATATGTACATTGATATGTTTTAAAAAATATATAGAATGGTCACGAAGTATTTTTCAATAATTATTGTTTTAAAAAATATATATATAAATTATGATATCGACTGAAGGTGCTTGATGGAATTTCATCACTAGATGTTTGGTAGTAGTAGTCATATGAAGGAAAAAAACCCATTTATTTTTAATGTTACTTGATTGATAATTATTGAAAAAACCCCTTTCAAGAATGACTCATTAGCAAGACCGTTAAAGAAAATTGTCACAGGCAATTGAGTTTATTATTATTAGATTGATATTTTTAAATTTGTTTTAGCTACAATTTACTGCTTGCCTGAGGTAAGTGTTTTCCTGTAATTAATAACTTTGGTATATTGATTGAATTGGCATTCACTTGGTAGAACTCCATTATAACACGGTGAAAAAATAGCAATGTATTTTAGTTCTACAAAATTATTTTTAACAAATATAGTTGATAGCTATTTCGGCTCACCCATCGTCAGAACTATAGTTCTATAGAGCCGAAATAGCTATCAACTATATTTGTTAAAAATAATTTTGTAGAACTAAAATACATTGCTATTTTTTCACCGTGTAACTTTGGTATATATACGATGCTAACTGTTTGTTTAACGTCAGTTCTGTTGCATCCGTGTGATAGAATGCCTGAAGATGCCGAAAGGCGACACTCGGATCGTTAGTGACAAAGCATGTGGAATCGTACAAAATCGTAACAATTCAAATTTGATATATATATAACACAAATAAGAGAAAAGGCTACCCATATAGATTATACAAATTAATTCAATATGCTACACTTTTTACGATTATTATTGTACAATAAGCATCTTTTTCAATGAAAACCATTGTTTTATGTTATAAATATGATACGAATGTTACGAATGAAGCTACAGAGTTAATTCTACGGAACTACGCCTATTAAATAAAAAGATAGTGCAAAACAAAGCATGACTTTTGAACTACGTGTAAGAAGCTAGCATTTTGATTTCGTTACGTTTTTTTATTCGCTTCAACAAGACAATTTGCTGTATTTTTAAAGCATAAGGGTTTCAACTGGCGAAGCTATTATACAAAGCGAAGAATGCGAAATGGCATTTTTCTACTGATACTCTACAACTCTAATTATATCTACTGTTGTTACAAATCCAATGAAGCGCTGTGGAACTTAAAAAAAATTAAATAATTTAAATTGACTTAAAATTTAATCATTATTGAAGTACCTAGATTGTGATTGGTAATATGCTTAGCTATATCAAGAGTTGATTGAATAATTCTCAATAAGAACTTAGGACGACGGTTATTTCAATTGAATTTTTAAGTGCGAATTATGTCTAGATCGATGCATATTATATACTAATTAGACTGACAGAATTAGCGTATGTTAAATATGAACGTATAACATAATCAAAACATTTGACTCGATTATGAAATCCATTCAGATTTTGTTTAAGGGACTTCAAATGATCAACTTTTATTCATCGAATAGTATTGTCAAAAAAAATTAAATTATATACTTGTTCTAAGAACTGCAATATTAATTTATACAATCCAAAGTTTTTGATGAATGCATTAATTAGAAGAAATAAATTTTAACGAATAAAAATTAATTGTCATTATAAATAATAATCCCGAAACATTAGCCACCATTTTAGATTCACACAATGTTTATCATAAAGTTTATTTCAAAAGCCCTACTAATAATATTAAAAATAAAAATATATAACAGCATCCATCCAACTTAAACAATGTATGCAAACAGTAGATTGAAACTTTATACAAATATACTTAACCGCGCATTGTTTGTGTATCCCCTATTCAAAAACATGTGGCCCATCAACATATTTTCGCTATATTCTTAAAAGTATAAAATAAAAGATATTTAATTTTTAGGATATTTATGTTTCTGTATCGATACAGAAACGACACAGAAACATAAATATGCTAAACGCGTAACGATACAGATCGACTGGTATCGTTTAATATACATAAAACACATTTTTTTAGTACTTATTTCCACAATATATTTTTTGATCAGGACCCGTTTCGCTCATCGCGAGCATTATCAACTGATAGAATACAATTTACAAACAAGTCTATTTATACAAAACAAAAAATTAATTTGAGTTAAAGGTAGCAGGTATAATTTTTATACTAATTTACTTTATTTGTATCAATATTGTACGATTTTATGTAAATTGTTTCCTAGTTCTTGAACCCATGGTTTTATACACCTGCTACCTTTAACTCAAATTAATTTTTTGTTTTGTATAAATAGACTTGTTTGTAAATTGTATTCTATCAGTTGATAATGCTCGCGATGACCGAAACCGGTCCTGATCAAAAAATATATTGCGGAAATAAGTACTAAACAAATGTGTTTTTATTATTTAAAATATCATGCCTTTCCATCAAGAAGTGTCAGTTAACACCTTAAAAGTTTTATATACATGATAAAAAGATAATTTTTTCAGCGATAATTATTAATTTTATACAGGAACGTACGTGACAAGCTATCGACACAATTAAAATATGAATAAATAATGCCAATGTCATTTTGTATCAGAATAAAGTAATATTTGATTCATCATTTTTCGCCGATTATATATTTTATTACACCTTATTGAACGTCATTTAAAAAATGTATTTGTCCCATCTGTTGCACCGCTTTTTTATAGATTTATTTTATTGTGAATGTGGAACATAGTTGTTATCAGTTTTTAAGCCATCACATCCAAAAAAATCAATAACTTACAATAACATATCGTTGATTTGTGAGTTTATTCGACATGAAATGTTTGAGCAATAAATTTTTCACTTTTTTATGTTTTAATGATGGACAGTGTCACAATGCAAACCTTATCTACAGCGTATCTTTATTTTGATACGGTGTAATTGCCCATATTAACATAGTGAAAAAATCTACAAAATTTAAATTTAAAATACTCTTATGAATTTTAGAATTTTTATGTGTCTAGACTATCACATTTGTGATCAACATAATTGATTCTAATCGACTCCAACTCAATAGAAGGATTCTCAATCAAATACATTTGAAATATGTATCTGATAAAGATATAATGATCATTAATGTGACAGTACGCCGCCTCTGAATTGTAATACAAGAGAGAAGGGAAACGGAGACGCCGAGGGGGAAAGCACATGGCGTCGCGACGCCGTTGTGCGGTTTCTACGATTACAAATTGATGAAACACTAACACCTCTTTCTGAACTGAATAATTTAGCTATGCCGTGATATTCAATAGTTATCGGTTAAGTAAACACAGTTACCCTTCGTTTTAGGCCGATAAATACTACAATACTTTGATGGTTAATTGATTTCATTCAATAAAATGCATTTGTCCACGCTAAGAAATGTTTTGATTTAGATTGAAAAAAACCGCCATTATGAGATTTATAAATCATTTTTTTGATAAATCGGTTATATAGTCGATTGAGTTCAAAAAATATATTTCAGAAATACTTATTTATTAATTAAATAGCAAAAAATCGGGTATATATCTGTATGTCGGTCACAAGAACTACTTACAAACGGTGTATAGCAGTGATATGTTTTTATGGCAGTTGTTTTCAATTTAAAATTTAAAATTTTAACTCTCAAATGTAAATAACATAAATATTTAAATGTCTCAAACTGAATTTAAAATCAAAAGAAATATTGAAAAATAATAGCTAAGTAACTCCTATGTTTCATAAGATATTCAGTGAATAATGGATGCTTGGTAATACTTAGAAACGTAAATTTAATATTGTGATGTTTTTCATTGATATTTTCAACAGAAAATGTAATTAGAGTACGTTTTACTTTTTATTTATTATTTTTACGTTTACAAATACAATATAACAGTGACAGTTAATTTTTAGCTACCTTTTCGATTTTGTCTGTACATCCTGTATGAATTAAATCCACTTGAATTTTTGCAAGTGTAATTGATGCTGACTAATTTTTTGACTTATAATATATTCCAATGAATTTTTCAAATTATTTTTCACTGAATAAAGATTGTTTGTACGTAATCTTCTTTGAAATTTTTCCTTACTATAGATTTTATGTTTACGTCAGGGTACAATCTTAAGATCAAAAACTCAAATTGACAGTTGACATACATTAATATTATGAGACATGTTTTATTAATAAACATTAACCAATAATTCCATTTAAGTTTTTGTTTCACAATTATTTTTGTACACGATCAGAACTGGTTTAATCTTTGTTAATAAAAGACTAGCGATTTATTAAATTAAAATATAGTCATCAAAGCCTAAGCTGTATATTTATTCAAAAAAATACTCTGTTAATGTGTTTTATTTTTTATTAAGTAAAATACAGGAGGATTTTTTAAAAGCTTTAATAGAAATTTTTTACACAAGTAATGTGTTCTGCAAAGCGTTAATTAAAAAGCGAACGGTGGTAACATTGTTTCCGCGTTACAATTATTTATTCTCACATGCAACTGTTTCTTTACTTTCTTCATTTTTAAAACTAAGCGCGTCAGATTACATTGCATAAAAAAATAATGCAAATTAGTTTTATCTTACTGATATCGAAATGAAATTTTAATATCGCAAAATGGAGGAAAGTTAAAGTAATTCTATGAAGTAACACGAATCATCGATAAAAAAGAAAACCTTTAATGACTCATGTAGTGAAATTATTTGTATCTGAAACAAAATCCGATCTGCCATAAAAATAGTTCAGCTATATTCTTTGAGTTGGATTTTTTAAATTGCTGAGCAATATTAGCCCTTTTAATAATATAAATTTGGGTAGTACTGGCTGTGTGTTTTTTAATGTTGTAACTTTCCAAAAAGTCAAATGTTCAAAAGCCCAATCGAAACTGCTCAAAAGCTCATCAAAGCTTATCGACGCATTATTTTATTCAGAAAATAAAAATATAATAATATGTAGTCACGTTAAAAAAAGATACAGCGCGCGTCAAACTGCGTTTGAATTAATATATTACCACGATTTAGGTACCCACCTAGATAATTGTTGATTATCATTTTTTTATTGTGCCTTACCGTCGACGACACTGAGAAATTGTCCTCTCTTATTTCACGGTAGCATTTCTCAAATAAATCGGCCTGACTTAATCAAAATGTGAATTGAAATCGTGACCTGACGATCCAAATAGTTAGAGACATAGTTCTTCCACACTACTTATATGGATGTTTTACAAATATATAAAGAGCTTTATTTTCTCCAAAGCTGACATAAAATACATCGATTTAATGTGCAAACAATATTACATTTCGGTCACTTTAAACATACATCAATAATGTATCGGTTAATAAATAAACATAAAGGTATTTTCGGATAACCTATCTATGGGTTTATATCACAACATTAGAACCTATAACATACTTATCGCTCGTATACTAAAATAATCCTCTTACTGAGATTAATTTCATATATCAGACTTATATTTAAGCTACAGTTAAATAGTCAAAGTAAATCTTTCTCAATGAATTTTAAGATTGCTTTTTTAATATTATTTAATTAAATTCATACAAAAATATTTTTTCAAAAGGAATCATCAAATTAAATGTATTTTTATGGCAGATATTATTTTTATTTAAGTCGCAATATATATATATATATAATAATTAACTATTTTGTTTTTTTTTGATTTTATAAAGTCAGCTTACACCTTTTAAATTGCTTAATTACGTAATTTAAATGTCTTTTCATTTTCTACAAAATAAATTTTAAAAATATCCTAATGACAGCATATATTATGGCAGGAATAAAACAAAAATGGCTACAACATAAGGATCAAATCGTATTATTTTTACATTAAAAATATATATTTAGATTATCGTGATTTCAGCAAGGTAGACAGATAAATTTGACCAATTACTTATTAAATATTCTTCAGTACAGCTGAGAAGTTAGAGAATTCCCAGTGCCACATTAAATTATTACTGTGTAAAGGTCATTTCTGAGTTTCATAAAAATTCGCCGTGATAAGGAGAAAGGGTAATTAGGCACCTGGAGAATATGACTGTATAAAAATAAACAAGTTTGCGTCTAGACACTAACGAGATGTCAGACCCAGTCAAATTCACCTTCAAATTGAAACCAAACGGTTAATGGCAATATTTCCGGTGATCGTCTAGCTTAGGAAAATTAATGTGGCTGTAACGCCATCAAGAATCAAAGTCGGATGCAGATAATACTAATGATGTCTTTCATATAACCAGGATTCATTTACAAGAATTCTTCAGCCGTCTGGTAGTGATCTTCAACTTCAGTTGTAGACATTATCATATTTGATACTATGATACTGTGGAAATATAGACTCTGAAAAAATAGCAATGTATTTTAGTTCTACAAATTAGTTTAAATTTTTTTATAAGATATAGTTGATAGCTATTTCGGCTCACAACATCGTCAGAACTCTGCTTAAACGAACATTTGCTTATCTATATATAGCTGTGTAGAAAATTTTCACAATACATCTTCTCTCCTGTTTTGATGAACTAGCTTATTTCTTTCTAGCAAATAAAAATATATTTTTTTTAAATTGTAAGTGAAACTAAAAAGGCGGTTATATCAATAAGCTCACATATTGCACGAAAATGGTTTATTGGATGGGGATGGTTAATTACGGAAAAGCCCGTTCCAATGGCTTGAGGAGTTTGTTTGTTCGTTAAGAATTTTTTGTCATAATTGATTTCCAGCTATTCTAAAGTCGTCATCTTGCGACCTTTATAACAAAGATGTAAACGGGCGGTGAGTTTGAATTTATATTATGCGATTCTTTTATAACGTGATTAGCAAATTGTGAATCTGTTTTTTACTGTTGAATGATCTTACATGTTCATCTTACAGGCATTCACTTGGTAGAACTCCATTATAACACGGTGAAAAAATAGCAATGTATTTTAGTTCTACAAAATTATTTTTAACAAATATAGTTGATAGCTATTTCGGCTCACGCCATCGTCAGAATTACTACTATAGTTCTGACGATGGCGTGAGCCGAAATAGCTATCAACTATATTTGTTAAAAATAATTTTGTAGAACTAAAATACATTGCTATTTTTTCACCGTGTTATCTTATATGTTCCTTAGCTCGAGTGGATATATAATACTTCTACCTGTATGTCCAATATAAACAGATAAACATGAGCCACAGGACATTTTATAAATACTATTTCTGTCAAGTTTATTAATTTTATGTTTACTATTTTTAAGATGTCTGCCTAAATTGTCGCTGATCTTGAAAGCTACGTTTACTGAGTTTTTAATTTCCCGGTGGATTTTTTCGTTAATGTTCCCTAGGTAATTGATTGATTTAAGGAAACGGTTATCTTGTATTGTGTTCGGGTAAATAAGTTTTCTATCAAGATATAGATACACCTTAGTATTAAAATACGTCTCATTTTTTTGTACGCGTTTCTATTTTTAAATTGATCTAATATGACACATTCCATAGTTGATTTTTGGTTACCAGTCAACTTCTTCACGTCAAAATCGCATTGTACTTATTGGTCATTGATAAAACAATGAAAGCTACACAGTTGCGTAAATAAACAAACCTTTGTCGCTGCTGTTGATCGTTATTTATATTATTTGATTGTTATCATTATTAATAAAAACATTAATTTACAATACTCAAGCCTAATAGAAATTTTATCGTGTGCACGTTAAGTATTTACAAGTATATTAAAAATAATTATTCTGTAATGTGTCGTGTATGACATATTCTGCCAATAGTGCAGTAGTGAAAATAGCTGCCAAATAACACGCACAGTTTTTTAGGATTTTGTTCAGTGGCGTTTCAAATTGAACCTACTTCTTAACATTAATAAAAAATATTAATTTGTATTATACAATTTAAAAAAGTATTAATTATTATTTTCATCGTAGCTAAAATACGCATATATAATATACAAAAAAAAAAATCCGTTATTTTTTCTTTTTTTTTAAATAAAAATAAAAAAAACCACCAGGATGTGAATCTGCAAAACTTTTGTGATAATAATGAAAAATCAAAAGATCTTTGATACCAAATCTCCTCGAGGTGTTAATGTTTCTACTTCAGACATCGAATTGGCAGAAATAATTTCGAGTGATAAAAGTGACTTTGAACCAGTTACGAAGAAGAGATTCACAGTGAATTGTGATGGTAATGAATGATAAAAACTCAACCAACCGTTGCAATAATTTTTTTCGATTTCATTTTTTGTTCCTCTATATATACTTTATGTGTATTTAATCAATAAAAGACTATGTATATTTACACTTTTTAATAATTTTGTTTTATTTATGTTTTTCAGAAAACAACCAAATTATGCGTTTTTGTATACTTTTCGATTTACACGTTTTTCTCAGGAATCTATCTACCGTATAAATCAAGGGATATGTGTATAATACAATATCAAACACTACGCGGAAAGAAATCCTATCGCAAAAAGGTAAAAGTACACCATTGAATCTTGGATTTCAGGCGTGTCGTAGATATTCTTTCCATAATGAGACCACCGCTATGTACGCCATTCTTTAAAATAACGTTAAGATGTAAATATACACAAGTGTTGGTGTAGTGGTATGCGGGAGAGTTAACGCACACATTGACAGTTTTGGTAACCGCTTGATATAAAATTAGAAGCGAAAATTCAGCCGGAATTACAACGCTTTGATACTATGCCAGGCCTTGTTAATCTCCTAAGAAGCGGTGACGATAGAATCCTTGCTTAAGAAACGATACAATAGTTGTAACTATATGAAAGCTGAAACTAAATATACTAACACAAAGATTAACTTTCAACCACAACATTGCGACTAGAACAAACTTTCTATTTGTTATCATATCAATTATCAGTTTAATGTCTCACTTTATATAGTGAGAAAGTTGGAAAACTTTGCGCTGTACGGTAAATTGAGAATATAATCCGACAAACACGTTTTGATAGACATAACTCTGAAAAAATCCCATAAAACCGCACACTTTTTGTTTTTTCGTTAATAAAAAAAATACATAAATATCAACAACAGTTGAAAACTGGATTCTTTTCAAGATACAAAATACTACATTGCAAATAATGATCCCTAATTAACTCATTCTAATAAACCCATAATCTTTCAAAAATATATGTGTTTCCCCTGACAATGATCTTCATCTATGATTTGTAGTAATTGACTGAATTGGCATTTACTTGGTGAAACTCCATTATAACACGGTAAAAAAATAGCATTGTATTTTAGTACTACATTTTTTTATACGATATAGTTGATGGCTATTTTGGCTCACGCAATCGTCAGAACTATGCTTAAACGAACACTTGCTTTTCTATATACAGCTGTGTAGAAAAGGTACACAATACATTTTCTCTCCTGTTTTAAAGACCTAGCTTATTTCTTGTTAGCACTAAAACTATTTTTTTTTAACTATCAACTATATTTATTTTTTTAAATTGTAGAACTAAAATACATCGCTATTTTTCCACCGTGATTTGTAGTAAGCTTAAATCTGCATTTCTATTTCTCTGAATAGATTAAACCAATTAAAATCACTTGATATTTTAAGCTATTGGAATGACAAAAAATCATAATATGAGTTTTGATTTTAAACAGCTCACTTCTGTGACAGTGACGTTTCAAATAAATATATGTTACTGGAAAAATAGTTAATAAAAATAAACCCATTCCGTTTAATCATATCCTACTAAACTTCTGTGTTAGTTATATTTTATCTTCTAAACTTACCCACTATAACTGACACATTAACGTAGCTTTAAAATATATACCACACAAATAATTTCACGCAGTTATAAATCGTGAATATATGAAAGCTTTCATTTGATCTTTTGACAGCGGATATGAGTTAAAATTAAAAGGTTTCCTCAGGTTCTCTGTAACAAATAATTCAAGCTTTGCATAGGGAAAATAGTAATAAAGACCCAATTAAAACAGCTAACAAAAAAGGCCCGCATAGAAATGGTAGAGAAAATTCTAGCATTTGGAAAATATGTTCACATAAGAAAATTTATGTAGATTCACTCGGTCCCTGCTGAGCATTTTAAAGGATATTCCAACGCCTAAACTTCAGAAATTTATTGAATAATATTGGTTTGAAACAATCTTATTGAGTTTATCAGGACAAATCAAGCAGTGCACTCACTCAAAAATTAGCGAGTACAAGAAGGTGCGAGTTCATATATCTTCGGGTAACAACTATCAACACAGTAAAATTAGCCGTCTCAACAGTTAAGACGTTAGCAGTCAGGGGTTAAAATTATAACAATTAATAGAAATCGTAGCAATTTAATAAAACAAATGACTCGGCCGCTGATTCAAAATATTTCACTTTTAATGTGTTAACTGTCACTTCTTGATGGAAAGGCATGATATTTTAAATAATAAAAACACATTTTTTAGTACTTATTTCCACAATGTATTTTTTGATCAGGACCGGTCTCGCTTATCGCGAGCATTAGCTGATAATGCTCGCGATGAGCGAAACCGGTCCTGATCAAAAAATATACTTATTATTTAAAATATCAAAATATTTCAATGCGTTGACAGGTTTCCCAATATTTACAAATTGATACAAAAATTATCATTATACATTCAACAGATCGTTATTAACAACACATATGAATGTTAAATGCCATTACTAGCAAAAAAATAATGTGAGTTTATGTGCAGGCTGGCGGGATGCCAAAGAATACGAATCGCTGCACTTGCATGAGATAATGCAATATTAAATTTATAGCTCGACCGAGTAAGAAATGTATTGCTCATACCAAAACAAAACAATAATATTACAAAAAGGTAGAAAAATATTATTCAAAATTAAACATGTGTTTAAGAAGATAAGCGTCGTTCATTGGATATCTTAAGCATGATGTTTCATGTTGTCTAGTCGTTTATTGCATAGTTTCGCAACCGGTGGTCCTCGGAGATTTTTGGGTGGTTCGCGATGTGCTATTATTTCGATAAATAATCGAATTTTATGTTGTATTTTATAGATTTTTAAATCATATTTTTTGTAACTGTCTGTTTTAATATACTTAAATATTGTTATGACGGTGTTGCAAAACAGGTTGTTTTGAATAAAAAATCAATTATATAAATATTTAATAATTTATTCCAATGTTGATGGTTCGCAAAATATTTTTAGATTTTTTGGTGGTCCGTGGATGTAAAAAGGTTGAGACACTATGGTCTAGTGCATGCAAAATGAAGTTTTTGTTCCCGTCATTCCATTCCGTTCAGATCATGCTTAAATGTTGCTTCCATTTTTAAATATCTGATAGATCTGTGAGACTAATATATATATATATATATGCTAACTGACTTTTTCAACCATAGAACCCTATAGATCAGTGCTTTCCAGCCTTTTTCGGATGGCGACCACTTTTTATAAAGGCCATTTGACCCGCGGCCCCTATACAATCAAAAGTTAGTTTAGTTGACTGTATAATTTTAGTTAACTGTATAAGTTGGCGACCCATAGGTTGGCAGTCATTGAACCACGAGTTGATCTATTGTATAGATGTCCTCGAACTTTGGTCAACTCGTGGAACCCCTAGAATTATATATTTTTTTTAGTAAACTTTATCTCATCCATAGAAAAACAAATCCTAAAATAATTTTCAAGGTATATTAATACGCCTTAGTTATTATATGTAAAGACATCGATTCTGTTAATACATCGAAGTTATTCCTTCTTCTTTATTGGCAAGTCTTCTGTTTTAGCGCTACTGTGCTAATTAAATTTTATAAAAAATGTAGATTTGACTGCCGATTTTTGTTTAGACTCGCGAAACTCTCAGAGAGTTTTGAAAACAATTGCTATAGAAAAATTATCGTAGCTTGTGTTTATAGATATTTTTGAATATATTATAGTTTGTAACGTAAAGATCGACAAATATTTCTTTGAGTCATTTCGTAACAACACTGCCTACAAAGTTATGGTGTCTTTTCATAACAAATGCCATGGTATCAAGCTACTAATTAGACACAAATTCAAAAAAAACTATAATGTAACATTCTCTCAATGATTTCTTAAATTACGCTTAGTTTCAGGATATAATTTTTTACTAATTGATATCAGCCCACTGATTATAACATTATGTAATTCACTTCATGTATGTCCAAAATATTAAATGACTTGGCCTTACATCGCGGGTAAACTTTGAAGGCAAATTCTCTAATATACAACATCAAAGAACGCAGATAAATATGAAGCAATAAATAATGACGATCTAACATAAAAGTTATATACTAAAATATTATACATATTAACACCAACTATTTCGCAGTTCATAAAATAATTATTTCCATGCTACGTAAACACACTCGATCGTTCTGTGGCGGTGATGTAGTATATTTTTTATTATTATTTTGATGTTAAATTTTATTTTATCGATACTTAAAAAAATTATATCCATTATACTGAGAGCGGTTATTGTTTTTTCTTTTAGAATCAATAAATTGCGATAAGCATTCGACTGAAATTTCGAGATCACATCTACAATTGCTATTTTATTTACAAAAGGTAATTGACCTAATTTAAGCTTTCTTTATTTTAAAATCATTTTCAATTGTTCAAAAGTTCCTAGTGTTAAACAATTCCGCATTCATCGTTCTCCGATATCTTCTTTTTCTCAATTTATCGGTAAAGTATTATAAATTTGAATTATTTTCAACTAGTTCAACTGCATTAAACATTTTTTTTTAATATTAGATGTTATAAATTAATTCATCGTAGTAAAAACAGCTACAATATGAATTAAACTTACATGCTTCAAATATGGTTTTAAAATTGAGTTAACAACAAGTCTACAGAAACTAATTGCTTTTATTATAATAAAAAATGGGTCCTATATTGTAATAATGCAATTAAATAAAACTTGTTGTTTATATTCTATACCAGGAGTGGATAATGCTGCCATGTTTAGAGCCTTCATTCAATTGAATTATTCTAAAAAAATACAGAAAAATTTTAAGTTTAATATTGAATCGAACCTTAATTCCAAAATGAATGTAGAGCCTCATATAATTTCATTAACTTTTATTTGGTCATTGTCACCACATATGCTCGCGTAAAATAGTGATAAAACATGGGTAATGTTTTTTTTCTGTATAACAATTATGGAATTTGATTTGATTGATTTTTTATTAAGCTATAATGTATAATTGAAGTCATTAGCACAATGGCATTAAGAAATTAATTATTTTTACAAAACAAGACTGATAAATTCGCAAGCATTCAATAACCTAAAGTGAAATTTTTAATCTTAAAGACTGACACATTGGCAAAGAGTTCTTGCCAAGACTGTATGTATGCCAAAAATGCTGGCATATTTGGATGTCTTGCAAAATATACACATCTTAAGAAAATCGTACTACTTCTCACTTAGATTTCATCGCACTGTTAGGTAGTAAAAGTATCTTGCTATTGAATAGTTTGCAAGTTTTTTTTATTCTTCTTCGTTATTTCGCGTGTCAAGTTTTCCAGCAAAACTTTTTTCCTGTAACAAGTAAACAAATAAATACCCAGGGCAATTAATATATCATCAGTAGCAAAGTTTCTTAGCAATGTATTGTATATACACAAAAAATACGCAATAGCGCAGTCATCGACTGTTATTTTAAATTTCACACTCCGCGCTTACATTGTTTAATATTCCGGCCTTGCTAATAAATTCGTCACGCACTTTCAACACATTAGATTTATAAAATTCTCGTATCAATAATTTAAGTAAAAATTGAATTAAAACAATAAATCATCACTGGATCGCATTTGTTACCGGTCGTAAGTTGATCAATAAGCATTATGTTATTGTTGGATTTATGTATATCTCAAACAAAACGACTGTTAGTGTTCAATGTGAACTGTAAGATATGAAAGAGATAACAGATGTTCTGTTTACCTTGGCCCTAACAATGCGCGAGCAAGATCATAACGATTTCACAATCGGCGTATGTTTTATTTCAAAAATTTTATTTGCTAATTCCCAAAAATCATAAAGTTCACGGTGTATTTTTAAGTTTTATGGATACTGTTATTACAACTTGCGTTTTGTTTATTTCCAGACAAACGCTCACTTCAAACACCTGGGTCAAAAGAGTTTTTGTTAAGGCTTTTTTAAGGATATTCGAATTGAAATCATAAAGAACGCTGTTTTTTTACAATCGACCGTCATCATCTTCTGTCGTGTTTTTGTTAATAAATTAACGTATTAGTAAAATCTTTCAAAAACTAAATTTCTTAATTAATGCGAAGAACAATTCAGAAAATATCGTTCGAAACACTTACCTGAAAACAGAAAAAGAAAAAAAAGCCTTAATATATTGATTAAAATTAAATGAATACTCACTCTTAAAGTGTTAACTCTAATTTCTTGATGGAAAGGCATGATATATAAAATTATAAAAGCACGTTTATAGTACTGTCTTATAGTATACAAATTGTTATTGAAAATTATCGACTGATAAATAGTTTTTTTTTAATTTGTATATTAGTAGAAAAAGTACTGAAAAATTTATACCAAACCACTCGATGTGTTTCAGAATAGAACAATCAAGTGTATTTTTAACTACAGATAGTATCGAATTAAAGACAAATATAACATCTAATATTTTAACGGGAAATTAAAAATAATGTCTAAAATAACCTTACTTTTATGATGCATAGTAAATATTTTTTTTACGTGGTTTAGAAGACACGCCAGATTTTTTTGTAGTTGTTTATGCGTCCATACAAACAATACTTAACACTCTTTAGAAATTTATATAACTGCGATCAACATGGTTACAAAAAATATCCAACAGCGGTGTTTACTATCAGTAACATTCGGATTTAATACGTGTCGATCAAAATATTACTTTTTTTGCGATATTTGATATGAACATTATTAATGTGTTTTTGAAATAAAATGTGTTTGATTAACAGTTACTCAATATTGAAAAGTGATTCCATGATGACCACGTAATTGTAGCTTATTCTCGAATATTGATAAAACAATTACAGTTGAATGTATACTACATACTAAAACAGTAGAACTTCGTTTATCCGAACTAATCAGAGAAAACGATAGTCCGGATAACGACAAATCCGGATAATCGAAAAAAACCTAATTGACAGGAAAAGACAAGTGTATTCATTGTGAATCATTTTTATTCTTTGTAAATAATATACAGCTTTAATCTTAAAATATGTTTTATTGAAACAATCAATTATCGATTTCTGCTTAAAGCTAGCTCTTCTGTTGGATGCTACTGAATCGCGAATACTTTTAAGACATAAATTGTTCCGAATTGCTCTTTTTTTTACTCTCAAACCGCATCATGGCTACATCTAAACACTAAAAAGCTTCAGAATATGTAGGACTAATATCCCACTCCTTGCAAATGTCTTCTCGATCTATTAAAAATTTTGATCCGGGATCGTTTGTATGGTAATTTAATCATTCGGTAACATCTTCTTCGTCGCATTCAGCACATATTAAAATTTCTCTCATTGCTCATGCAATGTCTCCTATATCACTTTCTACTTCGTTACTGATTACGATCAAAATGTTAAGATTGCATTCCATCACGTTCGTAAACAGTTTGCAGCAATTTGCCACGTACATATCAACAAATTCGTATTTTTTTGTTTATTTTGACCAATCCGGATAATCGAGATTGTACTGTATATTGATTTCATAATATTACAAATATTTATGTATTTTAAACAAACAGACAAATGTAAGTCTTTCGCCACACCTCAGACCATTGCGAAAGGCTAATGCATTTGTGTATGAAATCATCTTCGGCCAGTATTTAAGCTTACGAAAGTGCCGCCTATTTAATTTAATTTAAATTTAAAGTTTTTTTTTTTGCTAGCACGATGTAAGCTAGGTTGTTAAAACAAAAGAGAAGATGTATTGTGTACGTTTTCTACACAGTTATAAATAGATAAGTAAATGTACGTTTAACCATAATTTTGACGATGGCGTGAGCCGAAATAGCTATCAACTATATCTTATAAAATTTTGTAGAACTAAAATGCATTGCTATTGTTTTACCGTGTTACAAATATGTACATACACACTGGATACATTTTCTTCACAATGTTTCAACGTGGAACTTTTCAAAGACAAAACAGCTTACGTCAATATTGTAACTGTTACAGAACGCGCCATTAATTTATTAAATCAATTTTTAAAAAAAGTCTGTTTTAGTGTTCGAGCTCAATGTCGTAAAAGTATATCGATATAAAAACTTTCGAGGGATAACGCTCAACTATGGTAACTGATATAAGTTCCAGTCAATACGGTATATATTTTATTAAAATAGTTGATGCGTTGTTTACCAACTCCATGTATCGTGTCACGCTTAAAATTGTCATATATGGATATGTAGTCATATAATAAATAGTTAAGTCCCGCAATATAAACTAGAAATCCAATATTGAGTCTACCGTACGGTAGAGAAGTATGATAAAGTCGTAAACCTCGTAGATGGATATGATATAAATTGCTAGACGTGAATTTAAAGGCACGAGGCATCCTGCATATTTGATGCGGACCTCAATAAAATTTCTCCACATTCCCAGCTGCAAATGGATGCATCAGGAGCTATAGCTAAAATGTGTATATATGTTTCTAAATGTGACATATTATGTCTGTGTGTAGTTTTTTGACTGTGTTAAATACTATTTTATGAATTTGCTGTTGATATTGAATAAATATAGTGTTTTTTTTGAGGTATAGAACTTTAAGTTGGCAACACTTTTTTAATTGGCGTTTATTTTGTCAGCTGTCAAGTGATTTATGGTTAGTTTGGTTAGGTATTTCAACATCAATAGACTGACGCCTGAACAACCCTTCCAAATTGCTCAAAACAAGATTGCCGTTGATTCCGATTTTCGTAAGCGAATTTTGTTTAGCGATAAAGCTCACTTTTGGTTGAATGGATACGTTAATAAACAAAACTGCCGTATTTGGAGTGATGATAATCCACAAGTGTATGTTGAGACACCGTTACATCCAGTAAAACTGACTGTTTGGTGTGCTTTATGGGCTAGTGGAATCATTGGTCCATTTCAAAGTTTTATACCTCTAACAAACACACTATATATATGATCTATTTGATTTTCATCAATAGAAATTTAAAAAAAAATGATAACAAATAATAGAATATATTTTTTTATCCAAAATAATATCAAAAAGTAAATTTTTAAACAGAGAAAAATGTTTATTTTATATGAAAATATTATATATTGATTGAATTGGCGTTTACTTGATCGTACTGATAGACTCCATTATAACACGGTGAAAAAATAGCGTAAGTAAAGTATTTTAGTTCTACAATTTTTTTATAAGATATAGTTGATAGCTATTTTGGCTCAGGCGATCGTCAGAACTATGGCGTTCTGACGATGATTCTATGAAGATAAGATATGATCAACTATATCTTAGCAATGTATTTTAGTTCTACAAAATTTTTTCACCGAAAATATTTTAAATAATAACTTTTTGGTAAAAAAAACTATTTTACGTTCACAAAGATGTCAAAAATAAAAAAATTAAATAAATACAGAGCCGTTTTAAGTCTTATATAAAGAGAAGAGAGTGGTTTAGTTTAATATTCTACAATTACTTGCAATATGCGATTTAACAAAAGAAATATACTTTTCTAAAATTTGTTTCAGTAAAACTATTATTGTTTTTACCGTTTAATTTAATATTTATAAAAAATATATTATTAGGAATAGAATTCTATGGAATAAACAAGTTTGCAAAATACCTAAGTTAAGTCTACGAAGATAGTTTTATTATTACACAATTTTAATAAGCGAATAACAGCACCGTCATTTGATTGTAAAACGACTGGGTACCCGCTTTCAGCATACGAGTTAATTTTTAGATCGCTTCAGATGCACAACGATCATAAGCAAATGCGGTCAAAAAAACAAACAATTGCCGTTAACGAGGAAGCCAATTTCCCGAGAACCGTTAGTTTGCCCAGCATCCGGTTCGTGGCTGCGAAATTAAATCGGAAGATAGCCATTAATTACAAGGACGCGTCTCAAACTGTAAATTTCGTTAACAATGCCGAATAAAGTTACTTTTAATATTAAAGAGAATAAACATAATGTACGTAAATACATATGTATATGTATAGCATATTTTCGATCGATTATTTTACGAAATATCAACACTCCGTTTTACTGTAATATTCATTTATTTGAATAATTTATGATATCGACTGAAGGTGCTTGATGGAATTTCAATATCGAATTTGAATTTTTACAACTTTGTACGATTTCACATGTTTTCTCAATAACGACCCGGGTTTCGCCTTATGGCATCTTCAGGTATTCTATCACACAGATGCGAGAACTGACCTGACTTACATCCGTGTGATAGAATGCCTGAAGATACCGAAACGCAAAACCCGGGTCGTTAGTGAGAAAACGTGTGAAATCGTACAAAGTTGTAACAATTCAAATTAGCCACTTATTTGGTTGAAATTTATTGCAGTAAAATAAAAATACGTATTTCGCTCTTTCTATAGACTTGATAAGAACTATTTCGGCTTGCACCATGCTTAGAAAAAAATTATAAATATTCGTTACACACATTAGCGAATTCAATATTTTTACTATCCGTGAACAATGCACGGGCTCGAAATTTAATTTAGACACTTTTAACTTTTTTTTTTATTTAAGTTTGATCACATTTTGTTTTGTAATAATGACATTATCTATGTAAACTGTTCCTAACGACTGCGCTTAACAGTGTGTTTTAATCTTAGAACGTTCCAACATCGACATCTATTACTAAGTTATTATTTTTTTATTCACACAAGGACCGGACGGGCATTGTTAAAATACAATTGATATATTACATCAAAACCATATTATTATCTAAGTTATATTATCATTAATAAATTTTAAAAATCAGTAATTTGTGGTTGATACAATAATGAGTATGTAGCAGACTTGCATAAAGAAATAAATTATGGAAGGAAAGTTTCAGACTCTTCTCTTCTTTCATAAGATAACTTTTCTAACATTTATAGCTATTCGGCTTCAACTTTTATCAATCAAAGAAATACAACTGCTTATCGAAACTTTCACTAAAAGCTCACATTGCATCAAGTTTTATACAATTAACATTATATTAAAAATTCATGAAAACTAAAAGTGTCAGTTAAAGCTATTTTGAAAGACGATATTTAAATTATAAATTCCAATTTCCAATATCTCTTGCCAAAAGCAATTCAATTCTTCTTCTTTAATTTAATTTAATTCTTTTTACATAATATACGAAATCGATGGAGCACATTTGATGAAATTTCAAAATTAAATTTAAAATGTTGAGACTTCGTACATTTCCATACGTTTTGTCAATCACTACCAAGGTTCAAGCTTCGGCATTATCACACGGTTGCAATAAAACTGACACCTTAAAAATAATAAGTTAACATCGGTTAATAATGTATGTCAGTTCGATACGTGGAACCGAAAGGCGAATACTGAATGAAAACATGTGGAAATGTATAAAAATTCAACAATTCAAACTTCATATGTTTTGAGTGTATTTTATAACAATTGCACCGCGTTGACATTGTATTAAATATATATATATAGTTAGTTAGATTATCTGTCTCTTGAAAATAATACATACATAGATTTTTAATATATCACGACATGTATTACACTAAAAATGCTGTTGTATTACATCTCAAGAAGAAAATATGAACAAAACTGTTGAATATAAATATAAAAAAGCAACAATGGAAGAAAAGGTACATTAAATAATGACTATAAAGTGCTACAGAGTTAATATTTATTTTATATAATAAATATTTGCTTATCCAATGAAGGAAGGATATTGACGAAAGTTTAAGAAACATAACCGTTCACGAATCGGTTTATTTACATAATTGATGGTTAATTCACAATGTTTGGGGCAATTTTAAGCCAGGCCCACGCAATTTAATTCTTGAAATAGATTCGTGAACCTCAATCAGAGACGTCGATTGCATCGAGGATGACCTGCTTTGTATTTTACAAACAAATAATACTATTATTAGAAATGCTGATTTACCATGATGGCATCGAGAGAACAATTTTTCGATCGAAGAATTAACGTACCCTGGAAGTCGCTATATATCAATGATGTCTAAGGTCAATTGTTATTAACCTTTCATATATTAGTTAGACGGATGCTAATGTAAATTTGTGTTAAAATTACGCGTATGACAATGTTCAAAACTTATAAGATTTAAAAGAAGAAATTATATTGTAGTATACATCGATTTTTTTACTTAATCATAATTTTAGACACAAGAAATTCATAAACAGGTTTAGCTAAAACTATTAACAAGGTTCATTTATTTTTATAACGTAAAATAAGCAACATTTATATTCTGTAAGATTGGGCTACGGTGTTATAGCAAATTAACATACTTCGCCAACACTGAACCATAAACAACCACCTAAGTAAACTATACCAAAATAACTATAGGTAATTATGTCTTTATAACTTTACTTGTAATTTCTGATGTTGAATTAACTTTTGAGAAGCCGAGTTTATTATTGTCATGTTCAGAAAACTAGGATTGCCGCATGTGGCTCGTGGACTATATGTTGAGTATGGCTGGCATTCATATAATACAACTCGTATAACATATTATTATTATAATCTTACTGTGATAAAATTCAACCAAGTAAACAGTTCGTTAAATTTATATATATATTACTGGCATATTCTGCTATACTGTCACTGTGTATTCTGTCTTTGACGTCGCAAAGTTATCGAATGCAGTGTGGTTCGTACTCAAAGTGGACATGTTGCACACCAAGATTATTGTGTTTTCTTACTTACTTATGAAATATCTGATGCAAAACTTGACATAAAAAATTTGATTTTCCGCATTCGATTCTGAAAAATATGAAAGTCTATAGCCCTAAACTGATGCATATTAAAAAACTACAATAATAATAAATAAAATATTTATGTTATTAAGAGTCCAGACTGTTACTTAGTTAAGTTTTAAATCAGTACTCTGGGTTCTATAATATAAAATATTGAAAAGAAAAGTTAAAAAATACAATCCACCATAGAACCAAATATATTTTTTCTTTGAATTAAAACTTCACCTCAGTCCAGTAATATATCAACCGTACTCTTTAAAACTTCGGTCCGTTAACCATCGCTACATACAAAATAGGTATTATAAAAAACCACAAACTAAAAACGTTCCATATGTTTAAAACTAAAACAAAAAGGCTAGAGTTGGGAACTTTCGCCTTTAAATTGTGAAGCTAGACTAACATAATTTTCGTAACTTTACTTATTTGTATATTCTTAACATTTTTTTGAAGCGTAATAGTTAAACCCAGTATACTATAATACATATGAACATTAGAAAACGTTATCGACTAACGAACAATTTGATAAAAGTATCAATAATTGATAGTATTTTTGTGTCAGTTTTGCAGTGGTCAATGTCATTTGCTTCTTGAGTCTCATCTAATGTTTGAAAGAGAATGTGAATAAAATTTATATCCTTTCTTTCTTAAAAGATAGAGCAAGTGTTTCGTCCACTCGGCTAAGGGACTAACGCGTTATTTATTGTTATTTTTTTAAAATTATTTACCTTGCGTTTGACTACGTACTGAATCACACAATCGTAAATGTATCCTTGCAACTGTTTCATCGATCGCAAGATTACGCAATTCGAAATGAAGACATGAATTTGCAAGCGAGGAAGTCATTAAGTAATTGGAACAAAGGCCATTACTTGAATTAAAAGACGGCGATCGGTGCTAACGTTCTTTCATTTAAAACACTGGAAAGTTTCATCAGACTTACAGGCATTTGAGCCAAGACAAAAAGCGCTTACCGATATGCCAATCAAATTCGTAAAAAGCTTTCTTACCGTCTAAAAAACAGTCGAAAATGAACTCGAAATCTGAGTGTTGAATAAATTGATCTGATATATGTGATAAATGACAAAATTTAATTCTATATTTGCCATATATGCCAAATTTCATCCACAAGCGCATTTTTTGCCGAACGGAATGCGAAAGAACAATTGTTTCTAGGTTATTATAACTTATTTAAAATAATAAAAACACATTTATTAGTACTTATTTCCAAAATTTATTTTTTGATCAGGACCGGTTTCGCTCAGTGCGGGTTATTTTCTTCTTTAAAAATTTCCCACTCCTTATTTCCTTAATGAGAACGTTATAATTGTTGAGAGCTATTGATGGATTACTGATTTACCTTAATTTTGTTTGAAACTTTTTAATAAGTGATTATGAAAATTTCATTTTTAAACTAATTTAATTAATATTGTATGATTTCCTGTTAATTGTTCCTTAGTTCTTGAATCCATGGTTTTGTATACCTGCTACCTTTAACTTAAATATTTTGTTGAAAAAAACTTGTAAGTGTACTTAAAAGGTATTATAACCTGTGTACAATAAATCTATGAACTAAGAAGAAAGACATAGTAAGGTAACTTTCTATAATATCTTCATATATTAAATATCAAGTAACGAATTATTGTAGGTTTGTATAATAAAACCTTGCATTGATATTGAAGAGTTTTAAAATAATAAGGATATTTCGAGTGAATAGTTTTATCATTCATACAACTAATGTTTGACTATTTGTAAAAACAGTACAGTTATCCAATTCATGTATAAGATTTTCCCCATTATCATAATGCATGAAATAGTTTTGTTTTTTAATTACTACCATGTGAATTGCCATAAACATCTCTGATTTAACGTTAAATTCCGCGATAACATGAGTCTAATCTTCACAGCTTTCATTTTTACCGTGGCACGGTAAATTATCGAAAATATTTGACAACTATTAGCAAAAAGAAATATAACTTTATATGCTTACGTAATAAAGCGTTGTAAGTTGCTGTCAGTTGAATAGTTTTTCTTCTGTATGGGTTGCAAAAAAATAACGAATCGATATGTTAAGCTATCTAAAACATTGTATATTGATATATAATGTTAGCATAATTATAAAACGGTGCTTTGATTAATACATAGTAGAAATGTTTTTATCGCAATTTCGGCATAAATCATTGAGATCAAGATGGCAGAAGTAATAAATTCATGACTTTCCTTTAGTCATTATTTCCGACGCAGAAACGCATCGACGAGCGCTCCGCGGAAAATTTTGCATGACAAAGCGTCGTTTATCAGGGAAATCTAGTTTAACGTTTGGTTCGGAAAAAGACCTGGTATAACCACGAATTCTGTATATCGGGCAAAATACTAGTGCATAGCCGTATAATCGATAAACTCTGTTTCAAGAAAGAAGAACTATGATGGTATTATATTATATTTCAATAGTATTTTTAACATCCATAAAATTTCTTCAAATAATATTATCTTTTAGTGTTTTTTTGAATGATAATTTCAATACATAGACTTTAAATGTGTTAGCTCTCACTTCTTGATGGAAAGGCATGATATTTTAAACAATAAAAAAAACATTTATTAGTACTTATTTCCACAATATATTATATATCAGGACCGGTTTCGCTCATCGCGAGCATTATCAACTAATATAATAATAATATAATATAAGAATAAGTATAGTTATACAAAATATTTAAGTTAAGGGTGGCAGGTTTACAAAACGATGGGTTCAAAAACCAAGAAACAATTTATAGGAAATCATACAATATTAATACAAATAATGTAAATTAGTTTAAAAATAAAACGTTCACAATCACTTATTAATAATTTTCAAAAAAAATTAGGGTAAATCAATCCATCAAGAGCTCTGAACAATCATAATTGTATTCTATCAGTTGATAATGCTTACGATGAGCGAAACCGGTCCTGATCAAAAAAATATTGAGGAAATAAGTACAAAAATATTCTTTTTATTATTTGAAAAAACATACACTCCTCATTTGATATTTTTTAATTCAAAGTTTTTAAAAATCCTTTCAATTAACTATATTTAATGAATACCTAAGTTACGAAAGAAATCACATGCCTTTATATAGATATAACCACATGCTTTTTAAATGTATTTATATCCAATTTAAATTTAATATGTCTACTGTGCTTTTTATGTGCTTGATGGAATTGAAATATAAAAATTAATCTTTCAGATTTTGTACATCTTCATATAAATATTTTATTAATTACAATCCTGATTTCGCCATTTGTCATTGTAAATTTCATTACATGAATTCATTCGACTTTAAGAAGTATCAAAAACAAAATCTAAGAACAAGCTTACGAACGCAACTTTTCCATATCCTCTATTTTAAGTCAAATAGTTGATAGCTATTTCGGCTCACGCCTTCGAAAGAACTATAGTAAAGTTATTATTTTTAATCAAAATGGCATTTATCTTTTAAACTGTAAAGCTAGATATATTAGTCAAACAAAAAGATCGCTAAGTATTATATTGAACAAACATTTAGCTTGTTCCAAAAAAAAACAATTTCATTTGAACACTTATTTAGAAACCATCTGTGACAAAGAAAACTTGCTTTTTATAACACAAAAATCTTTGAAATCTTACACCGTAATAGCAAGCTTCAAGTGTTAGGTAAAAAAAATATAGATAAATAGATACAAATTTAAGCTAAATAAAAAGTATTAAAAATATTTGTTTTGCATCACTGATAATTATTTTCTTTACAAGATCAGTTGATAATACTTGTTGTGAAATATTATTTTCATTAATGATTAAATATCATTATTTTCAAGTTATTACGTATTCAAAAATAATATTAATGATTTTCTATTAATTCCACTTATATAACACAAATAAATTATTTAAATATTTACGTAACAGGGTCGTTACTAACAATTTACATGGAAACGTACTAAATTTGAACGATTCAATTTTAACTATATTCAATTTTGTTCACAGATAATTTTTGATGAAAGGACATTATTAGATTAAAATAACATTGAATATTAAATTTGCCAACTTTAATATAAGCGAGGAAAAGTTTTGTTTTAGGCACCTGGGACTTCTTGTTTTATCAATACTCCATTTAACATTGTCCTCTCGTAAGATATTAATGGAAAGTACTTTAGCCGAACTTTTCCACATAAAAGCACTTAATTTCCATTAACTAAAAGCTCAGTAGCTCAATCGATTTATATTAACAGTACGATAATATTAAGCAGATAAATCCACTTACGAAATAATACAAATTAACGACTTTTAATGAACGTGTATAATTGAATTAGCGCAATACTTTTTTTATAAGAAGATTCATTCTCATTTTAATTTACTAAAGGACACAAGATTGTATTATATTTAAACATATGGAATATTTTACTGGTGATATTCAAAAAAATTCTTGACTTTTAACACAAATTTTTAAAATGAAATGATAATTTTTAACAATGTAATTTGCCACAAATAGTTGATTTACGGCATATCATTTTTCCGTGTGATTTTATCATTACTGTATCTTTATTTCATCTAATTTATCTTGACACGATAACTTTTCTTCCAAGATAATTATGTTATAATATTACTGTTACTCAATTTTAACAGAAATTAATGTATGAATTCAATTCATAGAAAGAAATAACCATTGTCAACTATTTCAGTTGAATATTTTCTTTTATAAAGCCAGTTCTAATCATACTAAAAAAAAATGAAATGTAAACTTGAATTGTTACAACTTTGTACGATTCCACATGTTTTGTCACTAACGTACCGAGATTTACCTTTCGGTGTATTCAGGAATTTTATCACATGGATGCAACAGAACTGACGTACAACAGACAGTTAGCATTGTCTATATACCAAAGGAATTAATTACAGGCAAACACAAACCCCAAGGCAAGCAGTAAATGGCAGCTAAAACAAATATAATAATATTAATCTAATGATAATTAACTCAATTTCCTTTGATAATTTTCATCAACGATTTTGTTAATAATTCATTCTTGGAAGGGTTTTACAACAAATAATAATTAGAAAGAATGCCTGAAAATGCCGAAAGGTGAACCCCGAGTAGTTAGTGACAAAACATGTGGAATCATACAAAGTTGTAAAAAAATTGATTTAATATTGAAATTCCATCAAACACCTTAGTCGATATCATAAATTATGAAATGTAAACATTGAATCGTCAAAAAATGTTCAATAGTAGACAGTTCTAATTCATTTAAATCATCATTTACTATGCTTTTAAAAAAAAAAATAAGACAAAAAAACCGTATGTTCTGCCAATAACCGTAAAATCTTTTGAGTTGAATACGCTCGATTACTTCTGGTACTAGTTTTATAATATCTTCCACGTGTAGCCAATCCTAAGCAATATTGAAAGTTCAGTGTTTAAATAAATTAAATTATGTTTGTATAATATTTGATTGAAAAAACTTATTTGGATAGCTCACCTTTGGTAGGTACGCGTATATATGGGCGGGAAGCCTTACAGTGATCGTGGGCGGTAACGCAACGACTATTTCGTTGACATCGGCTATAATAAAACCTTCATATAAGTCGGTAAGTAAATATCGTATTCTGTTAAGCATTCACAAGTCAACATGCCAATGTATCCTGTATCATATAGCCTAAAATAAAATGCCAAAATAATTTGAACGGTATCAAACATCTACGCCGAGTTCAACAAAGCGTAAAATTGATACATGACAAAGATATTTTGCTCTGTTACGTGTCTTTTAAAAAAAGTTGTGGAGTCAAGTACAGGTGAATAAGTTTAAATTATAATTATATTGGATGGCCATTTTATGATTTTTTTTTCTATTTTTACAGATTTTAAGAAATAGTAAATAAAAGGTTTTACCATGTCTGTCAAAGTTATTTTTTATTTCGTCCAACTCGGTTTTGAAAACTCAACACCCTGATATCAATGTTACCTTTTTCTCTAGATCAGGGGGGGGAAGGCTAACAATTCTGATGAAGGGCCAAATTCAGAAATTTTGAATAAACGGCAGGCCGCAAGAAAAATGCATCTATATACTACTATTTATCTACAAAATTTAAAACTTTTAAATTCTTTATTATTTTGAACGGAGATAATAGAATTACAAGAAATTTTTTAATTAGTTTTGTATTGTAAACGTTGCGTCACGATTATTGTTAATGGAGAACGTTATCGTTACATGATTGATAGCTTTTTACACCAGTATGTGATGGCTTAGCAAGGCGTTGCAAATATATGATGCGACTTTACATACAACCAATTTTTCAATGGAATCTGTCTTCAGAATAAACTATTTCATGAAATGATAATCCCAATTGTCCCCCTTATTTAGCAGCCGCACAATTATTGTTGTCAGAATATTTAAAGAGCAAAGTTTAATTCAACAAACCAGAAACATTGAGCAATTAAAACATAACCGTAATGACGAAATTAATTTAAATCGGTTTTCATCTGTGAAAATGTTATTAAAAGAGCCCTAATTTCGGAAGTTAACAGAGGCGAACATTTAGCTGAAGTTGACTGCCATAAATAATTCATAACATTCAATAAAACATTCATTAGCCTTTCCGGTGAATACCCTATATATGTATAAAATTATCCTTTATTGACTTCAGTGTGAATATAGTTTTCCAAAAAAATATTTTTATGCAAATATATTGTTATTTTAATAGGTCTTATTTAAAAAAAATCATATATAGAATCAACCTAATTTAACGATCCTTTTTTAACTAGTATGATGATATAATAATTTATGGTGGCATTAAATAGTTACGTCGATATTTTCAACACTGTGTGGCCGTCAACAAATGATCCCACGGGCGAGTCTTCCCATGCATACATAATATAAAAAATATTTTAGATATTAAATGTTTTTGATGCTTTGCCGTGAATCTTCTTTAAATAGGTAATTTATTAAACAAATAATTGAAATAAAAAATGGTGAAAGCTAAAAAACAATCATAAACAATCCAGTACCTTTGCAAATAAATGAATGGAATTCGCTTTACACTTAATTCCGACGGTCGACAAAAAATATCCACGGTGCATTGTCTATTCCTATCGTTGGAAGACGGCCAAATCTTGAGACATTTATGTCTACGCCAGGTACTTACTTATATGCCAGGCAGATTATGAATAAGATTTCTGCACTTATTCCTTTTGGCATTAATCTAATTGAACAGAAGAAAGAAATAAAGAACGCTTTTTAGTTTTACAGCCGTTGAAATTATGATATGATAATCTATCACGCTGATAACAAATCAAAAAGCTGATCGCTTGCCAGACTGGCGTGAATACGCGACTTAGAGTGTGAAGTTATTTATACTGAAATGTATTATCACTTACTTCAATATATAACAGCAACTAGACGTGTTATTAAATTTATTCAAGGAGCTTTTAAAATTTTTAAGATATATCAGAAAGCGTTAAACGTGTAAGCTTTGTCTAACTGTCGCCTTTTAAACAATTTATAATCAACCGCTACACGAAATATCAAGGGACATGTAAAATTATTTAGTAACAAAACTTTAAATTAAAATAAAGTTCAAGTTTCAGTTCAAAACATTTACTATTTGGTTTGTGTTGAGTGGCTGTTATCTACATTTCACTTGTGACACTTTTTACCACAGACAACATATACTCACCCTTGTCAACAGAGCTTTTTCTGCATGGAACAGTAATAAACCAAAATTATCTTAAATAGCTTTTCCCAACTTAGAAAATGATATAGGTTTTTAAAATAATACATTTTTTTTAGAAATTATTTTCACATTATAATGGATATTATTTTTTGTGGCGATAGTAAAAAAACATCGAAGTATTAAAAAAATCTTTTTTTCATTAGGCATTCGTTCCGTGCAAAATAAAATATATATATTTTTTTTTTTTAAAAATCCATAAAATTGAAATGTGCTAAATGATAGCTTTGAAAAAATCAACACAAAAAAAAAGAAAATTAGATCTAATTTTTCTTTGGCCATGATCTTTTAGTCGTTTCCGGTGTCAGTTATTATCTCATTAGAGGTGAAATATGAATATCTAAAAGGTGATTTTGCACTGTTTTTTCTGATAACTTCACATCGTAAGATTACAAAAAAATGTATAATTATATTATAGATATAAAAAAAATATATATTATATATCCAAAAGATCTTTAAAAAAATTAAATTACATTCCACAACTATTTAGCATTATAATATTTATATTATATTCAAATATACTTTTAAAAAGAACGCGTTCATTTGTAATTTTATCAAATATTTACTCTTAACTTCTCATATAAAAATTCAAACGATTACTTTTGTTATTCTAAAGTGATTTTATGACCCAAGTACAATATTTTACAAATGTGGTAAGCATTTCACTATAGATATTAGGTTTATTTTTTAGCGTAACTTAAGTACACAAAGGGCCTTATAAAGCATACACTTCGATCAAACAATATTATACATGTAATGTAATGGGGAGAATATTCATATTTCATATAATGAAAGTAACAATCAATTTAGCGATCATAAAAATATTTAGCGTAGATATCGAATGGTATCGATACGTAAGAATCATGTTACTTATTTTAAAAACTATTGTATTTTTTATAGAAATAAAAGAATTCTTAATTTAAAAACTTCACTGAAACCCCAAGTGATTTATTTTGTTTGAAACAAAAGAACGTTGAAAAAAACATTAGAAATGCTTTTGAAAAAAGTAAATATTTTTTTACGTACATAACAAAACGAAAATTGAACTTAACAAGACTATATCGTTTGGAGGTCTTGAAGAAAATTATCGCTCGCAGAACCTCTGAACCGAACCCATATGAAACATTTTCTTCACATTCACGATTCAAAGCTAGAAAACTTTTTTTTCTTTTGACAGTGTTGGAACCATGGCTTATCGGTTTTTAGGTATTTAACCTATTATTTCATAGTTATACTCCGGTGTCTTGAGCTTTTATACCCAGTTTTAAATATAATATTCTTTCAATGTCAATTTTTTGACTTCAAACATCCGAAAAAATATTACGAGACTTAATAAGCCTGTTCTTAGATTATTCTATTACTGTTAAGTATTAGATTACCTTTGTATTTATTATTTTTAAATGTTTATTCAAATCGGCTTACTTTGCTTAGCCTTGCTTCAAAAAGAAAAATCATTAAATGGATTGAAAAATTATTTTCCAAAACGTATGCTAATCTTTTGTACAAACGCATTTCGACGAAAGTCAAAGAGTTTGTTAGAGTGCTAATCTTAAAATAATCATGCAGGAATAGATCAAAATGATTTTTATAAACTACAATAAAAAATATCACTGATGGTCGAATATTTTCTATAGACGAATCTATTGTACAATTAATGAAAAAAAAGGATTTTGAAATTATTACAACAACATTATTTTGAAACAATGTTTCCTATAGATTAAGCTCAATTCTTCTCAAACTTTATACAAAACTTCAGAAATCTATTTTTTGTAGAAAGTCCTTGTTTGTTTAATAAAAAAATCTGATCATTGCATATAATTAAATATCTTTTAATGTGTCGCTTCTTGATAGAAAGGCATGCCATTTTAAAGCATTATCAATTGATAATGCTCGCGATAAGCGAAACCGGTCCTAACCATAAAATATATTGAAATAGTAAAAAATATTTTTTTATTTAAAATTTTAAAAAGTTAGCCAGATTAACAGCTACAATTTTAGACATCGAATTACCAGTGAATTTTTTTCATTTTGGGATTATAAACTTTTACTAGAATATAACTTACAGCATTTTCAGTCAAAAATTTATTTGGCTGTCAAAAAAAATATCACTCTTTGATATTTTACTAACATTATTTCTAATAGAAATACCGAACTGTTATTTGAACAAACGGGTATTATGTTACAAAAGTGGATGACACATTTTTTATTACCTTATAATAAAATCCATCTGAAATTAACTATTGACTAACGATATTTTTTTGAAAGCGAAAAACATTTTAAACCGACGTTTCGCTTTTTTCGATTGAAAATTTCACGCCATCCTTATCAAAAACTATAAATCTAAGCTGCCGCTAGAAAATATTTACACGATAATCACGTTTTAAAGCCAGTATCACGCTTTTTATATCGAATAAAAAACTTTTTCCTACATTCGTTGACAAATAAATAATATCTAGAATACTGTTAGGGCTAGTTGAACCTGTAATAATCTAAAGTTATAACGGCTTTGAAGAAGTTTTCATTGGTGTAATTTAATATATATTTAAGTTATACTCGCTTTATATTAAGAACACATTGAATAACAATGATCTTTTTATTACAAATTCAAACAAATGTTTGTCGACAGCTACTAGTGAATCAGTCTATCATTTCATAGACGGTAAGTATAATATATGAAATAATTATCGCTCTTTCTGAGGGTTTTCGGGATTGTATAAGAGATCCATAGAGAATCTGTAGCAATGTGGCCTGTTGGCTGAATGCTATTATTTGAATTATTAATGCAATTATGAATGCTAAAGAATTTGATAAATCTTTTCAATTTAAAAATAACTTTCTTACTTTTCACGGAGAATTTTTTAGGGTAGCCCGACTCTTTCAGTACGATCTAGGAAAAACTTACCTGCGGACAAAAATAAAAAAAAAAATATTAGAATACAATGATCTTATTAAAAACACTTTAAATATTAATATGTATTATTATTTGTTGTAAAACCCTTTCAAGAATGACTCGTTTATATTATCGCTAGTGAAAATTATCACAGGCAATTAGTCATGTTAATTATTATTAGATTAATATTATTTAATATGTTTTAGCTGCAATTTACTGCTTGCCTTGGGGTAAGCGTTTTCCTGTAATTATTAACTTTGGTATATAGACGATGCTAACTGTTTATTTTACATCAGTTCTGTTGAATCCGTGTGATAGAATGCCTGAAGATACCGAAAGGTGAAACCCAGGTCGTTAGTGACAAAACATGTAGAATCGTACAAAGTTATAACAATTCAAACTGTAATCTTAAAAAAAATGTGTATACTAATATTCACCTTCGAGAAATTAATATTAAACTATATATAGGTATAAGGTACAACAAGACATATAAGAGAGAATTGTAAAAAATATTGAATGCGTGCCTTAGTACTAATTATTAATTTAATATCTTAAGGCATCTTGAATTCGCAATGAAAATATCAAAATACGATATTCTTCAACTGACAGAAATTTTCTTTCGTTTTTTTTCTGCATAAATTAATATTCTTTTGTCTGCAAAGTTTACACAGAAAATATAAAAATTTCAGGTTTGAAGGGGACTCCACTCGGCGGATAATATTCTTCAAAATCAAGCGCTTCCGCTACTAGAGCTTTTACACGTTAATTGGAAAAAGCTCGCCTGCATAAAAAAATATCATGAAGACTTTTCTCAACTAGTGAAAAATGATTTAATAAACCTAGACTAACGATAAAGTGGCACCGAAAAACTCTACAAGTTTTCAAAATACTTAATTATTTTAAGTTCTAAAATCTTTTCACTGTTCAACGTATTTTTTTAGATCGACTTTGTGGGAAACACCAAACGTAAATTTTCTTAATTGATAAAATAAATTCAATTCATGTTTCATACATCCGAATTGATTGATTTAAATGGAAAGCCATTTATCCTTGTACAATTCTAAAAATAAAAAATAGGCTTATATATATATATATTTGATCGTTATATATAAATATTTTTTTCATGTCAAGAAATCATACAAATTTTTTGACTAATCAAAAGTCTGAATGATTTCAATTACTCAGAAAAAGCTTCAGCATGCTATAAATATATCTTCACCTAAAATAAAAATGAGTTTTGAAGATAACGCATATTGAGGGCTTTTAGAGGGAATTGAAAAATCGATTGGAGGTTCTAGTATTTTAAAATAACGATTGATTCACGGATCACTTATCTCTCAAAAACTGAAACGCTATATGATTTTTCATGATATTTTTATATACATTCCAGCAATCATTTATTCTGTCTTCCACCTTGGTTTAATAGTTATAAAAATATTTGGTAAGTTGAAAAAATTCAAAAAATTTTCTATATCAGTTTTTAACCACTTGACACATTTAACAACTTCGCACACTGACGAGCCCGAGTTTTTTTCCGTTTAGCAAAAAAAAAATTACATTAAAACATTTAAAAAAAATTAAAAGAAATATGGGACAATTTTCATACACTATATCTCAGAAAAAATCAACTGATAAGTGTTTAAATATGGCCTGCTAATTGAATTTTCAGGATAGAAATTTTCTTACAAAAACTTGTCGTAAATCCGTAACAGAAAATAGCAGGAATAGAAAAGATAGGTAGGACCACTTGTGAGCTAATCACTTTCTCTGTGCCTCTTGTATAGGGATCAATTTAACTTTTAGACATCGCAAACACCTATCTATACTTTCGAGAGATGATTAAAAATCAACTAAAAAAACTGTACTGAGACAAGAGCCCGTGAAATCCATAGCAAATGCCAAGGACGTGAATTATTTCATCTCAGATCCTCATAATGATTGTTCTACAAAACAAATATATCTCGCCATACCTGAAACAAATATTTTTTTACAAATACACAATTAGGCAATACACAGCAGGTATATATCAACCATTACACAAAAAAAAGGTTTGAGAACAATTACCATTCGTCAATTCCGAGAATCTTATACCTACCCCGATACATTGAAAACACGCAAAGACGTATGCATCAACCCAATATTTAATTTTAATTGTTTTGAATTGTAATTTCATGAAAATGAACTGAAGTCAATAACTAACGCTGAAAATGGCGACAAAATAGAGATGTATTTTGGAAAGCACTAGTAATCGCTTTCTATATCGCATTTTTATATCGCAAATTTAATCAAAAATTCATAATTATATTGTTAAAAAGATTTTCGAAAACTTCCATCCTGGAATAAGGGATCGTAACGCCACACCCGTACGAACGGTAGTCGAAACACTATCCCAAATCGGCTAAATTTTATATAATGGTATTATTTACATTTCGATATATTTATTGAAGAAATATTAAATAAACCCACAAAAAAAATTCAAGCGATGCCGATTGAACCCGAAAGTCTCTTAGTTATTTAATTTTAGTTATAGCAAACAAAGTCGTGACAGCTAGCAGTATTATGTTTTTGACTCGTGAACAGCGATCTATGTATATATTTTAAGATATGTAAAGACAACTGGCTTTGGTCCAACCAAGCTTAAAAATGGAACACTACAACTACTATCCCACTACGCGTAGGGATCAAAGCTACGACAATACTATGATAACTCCAGAAGGTTGATCTATAACTCGTAATTTAATAACTTCATATTTCTTGATAGATATGTGCACACATTATTTTTTTGAAAGCACAATGCTCAATAATCTTTATTTCAAGAGTTTACACCTTAATATTTGTTCAGTTCATACAAATTCAACATTTTTATTCGGTACAATTTACAATATGACTTGGTGGAGTTTCCATGTCGAAATTGTATCATTCAAACTTCGGAAGATAAAATCACATAAAATAAATAAGTCGTATTAATTGAAGGAAAGATAATTTTTAATTCAAATATACACACAAAAAGTTAAAATTGTTATTTATAACAAATATATAATAAAAACAAAAATCGTGATAATAAAAATGTTGTTTCTTGTAGTGAAAATAGTATAGTTAACACATTAAAAAATTCCAATGTATTTTAGTACAATATATCATATATACCCTATAAATTTTACAGAACTTAAATACATTGCTATTTTTTCACCGTATTATAATTTAGTTCTACCAATTTAATGCTAATTCAGTCAATAATATATTCATATTATAGTCAGTTATACCAAATTTTAACACGTTATGCAACTGTTAAATCTATCCATCTCTTGCTACTACATTAACCTTTCTAAAAAACTTGACGTTTATTTATAAGCCAACCCTACTCAAATTATTTTTCAACGCGTAACTTTTTTTTAAGGTGAGGCTAAGAGTTGATAATTAAAAAAAACGGAAATATCATTCCAATGTCATAAAGAGCACTGTAAAAAGAAAATCTCCAAGTCTGATTTCACATTATCATCCACGGAGCTCTGAATTATTTCGATCGTTTAATAATCATCGTCGTTAAACAGCGGACTGCGATATATTATTTCTCTAGATGTAGACTGCCGACTGCCATTTTAATTGATTCAGGGATCTAAAATTGACGCACCAGCTCGCCGTTCCTATCAACGGTGCTTAATTTATTTCGTAACAAACCAATCCCTCTATTAATGAATCAAATCAAGATATTTTTTTTATATTCGACTGTCGAATTTTATATTATTTACCAGTGATTGGTAATTTGACTTGTCAGTCAAACAATAACAACTAACAATTCTAATTGAAAAGTTAAATTAACATCGTAAAGCTTTTCCTCGGTTAAAGCTTTGGATGAAATAGGTGTAGAAACGTTACCAAAACTAGAACACATTTTTTTTTTAATAAATAACATACCATTAGCCAACGTAAATTTTGAGATATGATAATTATAAAAGCATGACTAAGTTTCAACACTCATACGTTTTACGAACAACAAAAAAATAGATATATTATTTATACACGTTTTCCTAAAGATAATATGATACACGTGTCTTTATTTACTTCAACTTTTGAAATGCTGCCTGTATGAAATATTTACTTTAGTTTAATTTTATTAATATTTTATATTTTTTGCCCATCTTTGTGGTTTGTTAAGCAATACAAATATTTTGTCAAAGTGTGAGTTTTATTGCTAATTATGTGATCAAAGAAAAATTTGCGATTGGAGTAATCACTTAAGAATAATTTTGCAGATTCTTTATGAATTTTCTCTCTGCTAATCTTGAATTAATTTAAATAATTTAAAATTCATAAGTATCTATCGCATTTTTGAATTGGTTAATTTGTTATTTTAAATACTCCATCATACTTTTACTAATTCATTTGCTTGGGCTGAAATTCAAATCAATGAAGTTACTCTGAATGTGGTAAAGATTATTCAAGTTATCATCATAATTCATACTATCAGTAATGTAGAAACAAGTGGTGTAAACTCTTGGATCATTTATTGAATTTCAATGAAATTTAATGAGTGTTATTAAATACGTCGTTGGAAATATTCTTTAATATCAACTCTCAGCCAAAATAAAAAGAAGACTTCATTATAATTATGTTGACCAATATTACACAACAGTTTCTGAGAAATCAAGACGTTATATCTAATTATAATATATTTTCACACAACTGTGTCTATCCGTAATTATACAAATTTGGTAGTCACATGGCAAAAAATCTAAAGACTATTAAATCTTCTAAGTCGAAAAAAGATAGTTAGTCAGTGCATTACAAAAAAAATTTTGAAGCAAGACGCCAAACGTCTCTAATTGATATTTTGTCACGGATGAGAAGATTTTGGTATTCGCTATCTGTTTCATTAAAAAACTCTGGAAATGTCTTGAGGGTTGTGAGTCAAAGGTTGTCAATAACTGTTCTGTATATCTATATATACAGTCAAGACTTTTATATTGTGATATTTATATTTTTTTATATAAATATTTACTTTTCATCGCACAATATCTAAAATTTAGTTAAATTTGAATTGTTGAAACTTAATACGATTCTACATGTTTTGTCACTAAAGACCCAGGTTTCGCCTTTCAGGATCTTCAGACATTTTATTACATGACAGATAAATATCTGGAATCGTACGTTTACGTACGTCGTATGTTTCAACAATTCAAATTTAATATTGAAATTCCGTCAAGCACCTTTAGTCAATATCATAAATATGTTGTTGTTAATAAAGCCTATTTGCATAAAATAATGAAATATTATCCTCAGATAAGGCATGTACAAATTGTATTTACTTACTTAAAAAAAACTAAAAATACGAAAAAAGTCCTCCAATATTTTTTTACAAATTTTGAATCTTTATTTTCTCCTCATCATTGTTAATAATGACAAATGGTCTCTTTTGACCACTGATTAGTGGATTATTTGCAAAATGATTACACTCTACACAGTATTGTTTTACTTTTATGCTCGTTAAGTGCACACTTTTATCATTTTGGTACTGAACAATATAAAAGATATTCTACGACTATATTACGAAAAATAATTCAGTAGAAATTTTTGCGACAAGTCAGACCATATATTAAACCGAAAATTAGCTTACTTAGTTTTTTTTTTGTTGATGTGTTTTATCTGTCAATATATTGTAACCAACTGCCTCAAAATTTTAAATGTAAGTATACAGTGAGTGAAATTGGAACGTTAGCATAATTATAAGAGATCAATATGCTGTATTATTTCTATGTTGATATTTTTTGCTGTGTTATATATGGACAGTCCCGATAGCTTTATTCGGTTAAGATATCAGCCGTATACCGTTTATAGTATCGTTCTATTTTTTCAGCCACCATTATTGTGAATAAATACATTGTAAAAAAAATCCCTGACACCAATTCTACGTGAAAGGTGATAAAGCACGAAAATCGGAAACGTTTTGCGGTTGTGTTTTAGAAGTAGTCTTATAATATCAGAGCTTCTTTAATAAATGAATATACTTAGGGTCTCCAGAAAGGAACATTTTCTCAAAAATGACAAAATTTCCTCTGGTCGCAATCAAATATTTTTATCCTTTAATAGGGTCTTTCAATAAGGAACGCTCGGAATTTGTTAAATTGTAAATAAAAAAAAATGGGTTTGAGATATTCACTCATTTCTTTTTTATTTGAAGGTATATTTTATGGCATAAAATAAAAAATATAACGTCGTTCAAATGTCAGTCGCGGCTTTGCACGGTGGCACGTATTCGGGAAAGCCAGTTTGCAATTGTTTTGTCGCATAAATCTGGCTGAATTTGTTGGATAGCGCTTGTGACGCTGATTTTGAGGGCGACAATTGTCAGCGGTTTATTCGCAAAACTTGTGATTTAATATAACCTCAAAGGCAGAATTCTTAAAAGATGTTTATTTTCTTTAATATTTTACATGTAATTCGCCATTGTAAAATAAGCATATATAATAAATTTTTGTATATTAATAGTTGAAAATGAAATTTCCAATTCGTAACGACCTAACAACTGTGGGTGATAACGCTGATAAGCTAACAGCTTAAAAACCTTTTTTTTTAAAAAATACCTTTTAGAGAACTTTTCCTGCAGTGTATAAGTTGAGCTCAAAGCATATCATATTGACAATTTCAAAGAAGTTTCATGTACCAAGTTTTTTTAATTCGTATTATTGCTTGCTCAAAAATAACGCATTAACCAAAAAGCGTATATTCCGCGGAAAAAACTATATTTGTCTCCAAAAAGACGAATAAGTTGACGTGAGTTACTTCCATTTTAATATTTCAAAAAAGTTTTAATATATTTCCAATATTGAAATGTAGTCTGATACAGCAAATTTTGTTTAGAAGCATTGTGCTCAGTATCATTTAGAAGTGTCATTTGTCGTGAACGAAGTGAATTCATTCATCTCTAAATGAAGATTACAATGCTCAAAAATCTCTCGCTCCTCCACTCTTACACTGTTTTTTACAGCTAGCAGAGTGCAAAGATAAATGACTAGCCGAGAATCGGATAAAAATTAAGTCACGAATCAAATACAATAACTCGTACTTTTATCAAATATTTTTCTACGAAAAAAATGCCGCATCTATACTTTATGACTGCGAAATATAAACTGTCAAAGTTCTTACCAAAATGGTGAGCAAGCAAAGTCGTTAACCTTCTCACCACACAGCCTGTTTTATACAGTGGGCTTTCTTTGAAAGTGTTCACAATCTGAATACGCTCCCCAACTTTTTGTTGTAATCTTTCTTTACTTAAAAAATAACTTCCAACAAAATACATTTTTCAAAAGAAACATATGTTATATTAGTTTCCAAACGGTTCTTGATGCTTAACAGAATTAGCGGAAACCTCATTCATTAGCTGTTTATTTATTCTGTCCAGTTCCGAATTCCTCTTTCTATAGAATGTGTATTTTTAAACAAATTTTTGCACAATAGTAGCGTGTAGCATGATCTAACCACGCGTGTTAAAATAATATACTACAAACGGCTGTTTTTTTTTTTTTTAATTTTGAAGATAAAATGCATTTTTCAAATATTCAGCATGAATAATCAATTTTTAGTTATACATTGTGGAAAACTATATATTAAAGTGTTTTTTTCGGCTGTCCTTTTTTTAATATGTTTTAAATTAACAAAAAGATAATTTTACTTATTGCCGTAATTAACTTTTGTAGATATTGCCTGCAAGTGCAAGCAATTTTAGTAGCTGTGACTAATAACAGCTAAAACATAGTCATTTTTAGATTTATCATAACACTTATCTCAATCAATTTTATCGATATAACACTTATTTTAAATTATTTTCATGTGTTTTTTTTATCATATTTATTTTACACTCGAGTAAAGAAGTAAAAAGTAATTGACTGGAATTCAGTTTGCTGAGTTGTATCTTTTGATCGCACAACTCTTAGAAAACAAGAAAGGCGAGAAAACAATTATGTTAGAAAATTAATTAAAAAAATAGTAGATTGAAATTCTAAGCGATTTATTCCTTTTATCAATAACACAGATAGATATAAGTTTAATGAAATATTTTATCATTTTTCTTTAACATTGTATCTAATTTTAAGGATGCTATATACTTAGTTTACAAACGAATCCTCAACAATTATAAACGAGGCTAAAAGAATATTGATTGCTTCAAATTTGCACGAATTCTTAGTGACTCATTGTGGGTACTAACATAGTATTGTATACCACGACCTGACATGATGCATAATAAACGTTCTTGGTCAATTTTGGTTGAAAATTTATTGAGCTTTGTTTTGTTGCTTAATTATAATCAAAATCTATTTCATATACTATCAATATTAATACGAAATGATACCAAATATTAAAAACGTAACATTATTACGAATAAAAAAAAAAAAATATTTTATTATCTAGTAAAAGATATAAACTTACAAATGAATGGGGTAAAAATTGTCAAGAAAGTTTACCAAACAATATTTTTTTTACTGAAATAAATAATATGAATAAATGAATTTTAGATTTACATTAATTAATACAAAAATGATATAATGTTTTATTTTAAAATAAATATTGATGTCGTTTTAATTATATTAGACATTTTGTAAAGGGATTTCTTAATGAAATCTCTAAATGTATTCTTGAAAACAACATATTTATATCAATAAATAATGTTATGCGATGGCAATGTTTAATTTATTTAATGATGTATAATTTTTATTTTGTCATAATTTTTGATATATATTAAAAAAAGTAACGTATTATGTGTAAATCAATAAAAAAACAAAACCATAATTTTTGTGTGATGATAAAAATTGTGTTTATATATTATACATATTTGTAGTATATCTCTATCAAAGTAAACACCGTAGTAAAGTTTCTGTCGTATCCGCTCTTTCTCTTTGATCTGAAATAGCTCATTAAACAATGCTCATTTAAATTCTTCATCAAAATAGTACCATGAAGAATCCAGAGCCTTGAAATGCATTTAATTAGGGATTTAATTTAATGGACTCCTATAAAGGTTTGTGGTTTAATAGATTTTTTTTATTCGATTCAAGAAAAGTGTCCATTAACAGGACTCAAGGTTTGGTACACAAAAATTGAGCGCTACATTAAGATTTCCCCATTTTATTAAAAATGGTTATTTATATCAATCACATCCATATTTTCAAAGTAATCATAAGTTTTGTTGTACTACAATGACGATAGTTGTCTAAAAATATTGATAATTGTTAACTCTTGTTCAAGATCCGACTGTTTAACGCTATTGGATTTTTTTCACACGGTTGCTATGTCTCAAGTTAGTTTGTTTTCGTAACCAATTATAGATAATGATAATAATAAACAATCAGTTCTTAAAACATGTTATGATGTGACCTATAAAAAGCTCAAATGTCACATATTGGAATGATCAAAAAGAAGTTGTATAGAAATATTGAATAAGCCCAATAGAATCCATTTATCTTTTTTAAATAAAAGATAGTAAGTATTTAGTCAATATTTTTTCTTAATTCCTGAGAAAACTCCTAACATTAAATGATAATTTTGACTAAGAAGCTATTCTGTCAGGTATTTAAATTATATAATAATAATCGTATAAAAAATTTCATAAATAAAGAGGATTGATATGAAAAACAAAGGAAAAATTCAGACACTTTTGGTTTTGTGTACCTGCTAGTTACTTAATCAACATTTTCTATAAATAGATTTCTTTTGATTTGCTCATTGATTGTAAAAATATAGTTACTATGTAAAATATCAAACATTTCCACTGAAAAGTGACAGTGAACACACTAAAAGTGGAAAATAAAAAGTTGAAGACTCGTTGTTTTTTCAGTTAATCGAATGTCGAAAAAAGAAAAACTCCACACAATACTGATTTAGTATTCAGAAAAACATATGATTTCGATTCCGCAAATATTAATTTCATATTTTCGATAAAGCGGCGAAGCCGTCACTCGTTGTAAAATATCCGTCTACTTTCTGGCACACAACTATGAACATTGATCGTAAATTTTATGAAATTTTCGTTTGATGTCTTTGGTTCGTCAACCCAGCGAACGCTTAAACACGTGTTTACTTTTATTTTATGTAATGTTTATTCCGAGAAAAACAACTCTGTTTCGTAAAACAATATCCCATAAACTATAATACATTTATTTATTATTTCAATCAAAAATTTTACCCGTCATAAATCGCGGATTTTTCTTTTAGAGTATATTTTTATAATGATGGCATTGATATAAACGCTTAGTGTTTTAACGGAATATGTTAGAGTTTTCACATTATTGCCAGTTTGTTTTTTCTTTGACAATTTAAATACCTTTAGTGTTTTTATTACAAAACATTCCCAACATTTATATATATCGAAAGCACGTTTCATTTTTCCTAACCATTGAAAAAAATCAATTATTTCTTTCGAAATCGCATGTGGATGATTTGTTAAAATAATCGTAACTAAAATGTACTCAGCTATTGGACTTGAACCTATTGTGTATCGTTCTTAGAACATGTTTACTGGCATGAATTTTTCAAATAAATAAATTTATATAGAACTTTGGGTTTTTTTTACGACAATTGACCTATTAAAATTTGAACAATTTTGATGATTTCAAAAACACTGTCATTTAACTGTTTCCAAAATGTACTATCACGACATGGTTAGGTATAGATTGATGGTAAAAATAAAAAACATAATTCATACGTTTTTTTTATATATCAATGCATTAAAATGTTTTACAAGTTTAAAAAAATATTCTGATTATACTGTATTAAAAACCAACAGTATTCGGAATAATGAACCGCAAGTGAGCTAAATAAAAGCGGTGTATACATAAAACTTCCATCGACCAAAATAAGGTAAAAAAATCTTCAAATACCACACAATAATTTTGAAAATAAAATCTCAAGGGCTTTTCATAATTTTCAAAATGAAAATTTCTTCCCCATCGCGAAATGCGTAGCTATCAAATTTCTTTTTTCTTTCGCGATAAATTTCACAACCTGCTAAGAATATAAATGAGTTTTTTCTCAATTCATATTTTATACATATTGTATAACTATTTTCTCCTTAAGTTTTATATTTTCATGGAGATGAAAACTCAAGAACTTTGAAGTATGGAAGATATTTGATTTTATATTATATATCTACATTTTGTTCGAAACACTATCGAAAAGAAATATTTTTGAGAAGTGGTAAAAACATTCAACATTTATATAATATACAAGTTCGAACTTGTATAAAAAACTTTTCAACTATTATTTGATCTTAGGTAATATACTGACTCAAAAAAAGAAATCTGGATCAAGTTCATTATATAATTAATATATTTTTACCTATTTATTTTCACTTAGATAATTCTGTTGCTAAAAGTGGTTAAGTAATATTATTATCTCGTTTATATAAATGAACATTTGACGAGGTTTTTTCTTTGGTAAATTGAGTATGTTGAATGTTGGCTCTACTTTCGTTGTGCTCTCATATACTGCATAATTCTGCTGCGAAGGTTACCCCAATATTCATGCTCTACGGGAGTTGTGTCGATAAATTTGAAGCCCGATGCGTCAACATTCATTAAATAATTGTATAATCGATTATTAATGCTTACTTATTTGTTTATGCTCAAAATTCATGTCACTCTTTTGATCATAAGAACGTAAAAAATTTAAACTCTAAAAAGAAAGGTTTAACAGCTTTTAATACGGTCCATACGCTTTACATACGGAGCATGTTAAACGGAAAAATATATAAACATAACCAAATATTAATCGACTTTAAATTGTGTTAATTTTATTTCAGTCATGTAATTAATTAGATTTAACAGATGAATAGAGCTTTTAAATATCTAACTACCGTCCATAGATTTACAAGTTGTGGAAATCATTCAGCGGAAAGTTTTCTGGGTAGGGCCAAATTATAGTTACGTCAATGTTTATAAATATAACAAGTCTTTTGCAAATATCCTCGGCGTTTCGCAAATTTTCTGGCCGCTACTGTACGAACCATAAATAGTAAGAAAACTATGCTCGCCACAATTTTCTATTTTCTCGAAACTTTCACGATCGATATAAACTTTGCTAATTTCATTATTTAGTTAAAACCAGTTTCGTTTCTAATTAAAATAATTTGTTTCGTGAATTTTCTTTCAGAGGGGGTATCTTTCAAATATCAGTTGATTATGAGAAATTTGATTCATTATAATTAATAAATGTCACATATTTTTTTATTTGAAAAATACGGACCGTTTATGCTCTGTAGAAAAGCATTATGCTTGAAATAAAACATCACATTTTATAGAATTAGAGATTATTATATTTTTAATCTACATTTGTACCCATTTAACGTTAAAAATAAAAAAAGCCCATTGGTTATTGCGTTTGATATTAATGTAAAATAGATTCAAAAAGAAAATTAAATAACACATTTTTACAATTTCGATTTTATTCGTAATAATGAATGTTCAATTATTTCTATCCAAGAAGCGTGTTGTACAAAAAGCTCACAGTCAGTCAAGTCAAGCTGACAGTCAGTTATGTTGCATCCGTGTGATAGAATGCCTGAAGATGCCGAAAGGCGAAACTCGGGTCGTTAGTGACAAAACATGTGGGATCGTACAAAGTTGTAACAATTCAAATTTGATATTGAAATTCCATCAAGCACCTTCAGTCGATATCATAAATTACCAAATACCATGTTATCGCAATCATATCCTACCCATAAGCCATACATAAATAGTGTACAAAATGAATTACTAACGCCAACAAATTATTTTACATTACATTCCCAGTTATAAGCTTTGAGTTGTTTTCTGTAAGTTCATTGAATTAATATCAATTGGGTACAATGTTTGAAGTATTATATTTATTCAACAATTGTAAATGTTCAGAAGCGGTTCAAGATTCTTAGTTGATAATGCTCATTCGATCAATGAAACTAGTTCTAATTGACGAATACATATATTTATTGTTTTGTCAATTTACAAGTGACTTAATAGTATCTTAATATTGTATGACATTTCAAATTAATTTCGTATCTTACTTCTTGTATGAACAAAAACAATATGGCGTCACTACGCAAAAATAAATTATCAGCCTATCCTTAAAGACATAAAATCAATGTATGCTGTGGTTCCGTGCTCATTCAACGCTCACACATTCATAATATTCAATCACGGTAAATGTTCGCAAATTGGCAATACTGGCGAATTGATTTTGCAGAAAGCCAATCGAAGTCAATTAATACAACTTCAAGTTGTTTCCTAGCACTGACAGCAAATAAATGAACGCAATGGATGTGCAACAATCGACAGTCTAATTCAACACAAGTTGCATTTATCTGATTGTATTTCTCGCTGCAATTTGCTTTGAACGTTTACAAGTGCATAAATATTTAATGCATTACGTTTTTAATAACAGAAGCTTTCTTTTAATAACCAAACCATTATCAATTGGTTAGCAATAAAAATAAAAAAAATTAATTACTGTTACGTATACATCATGAATTTCCTGCTAACAAAAAAGACATATTTTTTTGCGATATACAATACTTACTAAGCTAATAACATACTAATGTGGGGTCTGTAGTCGTGTGGTTAACATTGGGGTGTGGAGCTATAAATCCAAATCTTATTACGGTCAGTTAACGTATATATTTATATATTAAGACATGGATACTTGGTAAGTTCGTATCAAACGTGTAACCTTTAGTGCAGTGATTTTCACGTGAAATATCACTGTGGCCGCATCATAAATATCAGCTGTCCAATGGAAATGTCTCGTGGCCGCACCAAATGTGATAAAAATAATTTCGATATTTATTTGTTATATAGTGCATTACACTGAATAATCTTTCACATTATACAATTGTAGGTAAAATCGGCAATATTAAAAAAGCAATTGTTGTCAATTCTCTGTTTTGACTTGATTCATGGTCAACGTATAATTTCGACTAAATTTTTTTACGGTTTTGTTATTAAAACGGTCACTTACTTAAACTCGAATAAATGCTGAATAAGTCAGGTTTATTCAAAGTAAGTAATAACACGTTTCTTTAAAATATCAATATTTACAATAAAACTGTTGGTGGCCGCACATGAGAACCACTGCTCTAGTGACCAGTCTGATACTTAAAACGAGACGTAGCGAAAGCGATAACATAACCACTAGTCATGCCCTAGACATCTTCTTCAATTTTGCTCTCTCAGAAAGTGAAGTTTTGTTACTAAGTAACAAATAGTTTCGGTAGATAAGCTTCTGTAAATTTAAGCTAGATAGAAAGTTAATTATTTTATTTAAGAAATAACTTTGATCTTAAAACATTTCATCGTGAAAATATATTATTTTTATTGGAACATATAGCAATCAGTCCTTTAAACCTCATAAATGATACGACAGTTTAAGGCTAGTTTTCTTGCATTAAAACTAGACTAGATGCAATAAAAATAGCTCTTTCTACGGTCTATCGATCCAGCCTTATCGTAGTTTCATCAGTGGTTATGTGATGTAACCGATTCGCGTGTCTAACTAGCCTATAATCCCATCTACGAATATTTCAAAATAGACAAACCCTCTCTCAATTTCGTCAAGCCATATACTGCTATTACAACCGTATTATGTTTCTACTGCACAGTTTGACAAATTTTACGTCAGGACTTTTTCCAAAATTTAATATTTTTAATATAAAGATCGCGAAACCAATACTGATGTGAATAACGATCAGTCGATAATTTTTAAAAATAAATATTTCTTGAAATAGTAATAATTTTTACATTTTATTATTAAAATATTACTGCATTTTAAGTTCTTCGTCCTTAAGAAAAAATTATATCGGATATATTTGTATAGTTTTGAAAAACACATTGTTTTATTTTGCTTTTAAAATAAACAATTTATTTTTTCCTTACTACTTACTTCCTTAACGAATTCGTTATGAGTGTTCAGAGCTCTTAACGGATTATTGATTTACCTTAATTTTATTTGAAAATTTTTAATAAGTGATTGTGAACATTTCATTTCAAATAATTCAACGCGGTGAAAAAATAACAATGCACTTTAGATCTACAAAATTTTAAAGATATAGTTGATAGCTATTCCGGCTCACGCTATCGCCAGAACTACCGCGTGACCCGAAATAGCTATCAACTATTGTATATCCCTAAATTTTTGTAGAACTAAAACATATTGCTATTTTTTCACCGTGTTGTAATGGAGTTCTTCCAAGTAAACGCCGATTCAATCAATAAATTGATTTTCATTATTTGTATTAATATTGTATTGAGTTCCTGTAAATTGTTTCTTAGTTCTTGAACCCATGGTTTTGTATACCTGCTACCTTGAACTCAAATATTTTGTAAATTGTATTCTATCGGTTGATAATGCTCGCGATGAGCGAAACCGGTCCTGATCAAAAAATATTTTGTGAAAGTAAGTACTAATAAGCAAAAAATGTGTTATTATTTCAAATAGCGTGCCTTTCCATCAAGAAATTACAGTTAACACCTTAAAATTGATAAACATTTTACAGCAGAAAACTCATTTTCAAAAAATCGATTCAATTAAAATAATGAACTCTTAAATCCAAAATTTCACATTATCAATAAAAAATATATTACAAAAATTTCCTCATTATAATTTTAAACCAAAGGGGAGAGACATTTATCATTCGTAAAGTTTTCAAAGTCCAGCATTTACTTAACACTTTATTGATTGAATTGGCATTCACTTGGTAGAACTCCATTATAACACGGTGAAAAAATAGCAATTTATTTTAGTTCTACAAAATTTTGTAGAACTAAAATAAATTGCTATTTTTTCATTGTGTTTACTTAACACTATTCAAGAGAAGTAAAAAGAGAAAAAGTCCTGCGATTTAATATAGCCAAAAGAATCTCAATGTCATTATTTTCAAGTAAGCCTTCTTTGTTTTACAGAGACATTTAAGAAATATCTTCTTCGGCTTTGTTTTCCGTTTTTCATCGTTTCAAACAAAAAAGTATAAAAAATCTAAAGAAAATGCCATATTTTTACAACGCTTTCTCAATGACTACAATTGAATCGATATCATGAACACTAAACTCTATGACTGATCGTCGGTATCAAGTAATAATCACTTTCTAATATGTACACAACTATTATATTATTAAAATTATTATTTGATTATCATTAACTAGTATATTATTCATTCAACCACCATAAGGACAACAACAGGCATTTAGTTACACAACGACACAAATTACCTTTCATTATTATCAAACTTTTTTGTTATAGTATAAAACATTCCTATGGTGACACATTATTATCTCTTTTTATATTCACAAGTTTGCGTGAATATTTTTAAAACATTGATTAAAAATTCTATAAATGAATTCCTTATTTTAAATAATAAAAATACATTTTTTTAGTGTATAGCGATGAACGCAATAAGCGGTTCTGTTAAATATAGTGTGGAAATAAGTACTTAAAATGTATTTTTATTATTTAAGATATCATGTCTTTTCATCAAGAAGTGACATGTGACAGACCTTAAAGTGAATTATTGACACTATCTAGAACTGTGGTTCTCACGTGAAAACTTCACTGTGGCCGCATTATAAACATCAGCTGTCCTATGGAAATGTCTCGTAGACGCGCCAAATGTGATAAAAATAGTTTCGATATTAATTTTTTATATAGTGCATTACACTGAATGATCTTTCATAGTATATAATTGTAGGTAAAGTCGACTAAATTAATAAAGCAATTGTTATTAATTCTTTATATTGACTTGATTCATGGTCAACGTATAGCTTCGACGAAAATTTTTGAATAGTTTTATTATTAAAACGGTCCTTCACTTAAGCTCGACTAAATGCCGGAAAAGTCAGGTTTATTTTAATAAAAATTTTACAAATTCATTTGAAAAACACATTTTTTTTATATCAATATTTACTATAACACTGTTGGTGGCCGCACATGAAAACCACTAGTCTAAAGATAATTCGGATTAATATATATGTAAATATGTAACTTCATTAAATAATATAACTCTATAAGGGTTATAAAACGTTTTTAAGAGTTGTTTCAAAATAAAACCATCGTCGGAACAATTAAGTTTCAGGTAACATTATAATAAAACAAACAACATTGAAAACATATTTAATAGTACTTGCAAATAGATTTTTAAAAAATAGCATACACACATAACTCTCAAAATATCAGATATATATAATATATACGTGTATAACATCTTCAGAATTAATGAATTCGATGTTATTTCTTACTTTCTTTTTATTACGTTGTATCTTAAAGATCAAAATAGAAACATATATTTTTAAATGTAAAAACTTTGTTATTTATAGCACCATTAATCACGAATCCGAGTCTGCAATTACTAAACCAATTATTTATTAAAGCGATCTGTAATTGTTGCTCGGGTTAAACGCTCGGCCGTTTCTTAAGTTAAATAAAACATCGAGTCTTCAATCAAAGATAAATTAAATTTTATGTTTGAGTGGACTAAGATCATGATTTGGCAACGAGAAAATGGAAACTAAATAAACATTAAAATATTGGTTTTATAAAAAAATAAGCTTCTCTAGTGATCATCTTAGAAAAGTGACAAAGAAATCATTACGTTCAATAAGTAAAGCGATGTTTTTTTGAGAATTTATTTTCGGTAATTCATTTATTTTATTTTGTCACTTTAACACCATTTTGGACACTATTATAATAACATTAAATTATTGTAGCATATAGCTCTAATGAAAAAGCGAAACTGAAATAAATAATTTACGTAATCTTTATGAAGCTTTATACTTTAATTTTTTAATTTTATTTTAAGCGTGTAATACCAACAAATATTATTGAAATTAATAACGACATATACAACATTTTTTCAGCCATTAATTTACGAAAAATTTGACACTGTTATTTATCTTACATTTTGTGAACTATTTACATACTACAACCAGCTGTGTCAAGCTATACGTTTTTGTCAATTTTTTACTCTGGCTTTTTATGAAAATACAATACGTTTGGTAAATATACCAGAAGAATAAAAGTTTATTACTTATTAAATGAAATATTAAACGTGAAACTGGAATAAAGTTTGATTACTGCTGTCGTTTATATGTTACAATAATAATTAAATGTGATAATCATGGACGTAAAATTCTCGCACGAGCTATTTTTTTTAAGTACGCAAATGTTGATGACCAGTACATCAACCCATATAAAGTAAATTAAATCTCATATTTCCTGAAAGTTGAAAAATTCGCGCGTCTCTTTGACGATAAAGGGAGACATTTCCATAAATTAGCATACAAACGTTGGTAGTATGTAATAATATACATTGCAAAGCAATTATTTGGCACTTGTACGTTTGACTTTTTTCAGTATGGGATTACGTTTCGGCTTATAGGGGACGTTGGCTCTAATACTCATTGATTTTCACTTCTCTGCGGGCCGTTTTAGCACTTATAAGACATCCATCGTAATGAAGTTTCCGATATTTGGCGTAACACTCACACTCCACGTTACGAAGGAGTATTAGCTTCTACGATAGTGGTTGGCAACTCAAAATTGTTTGAGACAATATTCATACAAACTCAGACATATATGAAAATTGTAAGTAGTAACACGGTGAAAAAATAGCAATGTATTTTAGTTCTACATTTTTTTATTAGATTCAAAATGACGGCTTTAGAGCAGCTGGAAAACAATAGATATCAATTAAAACAAAAAAAAATTAACGAACAAACTAATAAAATATATGTCATTCGCCGCTCCTAAAGCCATTACAAAGGGCTGAGTTGTTTCCGCAATAAGCTATCCCCATCCAATAAACAATTTCCGTGCAATATGTAAGTTTATTGATGTAGCCGCCTTTTAGTTTCATTTACAATTTTATTTTTTTTTTAGATTTAGTGCTAGCAGAAAATAAGCTAGGTCGTTGAAACAGGAGAGAAGATGTATTGTGTACCTTTTCTACACAGCTATATATGGATAAGCAAACTTCTGATGGTGGTGTGAGCCGAAATAGCTATCAACTATATCTTATAGAAATTTTGTTGAACTAAAATACATTACTATTTTTCACCGTGTTATAATAGAGTTCTACCAAGTAAATGCCAATTCCATCAATAAATTGTAAGTAGTGTTTTGTGGTCTTTCAAATAGAGAGCATGTTTTTCTACGATGTTTTGATCGCATGAAGTGTTTTTACGTTTACGACTTATGCTATTTTTAGCACAATCCTTCGAGTAGAGCAACTATTAATTTATATAGTTGATTATAAAATTTAAGCTTTTTAGTAGCTAAAATAAGCTTTTCGCTGTCATGCTCGGGTGTACTGAAATAGATTACAGGTAAAACAAATGATTTTCTTCGCAAGTTTTCTTATTTTATATATGAATCAATCCCCAGTCATTTGGAATTAATTTTTAAGTCGTTTAAAAGTCAACAATACTCAGTTTGACTGCGAGAAGCAATGATGTGTAATGAACAAATCTACAAGGTAATTGTGATAATTGATATAAAACGTAGCACATAATTGTTGCTGTCAAATCTTTGATTAGTTTATAATAATTTTCGTTTTGAACTCTTCGTGAATAGACTTAATAAGATGTTATAACTTAACGAAATCAAAATCGTGGATTTTTTTTTGTTCAAATTTCAGAGGGCCGTCCGTGACTTCATATTACGGAGACATTTATTTTTTACAGTATTTTCTTTTAGTGTTGCAATGTAAAATAATTTTTATAGCTTCACTACCCCGATTTCAAACAAAATTTAAGTTCATAGCTTAACTTCATCAGGTTTATTTTCATAAGGAATTCGAATAAACCGAACTTTCTTACGTCACGAATTGTTACTACAAAGATCGATGTTCGTATTTCGTATACGACTGACACCAAAACTACTTTCTGGTTTATAAAATTCTAATTCGCCTTCATTATTAGCCTGATTTTAATTGTGGCTATCTAACATTCTAAGGAATAACAAAAAATAATAATATTTTGAGTGTCCGATTACATAATTCTGAATCATTGCAAACTATTTTTGACACAATTGATTTGGCTTATACAAAGGTACTTCAATGTTTGAAAATTCTAAAACAAAATCAAAAAAATATCTCATCTATATAAACGAATAAAAATGTTGTTTACTTCCATGAAGCGCTGTGATATTGAACTGAAAACGATAAAATTAAGTCAAAGATGAATTTATTTTGTCATGTTTGCATTCTTACCAAGTGATATAAGGTTTAAGTATTTTTAATATTCGTTTATAGGCTCAAGTGTTATATTCTCTGATTACACATCAATACTCCGATTCTTTGTGAATCTGTGTCTATAAGGCAGTATCTCTGTCATGCACATCTGCAAATAATTAAAATATTCATATTGCGAAACTACATAATATATAATATTGTACATACATCACTAGCCGCATGAGAGGTTTTTGAAATAGATGAAGTATGAAGCAATTTCTATCTCATAACGCAAATACTAAGTCAGGAGTGCGGTGGAGGTGAACGAAACGACAGATAGTATTCTGCATCAACAACAGATGACTTTCTCAAACTATTTTAGGGAAAAATGCATTTATGCAAAATGCAAATATTTTACATAATATTAAGGCCACTGATTTATGGAGAGTAGAATTATTAATAAGCTGAACCGCCGCAACGTATCAACTTAGAGACATTTCAGGAATCTAAAATATTGTAAATATATACACGATTAGCGAGCATTGCTCATTTTCTCTCCTTTTAAGTAAGTAAAAGCACCTAAATTTGACGAACAATGATCAAAAATACTCTAACAAAATCAATATCAATTTAAACAAAACATCAAACGAATTGTAAACGTGAATGTTTCATTGTATTTTTATTTACGTAAATTAGTGTTTGGTTGCAATATTTCAGAAATAATGTAAAATCTATGAATTATTTACTGTCTATTATTACACTTAAGCATCGTGTTTTCCTATTCATTACATTCAAGTGTAGCTAACACTCTAAAATGAGCGGTTGTAGGTTAAATATTAGATTTATTAAAATTATTTTTAATTTAAATTTGTATGCTCAAATATAAAATAATACATTGATACCTGGTTTCACCTTTTTAAAACCTTTAAATATTTCGTACTTTAAAACTTTTAAATATTTCGGGGGTCTCTTGAATATATAAGGATCTACATTTTTTTATTATATTTTGTATATAACTATGAACACTTGCATTGTAGTCCAAATAGACTTCCTCATTAAAAAAAACATTACGATCTAGTTTATTTCTAGAGCAATCCATCAACCAGAAAAAGACAAAAAGTATGATCTTAAGAAATTGCGTGGTTGCGTAAATGGCCATTATTTAACTTTTATCGTTTAAAACTGATGTTTAATAAACTAATAAACTGACGAGTTTGGGTAACACTGAACTACTGAATACCCGAGGCGGTTTATTTTCCGCTTACGCCGTCCATATTTCTCATGTAGCTACAACATTATTATATCCTACACTGCAATAAAGATCTATGTCTTACTGACGAAACGTACGTTTCCAATTTTTCTTTGTGATCAAGTCAACCCTTTCTTCGAAAAATCGCCTCGCTGGCAATATGATGTTCAGCGTTGAAGTGCAATTTAAAGATTGCTGAATTTTTCACTCCATTGTGAAAGCAACAACTTCGCTAGATTTGCTTCATACGATATAAAAATTGAGTCGGGTAAGATATCTAAACGATTATTTAAATTTGATTTGCTAAAAACATTTATAAATATAATGCAAAAAAAGCATTTTTAAATTTTCAATTTACGCAATTTGCAACTCGAATTTTGAAGGCATTGACACTGAGTCGTTTACGTAATAAGCCGCCCCCATCCAATACAATTTCCGTGCAATATGTAAGCTTATTGATGGAGCCACCTTTTAGTTTCATTTACATTTTTTTTTAAATTTCAGTTTTATTGCTAGCAGGAAATAATAATAAATAAAAAATAATGATAAGCTAGGTCGTTAAAACGGGAGAGAAGATATATTGTGTATCTTTTCTATACAGCTATATATAGATAAGCAAATGTTCGTTTAAGCATAGTTCTAACGATGCGTGAGCCGAAATAGCTATCAACTATATCTGATTGATAAATTGTAGAACTAAAATACATTGCTATTTTTTCACCGGGTTATAATGGAGGTCTACCAAATAAATGCCAATTTAATCAATACATGCATTGAAACTTATTGGAATTTATGAAAACAATTTATTCTATTAACGAGACTCTTTTGTTATTCCTTCATTTGAACTTTTATTTTAGAGGGTAAGATATAAAGCTATGATTGGGGTAGTGGTAATTGTGTCGCTCTTAGTTAGTATATCTATTTCCGAGGATCGGATGAGGGAGTGAGAATTAGCGTTGCCAGATAACTAATATACCAAATCGGTATTTATGAGCCAAAAGTGAGGCAATCTAAAATAGTTTTGTTATGTTCACTAGCAACGCAGATAGTCAGAATGCATCTATAAAGGGACTAGTGGCTTTCTTGTCATTCTTATTTTGATCTTTTTTTATTAATTTGAATGAATCGGATGGATTTTCGAGCATTTATATTTTTCAAACAAAAATCCATAAATTGATTGAAAACATGTTATTCATACTGTGCCTCAAACATTTGAGAATCGTTACAGGAGTCAATGACGTTGATATAGGCACTACGGACCCATAAACTATCAAAACAAAATAGTATACAATACTTTAAAAAATATATATTTCCTGAAGAGTTTCTTTCTGCTGCATAATTTATTGAAAATATATTGTTATGATGAATTCAAAAATTAATTCCGTTTGTTTTTTTATAAAGGGGATGACTTTAAAAGTGTGACATCAAGAAGTTTAATTATATTCATAGACAACTTTTTAATTAATAATAAGTATATATTTATATTTAAAACATTTTTTTAGGTTTGAAACTATATAATAAAAATAACCGAAAAGCTTCATGATATATGAATAAATATTCATTAATTTATCGCATTTTAACCGGTTGAGAATTCTATGAAGAATGTCTATTTGGCGACTTCTGCTTTAAATAATATTAGTTCTGACGATGGCGTGAGCCGAAATAGCTATCAACTATATTTGTTAAAAATAATTTTGTAGAACTAAAATACATTGCTATTTTTTCACCGTGTTGTATATATAATCATTGCACTAGTAAATGCATTCTCAGATTTCATGATTAATAAACTATAACTTCTTCTAATGGAAATGTATTATCACGGCAAATAATCTCTTTTCTAACAAGGCATTTGCGTCAATATATTATAATAATACAGCATAATTACATGTACAATAGTTTGTTAATGTAAATCAAATATATTTAAATTTTTTTTTTTTAATTTTAAGACGTAACTAAGAGATAAGATTTTAATATTAAAGTTCTATCGAAAATGATGATAAAATTATATTTATTTTTGTATATATTTATGTTTCATATAATATATAAATGTATATGAAACCGTCCAAACATTTCTTTTATCTGCTATCTTGAGAAAAAGAAATGAGATAATAAAACCTATATGCATAATTTTCAAAAGAGCAAAAACATCTCTCACAAAAAATGATGGCTGTGTTAGTAATATTACAAACGATTTATTACAAATACCTCTTTGTATTATGATCTTTCTTAGTATTTTAATGTTCATTTAGTAACGCAGAAGAGGGGTGAAAAAGTCCTATACATTTTTGCATTTGAATAAAAAGAGGAAAAAATAAATGGTCAAATGCTAAATATATATAAAAATGCCCATTTGAGTAATTTTTATTACATTTGACCACGTATCCGCCGCGAACAAAAGAATTCAAGCGTAGCCATACGCAGACGGTAACCAAAATAGTTGTAACAAAACAACAGAATACTCTGTGCTGAATGAAAACGTATTTGAAACAAATAGTTTTACAATACATTGTTCTATATTTTCTAAATGTTTTATTTATCAAATTTTAATTGATATTGATACTAGATAGTGATACTAGGTGATAAAATTAATCACGAAGAATTTAAATTTTCACATAATTATCTCTAGGTGAAACAATATTTTAAGATTCCTCTGCGAGGAATTCAATTATGTAAAGCACCCGTCGACCACTTAACCGTGATTATATTAAAGGCATTTGATCAATATATTTAGTTACATTTGACAGGTATATGAAGGGTAGATAATCAACACATGTTAATTATTATTGTGGCAATTAGTTTTGCTTAGGCAGAACCTAAATCATATAGAGGTAATTTACAATCTTACAGCGAACATGGCGGCTTTGAGCTGACAGATTTATTATACATTTGCCAAATTTTGTGAGAAATATTCTGACTATCGAAGACAAGTTAATAATATATTGCCTCGCCGTAATGAAATGTAAATCATTATTAATATTCGAATACCGATCCTTATTGAAACTGATATTTCATATTTTTATCGATATGGGACATACACATTAAATAGCGATCTACTTCACTTTTAATATTTTTTCCAAAGGCAATATATTTATTATATAATATATATACATTAACATATTTATCCCACTTTATGAAGCCTATAAAATATCATGACATAAGTGAGAAAAGTTAAATATTACAAAATTTAATTTAGCTTATTAACTATTAACTTATTAGCTAACTAACACGTAAAAATTTAACACGGTGAAAAAATAGCAATGTATTTTAGTTCTACATTTTTTATAAGTCATAGTTGATAGCTATTTCGGCTCACGCCATCGTCAGAACTATGTTTAAACGAACATTTGCTTATCTATATATAGCTGCGTAGAAAAGGTACACAATACATCTTCTTTCCTGTTTTATAGACCTAGCTTATCTCCTGCTAGCAATACAACTAAAATCTTTAAATTAAATCGATGAAAAAAATCTTTAATTTTATTACATCCAGAAAAAGCCGCTCCTAATAATTATACATGATATGATGATAATTAACAACTTATCAAATGTTTTTACAAGAATTGAATTAAATGAATCGGTAATATAATAAATTTATTTATGTTAAATTAAGAGAAAGTGTTAGCCAAAATAATATTCCTTATAATTTTTTGAACATATAAAAATATTTTTATTCGTGAATAGTAAGTATACAGAACATTGACCATTACCATTCGTCTACGGATATTGTGGAAATTTAATAATTTTAAAAACATGTGAATTAATTGAAAGTTAAATTCGTGTAAAAGAAATATCTTTAAATAAGTGCATGAAAAATTATTTGACATCAAAACATACGTCTCATAACTAGCGCATGTTTAAGTGTCTGTTTGACGGTGTTCGGTAGCGTCTGTTAGTGTTTGAAAACACAGATTTTTTTGTATTCATAAAAACTGATTTTTTTAAATGTATGACAAAAATGTAAGACAAGCGCCATCAAAATAATAAGGATGACTTCTCAAGTCTTTTATAAAAAAAAAATGAACAGGGTGAATCGTTTCTCACCACGGCCGCACAGTGGCCCGCCGGACTTAATAGACAAAAAAAGGTCACTAAAATTTTAATGAGTACTTTCTATCTCAATTTTTTCTTTAAAAATACAGACAAATATGAATATTTAGAGACGATTTATTAATTTTACGAGAGGAAATAAATTGTTATGGAGCATGGAAGGAAACAATTTTCTGAGAAGAAAATATTTAACGGATTCACAAGACAATAAAAATATTAAAAGCATTGACCTTCTTTCTTCATCAAACAGTCAATCCAGTGAGTTACTGATAAGCTTAAAATGACTTTCATGGACAGTAATAATAAATTTTATCACTGAAAAAATCAACTGAAATAAATAAGAAAGTTTATTAATTTATAAATTTACGTTACCTTTATTTATATACAAAATTTTAGTTATCTTGTGACCAAGCGGTTTGCAACGAGATCTAAATGTTACATACCAGTTTATGGATGTTTTAACAGTATCATTATTTATTTTTTTATTTTGTGAATGAAATGAAATTTAAAGCTCTAAGCTCGGGCGTTCATCATATCTTTTATTAATAAATAAATATACATGTAATTTCAATGGATATGGAAGTATATAAAATTTAAAGTTTAAATTTATTTATAAATAGACAAACTTTCTGATAACAACAATAAATCAAGCGACGTAAAAAAGCAATGTTACGATACCAAATCATTAATCGTCCAAAAAAATTATTCGTACCAAATCTTAAAAAAATATTATTGATTTATATTTCTGAGTCTCATTCTAATTCTCTGACGTAATCGAAATATCCCGCTATTCGGGACCGCCCCTGGCAGGCAAGAAGTGAGTAGATTGTTAAAAATCTACGCTTCAACAAAACCTACTACCCTTGTTAGACGTTTGAACACGCGAATTCTTTGTTTATAGTGGATGGGGTGCTTTGAATGAGTCGTCATTTACAATTTGCAAGTATTGATGGTTTTTTATTTTTATCTTCAAATAAATTACGATATTCTGACATTATGCTACCATTAAAGGTCATCCGCTTTGACCTACTTGCGATTCAGGGATCGCGTATGATTAGAAAAATGACATTACCTAATCAAAAGGTTGACACGTTATTTGAGCGTAATTGTAGAAAATTTTCTACTACTAAAAACCTAAGTTAATGTGTTCTCCGTATGTTCATTATAACTATGATATTTTCTAAAAGGCTGTTACACAAGCTTGAACTTACATAGTCCAACTTAAATGAACCTACCTTGTTGATAAAAAAAAAGAAAAAAAAAGTTTCTTTTGTCTGTTTAGCGTTGAACGATTTCTTGTTAATTAAAAGATAATTTTGCTTATTAACTGTTTTATAAAATATTTTTTCAAACAGCAAAGTAAAATTGAATATTTTTTTCATAAAATATTTAGAATAGCATGGTGTTTTCAAGTAAACAAGATGAATTCAATAAAACAGACTTTCTTCTTTAAAAGCTTTTGACCAGTAAATAGGTTACGTTGTTACAAAATTTAAAATAAAACAGACAAGTAACTTTGCAGACAAACTCAACTAAGGGAAAAATACTCATCGAACAAGCACCTGTTATCAATAATTTATATATAACAATTTATTTTTGTATCTTTCTAGAATGTATACTTTGTAATAAACAAATCCCTTTAGTCTAGAGTACAGAGACTGATTAATGACAAACAATATTTGATGGTTGCTTGATTGAACTCGCACAGCTAGTATTATAAATTACTAGAAATCGTACCTTAAATTTAAAAGTGAATTAATATTGAATTCAAAAGGATGTTCCGCAATATCAACGCAAAATTCATAAACAAAACAAAATTTATTCCAGAACACAATGTATTAAGACAAATAAAAAGATCGATAAAACAACGAAACCCACACATTCTCAGCACAATGCAGAGTTGAAATGTTTTCTTTTGAAATCCATTCATAAAAATCATCTTTATAAATTACTTTATGGGAGCATATTAAACGTCTGGAGAAAATCGAAAAGATTTATTCCGTAGCCGGTATGAAAACGAAAGTCCATAACTCAGTTGTCAGTCCATTTTTGGTTTCTATTTATAGGTAGAGATAACAACCGGCTGATTTATGTATCTTTCTGAATATGGCAATTTATTAACTGAATATCGATCAGCTGTTTTCTTTGGCCAATTGACTGATGCCAATGTCAAACGTACGTGAGGTCGAATGATCCATCAATTATTAGCCGAGAGCCAGGTCAATAAACAATTTTTTCATTCGATGTACTAGCATAGACAACATTATATCTGACCGTGAAAAAATATCTATCAATAACCAAAAATTATATGAAGGCATTTACTGGATAAATATTACGGTTTACTTTTTTCTCTCGAGTTGAATTGAGTGGGCGTTGATTATAAAATTTTAATGTGTTATATTTGAATTACAGATGAAACTTGTTTATACCGCTTTATAATCAGTTGTTTCAAATAGGAAATAATATCAAACATCGGTGAATTCATTCGTTTGTTATTTTTAACACATTTCTTCCATTCATTCGTTATATAAATACACCCAGTCCTTTTTTTACGCGATACATTGGTTCCAGAGAAAGGCGCGTAAAAAAAATCGCGTAAAAAAATGATTTCACGCAATTGCATTATATTTCTTTACACACCCTAAAACATAAATTCGCATTATATCCGATACACTTGTCAACATTTGGCAATTGTATGTGTATTAAAAAAATGGAATGCTTTACAAAATCAAGTTTTAAAAATACACATGTTTTTATTTAAAAAAATAATGAAACGTACATGCCTAGCATCGTATATAAATGTCTTCTTTACAACAAATTTGGGGAAAAAATTGCGTAAAAACGAGTGAAGCGCGTAAAAAATGTAGCGCTGCTGTCCAAAAAAATCGCGTAAAAAAAATTCGCGTAAAAAAAGGACTGGGTGTAAAAACGAAATTATCGATTTAAGATGAATTATGTATGTATGTTTCTTAAATTGACTGGCGTAATCGTAAAAGAAAAAATACCAACGTGTTGACATTTTTAGTGTCGTACTGTAAAATCTTTTTGTTTGACTTTCACTAGTTCATATATTGAAATATTGATTTCAAGTTTTCATAATTCCAACCTGTGACCTCACGGCCGTACAAAAAAGTCATTGAGAATTTCGATTAGACGACTACTGTTTGAACCATTATTCAAAACGGAAAATTGTACTCGAAAAACATTAAAAGTAAGAATAATATGTAGAATCTGCTCGAATTTCTAAGATGGAATTATGTATGCATTAATTTTCCAAAATTATTATCTATGATTACGTGTATAAATGTTGTTTTACTGACATTAACATTTATTACGAAGCTTTACTGCAAAAAATGGGTAGAAGAAAATTTTACATTGGCGTTATTATAAATAATTCACAAAAATTGGAAATATCTCCATGAACGCTACCACACGTTACAACCACCAAAATAAAGTTCATCAATTACCAATATATTTTACTTCATCAGTGTTTGCCAAATGGGAGTATTTCTTGTACACATAAACATACAGAATTCTATGGATGTATTTCTATAATTTATGATATCGACTGAAGGTACTTGATGGAATTTCAATACAAAATTCGAATTGGTACAACTTTGTACGATTCCACATGTTTTGTCACTAACGACCCGGGTTTCGCCTTTCAGCATCTTCAGGCATTCTATTGCATCCGTGTGATATAGGGGTGATTCTCAGTAATTCTTTAAAATTCCAATAAATAAACAAGGTGCTTATTTCACGATTAACCTTAACCGTAAAAATATTACTAACGTTATAGAATTTGTTTTAGAAGACCGTTAATGAAAATATTCACAGGCAATCTTGCTAAATATTATTAGATTAATATTATTAAATTTGTTATAGCTGCAATTTAATGCTTGCATTAGGACTAGTGTTTTCCTGTAATTAATAACTTTCATATATAGACGATGCTAACTGTTTATTTTACGTCATTTCTGTTGCATTCGTGTGATAGAAAATCGTACAAAGTTGTAATAATTGAAATTTGATATTTGAAATTCCAGCAAGCACCTTCGCTCGATATCATAAATTAATTACCAATATATTTTATTATACTTCACTGGTGTACACCGATTGGGAGGAGTTCTTGTGACAGATAAACATGCAGAGTTCTACGGATGTATTTCTGTTATGATATGCGCTGTAAGCTCGCTAGGGGTGTAGTTGTGAAAGGGTATTTATTAAACTCGTACATCGTTAATTCTGGCTGTAAGTGTGCGAGACAAGGTCAACCGGTTGCAGTATATGTTCTTTTGAATGAGGTGACGCAACGCGAATTCAAAATAAAGAGAAAACATTATAAAAACACACTCGACACAATTACCGGCGGCTGACGCAAGATGTCATCGCTTCCACTTCCGCAGGAGTCGAACGCGCCTGGAATCTTGGCAATGCGCGAGATATGACTTCCGGCGAACAGAACCGCATTTTCAAAAGGTCTTGTTAGCATTAAAATGAATCACATATAAATCTCAAATGAATAGATTGTACGGAATAGTAATCAGCAAGTAAAAACAATATGGTTTAATTTATGATGTCAGATAGAACTAGTATCAGAGTAATCTAGCGTATTCAACTCAAAAGATTTTACAGTTATTGACAGAATATATGTTTTTTTTTGTTTTGTTTTAGTTTTTTTTTGATAAATCATGCGATAAATGATGATTTAAATGAATTGTAACTGCCAACTATTGAACTGTTTTTTTCAATTCAACGTTTACATTTCATAATTTATGATATCGACTGAAGGTGCTTGATGGAATTTCAATATCAGATTTGAATTGTTACAAATTTGTACGACTCCACATGTTTTGTCACTAGCGTCCTAAGTTTCGCCTTTCGGCATCTTCATGCACTATCACACGGATGTAACACAACTGACAAATTGAATTGAATTGAACTGTCAGTCAGTTCTGTTGTGGAAAACATGTGGAATCGTACAAAATTGTAACAATTCAAACTTACATATCAAATAAAAAGGAAAGAGCTGGTTAATATGATAAGGTAAAACTAAAATTTACTCACTAATTAATGTATGAAAGAAAGCTTTTTTGATTAGTTATCATTGTATAACTTAATATAGCAGCTATATGAATGTATTTCTTTTATGAAAGTATCCACTTAAAATCCACTTATATCAAATCATCGTCCAGCACGCGTGCAAATTTTTGCAAATGCCTGATCATGCGTAAAAAATATTACCGAGATATGACTCAGTCAAAACTAGTATCAAATAATATAATACATACAAGTAGTTTTTTATTGTTTCATATGCTTTTTTGTTCATTTTTCCGCATGAAAGCTAAGTTTTATATTAAAAGGAACTTCATAAGAATTAAATTTTTATTTAATAGACAACAAAAAACATCCATTTCGTAGTCCAGCTCTGATTAAGTGATGAATCAACACTTATGAACAGCGTTTTAACAATATCGTGATTGTTTCAAATTATCACGCAGTCAACGCAATAATTATTAGTAACAATTCAAAATTTTAAGAAAGACACATTTTCATCTGATGTATTGGAAGAACTTTCAAATAGATTCCTACTCCACTCTTCTTGCCAAAAATACGTAATACATATCTCACTAATATCGTTATTAGTTTTACATCGACCCACGCGTATGAAAAAACAATTCTGACAGGTAAATGTGAATCTAATATATATACTCGACAATTTAATTATTAAAAGCTGACTACTCGAGGACCCCTTAAATATTTCTAAAATAGTAAAACCCATGGTTTGTAAAATTAACACCACCTACTATGTATTAGTAGAAAATATCAAATGTCAATGTCATAAATACTTTCTATTTGATTTTTGATTCAAATTTGAATTGTTACAACTTTTTAATGTACGTTCGTCAGCTCTGTTGCATCCGTGTGATAGAATGCCTGAAGATGCCGAAAGGCGAAACCCGGGTCGTTAGTGACAAAACATTTGAAATTGTACAAACTTGTAACAATTCAAATTTAATATTGAAATTCTATCAAGCACCTTCAGTCGAAAGAAAGAAATTTTATTTTTGATTCATTTGAGATACGCGTGTAATGTACAATATAAGCAATGCAATGAATAGAGATATCACAATATATTCTTTAATCAATATTTTTTATTACATCTAATAATTGCAAATTCGCCAACTGCCGAGAAAAGTTGACATCACAAAAACACATGTCCATAACATCGAATTTAATTTGTAAAAAAATATAAGTTTCTTTTTTACTTTAATAGGATTTAAGGCCAAATCCTTCCATTCACCAGAGTAAAACCCACAAATGGCCAAAGACACTAACGAATCCATCAAATTGATATTATATTATTCCTTGTTCAGATTTTATCTATCGCATATTTTAATTGTAGTAGTTCTAACCACTAAGCTACAAATAACAACTAGTAAGAAACGTTGAAGGTTTTTGCGTGAGTTTTTGTTAAAAAAATAGCTCGAGTCGAAGTGTTTCTAAAAGTTTCTATAACAGTAATGTCCAAGCAAACGTTATTTCATCGTTAAAACCACGAATTCTTTTTTTGAAATTTAGGACAATATATTACTATTTTTTAATATGAAAAGAATATATTCATTTTTAAGTATGTCATGTCGCATTATACCTATTATAAAATACAGGTGTTTTATGTGACGCGATGTGTCACGATAACAAAAAAAATGCCCAAATCGGGGAAATTATTCTAATTGATTTTTTAATTTAAGAATGGCGTGACGAGCGGCGTTTGTAATTGGAATGAAAAATTATCTATGGGCGACATGAATGAGTTGCCAGAATAACACGCCTCAGTAACCCACTTTTCTATACGTCATTTTCAAGGGCTTTTGCCGAATTATTTGATAATTCGATTTCAATGAAAAATGTAATTTATTTAACTCGTCGAAATATTTCCGTATTACTTTCACTGTCGAGTCGTCAAAAATGTCACCGACGACTTTTGAGCGCGGATTTGTAAGTTACAGGGTAATTTATTAAACAAAAAAAAAGAATTGGAAATAATTACGGATAATTTTTTTTTCCTTTTTGAGAATTTATATGTGTCAAATTATTATAAAAATGCATTATTATTTAATGAGGACGCGACAAGCAATTTGGCGATAACTCACGCGAAATAATTTACTGCAAAAATATTTCGTCGGTCATAATAACACCCTACTTTTACCAAATAACCTACTTAACCCTGTGACTGCTAGTGTACCCGAAAAAAATTGAATTAGCATTGGTTAAAACCTTTTTGTACTCGCTAATTTTTGAGTTAATGCATTGCTTGATTTGTCCTGACAAACTTCATAAAATTGTTTCAAACCAATATTTTTTAAAAGTCTATGCGTTGGTATATCTTTTAAAATGCTCAGCAGGGAACGAGTTAAAACTAGAACATAGTCAGCGCTACCTTAGATTACTATCATGAATTATTATTTATAAGTGTTATCTAATTCAGACAGTATGAAACATATAAACTATTTCTTTATAAGATAGTAGATATATTTTCTTCCCGTGTTATCCATAAATGAGCTAGATCACATCAATGCAAACAGGTACGGTTTCAATTATAAAATGGATTGAGCACCATTGTTATTATCAGATTAATAACTTTCGTGAAAGCGAAATATAGGTCCATAAAAAACACGGGTAATCTTAAATCACAACATCGCGTGTTATGTGAACTCCACAGCTTTTGACATTCAGCGCCACTGTAAAACAATATGTAGTTATTATGCATAAAGATGACCTTTATAAAATTTTTGATACAGTTCTCAATGTGTAAAAATCGCTATCATTTTATAGTTTTGTTACTAAACTTGAATATGACATATCCTATTTAATTCTTCGAATTATATTATAACACAATATTTTCATTCATACGACACAGTGTAACCTTGAATATTCTGAGCAGTTGACAAAATTGAACAGATCCGTCAAGAAATGAACTATAGGAATCACAAAGTCTATCCTGAGTATATTTATTGAATTGGCATTTACTCGGTAGAACTCCATTATACACGGTGAAATAATAGCTAAAGAAGATAAAGTTGATAGATATTTCGGCTCACTCCATCGTCAGAACTATGCTTAAACGAATATTTGCTTATATATATATTTATACAGCTGTGTGGAATAGGTACACAATACATCTTCTCTTCTGTTTTAACGACCTAGTTTATTATTATATAGATAAGCAAATGTTCGTTTAAGCATAGTTCTGATGATGACGTGAGCCGAAATAGCTATCAACTATATCTTATAAAATTTTGTAGAACTAAAATACTTTGCTATTTTTTCATATTTTTTGAGTGCCTCCATCGACTCATCGACCGTCTCAGACCAGAAATAAGAAAGTGTGATCTTATAGAAAGAAGAAGGTCATGGTAATTATTTGTGTGTTCTACCTGAAAATGTTTAAACTCATAAAACATTATTGTGCTAAAAATAAAAAAAATCTTTTATTCAGCCAATACAACTAGTTTCTGTTATAAAATGTTACTTTTACTATGTTCTCTTGGCGTTTCTTTTATAAAGGTTAACCTTATAAAATATGATTGTTTATGTAAGTCCAATCCTGATCTTGAAAATATACAATATAGGATATAGTTCTAAACATTGTCTTTTTATTACATTATATTTATGTTCACTATTCTAGTCACAAATTATAAACATAATACATAACACAAATTATATTAAAAAATAATATTAATCAAATCTTTTTGGTGTCGTAATATCCTGTTTAAACATCGTTTACATTGTTTTATGATATATTTAAAAAAATATATTTTTAAAACGCTTAAAATTTATTATTTTATATTTCAGTTAACTATGTATATTCTGTTCCTCACTATTCGATCCCTTCAAATCGCATTATAATCGTTATATGGTGACCTACGTACATTTTTGCGCTCAGATAATACCGTTACGCATGGAATCCTTACAAACACCGGATATAAAATGTGTTATTCAACAAAATAATCTATTTTATTTTTCCTGTTGTAATCAGCAAAGATGCTGTTTAGGTTTCAATGAAGTATAAAATAAATTGTTAAAATCACAGTCAATGGCAAAAGACCGAAAACTATAACAATAAGTCGTATAAATTAAGCCCCATATTTATTTTGTTTTATAATAAATTACCCTGTGAATATAAACTTAAGCTTGCTAACACACTGAAGAAATTAATGCTTGATTGCATCGTATGACTAAAAAGAGAAAAAAACAATAAAAATATATCTAACATAAGTAGAAATTGATGATAACTCACCCAAAAATCGTTGTATCTTTTAAATTTAGTTTGTTAAAATGAACACAAGATAATTTTACTTGTACAGAATGCCGATATTTCATAATATAATAAATAATAATTTATCTACAGAAAATTTTTGCTATGCAAACAATGTATTGTAATTTTATACTTTTCAATTCAAACTCACCGAGGCGTAAATATAAAATCGTATTATAACGTAATTACTAACTAACCTAACTTCATTTTAAAAACTTTATGAGATAAACTACAATTGAAAATTTATTTTATAATTACACGCTATAACAAAGAACTCGTCCTGTTTGTCAAACAATAAAGTGATTTAAAAAAGCATTTATTCTTAATTATATTTACATTCGAAATTTGTATTTAAAACTTTGAAAGATTAATATACTAAAAAAATATACGCTACTCATTATTGTATTACTTATTTCCAGCTCATAATAATTCAATATCTCAATATTCGTAAAAATATACACTCCGAATAGTACGATAATAGATTGTAGATTGTTTTTGAAGTACAGCTATACTCGTTTTTGTTTCATATTTTAAGGTATGACGAAATGTGACCTTGTAGCCAAACAAAAAAAACCACGACACAAGTAATACTAGAAATGCAGAAAAAAATCGCCCACCAGTGTAGCAAATTTAAAGTGACATCACTTTGGCTAGTCAGTGATGTCTTTTCAAGACACCTCTGACGTTAGTTGCAAATGTTTCAATTAAAATAATGTCAACGAACAGTCGAAAAAGTATTGTTTGTAAGTGATTCGTTGAAAAATATTTACAATTTCTTTTTTGAATTACTTTATTAACTTTAAAAAAATTATACAGCATGTGCTCAAAAGATAAAACTTAACTGATTCATATAGTAACTTTCAAACAAACGTTTCCTTATTTATTGGTTTTGAGACTCACGGCGCAATTTCATACCTCAATATTTCTTGTTTTTGAATTTTCTTTCTGATATTTTGAAATTTGATCAAACTTTTGGATTTCAACACATCTTGAACCTAAAGCGTTTATCTTCATATAAAAAGATAAAAATGCAATTTAAATGATAGGATATAAAATTCAAATAGTGTAAATCATAAAAATTCATAATTACTTTTAATAACCGTTACATTCTCCAAATTCGTTTTTTATCTAGATATAAAGTATATGCTTCTTTATTTTTACGTTACATATTCATATAAGGAGTGAGAAATAAGAAAAATGAAATACACCAACAGTACATATTTTGAACAGAAGAAATATATTTAAATAAAACTAAGCCAACAAAATAACACTTATTTTAATTAATAAAAACACATTTGTTAGTACTTATTTCCACAATATATTTTTTGATCAGGGCTATCAACTGATAATGTTTCAGTAATTCAGTTGATAATGTACGCGATGAGCGAAACCAGTCCTGATCAAAAAATATATTGTGGAAATAAGTATTAAAAAATGTGTTTTTATTATTTAAAATATCATGCCTCTCCATTAAGAAGTGACAAATACCCTAATAAGTAATTACACTTAGTTAATAATTAAACATAAACAGATATTTATTTTTATATTATGTTATTTTTAGAGCTATAACATATTGTATTGTTTATTACACTTAGGGCGGTGGACTCAATCTAAATTACATTAAATTTCACTACACTCAACTATCAAATTAAAACATTTCTTATAAAGTTTAAAAAAATACAGTACTCATAAATATTCGTATATTTCTTAGATTTAGACCATTGGACTAGATACAGTTGTCGACTATAGCTATAATAGAGGTAACAAGTCATCGGCCTAAGACGATGCCCGCAGGTGTTTCCCAAACAGTGAAAATACCTCGAAATTCATCCTGAGAATTACTATCGTGAAATGATCTTAGATGATTTAAATTTTTATTCAAAAGATCATATTTTTTTTATAAGTTTTTATTGAACAAATTTATGATGATTCACAAAACGAAGCGAAAAATTTCAATATATTTCAGACAGAACAGGAGACGAATTGATAGCCATTCAAGCGTGAATAGTATCACGAAAAATGACGCAGAGCTTGGAACACGTGCATCGTACCTTTTTTCCTACACGAAAATTTATACATTATAATGTGGTGGAAATTGTAAAAACTCCGTGGGTACAACTTTTGAAATTGAACATTAAGTCAGACGTGAGAATGTTCGAATTTTGTGCAACTTCAGAGTCTTTGAATAAATTCTTTAAACGATCCTTTACTTTTTTATAACGCTATAATTAGAAAGTCTAAGTCAAGACTATGGAATAATTATCTCATTCCATGTAAACAGGTACCTAAATAATAAGGAAAATGGGCAGTAATTTTATTTTACCAGAAATAACATCATTATCGAACTGCAAATTTATGTATCATTTAAAGATGTTCTGCGACTTATTTTACAGAATTTTAATGTAGAGTTGAAGCTTAAAGTTGAATGACTAACGACTTTAAGTTGAAAATTGAATAGTTACAACTTTGTAAGATTCCACATGTTTTTTCACTAACGACCCGGGGTTCGCCTTTCGGCATCTTCAGGCATTCCATCACACGGATGCAACAGAACTGACAGATGCTTGAAGATGCTGTGACCAAACATGTGGAATCGCGCAAAGTTGTAACGATTCAAATTTGATATTGCAATTCCATCAAGCACCTTCAGTCGATATCATAAATTAGACTTTAATTTGAATCATATTTTAACCACTATTACATACGTATTCCACTTTTGGTTACGGGCAGCTATATATTTATTTTATTAACGTTTTAAAATTAATTAAATAAATAGTTTTAATACAACTTTTGAAATATCTTATTGGTTGTAAATAAATGTTTCGTAATTTTAGTGGTCCAAAAAATATATGGTATTCGCATAATCGATTAATGTAATCACTACCAACCGTGTTCAAATTTATTACTTGATCATTGCGTACGAGAATGTAAAAACTTTTGCTAGCAAAAATTCCTCGCAAATGAAATCATACGCATCGGCACGCCACGCATTGCGAGTGTTTGAGGTCGCGAAAAACTTCTGGCGGCCAGAGCTGGTTGCATGTCATATAAAAGCCCGAGAAAAATTGATCTTGGCGTGCGGCCGTCGCGACGCTGGTAGACGGTCACCGAGGAAAGGCGCCCCGACGCCCGCTGGCCAGAGCGTCGCTTTTAACGGCGTCGGGACACCGCACGAGTGTCAGACCAAATGACGCAATCGTCTAAAAACGACCCGCCAGACTAACTCGTGTCCGGCTGCCAACTCCAAAGCCCGTTTAGTTTAACAAGTGCTAGAGAAAACTTTTGGTACACAAATTCTTATGCTTTCAACGATTGAAATAGTCTTCTGGTTTAATCCCACTAATTTAAAATGCTAATATAGGGAAATCTTGTCATGTAGCGATGGCAAACTTTCTTCTGCTGATAGAAGAATAATGTTTCGTCTTTGACTATTGATTGATCTGGCAATAGCATAACATTATTATAACTGAAAAAAAATCAAAATTGTCATATTTTATATCGAATTTCTTTTTTTATTTCTTTAATTTCTTGAAAAAATAATTTATGATCCCTCGGAATTGTACAAAGTTTCAACAATTAAATACATATATATCTCTATGATTTACCGCGACATTTTTCTTAAATTATCTAGATAAGAAAGCTAATGCATAAAATTGAAGACTGTTTAAATTAAAAGCTGATTACAGTTAAAGCAAAATTTTAAATGCCGATTAAACATCTTGACTGGCTTAAAATTGCCAAAATCATGAATAAAATTGTATTTTAATTTGTGATATCGACTGAAGATGCTTGATGGAATTTCAATATCAAAGTTATAACAATTCAAATTTGATATTGAGATTCCATCATGCACCTTCAGTCGATATCATAAATTTTATTTTTATATACCAATAAAATCTGACAATAGCGTATCAAAATAATCAATATTTTAAAATCTTTAGCATATAATTACTATTTTATATATATAAGTATATTTACTCCAGATTTTTAGAATAATACAACGCTTACATAATGTGTATGCATGTTCATTATATTATTATAAATTATAAAAACCCATTCTAAAAGCGTGCTTTTCCACCCTACTCTTTCCTTGTTTATGGCATTGCAATTGTACACGTGTCGTTACACAAGTCTTACAATTAACTTCCATGATAACTAAAACTTCTGAAGGAATTAATAAAAAAATGACCGTCAATAGGAAGAGTATGTGTCATAAATAATAATGATTGAGCTTATATGATTAAATATTTTCAAACACTTTCAATTTATCGTAAATTTAACCAAGTTAGAAAATCTGATATGTAGAATAAATCCAAACCAATGAAGCATGAAAGCTGACGTACATCGCAGTTTTATAAAGGTTTGACATCACAGGATAAGATAAAAAAAAATATTTTTATAAAGATCAATTACGTCAGATTACCCCATTGCTTCGAATTAACTGCAATTTAGGAGTAATTGTATAGTTGTATATAGCAATGTTGCCATTTAAATTTGTGTGGTATGCTACAACGAATTAAACAAAATTGCGGTGTAATGGTCTTCATTTGTAACAGCTTCGCAGAGTAACCAACTTCATAATAATATGACATCACAAATAATATTTCAGCTAGTAAACTTGAACTCTTTGCATTGCATCATAGCGTCCTTATTAATATGAGTCTATCTTAAACACCGACAATGTGGGCAAGGTAATAAAGAAGACACGTCATGCATTAATTTGTTACGTGATCAGAGTAAGGAGCCGTGATCAGTTATTTCTTAACACGCCACCATTGATGTTTATCTTTGTTTACAATCTATAAGCAACGTGTGTTTGTTTTGTCGATGTATATTACTAAACAAGTTGTCAGTAACATAATCCATAGAAATAGTCAGTATGTATTATATTATAAACAGACAGTGTGTATTTGGTTGGTAACAATATAAGAATTATAACTATATCAGTATTATATAAAACACGATCGCAGTTTTTTCTCTGTATTCATTTTTGTCATGTAAATATTTCAAATTTTTATAATATAATACAATATTCGTATGTATATATAACACTTAACGCTCCGCGGACACACATTGGCGTCATTTTCGAGACAAACGTTACGATCTGGAAACGCAAATGGTGACGTCTTCGGATACGCGCAGATTAATATGAATTTTAATTTTTACTTTCAAAATTTATCGATAGATTGAAGAAGAATATACACGAGGTCTAAAATCAAAATAGAATAAAACTATTTCGGTGTAGTTATTTAGTGAAAATGTGCGGAACAACCGGTAAACAATGCGAATTTTTTGTGTCCACCCATTGTCCTCACTTTAAAATCTTGTCCAATACTTTGTCGCGTCAGAAAATTATTTGCTGAGCAACGTTTAATCAATGCATGATTTCTTGGCGTTTGACACGCATCTTCATTCAATAACGCTATTGAATCGTTTATCATTAATAATTTATTTTTTCGGTGACCGCGGTGTTCCTTGTCTCTTAAAATGAAATCATTACTTTTAAATCAATTAAACCAGCGTTCACAATTATCTTGAAAAACGCTTTTTGGCCTGAATTTCAACGTTCTGACATATGATCACATCAAATTTATCATCAAGTAAAATATGTAACATATATATAAGCTCGCATATATATTATATTATATTACAATAGTATACCAACACATCTTAAATTCCGTTTGTTTAAAAGAACACGACTTAACTGTCATTCGACAGATTACAACAAAAACTGGAATAAACCAAAAAAACAGTATACTATTTAAACTTCAGTTCAAAATGACTGTAAAATTCAAGCTAAAATTTAAGATAATTCTTAAAGAATAACACATATATATATAAATTAATATTGTTTTCCTTATGTAGAGAATGTCTTTTGTGTACAAGCCGACTAAATCAATGGTTAGCAGCAACAAAAGCGCATGAAACCCAAATAAAATATGCAAATCAATTATGAACAGGCATCCACCATGCATACAAATTGGTCAGTGTCACGATTCATATATTGTAATGATATGATACAACATAATAATAAATATTGTGTATCGACGAATTAGCTTTTTAAGGCTTTAACGCCCGTGGCTGCGTAAGTAGGCGTAGATAATTCAGTAGTACATATAGTTATGTCGATATGAATAACTTAACATTCAAGTCACAAGGTTAATATTAAACCTAGAAAGAGTTACAAATGTGTGCTAGAACTATACGAAAACGAGATTGGAAAATTATATCTTCGATTCACCATAATATTAATAATAACCTCTCGGGGAAGAGTAAAACAAAAGCATCGGGAAATGAACAATTATTTAAAATTATGAAGATATATATTTTTAATAGTATCCGCAAGCGTCATAATAATGAGATACACAATATGTTTTTTTTTCTTTTCACACGTTCGTTTGAAACACCAGTATTGATTATTCAGTTGCCCCGTATGTTTTTCTAAAATGGCAAGGTCTTAATAGTTAGGGAATCACACTTACATCCCATTTAAAAGTTTAAGGGAAGTATAGGTGAGGGTGCAATAAAACATTATAAACGTAAAGATTTTAAGGATTAATTTATTTTCGAAAGAATTATATGTTTAAGATCAAGCAATAAAATTTTGGCAGCATGGATTACAGTGCGCTTCATTCAAGTAAGACGCGAGAAGGAAAGCGTTGATTAGTTGACAGCAAAAACAACTTCAATTCACAGTCTGTCTGTTTTGCTCATTCATCCATTTCGTTATATAATCAGGACTAGTTTAGCTTAGAGAGTGGTAAATCAAAACTTCTTGAGATCGTCCTGAACAAAATATTCACAAGGTGAAAGCACATGTTAGGCAGTGTTTTACGGGATAAACCCTATTTGAAGTAATATGGCTATCATACGCTATTGCATTCTTAATTTTTTTAAATGTTACGATAATATTTCTTTTTGAGAGTTGTCTTAGAAATTACATGTTTTTATTTATAAATGAATATAAAAGATCATGAATATGAAGTTTTCTTTTTATCTCGGAGAAAAAATAATTCTCAAATACACTCAGCGCCAAACCTTGACGAGCTTAACAATTATTTTAAGTTATTTTCTTTCTTAAATTTGTCTATATTACAAGCCTACACCGCTCTCTGAAAAAAGATTTTTTAAATTATAAAATTGTTTTTTCTTACAAAACAAAATACTGTTATAACACATTAGTGACATAGCTGTGCTATGCTTGAATTAATCAAAAAATATTACCACGTAAAAATTGCGTATACTGAACAGAACAGAAGAGAAGTATCAAGTAGCATTCAAATCGGAGCAAACGCCGCTTCGTTTGACCGACACACTCCAATTATTTCGCGAGGACTTTATTTACGTCACTTTTGATGATTTGTCAGTTATAAAAAAAACTTTTCAGTTTTAATGAATACATTTTATTTGACAACAATTTTCGATATTTTATCAACGTAGCATTTCGCATATCAAAGAATCAATTTAATATATATAAGCTCCGAATCTATTGTGTCACCAAATGCAGTTTTCAGTCAATTAAAGGCATCACCCGTACAAGACTGTAAAAAAAATAAGTTTGGGCAAAAGTTTGTGTGGTAGTAATTTTAATACTTTTTTAATTGTCACACTTTCGAACTAATTAAACGATAATTATAAATTATATACAGTGCTAATAAAACAACTGTGACATATGCATCAAGTATTTGTTGTAAATATTTTCAATTTTGTTTTACCTTAAGTTCGTGAATTTTATACATTGTGAAGTTTTTTTAAGTAAGTTTAAGCAAGCACACATATAATAATTATAACGTGCAATAATAAGCGTTATTTCAATTTATTTATATTAATTTTGAATTAGAAAGTACTCCTAAGTCGCAGAACCATCTGTCAACATTTACGTAATTGCTGTTGAGTTAAAATCCTTACTCACACACTCTCTCTGCATGTCTGCGTAGTCACTTATTTTGCAATACAAACAGAAATATAAATGAAAATAATATATTTGAAGGGTTTAGACAACAGTAAATATTAATATTGAAGTTGAAGAATTGAGTTGAAATTAAATATAATAAATTTACATTATTTCAGTAAAAAATATGATTGTGCTTATTGTTCGAAATAAAATATATTATAAATGTAAATTCGTTTTTTTTTCATCATATTTTTTTAACAAAATTTAATCACTTTTAAGGTGTTAACTGTCACTCCTTGGTGGAAAGGCATGATATTTTAAATAATAAAAACAAATTTTTAGTACTTCTTTCCACAATATATGTTTTAATCAGGACCGGTTTTGCTCATCGTGAGCATTATCAACTGCTCGGATGCCGGTCCTGATCAAAAAAAAAATGGATATAAGTACTAAAAATGTGTTTTTATTATTAAAAAAAAAAAAAATCTTGAATTAACATAATATAGACGACCCAAAGATGACATGTCTTGGGGTATGATCCGACACAAACCAAAATGGCAAATAGAAAAAAAAGTACGCCACTGGGTGTTTCTTTCATAGGAGTTAGGAGCGAAAGTCGTGGTGTGATTTATGTAAATTATGCTTAACAATGATTTGTAGAAACTGGAGGACTGGAGATAACTGAATTCAAATGGAAATGAAAAGGGTATGCCTAAGAAGAAAATAAAAAAACGAGATTCTTTTGTAAGTCAAATAAGTAGTTTCGTTAGTAAAATATCATAAATAACACATTTATTCTTTTTACAAAACTTACGACTTGATAATATTATTATTTATTTCAAATATGATTTGCGAACTTTTACCCAGAAAATAGCAGCTGAATTTAATTAACACAGCATTTATTTAAGATTTCATTGTAACCTTCTATCACAATCATAGTAAAATAAACTTATTATTACAAACCGTCAAAGCGAGATGTAATAATCCTAATTTTGTACCATTTATTACATGAAGCAATTATATTTTTTTACATCAAAACTTAATGAAAAAAATTTGATGCAATAAGTGATAATTATGTCATGTAACTTCGTAAATACTTAATATTCCATCAGAATCAAAAAATGATTTCATAAAATATATTAGTATATTTGGTCTAAACGGTATTTGATTTATTTTTGACTTCAATACTTATAAATAAAATGAAAGAAAAAAAAAAAAAATTAAATTTTCAAATCTCTGTTTACTAATGTATTATAATTTCTCGGTAAAATAAAAATATTTTACAAATGGTATTGCACGAGAATAAAAGGTTATCTTGTTTATAATATACCCTTTTCATATTATCAGTTGCACATTTTTTTGATTTATTTTATTGTTACTGATGTGATAATAATTTTACATTAGTAGATAAATAATTCAGCGTTTATAAACTCACAATTAAAATGCGATAAAATACAGAATAAAAGGAAAATAAATTAAGCATACAATAAAAGGTGCTTGACACAGACAAAAACAATAACAGTAGTCTAGGATCCAAGTATACAATTGAAATACCTTTCAAAACTTTTAATTTGATGATAATAATAATAAATTATCTAAAATAAGTTAATTAGTCTTCAACAAAAGGATTTTACAACATATATGTTAGTTATCTACTTTTATTAAAATGCAATTAAATAATTTGAAACTAAGAGATACCCACTTGTTTCACATTGTTGGATAAAGGTACGATTAAGCTCAGGTGACGAAATATAGGAATTCAAATTTAAATGATTGTCGGCTCATTGAACTAATCTCACGTAAGGGATATAACAAGGCAAAATTGGGGAGATAAAGTTGATAGTTTTAATTGAAATTAGCTCTGTTTATTTCTTTAACTTCTTGATTAAATAATTAATGATCCCTCGGAATCGTACAAAATTTCAACAATTCACATACATATATAATAATATGAATTGCCGTGACTTATTGCTCAAATTATCGAGATAAGAAAACATGCATGAAATTGAAGACTGTTCAAATTAAAAGCTGATGTACATTTAAAGCAAAATTAAAAATGCAGATTAAACATCTTGACTGATTTAAAATTGCCTTGTTAACATTATAATTTGTCTATAATACAAACTTTGATAACAACAGCTTTTCTAAAAACTAAAAACTACAATATGTTTTATCGCATTTATCTTAATGTCGAAGTTATCTGTAAAGAATACAAGAAGCAAAAATATTACCGTCGATAAGATGTGCAAAAAATCAATTCACATTTTTATACGATGGCAAAGAGTGGAAAGATCATCAATGGCACTTTTGTATATTTTTATCTATGCATAGTGATATTCAGTGATCAAACAATTTTCACTGCCTACTCCAATTTAGTGCTTACAAATTGATTTCAATCGATTTATGACTTCGTGTTCAAAAACATTAATTAATATATGTGATCTTTTCATTTGCTCCTATCTGATCCAAAAAAAGGATATTCACTCTTCTATTGTGTCCTTTATCGAAAATAAGTGTTTGATTGACTTAATTCCACCCATAATCCGTGGGAATGATTCATATCATAAGTAATCCAAATAATATATTGCGGTATTAGCAAAAAGATGCGACATGAATTAGTTTTATGGAATGATCAGTTTCAATTAATCGTACCGGCTACATGTAAATTCGTGAAATAAATTGCCCTCACAGCGGTCGAACCTTTCCAACACTGAAACTTAAAACAAACACGATTTTATTTTTAATTATTTCGATGCAGATTTTCATAGAAGCCGTACAGCGAATATTATATTATAATATTATTATATAGTTTAGTCGATGTGTTAGGTGTTTGGACACTATTTTCATTATACATAGCCGGATTTTACACTTGCGTAGACTGAATCCCATTAGGACATGAGTGTTCAATGTTTTGCCCATCTTAAACCATAGTGATTAATGAGTATTTGTGTTGGGTAGTTCATAAAATATTGACACGATGTGCAATTAATATAAATAAAAAAATATGTATGTAGTCATGCAAATTGTATCATGAAATAAAAAGATCACACCACTGGATTTATCCAAGCAATATACACAATATGTATATGTAAATGAATGAATGACTGGTGAATTCTCAAAAAAAAAATTGCTCTCTTGCTAAGTGAACAAAGAGACGATGGCATGAGCCGAAACGGCTATCAACTAAGTCTTAAAAAATTGTAGAACCAAAATACATTGCTATTTTTTCACCGTGTATAATGGAGTTCTACCAAGTAAATGCCAATTCAATCAATATGATCAAAGAGATATTTATTTCTTGGTAGATTGTTCTTCCAGTAAAGATGTTTTTTTTTATGTTCAAGAAAAACATTTTTAAATTAAGAGACATCTGAGTTATAATGACCAAATACATAGTGATGTGTGAAGCAAAAATTTTAAAGATGAATTTCTGTTTTGAGCCGCATACGGTTCACGGGCCGCAGATTGAACACGCATGCATAGAACGGATATCACGGCTGTGTCTCTAGTTATCTAATCGTATTGAAAACTAAAATAGTGTATGACCGGCCTGTCGTTGATCAGCGATAAATCTAAATGACATGAAATCGGCATACTATCATAGTTGAATAACCTTTTCAATTACAGTGCATAATTATCATAAATAAATGATGGAAAAATGATTATTTTAATTAACTAATCGCTACAATATTTACTGACTGACTTTTGCGTGACCAAAAATAAGCCCGGCAGCAAAATTTATGTTGTTTTACCTTTGTGTAATGATTTTGAAAGATATAATAGTTAATAGCATCAATTTCAATAAATTTTTATGATGTCGACTGAAGGTGCTTGATGGAATTTCAATATCAAATTTGAATTGTAACAACTTTGTACGATTCCACACGTTTTGTCACTAACGACCCGGGTTTCGCCTTTCGGTTCCTTGAGGTATTGTATCACACGGATGAAACTGACTTTTTGAGAACTTTTGTCAACTCTGTTGTATCCAGTGATAGAACGCCTTACGATGCCGAAAGGCGAAACCCAGTCGTTAGTGACAAAACGTGTGGAATCGTACAAAGTTGTAACGATTCAAATTCAATAAATTATATTGATATATATTTATAAGTAATATTTTGTTACAGAAGGAAGAATAAACCACTCACAATTTGTTTTATATCAAATCATGTACCCACATATTCACATCGCACATATTTGGTAGATTTTTTTAAGAATATATTAAAATCGACAAAAATTACTAATTTTTGTATGGAAAGTTCTTCATCGATAATCGGATCCATTTAACGATTCCTAACGTATTAAGTAGTGAAGCACATTGGATGTTTTTTACATTATTTTAAGTCAATCGCATTCGAAGTTACATTTGATAACCTATCTATTTGAAAGATATTAAAAATCGTAAGATATCACCAGAAATATATAAAGAAAACCTTATCAGTCCATAAATTACTCAAAGCTAAAGTTTTCTTTTAAAATAATTGTACTAATGATTGTTTTAAGCCTTGAATATTTATATTGAGTGATTTATTTTTAAAAATACAAATAATAAACTTCAAATTATTAGTAATGACTATAACGAGTTGTCTGTGGAACTTTAATTTAATATTTGAATAGTTAAAATGTTTAATGTTTCAATAAGTTTGTTTAAAAGCGTTTGCTCTCGAACATAATAACTTCTCAAACTCAAACGTCTTGTTCGTTGTTACGTCACAAAAGGGAATGCCTATCGCAACGCACTTGTTTCGAACAATTCAAATGTCAAATATGAAATTAATTTCCCATCAAGCTCTTAAAGATATCGTACACTAAAATTAAAAATCATTCTTATAATATACAAATTTAATTTTTGAAATATAATAAGCAAACATTTAGTGTCAAATGTTATTATACGGTTTCTTTTATGGTATATGTTCTTATGCAAACGACCTATTCAAAGTTGTACAACTTGGGGGCACATCGACTACTACAAAAAAAGACTATCTGATTATTCTACAGTTTCAAAATACACGCTAAATTTCATCCATAGATTTAAAAAATCATATACTCTCAACTTTCATTTACGTTTACAATTTGTCTATGTTTTTCGTGCGGTTTATCACATTCCATATTAAGCGCGACTTCTACGAACCATTCTTTTGTTTTGTTTTTGGTTTTTATTCACTCGGTTAACACCTCTTTTTGGAGAGAGTTGATACGTGAGAATCGGAGTAGAATGAAAGTTGACATTAGCTAGTCTTTCACTCACTATATTTAGTATTTTATGTTAATTGTGTGACAAATAATATTAAAATTACAAATATAAATACTCAATAAAATAAAATACCAAAATTCGATTTTTTCCTATGTATGTTGTGAAGCCTTGTAATAGAAGTATAGATCATAATCTGCAATAATATTATCGCATACTGAAAAAAAAACGTGCAATATAAATTTTGTGCCAATTGACATTTTTGGTAAACCTTCAATGGTACAATGGCCAAACAAAAAAGGTATATATATATATTTAACGCGCACTAAATATGTTTGAAATTAGAAAAAAAATATATTTGTAAAATATGTTGCTATGATCACTAACAAATTCAATAATTATATTAATCTTAAAGAGAAGAACTGAGTTGCAATAACACTAAACTTCATTTGGTTTAATTTAATTTTATCTACGTTGCCAACTTTCAAACACAGTTCACCTGCTTAAAATTCAAGGCATATTAATTTACATTTCATTTTTCAATCAGTAAAACCTAAAACTATTCGTAAAAAAGCAATCTTACAAAAACTTTGAAATTTAATTATCTTACAACTAAGCCTTCAAAATTTAAATAATAACTGTCCGTGATATAAGTCGTCGATATCGATTTCTTTCTTGAGAAAATTAGTTTTGGTAAAAAAAACATTTCTTTCTCAAGATTTGTCTATCGTCTTCTTAAAAAACGCACATGTCAAAAATATACATTGATAGAAACTTTTAAATTTTAATCGTATAATTAGTGTTGATTCGCGTTTATTCTTCGGCAAATATTTATTAAATATCTTATATTTGATCAATATATTACGCATTTTATCTGATAAATAAGATAATATTTAATTTCAAAGCTTGATTCGCAATGATATGAAATTAATGAATTAATATTTGATAATTCTGAATAAAGGTAATTTTTTCCGAAACGACGATGAAATATACAGCTTTAATAACCAATAAAAGGTTAACCTGCATTTTTTCGCAGATTAGTATTTTTTTGAAAACATCTATATCTCTATCAAAGTGATATTGAAGATATATAAAGATCTTCTTTCCGACGTTTGTTTGATTCCAATATTAATTCTCGAGCAATAAATCAAAGCCCAATCCGAAAGTACATCTATAAATCTTTGTTTTTTGGACATGAATGATATTATCATAGGGCAAAAAAATGGACGGAACATTATTATTTAATAACAGCGGCAAATCGATTTTACTCCACCATATAAAACCAGCGAAATATTTACGCTATGTCAAATTAGAACAGTCAGCAGAATTTGCAGAAATTCTGTTAAACTAGAAGCTTGAACTAGTTCATGTTTTGCAGAATTTAATATCAAATGTAACCTTCTTGGTGTTAAATAGTACATATATCAGATTTTGATTCTAAAATGTTGTACATTACAAGTATCATATCACATACAAACCGGGCTTAACGTCTCGGTTTTTTCAAGTTCCTGTGACCTAGAATGCGTAAAAGTCGCATCTCTATTGAGAAATAATGAAAATGTACCTATAAAATTTCAATTCTTATATTATTATATATTACAATTCCATCAAACACATTTAGTCAATATCTTAAGTTGTTAGTAAACATTTTGATCATACGTTTTTATATTGATAATACGTAAGGGCTTTTTTATTATGTATATATTTATAGCCAGTAAAAACAATTGTATTTGATTTTTGACATTCAATAATCAACTGTTCATTTCACGTATTGGGAATTGGAGACTAACAAAATATTTGCTTTTACTGCAAACGACTGTCGATATTTTGGTGTTATTCCTCGCATTTACATTTCAAAGAAGAAAAACATTTTTTTTTATAAATATAAGAGAAAATAATACTAGATATACATATGTATGGTTAATACCATATTTTCAGTTGCTTCGAAATCTATGCTAAAATTCATCGTTTTTTGATTATGTATAATTTGTAATTCCGCTATTCAATAAAAATACTTAATTAAGTTATTGAAATTAAATAATCATAATAAAAATACAATTAAATAGCAATAATGTTACAAATTTAAAACAATGAGTTGACAACAGCGCTTACGTCACTTGTGCTGTTGACAGTTATTTTAATCAATTAATTTAATTAAAAATAACTTAGTGCACTTTGATGTGATACTTTTTTGAATGAGCATTATCATTAGCCATTTTAAAAAGGAATAATAACATCGCCTTGTTAAAAAAAGTGTTTTGTCATCTTTACGTGTTTCCGTTTCTTTTAAATCATTATCGGTTTTATTTCATCTTAAAAAAAATATCATGACCAAATTTATAAAATATAACAATATCAATTATATTATATATAATAAAGAAAAAAAATAACTATTAGTCACGATTGAATAGTTTTACACATGTATATAAAATCTAACTATAATAACACGTTTTAGTGAAACAGAATAAATTAGATACGTTACGGACTTCATTGCTTTAAAATGTGTTCACACTTATTATGACAAGCAATAAAAAATCTCAACTGCTTTTACGAAAAAAATACTTCATGAATTGTTTTGAATATTCGGCTATACATAACACGTATTAAAAAAATTCATTGTTGTTTGTTGAAAATATTTCAATTATATTGTAATGGAACACAACAGATAAAATCAGTTTCGTTTATATTATACAAGATAGCATATATTAAATTTATAACTGATTATATTTGATTGCAGATTGTTTCACAGTTAGAGGTCCTTAACATTTTAATTGTTTCTATAGATCATTTTTTATGACTATATAAAAATTCTTGACGTAGCTCCTTCAACTATTTATTATTTATATCTGGTAATTGTAAACAATCGAATTCATATTTACGGCTTACTAATAATATAATTTTATTAGGTGATAATGCTCGCGATAACTGAAACTTACTCGTATCGTTATATTCGATGTTAAATGTTGAATTGTAAGTTAAATACAAAAGTTATATCTGTTATCAGGAGGAATCAGATAACAACATGTCTATTATAATTTATAACTTTACAGGAGAGAAAAATAACACAGTGAAAAAATAGCAATGTATTTGAGTTCTACAACATTTTGCAGAACTAAAATACATAGCTATTTTTTCACCGTGTTTTAGTAGCGTTCTACTAAATAAATGCCAATTTAATCAAATTTCATATTATGAGTTTTTGCAATAAAACACATTTGAATAACTTTTATGTTAATAATTTCTTTACTGTGCAAAGAAAAATAATAAAATTTTCTAAGAAATCATTATTTCCAAGCTTGAACGTCATTGTCATTAAAATGGACATCGTTTCGTATTACAGAATATACAATATAAATATCAATTAATTGCACTTAATTTTGAATAAAAACTCTATTTTATGAGAATAAAAAACTGTTTACTATTTTTAAAAAATCTTTTCCGTTATTCCAATCCATCAATAGAACACAAATCAATGACGTCAGCAGTATTCATTGTTTTTAGTCACACTTCCACAGGATGAACTCAATAATCGCATTGTATCAAGAAAATGAACCAAATTGAAATAAATCACCAGAACAATGTATACAATATCTTATATTACTGTATTTTAATATAAGATAGTACGTGCATTAAAAAGCTATCATCAACCAACTCAATTCAATAGTTCTAATTTGTTTATACTTTAAATAAATTACTTTAATTACAATGACGAGACAGTTTTTTAGAGTAGAGCAGTATTTCTAGTTTGATTTGCTTAAAATTTTCTTGTTATAATGAAAGTTCTACAATGAATTTGCTATAATTTCATTAAAATAATGGAAAAAAAATACCGTTCGCAAAGAATTCTATCGTATAGATTCCATTCGGATTTTTTGTTAAAAAACTTAACTTGAAATACGTTGAAACTTTTTCGTCTTAAATCTAAATATAATACCAGTTGATTGGCTTATTATTGTTTGATGCTACAACTTATGCCTTCATTTTCGTGATCAAAAACCTAACATTGAAAACGGGTTAATATAACTCTTACATTCATAATTGAAAAAACTGCTTATTCAAAAGGAAAATGTCACTATTTTTTACTTTAATTTCTCAAAATAACATTTCACTAACGACTAACAAAAGACAAAATTAAATAATTTTTCTTTAAACTCACTTAAAATAAAACATGAATATTTACGGGACGTAAATATGTACGCAAATATTCTTGTTTCTAAACATCTTTTTTCATACTGCAAGAATATACTATACACGATGAATATGGAAAAGAAAATATAAATGAATTGGCGTAGTAGTAATATTTAAAAACAAAAGAGTCTTGTTAAAAACGACAAGCGGAATTGAAATTTTAAACTCGGATAGATTTTCCACGGGCCGCTGAACGTACACGCGTCTCCATACCTAATATTATAAATAGCTACTCTAGCTAACGACCAAACTTTATTCTCGAAACTTTTGCTAAAGACAATAGTATTACACAATTTTTGATTCCTTACTAATGGACACTTGCCGGGCCCGTAGCTGATTGGTCAGCGATTTTGGACTAAATCTTCTAGGTTGCGATGTATAACGAAAAGATGTATAGAATAGTATATATAATATATACATGTTTTTCATGTTGTAAGGTGTCTTTTCCACTTTATATTACAGACAGAAAAAAACAAGTCCATGTAATTAAACCTGTCAAATTCTCTGTATTGAAAACGAACATAATTGATTTTTTTTTTTAATAAAGACAAAAGCGTATATTGATGTCATTTTTACTATACACGAATGAAATGTATATATATATATATACATATATATATATGTGTGCTTCGAATTGACAGATAAATTTTATTCGTTAATAGGTTTCTAAGACACGGTGAAAAAATAGCAAAGTATATTAGTTCTACATTTTTTTTTGTAAATAAGATGACGATGGCGTGAGCCGAAATAGCTATCAACTATCTCTTATTTATAAAAAAAAAATGTAGAGCTAAAATAAATTGCTATTTTTTCACCGTGTTATAATGGAGTTCTACCAAGGTAATGCCAATTCAATCGATAGGTTTCTAAGCATTGTTTATACTATGAAAATATGTAAGAGACTTCAGCAACTGAATAACAATGAGAAACTTACTCAATTTCATTGTTCTCAAAAATAAGTTCCCCCTTGGCCAGCTCGTACTGGTTTCCCTGCTTGGCCGTGCCATCTTCGGTCCAATAGGGCACGGCCACTCGGCCCCTCGCTCCCGAATAGCGCACCACCTTCAAATCGAATGTTCCCACCGACTCGACCAACTCGTGGTCTCGCTCGGCAAAAGCGAACACCCCACCATGGTCATCGTCCAATATCATCACGGTAGCCAAACTGGGAGACGCCAAAGAGACGGGGCCTTGAGCGTCACTCAGTCGAATATAGAAGTGCTCGTCTTCTTCAAATACGTCGTCGTCTATCACTTCTAAAGTGAAGCGCTTTTCTGTTTCCCCCTTCTCGAAAGTAAGAGTGCCTTTCTTTCCGATGTAGTCGCTTCCGTCTTCTGCGGTGCCATCTTCTGTGTGATAATTGACACTGCAAACTTCGTCAGTATCACCAGTCCTGACTACTCGCACTTCGAATTCTCCACAATTTTCCATGACCGTATAGTGTCCCGGTTCAAAATATACTCGGCTATCTCCATTCTCTGCAAGTTCTTCATCAATGTCTTGACGTTGGAGTTCAGCTTTTACTTCACTGAGATCGCTCTGTGCCCTTTCAGATATTTTACGCATAATATTGCCACTTCCCATCATTTTCCGTGTTGCCTGCACGCGATAAAACGCCCGAGACTTGGGGCCTTTGTTCAATACCAACTCGTGAGCCATACATTCAATCTGCTCCAAATCGCTTTGCGGGTACTGTTTTCTCAATTCCTTCAAGGTATTAATATATTCCCTTCTGGATTCTTCAAATTCTCTCATTTCATCTGAGACGGCGTTTTCTTCTAGACATTTAAGCCCGTCATCTTTAAGATCCATCTCGACTGAATCATGACCTTCTACTTGTACGATAACTCCTCGTTTGTTCATTCTGTAGTTTTTGTTTAAATATTTATAAATAAGTAGTCGACGGTCTGCCACCCACGCTGTGAATACAGTCGCAGGGAAAAACATAAAGGTAAGAAGACCTTCCCACACTTCCAACTCTCCGGGAGAGAAGACAGCCAATATCATGTAAAGCCATACGTAAGCAAATACTGACCAGGTAGCCGTTACAAAAAATACTCTCAAATGTTTAATTTTTCTCACTTCACCGTTTGGTATGACCCATACGCAAATCGCAATAATAACAAAAAGGTTGTAAGCGGCAGATCCAACAATCGTACCGGGGCCCAAATCCCCTGCTTTGAAATTTTTGGCCACGATTTCTATAATGGAAAGAAGAATCTCGGGAGCGCTGGAACCCAAAGCCATGAGAGTCAAATTCGCGACCGTTTCATTCCAAACTCGGACTACGACGATCTGTACTTCTCCGTTGGGCTTTTTGACCCTGACTTCTTTCTCTTGAGAAGTGATAACTTCGATGGCGGCCATGAAGCGATCGGAAATAATGGAAACTCCGATGAAGAGATAGAGCATAAAGCAGAAGTAGAAAAGCCCTCGAATGACCTGATCCGTGGTGGTAATATTGCCTTGCGGCTGCCAAACCGGTACCACGAGCCCATCTTCACAAATTCTCTGAGTGCTAACGATGACAGATATATTGGTGGAGTTAGTGGAGTTGGCGCCGTTGGCGGTCGCGCCCCCTGAGTCTTGGGATAGTGCCGGAAGCGCCAAGCACAACACGATAAATAGCCGGTTGATGGAATTCATTTTAGTTTTTTTTTTTATTTCTTCGAAAGGTTACAATATTCAAGACGGAGAAAATTTAAATGTATGGTTTCCTTTGGGAAATTTCAACATCGTACGAAAACTTTCTCACTCGCATTTAACACACACGGAAGCCGTATTATCTATCGATAGTCATCATAAACGTAAGTCCGATTTTAAAAGTGACTTCACTGCACTGGGAAAAAGTAAGTTTGCATAGTACACCGCGGAGAACTGTCGTAACAATCGTGCGAGAAGAGGGCGTTCCTCACTCTCAAAACGTGGCTCGCATCAGTCAGATGACATCCTGTCAATTCTCACGTAAGATGTGCAACACTCGTTATTGACGTTATGCAGGTGGCGGTTTTTTTAATACAGGAATAATAAAAATAAAATAAGATGCGATACGATACGATCGCCAGTCTAAGAACAGAAACACACTTGCACACACACTTAAAACATTACTTTTTAAATAATTCGGAGACACTCGGGGTCCTGGTGCGGTCGAAACCCCCTCTGCACTGACGGGCGACGGTGCGGGCGGATCGCGGGTAATATTTTCGGAATACTGCGATGATAACTTTAGCGATCGAAATACAAGCCAGGCGTATCTTTATCGATAACGCGATAAGAGTCGGTCGGCGCGACAGACAGAGAGAGACGCGGGTGACGGCGGGAAGCGCGTGACGCTAAAGCTTAAAAGAAAATCTATTCATAGCGCGCAGCTTTCGCGACGGCGGTCATTGTGATCTAATAAAGTTTAGCTGGACGCCGAGCCGACACTCCGCGCAAACTTTGATCGGAGCGAAAGACTTTTCGGAGAGTTTTCGAGAAGACGGAAAGGAGAGCGAAAGGGGTTGCCGGCGCGATCGCGGGGTCGGTTAGGGATTCGAATTTTTCAAAAATTTCAAGCTCCCGCCGCCGGAAGAGAAGTGGCGACGTCCCGCTCGAGCGGCATCCTGCGGCGATCGTATTTTTCCGTTCGCGTTCGGTTCGCGCGCCAAAACGTCCGACTCGCAGCTGCGTTCAGGGCGGAATAAAAGAGAAGGCGGCCGACCGGGCGGCTGGCCCCCTTCCCCCGCGACCCGCACGGCCGCGGTGCGTGATTCGCGGTTGTGTGGGTAAAAACACCGATGTGTTCATTCGTATGGACGGACGGCGCAGGCGCCTTCGACGCGAGGGTTGCACTGTCCACCGCTTACAGCTGACAAGTGCGAAAATCCTATCTTCAGGAAAAGCGCGACTCGACGTAACGGTTTCGGAGGAAGACCCAGCGATTAAAGTAACGTTCGTTCGACTTATCTCAACTTAGTCCCTTTTCAGCGATAGCGCATTCACTAACTTTAACGGTGTTATTAACACATGACTTGGTTCGAATTAATTTCAGCTGCATAATTTCCTAAGCCGCTTTGTGAGAAAGAAATAATTTCAATTTTTAATTATTCAATTTTAATCCATGTTGTAAAGGTATAATTATGCCTGTAAGAACAGTTTTCTCGCCTGATTTTTGTCATTACCTACCAATATATATTCATTCCTCTAGTCTTGAATTATTCTAAAGAGTGTATACGTTATTTTTTTTATTTTGTTTGGTTAATAACTTCTTATATAAACAATTAATTATTTTCATTTCATTTCACTGGTCGTGTAAAACAAACGGAAAATAAAATAAGTAGCATCTATTATTCTATGTTCAGATAAATTGGGCATACAATAATATATGTACACACTTGGCACGAGTCTACCAGGGCCTTTAGAACAATATGAACAGTAATAATTAAGATTAAACAATAATTTATTACTTTCGTTCCCTCTAAAGCGTTTCCGAAACTAATTACTCGCGTTGTTTACTAAACTTTGTATAAATTAATAAAGTTTCAAAACAATAAATCACAGCATTTTGTAACAGATAGTTACATAAAACATTAAATTAATATCAATATTTGGTATTTATAAATGTATGAGATGTTGGATGCGGAACATTATAATACATATGTGTAGTTCGTGATTATATTTATAGACACTAAAATATTATCATTTAATCATGGTTACATTTTTACATGGATTCTTATACAATCGGACAAAGTAAGCTCGTAACATACAACAAAGTCTTAATTATATGAAATAAATATACCTTTCACATAGTTAAATATTGTATAACGGTGTTCTTATTACCGTCACAAACTCTTTGCTTCCAAAAGAACGGTCATGCTATTGACGACGTGCTACGACCAGCGTAAGGGTTTAGTATGTTTATTGATTGAATTGGCATTCACTTGGTAGAACTCCACTATAACACGGTGAAAAAAATAGCAATGTATTTGGATGGATTGATGGGATGGATTTTGTAGAACTAAAATACATTGCTTTTTATTTCACCGTGATTAGTATGTTTCTTGACGCCCAGCATTACATCAGTAGAAAAAAAAGCATATAATTTTCACTTTCTAAGATGGCATAACTGTTCATTCCTTACTTGAGGCTTGAGTATATTTTGTTTTTAAATTGTAACATGTAAATACAGCTATCAAGCAGGTTCGACAACCATATCTGCCGCAAAATCATCTGAAGAAATGCTTATTAGATTTCACAAAAATCTTAATTCTAATAATCATTTGATTATTTGAAAAAAAGAATTTGAACCCTACCCTGGACAATAATGGTACATAATAGATAGAAAACTTTGTTTCAAAAATTAATCACTGTTTCTATTACCCGCAAAAGTTCACGTTGACCCTGGGCGACCAGATAAAAAAAAAAAATTCAATTGATTTTCATCCTTTCTTCTATAGTTCATATAACCTCATTTGTCTTCGCAATGTGAAAGAATATTTATGATATCTTAAAGTTAACTTTAATACTTTCGATGGATTTAACAGTAGCTTTGCAAAAGCTCATTTTTAGTACAAAATTAAAATTTATAGCGGTTTTTATTTGTCTTCGTATATCACTCACATTTAGTAACAGAAAGATATCACACGGTGAAAAAATAGCAATGTATTTTAGTTCTACAAAATTATTTTTAACAAATATAGTTGATAGCTATTTCGGCTCACGCCATCGTCAGAACTATATATTTTCACCGTGTTATAATGGAGTTCTACCAAGTGAATGCCAATTCAATCAATACAAAGATATCAATTTTACTTTCATAATATATTATACCAATATATTTCAATTTTGCCCGCGTTCACTTTTGCCTCATCTAATATTTCACCATCACCTCAGTTATTGTTCATCATTTTCTTCTATTTTCAAATAGCTAACATCTAATAATATATATGAAAGATATGATTAAAATTCAAGTAATAAGTTGCCCCGTTATCTTTACCATCTCAATACAATCTCAATCAGATTTATATAACAGACATTTCAAATTATACTGAATGATATTTTTTTTTCAATACACATATCTTTTTTTTAATTTATTCTATGATTCAATATCACTAAATAATAAATCATGATGGATGAAACAAAGAGCAATCATCATATTGCTTTCAAATATTTACATGAATTGTTACAGCATTGTACGATTCCACATGTTTTGTCATTAATGACCCGGGTTTCGCCTTTCGGCATCATCAGGCATTCTATCACACGGATGCAACAGAACTGACGGCCCGACAGGCAACAGAAGCGACAGTTTGTTCAGTTCTGTTGCATCCGTGTGATAGAATGCCTGAGGATGCCGAAAGGCGAAACCCGGGTCGTTAGCGACAAAACATGTGGAATCGAACAAAGTTGTAATAATTCAAATTTGATATTGAAATTCCATCAAGTCTATATCATAAATTTACATATATATAAAATGTTCTATATGTACTATAACATAAAATGTATGTGCTAATCAAGTGCGAAAATTGCTTCTCGTGCTATTCACCACGAACATGAATAGAATATTTTAAGCTCTAACGATACTGACTGTGTAAAAGCAAAAATAGTTTTCATTTCAAGTAATTTAATAATTTAAAATATTGACTTTTCTGAGATGTCAAATTTGAATCGTTAAAATTTTAAAAAAATATTCATATGTATTGTCAATCACAATATGGGGTTCGCCTTCATCTTGCCGACATCTTCAGGTATTCTACATAATATTCAGACGGATTCAAATCGACAGTCAGTAAATACTTTAAGTGTAAGACGAATTAAGTAAAAACATTATACCAAAGTCTAGGAGATTAATTTACAACTACATTAACATTAATGCATACTGATTTCATATTAATTTGCATCTAATATTAATTAATAACTAATCGTATATACAATGAAGTATAGCCATTAAAGATGGCCATACAAATAAAATACCATAAAAATATAATTGGGGATAACAACTACTACAATACTACACTTTATATAAATTTAATGTGAATAGGAGCCAACAAAAATGAACACGTTTCATTTGATTTGGCTTAACCCTCTGACTGCTAACCTCTCAACTGTTGAGACGGCTGATTTTTCTGTGTTAATAGTCGATACCCGAAAATATATTAATTAAAATTGGCAAAAGCCTTCTTGTACTCGCTAATTTTTGAGTTAATGCATTGCTTGATTTGTCCTGACAAACTCAATAAGACTATTTCAAACCAATATTATTTAATAAATTTTTGAAGACTAGGTTGTGGAATATTCTTTAAGCGTCTCAGCAGGGAACGAGTTAATATTGCCATCGTTTTCTTTCATCGATGTACGTCAAAATCAACGGTTTACAACGACGTGAAGTAAATATCTACATAAATAAATATCGTATTCATAATAATTATCATTTTTAATAACTAGCTATCATATTATTAAAATCAAAGTTATGTAAGTGCACATTCAGCTTTTATTTTGACATTCTATTTTTTAAAAATCCGGATACGTGATCCTTTACGATGTTGTTAATTACAATCCCTTGAAACTGACAGAATATCTAATTTGAAGAATTTTGATCATTAAGGATTTAGAAAAGGTACACAATACATCTTCTCTTCAATTTTAACAACCTAGCTTATTAAATTTGAATTGTTGCAACTTTGTACCATTCCATATGTCTTATCACAAACGACCCGGGTTTCTCCCTTCGGCATCTTTAAATATTCCATCGCACGGATGCAACAGAACTGACGTAAAACAAACAGTTAGCATCGTATATATAATATATTAAAACAGTTATTAAAAGGAATCTACTTACCAATAGGCAAGCAAAAGATTGCAGCTGAAAAGAATGTAACAATATTAATCCAATAATTATTAGCTATAACAACTTTCATTAACGATCTTGCTAATGAGTATAAATATTGAAGTTCCATCAAGCACCTTCAGTCGATATCATAAATAAAAAAAAATATATATTTTACCTAGCTTATATTGTCCTAAAATAAAAATGTATATAAAATAAACAGGCGACACTTGTAGTATGGCCCGAGATGACTTATTACAGAAATGCATTAGCCTTTCAAAATGGTCTGAGGAGCGGCGAAAGAATTATATTTGTCTGTTCGTTTACTATTTCGTGTAACAATGTCGTGAGCTGAAATAGCTATCAACTATATCTTATAAAAATTTGTAGAGCTAAAATACATTGCTATTTTTTCACCGTGTCATAATGGAGTTCTACCAAGTAAACTCCAATTCAATCAATCAATGACAATTGTTTATTACTTAGATGCATAACTGAAAATAAGGACTGAGCTAGAATAATACCACTGGTTCACTAATCGTTCTCGCTACGCAATATTCATGTCTTCGAATAGAATGGGAAGTTATTAATCACATAAAAGACGGAAAAAAATTAACGAGATGAATTTGATAGAGAATAAACGACAAAAACAGCGATCGTAAATAAAAATATACCTAATTTTGTTTTCGTTTTGGAATCACAATACTTCACATGATTTTATTGTGTTTGTACTTTAAACAATTGCTTTAGCATCGATTTTCCATGATACACTGTTATCTACTCATAAATCAATTAGCGCTATCATCATTTCGCCGACCGTCCCAACGAAGTGGTGCCGTGTATTTTTTATTTTTTTTTATTTATAAAGACACAATTTTAATAAATTCACCATTAATCTTATTTATTTGCACATCCTCTATCAAGTGTCATATTAGAATAAATAATGTTTGAAATAGACCCTGCCAAAAGCTACACATAGTATTTTGTGATCCGTAAGCGAAAGTTTTAAATTAATTAACTCAAATAAGAAATCATTTCATTTAATAGACTTTCCATAATCCACGTCCTCAGATGTATATAAAAATAGAAAAATTAACATTTTAATTTGACACTGCCAATAATTGAACATAGCACTCTTTCTGATTCTTAAGGACATGTCTTAAAAATAAGCTGTCAATATCGTCGTTAGCCTTAAATTTCTATCCAGTCTTATTTGAATCTTACGGTTAATATACCTATACACTATCTAGTAATTTTATATATTTACGGCATTTAACATTTAAACTGTAACGTATACAATAACATTGATTAGTATCACAATAATAATCATTATAAAAACAATTTAACAAAACCGCAGGCCTTAATGTTTTAAAGGTGCAGTAATAATGAGTTTTTTTATAACTTGGCCTGAAATTAGATTAGATAATTAAGATTGATTTTTATTGCACGATTAAAAATAATCTACAAAACGAGTCATAATCATTTTTTTCTTTATCGTGTCGATAATAAATAAAATTTATTTTTAGTTAAAGTGCGTCAAAGAACGAATCAGTTATTATCCCATTATTTATGATTAGTATTTTTTCTTCAATTCTATTGATGTATATTTCCAATAAAAGTAATTGTTTTATAACTGTATGACGTTATACATTATAGATAAAAATTGATCAAGAAACTAATTACTCTCTTAGATTAAAATATATACCAGATTATAAACTTTTGTTTTGCGCACGTCGTCGAATTCTTAACGATAATGTTACATCAAAATCAGAACAAAGACGTCGTTTTTTGATGAAGCAACAGGCGTTCAGCTTATTTGGATGTTTTTGAATATCAGAGGTACAGTAAACACTACCTTGGCCTACTCGGCAGATAGATTATTCAGACATTAACCCAAAAAGTTTGACAACACTTCCATTACAGTGTCGCCATGTAAAATTTTTTTTTTCATAATTCTTTCGTAAATCATAGTGTCTACAATGTAGCTAGCGCGGATGTAACATGTTTTCGTTGTACCTAAAATATAATCGTTTAATTGAAAAGAGGGGAATTAAGGCATTTTATCATATTTGTTTGTTTTCCTTTATTAAAAACAAAGCATTTGTAAAAACTGTATCCATTAATGAACGCAAGCTTTTACTAAGAACTAGAGATGCACAAATATTTGCCTTTTCTTATACCCTTACAGTTAAATTTTCTACAAAGATATTGAGTAACGAAATTTTTTATGTATTGAATAAAATACACCTATCATTTATAATTTATAATATTCAAACTATTATCACTTGATTTATGATATCGATTGAACGTGCTTGATGGAATTTCAATATTAAATTTGAATTGTTACAACTTTATACGATTCCACATGTTTTGTCACCAACGACCCGGGTTTCGCCTTTCGGCATATTCAGGCATTCCATCACACGGATGCAACAGAACTGACATAAAATAAACAGTTGATCGTTACTTGCCAGATTGAAATAAGTAGGTATCTTTATATATTATTTATAAAAAAAAACCCATTTATATTTTTATGTAATTTGATTAACACTTGTTATAAAACCCTTTCAAGAATGACTCATTAACAAAATCGTTAATGAAAATTATCACAAGAAATTATGTTAATTATTATTAGATTAATATTGTTGAATTTGTTTTAGCTGCAATTTACTGCTTGCCTTGGGGTACGTATTTTCCTGTAATTAATAACTTCGGTATATAGACGATGCTAACTGTTTTATGTCAGTTCTGTTGCATCCGTGTGATAGAATGCCTGAAGATGCCGAAAGGCGAAACCCGGGTCGTTGGTGACAAAACATGTCGATATAATTCGTTGTTCAAAGTTGTAACAATGCAAATTAAAAAATAAATCATGATATCTTTGTTGAAATCGTCGTCTGTCCGGTAAATTATTTTCCTGTCTGTATTATGCCTAAATATGGATGTAGATTGCTGGACATTACTTTTTTATTAGTAGTACGTCATCGTCCGGAAATTGAATAAAAGAAAAGAGGAAGGTAATTGCTCTTAAATAGTCTGTGTTTCTTTTGTCAGTCTTCCTGTTTCGTTTTTTTCAGAATCAATTATGTTATCATACACAACAAAATATGTGTACAAAAAAATGTAACGAATATCCGCACATCCGATACGTACTGGGCATCACTTTTTAATATAGCTCTGGGCAGGGTCGGCGGTAGCACTTAGCCGACCATCCGGTCCCAAAGGGCTAACACTTAACCACGCCGGAGGGAAGGGCGTAATGCGATTATTGTACTGCGGGTGGCGCTGCCTATTAAAGGGAGGTAATTCCAGACGCCTAAAGTGACGTTGATTCCACTCAAAATTGTTCCACAAAATACTTACGATCCATAAAAAATAATCTGGATTTCAGCTTTGTTTTCCAGATGGGACTGGTATGGAAGGATTTAAAAAAATAATCCGCTAACCTTACCTAACAACGGTTCAATTCTGAACTCAACCGTGTCTAAAATTTTATTCGTTGCTGGTTCATGTCGTGTAAACACAAACATTTCACCGTGGGAATTATTTTAATATTTTCAACATTATTACCCTCTCAATTCATTCCAGAGTTTCCTTAGTAACGTAGCAATAATCCATTTTAGAGTAGATCTAAAAAAAAAGTCAAACTCAATCGAACTTTGTTGATTTTATTATTTTGTAAAAAACATATTAACAATGTTAGCTCTTCAGGTATTCAGTTGCATTTTTACATGACCAAATTGTAAATATTGCAGTGTTTTCTGTTGTTAAATGCAGATGGCTTCGGAGACACTGGCACATAAAATGTATAATATTTAAACGTCTCACAAGGATACATTATCAAAATATTTCATATATTTTAAAATATCATCGCAATGTGCAACCACTTTCGCAGGTGTAAACACTACACTTAAACTTCGTTTATCTAAAATAAAAAACAAAATAGTACTTATGAAAAATTTATTTTTACATCGATTATACAATAAAATCGTTCCTTCGTTTCTAAAATGTTAAAAGTGAAAAATATCTATAGTACTTAATTATAACTACAGTAATTACAACATTTTAGTCTCATAAACTTAGTTATAAGATTTAACTAAAGGTATTTTATCTAGCAAATATTATACTAAACCATACAAAATATTCCAGAGTACATTCCTTCCACAAGACCAAATATAAACGAAATGTTCACAACTGAACTACATAATTGGCAATTAATAGAAAATAAAGATCAAAATCCAAGAACAGGGAAAAGTCAAACAGAAAGAATATTCGTTATTACTTAATTTACAATATTCGAGATAGATAAGAAAGTAGATAAGAAATTCCATCTTCATGATTTTAATCAGAATTATTTTCCAGATAAAATACTTAATAAGGGTTAAAAAAATTTGTTGTATTAAAAATAATAGATAATTCGAATTTGCAAATAAAGGCCTGAACAGAAGGTCCCCGAAAGGCCCGGAACATACAGAGAACACACGAAAGGTTCCCTGGATACCTTTCTGTATCCAATCACAACTGGGGACAAGTCCACGACAACATTAGTTTAAATATAAAGTGGGTAAAAAAGTTCAGAGCTTTCGTTGATATTCGTACGAGGAGAAAACATTTTCAATAGCTTAAAATAAGTTATGCAATGATTTAAGTTTAAGGTTTTAACTGTAAATAAAAACGAAAAACATTTACTGCATATTTAACAGAATTATGAATCTGGCCTTCTTAAACAATTGTGAGATTATTTGCATATTTTTTTGTGAAATTAACTTGAAAACGATTGGAGAGATTTGGTGAAAGCTTTGGATGAACATTAAAACTTAAACGAAAGAAGAGAGGGTATTTTTTGTTACACGCAACAAAAAAATCACTGTAGAATAGGATAATTCTTTGACACACACACACTACTTTCTTCGGCCTTTTTCTAAAGTTCTTTAAAAAGATGAAGACTGAATTTGAGAAGAATCATAAGATTGAATACATAATAATTGAACACGGTGAAAAAATAGCAATGTATTTTAGTTCTACAAAATTATTTTTAACAAATATAGTTGATAGCTATTTCGATATATCGTCTGACGATGGCGTGAGCCGAAATAGCTATCAACTATATTTGTTAAAAATAATTTTGTAGAACTAAAATACATTGCTATTTTTTCACCGTGTTATAATGGAGTTCTACCAAGTGAATGCCAATTCAATCAATAAAAAGAAATATGTAACCCAAGAAAATGTACAACATATTAGGTTATATGCTTTCGAAATTAATTTAATCACGCAAAGCAGAGACACTAAACATTGAGTACGGGAGAATGTCGGCTTTCATTTATTTATTAGATTTTTTCGTTATAAGCAGATGCAAGTTCACAGGCAAATGAATGGAAAGGCCTGAAATAAGATCTACAGTATTATGCATGATCAATTTTGCAATACCATGAGATAATCTTGATATATGTCTCTCATATCAACTATGACAAAATATCAAGGTGTTTCAATAATTATAAATCGGATACAGAAAAAAAAACTTTAATACATTAAAATATTGGATCTCATTATTAACGACTTTTTATAATATTCATTGGCAGAGGAAATTCATCAGATCAGAAAAAATATACTTAGTAAATAAAATTTGTTGATTGAATTGGCATTTACTTGGTAGGACTTTATTATAGCACAGTGAAAAAATAGCAATATATTTCCATCGTCGGAAGAGAGGATGTATTGTGTGCCTTTTCAACACAGCTATATATAGATTAGCAAATGTACGTTTAAACATAGTTCCGACGATAGCGTGAACCGAAATAGCTATCAACTATATCTTACAAAAAAATGTAGAACTAAAATACATGGCTATTTTTTCAACGTGAAATAAAATTTGTTCAGTACAATTTCAACAATTTCAATGTATAAAGATCAGAAATTCATATATCGCTCAATCACTCACTGGTATAATACTAATAAAATTATTTTTTCTTGACAGACGTTCTTTATATCTTTGGTAGTTATTAACTCTAAAATTTGTATACTCCTGTTTTATATTATATTGTATTTATGAGCGAAACTTGTCCTGATGTTGGTAATATAAATGGTGGAAATATAACTAAACATTGAGTTTCATTTATTTAATTTTAATGCCTTTCAAACAAAAAGTGATAGGAAAAAATTAAGTTTCGACTAAAAGATGAACTGCCAATTTTTTACAAATAACCGTGTAAGTAAACCATATCAGATAAGATATTTTCAAGATCTATCAAGATTCTTGACGATAGACGACGCTGGACCTTGCAGAACTTTCCTCGATAGCCTCATAAGACCGGAGACCGGGTCGCGTCCGAAATATTTCACTTGGATTTCATCGCCGACTTGAACTCCTATGGCCGATGGATGTGAGATCTGTAACAAAAATGAAACGAGATTAATGGTGATTGATGATTTAAATGGAGATAGTACTGTTATAAGTAATCGCTCTAATTGCAGTGCCACTCGATCGGTAGTTCGCGAGTGCCCAAGTATTTTTAACAGTAGTTAAAAAGTAAAAATAAAAAAAGCAGAATAATCAATGTAAACAAATAAATAAAAAAAAATATACATATTTTATCATTTTACCATGCAAAATAATATTTTCACGGTCAAAACATAATTTTAAGTAAACAGGAAAATTTAATCTGTTAAAAATAATATATTAAATACTGCAAGCAAACTGCAGTTTATCTCTATATAAACGGAAAATACAAACTCCAAGGCAAGCATTAAATGGCAGCTAAAACAAATTTAATAGAATTAATCTAATAATAATTAAAACAATTGCCAATGATAATTTTCATTAATGATCATAAGATCATTATTAATAATGACTCATTTTTAAAAGGGTTTGACCCTTTCAAAATCTAATAGAATGCCTGAAGATGCCAAAAGTCGAAACCCAGGTCGTTAGTGACAAAACATGTGGAATCGTACAAAGTTGTAACAATTCAAATTTGATATTAAAGTTCCATCAAGCACCTTCAGTTGATATCATAAATTATGTCGTAGAAGAAATAAAATTTGGGGCTTTGGTTGCACATTCCATTCTATGATAGAACAGATATTTTTTATTTAAATAAATTCTTTTTATTATTTTGTATTAAGTATTCTAAGATCAATATAAAGCTATATATTAGTTTTTTGTTTATGCTTATTTAAGTCGGCTATTGTGTAAACAATACGGGGAATCTCCCTACACGTAAATTGTGGAGATCAAAACTTCCTTCAAAAATTAAGTGTTGAAATTTTTGATGATCAGAAATTACAATTTTTTTATAAAACGCTGTGAATTATATTCAAAAATAATAAACGTCTCAATTTTATATTATTATTATGACAAAAGAAAATGACTCAATAACAGTCATCAATGATTTTATACTTTTTTAGCACTCAATATTATTTAAATTAAGTATATTTATCAGTGGTTAATAATTTGTATGACGATATCAGGACTAAGGAAATATACAAAAATACCTGAACTATTACGCATCATATGAATGTGGTTACATCATGATAGGTGCAGTAATTATTAATACCTAACACGAGATTCAAGTTTTTTTATACGACATTCACCCATCGCTCACTTATGGTCTTATTTATCTACTCTCAATATATTTTGCAAAGATTTCTTTAACATATACATATTATGTGTTTGTTTACCAATTATTAATTTAATTTAAAACGATTTTTTTAATAAATATTCGTTAAAAAATGAAAACACTCTTATTCCGCTAGTTGCTTAAACGCTTTTTTAAATTAATTAATTTATTAATTTGGTAAACACACGTTACAGACTATTTATTACAAATAATAAGTTTATTACTTTTCCAACGTCAAAATATTTTAAAATCTAAGTTGAAAATTAAAGAAATAAACAACAAAACAAAAAACAAAGATAGCGAGAAAGTCAACTAAGCAAGCTCAGTAAAATCTACTTTAATTTTATTCTACATTAAAAAATAGTATTCGCCTGACTCTCGTCCACGTGGCATATGTCAACATCCAAAAGAATACTGTTAATTAAACATTGTTAATGTTCTTACCATTGGCATCCCCATTGGCAGACTGGTTATACACTTTGGAAGAACAAACAATTCATGTACACGATTTCTCAAAAAAATATCCGCAACATACAATTCTACATTATTAAAAATGGCAGAATTCTCATTTTGACTTCGTATTGGTCGAAAGAAATACATTGCTAGATACATTTCTCTCCGAATTTTTGAAGTTTTAAAGTGAGCATACCAAAAAGAAAGTCAGTGAGAGTAACATATAAAGTAAACAGTATGCAGTGGCAATGTATGTAATGCAATAATGTTAAATTTATAAATAGATATTAAATCAAGTGACATCTATTCAAAATATGCATTATATATTTTTTTAATTTGACTTTCACTTAATGTCAAGATATTAATATTAATTACGTAGACTTTATATAACTTATCATACAACACATACAAATCGATTATATTTTTAAAGATTAATATTTTTGAAGGACGGGTTTATATGAAGTGCTATTGCATATGATAATATTTAAGTATGTACACATACAATATTGAATTTTAACCATAGCCCGCTATACTTCTCTATAATCAATTTTCACAATTGACACGATACGGTTTATTTGCTTTATGTTATGTCGGAATTTAATGTCAAATAAATTCGTTCATCGTTATTATTTCGAATATAGTTGATTTAAAATGACAGATTAGAACATACCAAATTAACCATATATCACATTCTTCAATGAATAAGTAAAATGAACAAAGCCGGACATAATTTAAAAAAAACTCGTACATTCTCGTACTAAATATATTTAAAAAATTAATCCAAATTAACGCGGTGAAAAAATAGCAATGTATTTTACTTCTACAATTTTTTTATAAGGTATAGTTGATAGCTATTTCGGCTCACGCCATCGTCAGAACTATGTATAAACGTACATTTATTTATCAGTATCATTTAATTATAGAAAAGGTACACAACACATCTTCTCTTTTATTTTAACAACGTGGCTTATATCGTGATAGGAAAAAAAACCAAAATTCAAATTAAAATTAAACTAAACAGGCGGCACTTTTAATAATCTTAAATACTGCTCGGAGATGATTTATTACAGAAATGCATTAGCCTTTCGCAATGGGCTGAGGAGCGGCGAAAGACTTATATTTGTGATGGAGTGAGCCGAAATAGCTATCAACTATATCTTTAAAAAAAATGTAGAACTAAAATACATTGCTATTTTTTCATTGTGTTATAATGGAGTTCTACCAAGTAAATGCCGAGTCGATCAATTAATCCAATCTTCTCGTTGCATACGCATTAGCCGTTACATACGTGGATGTAGGAGTATATAAATGAAAACGCAGATGAACTAAAGTGTTATTCTCAAGTTCTTATTTGTAAAATGCTTACAAATATGAAAATGAAGGTAGTATTACTTAACACAGAAAAGTGTTTCAAAGAAAAACTAATAAATAAAACAACAAACAAACCAAAAGAATTAATTGAAAAATGTTTATTTTTTTTTCTTTTTATCATTTTTATTAAAAGCAGCTCTATGTTACAACATTAGGATATGAATATTTTATTAAATACTTATCACAAATAAACTGCAAATAAAATCGCATATCCGTAAAAAATTTATCAGAAATAATTTAAATTTTCTATTACATTGATAGTATTATTTTCTCAAATGCATGTACGTTATTTGTGTTTAATATCCATTAAAAGTGAACCAACTATACGATTCAATCATGCAAATGAAACGAATTTCAAATATTTGCCAAAATCTTTCGCATATATATTGCAAGGAATTCCAATAAACGCTACAATATTATCGATTCTGCTCTCTTATCAAAATGTAAATACATGTGTCCGCATGAATTGCCTCATTGGTACCGTATTCTTCCGTATCTGAATTTTGAGTAAGCACACTTTTGGTTATTTTTCCAGTTTGAATAATATATGTATAATATACATATTTATCGGTTAATCGTGCGTACAAAAAGACAGCATGTTTCGCTTTTCTACAATCCATAATGTATAATATATAGTCGTGCAATTTTTAGAACTATAATCCAAAAGATCCAACGGTCAACAAAATATATATGCATATATAATTTATGGAATTTTTAGATTCTTAATATGTTAACACAAGAAGCGATAATTTATTATATCGACTGAAAGTTCTTTGATGTAATTTCAATAAAATGGAACCTCGATTCTACGTTTTTCGTGGGACACTAAAAAATAAACGAGAAATGAGGGAGAGATTAAAATATTAATAAGTAAAATTTAAGAAACGTCCCGCCTTCCTTTAATTTTCAAAGATGGGTTACACAAAAATTGGTGAATATGAGAGGTTTTTGTGAAAGTTAAATTAATTAAACCTTATTTATTAAAATAATCGACTAGGTTTTAAGCTTCTTCTTGAGAAATTCTTTGTTAGAGAAAATCTCAAGACATTTGGGCGAACATTAATTACTTTGGTTAATATATAAGATTTAATGTGTTCAAACACACAGATTGTATTGAATAGAAAGATTTATCTACCAAAGCCGGTCAATTAGAATAATATTTAAGACGGGACGATAATATTTAGACGTTAGATCGAGGAAATCGATAAACTGAGAACGGTTAATGCGGGATTATTTAACATTGTTCTTATGGGTGTTTGACGGGACTGTAAAAAATTAACGAACCATACGGGAAAAATATTATGCGAGAACGGTTGATCGGGGTTCCACTGTATTAAATTTGAATTGTTACAACTTTGTCCGGTTTTAATGAAAATTATCACAGGCAATTGTGTTAATTATTATAAGATTAATATTATTAAATTTGTTTTAGCTGCAATTTACTGCTTGCCTTGGGGTAAGTGTTTTCCTGGAATTAATAACTTTGGTATATAAACGATGTTAAGTGTTTATTTTACGTCAGTTCTGTTTCATCCGTGTGATAGAATGCCTGAAGATACCAAAAGGCGAAACGCGAGTCGTTAGTGACAATACATGTGGAATCGTACAAAATTGTAACATTACAAACAAGAAGCGTTATTAGTTCAAAACTGTTTAAGAAATTTTGTAATGAATATTGCGTATTTGCAATACCCAAAAATTTACAATCAATTGAACAAAGACTTTTTGAAAAAAAATGAGTAATGTAATACATATGATACTTCTTTTCATCTTAAGGTATCGTTAGGTTTAACATCTTTCTACAAAGCTTTGACTGTTAACGCTGCTCGAGTGAAATGTGACTAAAGTTAAGGCGAACCACCCACCCTTAAATCTATTCTATGTTTCATGAAAATTGTAAAATCTATTGATTGAATTGGCATTCACTTGGTAGAACTCCATTATAACACGGTGAAAAAAATAGCAATGTATTTTAGTTATACAAAATTATTTTAAAAAAAAAATATAGTTGATAGCTATTTCGGCTCACGCCATCGTCAGAACTATGCTTAAACTAACATTCGCTTATCTATATATAGCTGTGCAGAAAAGGCACACAACACATCCTCTCTCCTATTCCAACGGCCTAGCTTGTTACTTTCACACAATGACACTAAATTTTCAAAAATTCTAAATGAAACAATAGGTGTCTATGACAATAAGATTATATGTGGGACGGAAGTGGTCATTATGGAAGGAAATCAGACCACCCCTTTGTAATACGGTTGGACTAGTGGCGATACTATTATATTAGTTTGTTCGTTAAGAATCCTTTGTTATAATTGATGTCTATTGATTTCCAGCTGTTCCAAAGCCGTCATTCTCCGACCCTCACTACAAAGATGCAAACATTTAGGCACTGAGTTTGAATTTATATTATGTGATTCCTTAATGACGTGATAAGCGAACTGTTCGCTAGTCGCTGATATTAATTATAGTAGCTAATATTAAATATATTCTTTTTGAAAATAATTTTGTAGAACTAAAATACATTGCTATTTTTTTCACCGTGTTAAAATTGTAAAAGTTGCAGTAATAAAACGGATTTTATTAAACATTTCAAATGGACGTATAAAACTATCATCATAAATCCTTCATTTACTATTTTATATCAGGTGAAATAAATACTTGCGTGATACGAAACAAAACTTATAGTAGCATTATATTAAGAAATTTTCAACAAAGTTCCCGAGTGTTACATGAGTATTCGAACGCATACATTGTTTCTTATTCTAAAGTTTAAAACGTATACTATTGTGAAGAACTTGTTAAACAAAATCTGCAGTTACTTTTGGATTAGCTATTGTATATAAGATGATTGAGCTAAACAACTGGAATTTCAAGCAAATATATAAAATATATATATATATATGTCAAAATAAAAAACGGTCAATTTGGATCGCAACACAGGAAGAAAACTAATTGAGTAAGTGACTAAGTTATTTGTATATCTCGACTGGATTTTCAAAAAAAAATCCTATTATAGAAAAAGCTCTGTCAAATTTAAGGTTTTAGGGAAGATTAGTCTTCGAATAATAATGGCTTTATATATTTTAATACCGATATTGCAATCCTTCTTTTGAATGTCAACATATGAAGCGTGGATAAAGGGAAATTGAGACGAACATTTTTACGAAAGTAGATTATGTCAGACTTTTCTGAAAGGCTTTTTTACGAATTAGAAAATTAATACATTAATAATTTGTTTTTTTTTCTATTCATAAAAATACATCAAATAAGAGCACATGCGGACATATCAATAAATATATTCATCACAAACATTTCCTTGATTGTAAAAACTGTTCATTCTATTATACAGTAGAACCTCGATTTTCCGGATTTTCAATTATCCGGATTGGTCAAAATAAGCAAAAACATTACGAATTTGCTGATGTGCACGTAGCGAATTGCGTCCACTGTTTACGTACGTGATGGAATGCGCCTAAACATTTGATCATTGCATTTGTTTCAACAAGTCCTTTGTAAAATATGAGTCGTCCAAATTCGATACACATCGAACGTTTGTTTCTTGAAAAAAGTTAATATTACCGGTATGTCAACGAAAAGAAAAAGTGTTGCAGTTTCATTATAAAAAAACTGGATATAACTGATGCTTTGAAACGCGGTGAATCGGGACGTTTTTGGTTTAATAAATATGGTGTCGGAACGCCAACAACCTCGAATATAAAACAAATTTTGAAGTTTATCAATAGTCTAATCTCAGGAGATGGAACAAAATTTAAAAAGACTATTATTAAGCAGCTCTTAAATGTCGCCATGAAGTCGTTTGAGATTCAAGAAGAATGCAATTCATGACAACTCATAAGTATTAAACGTATTCGCAATTCGGCGGCATCGAAAAGAAATTCTGGCTTTAAGCAGAAATCGATAAATTTAAATTAAAGCTATTTATTAATCTAAAGATATAAAAATACAATAATTCCTACTGAATATACATATATTTTCCTGACAATTATGACCCTTTTCGATTATCTGGATTTGTACTTATCCGAACGATCTTAGTCCGGATAATCAAGGTTCTACTGTATATTGTAAATTTGGTCATCGAGACCGAGCCTAATTTAAATGATTCATAATATTCTGATTTAAAAAGGTTACTTTTTATAATATGACATCATTGTGACAATGGTATTTTTTTACCAAAAGGACAATGCGCAGTGACTCGTCGTACATTTTTTTAATACACTATTTCAACACAGTAACACAACAAACCGACATTTCACTGACATTTACGAAATGGAACTATTATCGACATACGATATTTTGGAAATTTTACTTTAAAAAATCATACTTACGATATACATCAAAACTAAGCGAGTCTGTTGTACCGAATAAAGCTAAGCACACAAATCATAAAACCCAGTAATAAGCGGTAAATATTTTTACACAATTGTTTTATTATAATTTACGCGCAACGTGGAAACAGTAAAGTTTGCTTCGTTTGTTGAAAAGATGTTATAATATAAAAGGCCGTGTGAAATTTTTTTTTTTACAAAAAATACTTAACACTAATTAAAACAACTTTGACAGTAAGAGCTTTGTGGCAATACACCTTAATATCGTGATATAAAATTGAAAATTACTATGTATATTTTTGTATTATATAAATGCGTTGATCAGGTTCGCCTTCGTCCAAAAACGTATATTTGCTTTCAACGTAAAATTTTCCTTCAAAACTACACAGAGTAGTCATAGCTAACAGTAGAAGGCAAATGGTGAAACCTCCGACGCCTTATGCCTGATCTTCCGGTTAATGGAGGAAATCCTTGGCGGTAAAGACTGTCTTCATAAATCTAAAAGCTGGCGATACCAACACCGTAAAATCCTTGGAATTTTAAACAGGACATTGTTTTTTCTTTTAAGCTAATTTCTCAGTGGTTACAGTCAATCGAAGCTCGAATTCGATGAAAAATGTAATGTAAAAATAAATTTGTTTCGATATTTATCTGAGTGTCGATATGCAATCTAAAGATAATAAGCGATCTTTTTATCGAATCGATTGATATGAATTTTTTGTGTAAGCCTTTGCGTCAATATATAATTGAAGTACTTTTTTTTTATTTTCTTAATCTAATGAACGTCAGTATTTCGACAAAAACTTACGTCACTCAACTAGTACAAGGTTAATCGGTAATGAATATTTCAACGATTTAAATTTGCAAAACGATTTTCTTCGTTGTCGCATTATTTCAACTGATAGCCTTGTAGCCAAGAAACCACCTATTAAACCATGAATGGAAATTTATTGATTGAATTGGCATTCGCTTGGTAGAACTCCATTATAACACGGTGAAAAAAATAGCAATGCATTTTAGTTTTACAAAATTATTTTTCTAAATATAGTTGATAGCTATTTCGGCTCACGCCATCGTCAGAACAATGCTTAAACTAACATTTACTTATCTATCATATATGTAGCTGTGTAGAAAAGGTACACAATATATCTTCTCTCCTGTTTTAATGGCCTAGCTTGTTTCTTGCTCGCAATAAAACTAAAAATTGTAAATGAAACTAAAAAGGCGGCTATATCAAGTTTACATATGGCACGGAAATAATCTATTACGGAAACAAAATAGCCCCCCGTAGAGAGTTAAGCAATGGCGATCGACATATATTAGTTTGTTCATTAAGAATCCTTTGTGATAGCTATCTATTAATTTCCAGCTGTTTTAAAGCCGTCATCTTGCGACCTTTATTACAAAGATGAAAACACTTCGTGTTTGAATTTATGATGTATCGTGTATTTTTCTAAACGACTATTAATTTACTGTTTTTAACCACCAAATTTACTTATGATAGATTATATAAGAGGATAAAAAGTAATAGAAAAAGAGCTACTTGATTTTAAAGACCAGACGATGAATGAAAATAACACTATAATTTACAATTCATTGAAAAAAATCCATAAAAAATATCGATACACCAATTGATCAAACTGCCTGTCAAGAAATTCAACGATTAGTCAAAAGATTTCAAATCATACTTCAAATCAAAAATCAAAAAAAAACTATCGAATACGCAATGTGTACGTTGATTTAAGATATTTAGGTAATATTATTTTTCTAAATATCACTTTCTAACGTTCATCCTTTTCGATAAAAAGGGTTTTTGGCATGTTCAGTGTCCAAACATATTTTCAACAGCCTTTAAGCATTATTTATGACAAATAAATAAGCGTCGGGCATGGGATGTATTGACCGGAAAAGCCCTGGTTTCCGACAAGTGTGTTGACACATTTATCACTTCTAACCTTTGTAACAAAGAGGAAAATCCAACCTGCCCCTCTTCGTAATATTTTTTAAGAAGAGCAAAGTATTGTATATATGTTATGGAAGATATAAATAATACACAAGTTTAATAATATTTTTTTTGCTGATATTTTGCACCGCGTGATAAGCACAGACCTATCCCTCGATTTATACGGTAGATAGTAAAATCTAATATTTAGGTAAATCTTAATTGTATATTTTTAACGTAAAACCATGTAAATCAAAAAGTACACAAAAAATACATAATTTGGTTGTTTTCTAAAATATATATCATATAAAATCACATTTGATTTTTGACAGCTGATATTTATAATGCGGCCACGGTGAAATTTTACGTGAGAACCGCTGATGTACACTGATTGTAGTATCAGATATGTGGAAGGGAAAGCAAACCCATAAATATATTAAAAAATCAATTCAAAATATTATCTACAAACATTGGCACTAAACTGAAATTCCACCAATATTATAAAAGACTATATCGCACAATAATAAAGCAATCCAATATCCACAATTTCCTTCGCTTTGACCCAAATTCCAATGAATCGGATGAATTACTTCCGGAGATAAATATTTTACGGCTCTCGGGCAATTCGAAATTATTATTGAGGAAACGAAATCAAAGACATTATTATCGTTATGGTTCGGCCAAATATCACGTTTTGTTCATTGTTTGTTTCCCATGCGACGTAGGATTCGCGTATCGGCCATCATATTGTGCCCGCGACGAATTCTATCACATCGCGCAATCAATTCGGGCCAAAACGATTTAAGTGCCTGATAAATATCTTTGGCGATAGTTCGCGCAAAATTAAGCGTAGCGAATCGAAATTGACAAACGGAAATTATACGAGAGTAATTGTAGTTCGTTTACAGTGCGATATTAATTTCACTCAATGACATATTCGGATTAATATGAGTCTCTTGCAGAACAAAAAGGCTATGAAATCAATTTTAACGAACGAAGTTAACGATAACATGGAACATATTTCGAAATATTTAAAACAGTTCGTTTGAATGATATTATCTTACGTAATATAGTTCAAGCTTATAATAATGAATCTCTTTATAAATGCATTAAAGATGTTTACATTTAGATTATTTTTTGATTATGAACATATATTCTATAATATAACCTTATCATTTAATATTTATTGCAAATAAAATCTTTCCAAAATTCTGGAAATAAAAAATTTTTAGTTTCAAAAAAACAAGTTCATTTATCGAATCAGAAATCCAATTGTATCAAAAACGCATTCAATTGCAATAAAAATATAATAATAAAACACAATAATTGTTGTATATTAATTATTTTTTAATAAAATTTCATCGGCACTATTTAATAATGATTTTAATAATAAATCTCACACCTCAAACACAAAAATTTTATTAGTTATTGTAATGTCAAATGAAATAAATCCTAAATTTGAATTGTTAAAACTTTGTAACACGGATAGAATGTCTGAAGATGCCGAAAGGCGAAAACCATGTCGTTAGTGACAAAATATGTGGAATCGTAAAAAGTTTTAACAATTCAAATTTGATATTGAAATTCCATGAAGCATCTTCGGTCTATATCACAAATGAAATAAATCCTGCTCTCAAACATATACATTTTTTTTTAAATTTATAAGTTAATTGTATACTAAGAATCGATGAATATGCTAGAATTCAAAAAATCTTACGATAAAGATAAATCACGTGTCACAATTAGTAGTATAACTAACGGAATAATTAAGTTCTGAACATGAATTTCATGATGCACTGTTATTATTTTATATGAGGTTCAATGTAACATTTCAATTTATATCTGCACAACCATAATGGTAATATAATAATATAAGAAAACTCGTAGCGGTTAAATTTATAACTGCGAGTACAAAAAATAGACAAAAAAGCGTCCGTACTTTTAAAAAGATTAATCGAGGTCGGAATGGTAAAGTCTGGTTTAATGGCTTTTTAAATGATTTCCATCTTATTCTTGGTCATATTTTGGTATAACCAGGCGTCACAAAATGCATATTTATGACGCATAAACTCGTCGACATTCAGAATATGGCTCTCGGATTATTAACGCAAATATAAATAATTATATCTGTTTACTCCGATAAATAAATCCAAGCATTGAAAGGATATATCTAAAGTTAGATAAATACGCAAACGAATAAAATACATTAATAAGAGAATATTGGAGTCTTCTTTCATCATCGTAAAATTATAACTTGAGCATCAAATCATCAATTTTAATAGTCTCTGTAATAGGTAATCAAAACTATTGCCGTCTGCGAGTTCCCACTTTGCTTTTGCAATTATGATGTTGACCCTTCAACGCTTCAAATATAGACATTTATTAACATTTACCGTTGCCTTTTGACGCCTGGAATAATAAATTTATGCGGCTGCTCAAAAAAATTGGCGACCATTAACAACTCGATTGGCCATGCCAGTGATTTTAATTCAAAGTCTATAAAAAGTTTTTATAATATTGCATTAATGTTTCATAACATTGATATCCGAGTAGCTTTTTCTGCATTTATAATGCAATGATTTCCAAACATAATTGCAGTGCTTTCGTATACTTATAATATATAGCTTTTTAGAGCTTTAAATGATATTCGTTCGGTTCAGAAAAATTAGACTCGAAGAAATATTTTACTTGCGGTGATATCATTATTCAAAAAACCTTTTTTCTGTTATTCTGAAAAATAACTGTAAATTAAAAAAGATATTTAAATAGTGGTTAATTAATTTTACAGCAAATATTAATTAACTAACATTAAAATATATAAGGATTTATTTATAGAAATACCTACTTATTTCCTTCGGGCAAGTAATGATCAAAATCGTATAGACGATGCTAACTGCTTATTGTATGTCATTTCTGTTGCATCCGTGTGATAGAATGTCTGAAGATGCCGAAAGGAGAAACCCGGGTCGTTAGTGACAAAACATGTGGAAACGTACAAAGTTGTAACAATTCAAATTTGATATTGTGACCTTCAGTCGATATCATAAATTGTATTATAAAAAACTTCCACAACACAAAAGATAAAATGTCGAAAATAATCAATATGTATTTAAAAAACACTTAAAACTGTCAAGAGTCAGCAGTAATAATATATAAGCAGTAATGAATCTACATATTCAAAAAAAAACACCTTTTACGATATTATTACATAAAGTTATAGGCTGAGAATAAATGAATTATAAAAAATATCGTTCGTTTACGTGATTTATGGTATAATTTTAATGTTATTGGATAAAGTTGCGGCAAGGCAAAGTTTGACAACAAATTTTGAAACATTAATACAATAACGATGATCAAGTACAAAGTTTGAGAACAGAATAAAAATCTCTTCCGGAAACTTTTTCATTGATTTAATACGGTAAAAGTTTTCAGCTGAAACATACCACGTATCAAAATATTTACGTTACTTTCTTTTTTCATTCGCAGAGCGCGTTGATATATATACGCTTTGTGGTGAAATAAATAATATCCCGAGACAGCGGAATGAAAAAATGGTATGTTTATTCATAAACGTATTTTATTAGTATTCCGGTTTACTGGAAGGAAAACAATAACTACACATATTGAGTGATTGATTGTTACTTAACAACAAAAAACGAAAACGAAGTATCTGGAGTACGGCCAGTAAAAACTATGTAGGAACCAATTTGTGAATTAACGTTTAGAATCAAAATACGAAAATAATTCATAACATATTTTTTTATCGATTTCGACTTCAAGTCATTTTTATCAAGTTTTGTATGCTGGTTTAGAAGAGACCGAACGATATCTAAAGTATGTTGGCTTAAATTATCAAATATAATCTATACTATTATATAATCTCGTCATAACCACTTACACTAAGTTTAAATCGATTAGCAAACGAATATTTTATAATTTTAAAATAGATTTCTTATATAATATAGTTATTTGATTATAGTCGACAATTTCGTTATCATCAATGCTTGAAATTAACATTCTTGGATCAAAAGATTTTCAATTATTCGCATTTTTTTAATCGTATAAGGAACAAAGCAAAGATACAGTTAAAAGACCTGTATTATGTGGCATATACAATGAAATACCTCATACTATAGTTTAAATATAGGCTAGTTACATTAATATCAAATTTATATTATGCGAACATATACCAATGCACTGGGGTATCATTATCTGGCATATTTGATGTGATCATAGCAACGCAAAATATTTTCAAGTCGTATTGTTGGTCGTGGCAATTCGAAATATATAACAATGTTAATTATTAAATTATCGAAATGTTAATATTTGACACGAAAGAAAAATACGACAATAGCCAATCCTTTAAAACTAAAATATTTGAAACGTTGGAAACCTCAGAGAAAATAATAAAAAAAAGCATGATTTAAGTTTTCGTATACAAAAAAAAAACATCTTGTATCTACCATTCTAAAGATAAAATTTCCCCTATCTCAAGAAATGTTCCCGCTTTATTGTCATTCTCAAATAAACGGCGAAGAACATCGGTCGAAGATCCGAAATCAAATAATTGGCTTGTTGGGATCGGTGACGACAAGCGTGGGATGCGCATTACGCTTGCAAATGGCCGATCATGCGACTGGTGACCCACAAACCTGGCAAACCGAGAAATTGCTTAGACTAGGTTGTAATCTTGGGCCCTTTTCGTAGGCGGCAGTAACGCCTCTGGCAGTGACAGGACGAGATAACAAAACATAATACAGAGGTGCAGAAGCTTGCAGAACTGGCATGCCAAAAAAAAAGAAGGCTTGCGATTTAAAATAATGTAAAAAGAATAAATTTGGAAAGGATTAATACATTAAAATGTTTGTACATTTCAAACGATGACAAAGAATATATTGATTGAATTGGCATTTACTTGGTAGAACTTCATTATAACACGATGAAAAAATTGCAATATATTTCAGTTCCACAAAATTTTATAAGATATAGTTGATAGCTATATCGGCTCACGCCATCGTCAGAACTAATTAAATAGGTATCAAGTATATCTTATAAAATTATGTAGAACTGAAATATAATACATTGCTATTTTTTCACCGTGTTATAATGACAAAGAAATCCTGCAGTGCCCTCAGTCGACATCATTAAACATATATACAGTTTTTGAATTTTTGAAACTTTGTACGATTCCCCGTGTTGTGTCACTAATAACCCAGGTTTTGCCTTTCGGCATCTTCCGGCGTTTACAACAGCAACAGAACTGAGCACCCGTGTGATAGAATGCCTAAAAAAACCCGGGTCGTTAGTGTCAAAACATATAAAATCGTACAAAGTAGTTTCAAAAACTTTAATTTGATATTGAAGTTCCATCAATTATCTTTAGTCGATATGACAATGTATATGTAGCTCTAAAACTGTGAAAAATATTTATTTTTTCAAAGGGATATAATAAATTGACACGCCACATGCCCGAAAAAAGAATCTGATCAATGAATGGGCTGTATTAATGCTCGATAATTTTACCGGTATGAAAAGCTGCAGTAAAAACAGCAACAGTTAAAATGACATTATCTATCGAAAAGACACAAATATACACATTGACGTTCGCGCGCCACAAATACACCATCTCTGGGCATATGTATTTAAGAAATATCCACGAATAGAAATGATATGGCAAAAACAGAGATATTCCCAAATAAAACCCTTGTTTGTTTGTCATTTAGCTAATAATATAAAAGGTTATTCGATTTAGCGTGTTATTTGTTTTATAAAAAGCAAAGCGGCCTTACATAACATTTTTTGGGATACATTTTTTGTTATCTAAGGGTTAGGGAAATACGCCGAAAAATAAGATGTATTCAAGTATTTTTTTCGGTAAAATCAATACGTAGAATTGTTTGCGATCGCCCCAGCTCATGTAAGTCCAGTCAATTACGACGACCAGTATCTTTAGTGATGCTATTTTAACTAGAAAAAAGGTTTTAAATTTGCACAATTTGAATAACTCCGTTTTTCGTTATTTTCCTATTTTATTTACACAGCGGTAAAAAAAACTGTAGGAAATATGACTGTTTTTATTTAAGACCACTACTTCATGGTTGAAAACTAATATCAACTAAAGAAAAAAACCTATAGTAACTTTACGTAACCGTAATTGATACCATCGGAAAATCAATTAATATTAGAAAATAAATACATCACTTTACCTGACAAAAATGAAATGGATATGCGAAATTACGTCAGATGATATAATCTTTAAGGACGAAATTAAGCTTGAATTAGTGAAGGTAGCAGCGGATCTCTTACTTGACGTAATAAGTACTCATATTTAATAAAGTACGGCTCAATCAAATTAAAGTCGAGTGTTACGAAAACATTTAATTGACGAATTATTAAAAAGTATAAATATAATTATTCCTTTATTAATTAAATACGCATAAAGCATATTATAGAGGAACAAAAAAATGAAATCCAAAAGATTCATAAAGAAATTATTGTATACACGGTCGGTGGAGTTTTTATCAATCATCACTATCACAAATCCCTGTCAATCTCTTCTTCATGACTGGTTCAAAGTCACTTTCATCACTCGAAATTATTTGTGCCAATTCGATGTTTTAAGTAGAAACATTTACATCTCGAGGAGATTTGTTAATAAAATCCGTTATTAACATTTGCTTCGAATTTGCTTTGTGAACCTCATCATATTGAGCCAAGCATTGATGAATATCACGTCGAATCGAAGGGCCCGTTCAACATTTGATTCATTTTGTACAGAATGATTACGTCACTATTAATCCGTATAAAAGTGAAAACGTGTAAAACAAGTACCATGTAAATCGAGGGATAGGTGTATTGAAATTTAGTACGATCCCACACGTTACGTCATTAGTTAAATAATTATTTTATTAGTGACAAAAAAATGAGGAATCTTGCAAAGTTTACACAATTCAAACAATTATTCGGGTCATTGTTTAATCAATTGAAAAACCAATTCATGAGACTGCCCGTACCGGTATTTGAATCCATGAGCCATCAACGTTTAACACTTGAATAAAATATACGATACGTAACGATATTCATTCTTAGAAGCATTAAAACAACGCTACCCTCGTGGGAATAATTTTAATACGTGTAGCATTTTATTTTTTAATTTTGCTTTTCAGCTGTTAGCGGCAAGTGTTTGCTTGTTCTGTGTATGATAGTAGATTACATTTACTCGACATTGTGTCATTATTTTTTATTCGTCTCGTTTACTTTGTTTGGAAACAATGTCGGTCACCGTCACGCAATAAAAATGCGCCCAGATTGTTAAAATCTTTTTTTCTTTCATGGCTGGTTACTTTTAATTTCATTCATCATCGTTTAGTAGACAGGTCAATACACCTTCGGTCGAAAATAAAGCAAAGTGAACAGGATACACATTTATAAATAACATTAATTTATTAATCCATTATTTAAAGGATAATGCATATTCAAGCATCGAATTACTCTGTAGTGGCTATTGTCATACAAGTTTAAAGTGATAATCAATGTAAATCAAGCTATATTTTAACACAAAAATCAGCATGAACTCAGTAGTTTTGACAATGACAACTTTATATTTTTACAAAGTTATATTTTGGGTATGTAAGCAGCCGTCTCAACGTTAACCGTTTCAGCACCGCGAGGACATATGTGTCTTCTAGGCGGGGACGACGCGAATACCGTAGGGACATATGTGTCCACAGATATTTAAAAATACATATAAAATATTCTAATTGGAAATATCGTGATATTTTTTCACATATTGCTAGCGACATTTATCTTTTATCACGGAGAAAAAAAATGTGTCATTCCTGTGAATAAATATTACCGAAAAATCAAATTCAATAGAAATTGACGTAGAGAGGTCGCTAGGGGTGCCACTTTCGGTATAATCCATACAATTGAAGCGTGAATAATTATGAAGCTTAAATAATTGTGAAGCGAAATAATGCAACTCTAAATGTATCCCTTGGCCAACTTTCACCATTGGGGTCTTTTGTTTATACCTGAACTGCAAAAATATGTCCATATGGGATGTTTTCCTGTTTAATTGGGTCAGATTTCTTGTAATTATAGTAATAATATTATTCATAAATTCGATTTTTTAGTTTTTTTTTTAAATAAAAGAAAATCGCGGTATGTGAATGTCTTCTAGCTTAAAATTTAGCGGCACTCAAGCGGTTAATATTCAGTCGGTTAGTTATCATGCACTACGAAATTGAATTAAAAAATCGGAATGCAACTAAAAATTGCCAAAACTACACATTTTTGAATTTTAATCTAAAAACAAAAGCATACGAAATAAACATACTTAACTAAAATTGAATTGAAATGATATCACACGAACCTATTTACGTCAAAAATCTCAAGTTATTTATATAGTAGTTTGTTCGTTAAGAATCCTTTGTGATATCTAACAGGAGAGAAGATGTATTGTGTACCTTTTCTACACAGCTATATATAGATAAGCAAATATTTGTTTAAGCATAGTTCTGACGATGGCATGAGCCGAAATAGCTATCAACTATATCTTAAAAAAATAATACTGTAGAATTAAAATACATTGCTATTTTTTTCACCGTGTTAGTAAACGAAAGTTTTTGCAATGTCTGTCAAAGTTGTTTTTCAAATTCTGTTTTGAAAACTCAACACCCTGACATCAATGTTATTCATTTCTCTAGATCTGGAAGGGAGGAAGGCTAACATTTCTGATGGAGGGCCAAATTCAGAAATTTAGAATAAACGGCGGGCCGCAAGAAAAATACCATCTTTATACGTACACTATGTATTTACAAAATTCTTTCTTATGTTGAATAAGACCCGAGATAATGGAATTGCAAGACAATTTTTTTTATTAATTTTATATTTTGAATGTAGTGTCACGATTATTGTTAATGGAGAACGTTATCGTAACATGATTGATAGCTTTTTTACACCAGTATTTGATGGCTTAACAAGTCGTTGCAAATATATGATGCAACTTTACATACAACCAAAAAAATGTGAAAAAAATCAATGTATTTTTAGTTCTACTATTTTCTGCAGTAATTAACAGTATCTAACGGTAGTTCTAACGATGACGTCAGTCGAAATAGCTATCAACTATATCTTATAAAATTTTGTAGAACTAAAATACATTGCTACTTTTTCACTGTGTAATATGGTAGTAGTGGAAGGTTTTAAAAAAAAAATCTGGCGAGAATACTGTTTTTATGGGCATAAGTATGCCTTTCCAACATGAAGTAAAATTGAATAATTAAAAATTGACAATATTTCTTTCTCACAAAAAGGCTATTCATTCGGCTTAGGAAAACTGAGAACGGAAATTATCCAGCTGAAATTAATTCGAACCAAGTCAAGTCAAAATAATTAATAGGATTGACTTAAGTGTTATAATGTTCATTGATATACATTTCGAACACCACATTACCAAAAATTACTATACTATTTTTAATGTAAATGTCGTCTGTTTTGCGTTTGACTTTTGCAATTGATCGCATTCAAAGCCGCGCCTAGGGGTTTGACCGCCTGGGTACAATCATCGATTGGCCACTCCACCTTGATTCGTTTATGTTCATAAAAATTACACTACTAAAATCAACCTTTATTTAATTATTGGCAGGTTATGTTTTATGACCAAGTAGCCCGAAACCAATAAATATGATGAGAAAAAAGATGCATACTACTTATTTTTTAAATATTTATAATAAATATTAGAAGTCGGTTTTATATTGCACGCTTTAAAATCAGTGGCATTGTCTCATCGTTCTCTCAAACGCAATGGTAACCGGAAATATCGTAAAATGACTAATCAGGACAGTCATAATTCATCTATGTAACAGACATCACACCCAAAATGGGAATAATGATGAATCAAACTGACAATTCAAAACAGCAGAAAAAAATACACATGTTTATCTCTTTTAATTAAAAATTAAATACATACACAACACACTTCCAGATAATTATTTATATATCATAATAAATGTAGACCATTGAAATAACAAATATATTTCGTAATTAAAACGCGTTAAAAATAAAAGATATAATTTTATTTAGAACTTACAATCGACATTTTTTATTAAATAAAAATGATTGATTGAATTTACTTGGTATAACTCCATTATAACACGGTGAATAAATAGCAATGTATTTTAGTATTACAAAATTTATAGTCCCCAAAAAAAGCACAATTCATATTGTTATTATTCTACAAAATTTTATAAGATATCTATTTCGGCTCACGCCATCATCAGAACTATGTTTAAACGAACATCTGCTTATATATATAGCTGTGTAGAAAAGGTACCCAATATATCTTCTCTTCTGTTTTAACACCATATACTATGTTTTACTTCTAATATCTAATAATTAACATGTGTTACTATTTGTTTGAATCAAAGATATATTGAAAGACTTCTTGTTCAACTGACTATTTTGTATAGTTTTTATTATCGATTGAATAAAAAAACAAGCTAACACCACAACAGGAAGCTGGATAAAATATAATGTTCAGATAAATTTAATCCGACATTCAAATTTGGCTGAGTTATAACCAAGAGGATTATACAATTTTTTCAAATAAATACATTATTCACACTATGCTGTGGTAAGTATTCGAGTCGCATATTCCCAAATCCTCGTGTTATAATAACTGCAAGGAAATGCGCGTTTATATGACCCACTGACCTATATAACCCAATTCTTTGTTTCGACTTTTACTCAGGACGAAATCGTTTGAATTGACTTCTTTCGATTGTCTGGATTGCGCTGTCGAATGAGATGTACTGCAAAATCTTCGCAATAAATTGAGTAATACGCATTTATTTTTTAGATCTGTGTGATTTTTCCTTTCGAATATAAATTAAAAAACTTCTTTTCGCTGAATTTTTTGAAAGATATTTCATATTATTTACTAGAGTTGAATTTAACATTCTGACTGCTAACGTCTCAATCGTTAAGACGGCTGATGTTTGTGTTGATAGTTTATACCCGAAATTATATGAATTAACAGCGGTTAAAGCCTTCTTAAACTCGCTAAATTTTGAGTTGATGCATTGCTTGATTTGTCCTGACAAACTCAATAAGATTGTTTCAAACCAATATTACTCAATAAATTTTTGAAGTCTAGGTATTGGAATATCCTTTAAACGGCTCAACAGAGAATAAGTTAAATTGGTTCAATAATATAAATGGAAAACGTTATAATATATGTTTGCTAACGGAACCTGAAATAGGAAGAATAATTTTATAAATAAAAAAAAATCAACTATCAATTGTTTGGGTATCACTAAGTTGTAGTGTTTGTGAATTAAAACATATATTATTCGCTTCGTTCTTTTATTTTCAAACATCGCGTCACAAGATCTAAAAGGTTTTAAGTGTCGATATGTTCTGAAACAAAAGAACTACGTCATAGTCGTTGAAGTACTACGAAAAATACTAGATGGCTTTATCTTTATTTTTGATTTGCCAAAAATCGACACAAAAGCCGCGTATTTCTCGGATCGCGAACTGTGAAATCATCCACTATTAGTAATATGCGCCGTATGATGAATGATGAAATGATAAATATTCATTTCAGAAATAATAATGTTTAATTTCAGACACCGAAAGATAAATGTATTTTTATAATTTTAAATTAAATACATTTATTGATTCAAACGCTAGATTAATCCAATTTATCATTTTTAAAATTGTGATAGCAATGGTTATCTGAATCAACTCAGGATTTTATCATGCGGTGATATGAATTGGGCAACTTTATGATTATTCCAATTATATAGATTATGTTATCTCAAACAAGATGTAAAATATAACCCAAATTATCGAAAACAACCACGGCTACCTAAACTCCTTCAAAAAGTAGAGATCAATAAGTGGGATTAAAATATAGTCATACACTATTAATCAAAAAAAATATATCTCTGCTGTACAAAATTAATTCGTCGATATAAATCAAAAAAATTGTTTAGAATCACTATGGGATTGTAGCCATTGTAAATGTCTTTTTACAGTTATATCTGTTGCTTATAAATTTACAGATTATTGAAACATAATCTTATCATTCACGTGATCGTTAAACAGTAATCGGTAAATGAATAAATAAAAAAAAAAAAAAACAAAGTGAACATCATTGCGTTTTTGTATACATGTGTATATATAATAGATAACCATAATACGTGTTTGAAAGACAGTATTTTTTTTGTTTGTTTTTGAACTGTTCCAACTTTGTACGATTCCACATGTTTTGTCACTAACGACCCGGGTTTCGCCTTTCGGAATCTTTAGGCTTTCTATCACACTGATGCAATAGAGAATGCCTGAAGATGCCGAAAGGCGAAACCCGGGTTGTAAGTGACAAAACATGTGGAATCTTACAAAGTTGTAACGATTCAAATTTGATATTGAAATTCAATCAAGCACCTTCGTCGATAATTATAGTATTTTTTATTTGATAAAAATTTTCAAATTTTTCAAAATTCAATAAAACTTTAAAATAAAAGCAAACACCTTCTCGACTAATTTAATTATATTAAACGAGTCCCCCAACTGGCACATTATAAATATCTGCGTTTTTTAACAAAAATAAAATGATATCTGAACTACCTTCACCATGGATTATTCACGGAAAACTAAGGCGATAAAAAGTAAATATTTATGTCATTTCCAGCGATAATCTTAACAAGGACATCATATATTAGGTGTACCAGAAAAGAATGTCGTTTTTTTGTTCTATCTTTTGAATTGTCAGTTGTGCTTCTCCAGCTGATCCTACACAAAATGTTTTTGTGTTTTATTGTTGACTATACATACCTGAAGTGTATTGTAATTTTTAAATAAAAATAAGAACAACTATATTTACAATGAATAGCTTTTAAAGGAACAAAGAATTATTCGAAATATTATGCTGTACTATTTTTTGAAGAAATATACCGAACAAATGCTACAGAAAGTATTTATGCTACATCGGGGAATGTTTTAGATGTTTGTTAATGTCAGAGGCGGTTCAAATAGTTTCGATCTGGAGATTTGAATTTAAAAAAAACACACTGGAAGTGGATGACTAGCTCAAGTAGATGAAGATGTTTTACCTATGCTTATAAAGCAAAATCGACCATTAACTATTCATGAATTCGCAGACAAACTCGGTTTTTCATCGTCAAGTGTACAAGAGCACGACAAAAACATTGGCAAGACTTGGAGACAAGGAAGATGGATACCGCACAGGTAAAGTGAAAAGTATCAAAGTTAGGGAATAAACGCGTGCAAAAAGGAGTTGGAATTTATTTAAAAACAACATTTTTGCAATATCTTATAATGGGAGATATAAAGCGGTGTTGTATTCTAGGTATAGACGCAAAAAAAAACAATAGTTTTCGAAAAAGCGACCTGCTCTTGATAATGGCGGGACAAGCGCTTTTACAGCAGGTCAATGCATAGCCACATACTGCAAAATATATGGTTCTGAGTAGATGACGGTAACAAACCGACCATATTCACCAGACATTGCTCCATCCGATTACCGTTTGTTTCGGTCGATGCAATATCGTTTGGATGGCAAAAAACTTGCTTGTACTTGTTATGAAGAATTGAGAATGGGACTATCTGAGTATTTTGATTCCAAGCCAATCAAATTTTACAGAAAATGGATTCAAAAATCGCCATATAGCAGACAAAACTTTGATAAATAAATGTTTTAATCGGTTCAAATTGTTTCATTAAAAAAACGACATTCTTTTCCGGTACACATAATAGTAAAGCTACAAGATATTTTTTTATATACAGTAAACCCCCCAATAATGAGCTCCCCGCTAATGAGCCCCCCAATAACATTTGCGGCAGGTTTTCCAATAATGAGTTAAATCCCCCGAATAATGAAAAAAATAAAACTCCTAATTATGCTTTCATAAAAATAGTTCATACAAATTTGTATTTAAAATACTGTCGCGCATTGTCTCGTATCTCTAAATTCACATGTCTTGATAATGTGCACGACTTAAATAATTTTGAATACGTATATGCTTAAGTAATATACATATTTATGATCAATTAATTAATTAAAAAATAATATGTAATTCCGCATTTCAAATAAAAAAAAATCAATTGAAAAACTTAACCCCCCAATAATGAGCCCCCCAGTAATGATCCCCCTATCTCTTCATTATTGGGGGGGGTTTACTGTATTATACCTTCCAAAAAACAACGAGTCTATTAAAATTAGGCTGAATTGCAGAAGTCGATATTCGGCAGTCAATCGAGTGACGTCGACGTGAAAAACGCGTTATTAATCTTCTTATAAATCTTGCAAAGTAAAACATTTTGCAGCGCTAATATTAATATAATATGATTGATCGAGTGCATAGGTCATTATGTCTCTTTACGCGATGAGTGCGGGCGGACGCTTATCTACTGACAACTCGTGTTTACCTCTGTCGGCTGTGACATGAAGTATCGACGATAGCATATAGATTGATCAATGCTTGCGGCCAGATTACTAGCATTTTTAAGAATTTTAGAATAATTACAAATTCTAATTTATTAAACCAAATATTTGTTATCAAAATATCCACGATTTATGAACTAGTTAGATGTATTCGCTTCTGTTCGAGAATAGGTGATTAAATGGCAACCAAATCTCGAAAAACAGCTTTGTTAAGCATTAGAATGTCGTATGATCCAAGTTAGGAGACGAGTTTATATGAATAAAATATAACTATCCATATCATATTTAAGTATTAAAATTTTAAATAGGAGGGTTGAAATCTTGGTATGGAAAGTTTTGACTATAAAAAAAAAAAAAAATTGATGAATGTGTCCCACATGTTTCGCCTTTTAAGAATCACATTCAGGCTAACTTTGTATTACAATTTAATGTATTAGTAATGATTAATGTATTAGTAATTAGGAAACAATGATTTTAATTATTAACATAATTGAGAAGAGGTGGGATAATTTCTTTACACTGGACGTAGGAAATAGGTTAGACACAAAAAGTATTTGACTTTGAAACTGTTCAATCTGATATATTTTAAACGTAATTCACTAATTGATTATTTACTGTCACTGGTGTTATTTATTTCTAAAAACTTTGAGCTATTAATTTGCATTGTTATTAGTTTAAATGTTTATCGCCAAATCTATATAAAAAAAATACATTTATTATTTTACGTGATGACTTTTTATTATAGTTTAAAGAATTTGTTCGTAAAAAAATATTAGCTTTAACGTAAACTTTTTGTCAAGTCAATTTATAGATATGATTAGAATTTAATGATATAGTTAAGATATGACTGATCCCACTTTCGCTTTAAGTATTTTGTTAGAAACGCAATGAAAGCATGGCGGACATCCACTATTATAAAAGGCCATAATGCCAATAAAAAATCAATGAAAGTAAATTCCAATTTAAAGATATTTGGCCGTACTTCTGACTAAAAAAATACTACTGAATTAAAAAGTTATTGATGTACTACTGACGAAAAAATGATTGATACACGATATTAAAAATGATAGTTCACCACGTTAAATGAAGCGCCAATATGAGTTTTCCAAAGCGTATTATAACTCTGATGCATTCCAAATTAATGTTATCAAAACCAGATTCATATCAATCAACATGTGGCCAGTAGTGCAAATCGCTCAAAATTATCATACGAACGATCGAATATTTACGATAATTTCGATTACACAACTGGTCTACCTATAGCAAGGGTGTCCAACATTTTGATCACTGGGAGTTACTTTTCTATTTTAAATTTGCTTGGAATCGACTCAAATAAGATTTTTAAGGACAAATTAATAGGTATTTTATAACATTTTTCAAAAATTACTGTTTCCTTTATTTTCACCATTCATTAATTCCATACAATTGCAAATAATCACAAGTCATGTCGAGCCAACTGGTTCGATTTACGGAGTGAAATCATAAGATCACTAAGTCACGACAGTTCAAGTATATTTGTATGAAAATACATGAAAACACGTGTACAATATGTAAATGCTATTTTGATTCAAGGATGTATCAAATAACGAGATTATCAAAAAGCCAAATCACGTACAATTTACAACTATATCCGCTTTCGATCTGAAGCATATGGGCTTATATTACATATCATCAGAAGTGTGTGTAATTCATTCACTCAAATTCTATTTTTGAGGAAAGTTTAGATAATTCAGAGGATAGAACATCAACAACAGTCAACTAATCGATTTCGCTATAAGTTGTTTATATATTTTCTTTAATCATGCATCAAAATAAAAACTAAACTAGGTTGTAAAAAAATTGTTATTATAAAAAAATAACTAAACAAAATCCATATTTCATGTAATTTTAGACCAGTGATTTTCATGTGCGGCCACCAACAGTTTTGTAGTAAATATTGATATTTTAAAAACATGTGTTTTTACAAATGAATTTGTAAAATTATCATTTTAAAATTGATTGAATAAACCTGACTTATCCAGCATTTGGACGAGTTTATGTAAAGGACCGTTTTAAAAATAAAACTGTTCAAAAATTTTGGTCGAAGTTATAGATTGAACATGAATCAAGTCAATACAAAGAATGAACAACAATTGCTTTATTAATTTTGTCGATTTTAACAACAACTGTTTATTGTGAAAGATCATTCAGTTTAATGCACTATATAAAAAAAAATGTCGAAACTATTTTTATCGCATTTGGTGCGACCACGAGACATTTCCATGTGACAGCTGATGTTTGTAATGCGGCCACAGTGAAGTTTCACGTGAGAACCACTGTTCTAGACTTAGATATCACGCAATATATACATCCATGATACAGAAAGGTAAACTATACATACAACTCAACGCTGTTGTGTTTTCAATATTGATAACGCAGATATAAATTGAATGATTATTTCTTTAATATTTCTCTAATTATTGAATGGATATATTGTGAATGTGTTTAATAAAATTATATAAAAGAAATAAAATAAAACAAACTATCCCCATGTAAATCGTCACAGAACTCTGCGCATGGGTTATATTGACGGCGAACACGCAAATAAGTCATTTAGAAAATGCGAGGTGAGCACAGAATAGTTGGTGTAATTATGTATGGAGAATGGCACTCAATTTAATACCACATTCAATGGTAAATGTTCAAAAGAGATTCTGTTTTAATTTTGCAATGCTTCGTTCCGCAAATTGCGTGCACTTTTTACGGCACAAATATTAAATGTAAGTCATATTTTTCAAAAAACCAGAGAGAAATAGTATTGTATTATAATTTAACAGGAATCAAATTTTTTTATCAGGTTTGTCGTAAGAAACGTTTTTTCTAGGAGAATTGTTAGGCATTCAACATTTCATTAAACAGTTAAGCGTATGACTTCAACGTCATTAATAGGATAGGATGTAAGAATGGGACTTGCAAAGGATTGAATTAGGAGCTACCTATTCGCAACCGAATCGACCACAACAGACATCCATTAATCCTCTGAAATTTCAATTAGCAAAAACGTTCTTACTAGGGCTGTAAACACCACAATTGAACAAAACGACATTGACCGCTTGGCTATAGAACCAGCAAGCTAAAATTGTTTACACTTGAAAATCATTACAACTCAATAATTTTTAAATGAGAAATAAAATGAGATTTTTTTTAGTTAAGCAATGGTACGCAGATTACCTATCAGTATGATTGATCATAATGAGACCAAGAAAGTTATGACTGTAAAAAATGTTTTTCTTTTTAATTGACAGCGAAACTCGGATGGTCAGTGACAAAATATGAGGGGTTGTACACATTTTCAACGATCCAAATTTTGATATTGAAATTCCATCATAATATATATCGTTATTCAAACCCATCTAATACTATTACGAAGCAGTTAAAACCAATTAAATTCAATTTTTATAAAAGACGAGTCAATTTCAAGATAAAGAAATGTTATGATTATTCTTTTGGTGTCATTTCAGATTGAACGTATTGAATAAATCGTTTCATTACCGCTGGTAATAGTTTATTACTTCAATGCCTTTCACACACAATAAAATATGTCTATGTCAGTCTTTTTGTTAAGTTCCGCATGCAACTTGTCGACATAATGTGTAAGAGCAAATATGTATAGATTTGTTTACATACAACAACAACAAAAAGTGAGTAAAGCTCTTTTACTTTCTAGACAAAAAGTGACTGAATATTTATTTGTCAGAATTTATTCGCTAAACTCGAAGTGTCGTTGCCACTGAAATAATAAATAATATTGTATTAAAAAGACTGTTCTTAACAAATGCGTATTCGATATAAAAAAATATAAGTACGCGTTCCAATAGTGTTGAAAATGGCACTGATTTCGTGCGAATGGGGATTTAATGAGAATTTATTGATTGAATTGGCATTTACTTGGTAGAACTCCATTATAACACTGTGAAAAAATACCAATGTATTTTAGTTCTAAAAAATTCTAGTTTTGACGATGGCATGAGCCGAAATAGCTATCAACTAAACCACATTGCTATTTTTTCACCGTAATTTGATTTGAATGTTGATATATTTCGTAAAGTAGCGGATATGTGCCCGCATAATTAACGTGCTTATTCTCAAACGCGGTCGCAATGAGATCATATTCCAGTGTGGACACTTTCGTGATTTGACTTCTCGATAAACATGGATATTTGTCATGTGCAATTTTATGGTCTAGAGAGAGTGATAAGCCGTCTGCTAAAACTACTTATGTTGATTTAAGCTCTATAAAAAATATTTACGCTTCGCAGTTTGAACGATGTAAATGTTGACAAAAAAGCTTAAAAAACATACGCTTATTAATAAGCCTTTATAAAAATAAGCACCGGAAAATTAGCGACAGAAAAATCGCGGGGACAAAATATTTCATTAAGATAACAAACAATTAAATTTTATGTATATAACCGTTTTATATCAAAAGCTTTTTTTTAACAGTTACTGCTTTTTTGATATTGATGATGAATGTTTTAATTTTAAGTTAGAAACATTAAAGTTGATTTTTAAATGAAATCTATTCCATTAATAACTAATATGTAAAAAAGTTAAAAAGAAAAATATAGTAACACAAAATCGCGTTCAACGTATTCAATGATGATAGATCAGGCAAACATTACCATCTTTATTATGTGACGCATGTAGTGTCACATCGCAAGGCAAAAAAACGTCTGGGGATGACGATGAGGTAGAGAGGCCGAGTGGTAGTAATAAACGAGTGCCGACATGTTTATTTCCGTTTCCACCCGGTGCCGGATGGCGGAAAAGAAGTGAGATAAACGACGAGCCCCCACTGACAGTTGAGAATTGAGGTAGTGTTGCCAGTTAGAGTGGAATGTTTTTCCTGAATCGGGAAATCATTGGGTAATAGATTATTCACATAAGGGAATCGAAAAGGTGTTGCCATATTGATAAAAGAGAAAATTATTCGATTACAATGAAGCGTCGCATACTTTCTTTATATTTTTGCTGATAGCATTTTTGCGCAGGTATAACCGAATCGAATTTTGTTAGGTTTTTGCGTCTAATTTCCAATCAGAAGATCGTTAGTCAATCGCTTAAACTTACCATTTGAGAGAATAATATTGAACGTAACATGGAGTAACAGATTTGAATATTTTTGTAATATTAGGTGTAGTAAAAAGTCGTGACGTTTTTTTTAATGAAACTCAAAGTGTTTTTTTTGTATTTTTTTTTTATTTTTATCTATAAAAAGTAATCTCCCTGTCTATCTATAACCTTCTGCTACCTATAAGACAAGTCTAAAATCCATTTAGTAAAAAACTCCACTGATTTGGAATTAAAATAGTCGGAAATTGCGTTTTTAGGTCATTTTTTGTTTAAAATATTTTATCCCTAAAAGTTTTTTATATCGAACGGAATAAATGGTAATCCGATTGTGCTAGATCTGGTAAATAAGGTGGATGCAATAAAGTTTTCCCACCCAACTCCTGGATTTTTTCCCAGGTCATATTCGCCACATGCGGTCGCGCGTTTTCGTTTTGCAGTTTATCGTTGCATCCATTCATCCTGCCCGGCCTCTTTCTTGTCAAAGCTGCACTTAATTTGTTTAATGAATTTGTTCAAAAAATGTATATACACCTATCCCTAGATTTACACGGAACTTGTTTAACACGTTGTCGCTATTACACGGATTAAAAATAATGTTGGGAAAAAAATTAGGTTTTGTACATAATGATTGAAATGTTGAACGGGCTCTTCGATTACAACATGATATTAATCAATGCTTGGCTCAATGTGACGAGGCCCATAAAGATCTTACAAGAAATTTGAAGCAAATGTTAAAATGGATTTAATTAACAAATCTCCTCGAGGTGTAAATGTTTTTACTTCAAACATCTAATTGGCACAAATAATTTGGAGTGATGAAAGTGACTTTGAACCCGAAGAATAGATTGACATGATTTATGATAGTGATGAATGATAAAAACTCCACCAACTGTTGCAATATTTTTTTATGAATCTTTTGGATTTCAATTATTGTTCCTCTATATATGCTTTATGTGTATTTAATACTTTTTAATAATTACATTTTATTTGTGTATTTTAGAAAACAACCAAGTTATGCGTCTTTTGTGTACATTTCGATTTACACGGTTTTTCATTAAAAATATGCAATTTCGATTTATACGTTTTTCTCAGGAACCAATCTACCGTGTTAATCGTGGGATGGGTGTATTCCAAATTTTAAGCTTTCTTTTTTCCAACACGAATTACTTCTCAAAAAAACAACCAAATACTGACCAGCTGGTATATTTGCTACAACTTTAATACCAACAACGAATAATCTAAATAATAATAATTAAATAATTGTCAAATCCAAATAATAAACAATGATTTCCATAATATTAACCGAAGCACATGTGCGACGGCACTCTTAAAGAAATTTAACTTAGATTGGCTATTTGTATTAAGAAACCATTCGCTGCCTCATATTTCTGAGTGGCGTGCGGTCTGTTAGTAACACAAGAGCTTTTCCGGCAGTATTTTTCGGAAACATATGGTAACTAGTAGAATGGGAAACAGCTGGCAACTCTGGCCACGCATTTTCTTGATGGAGAGCTCTTCTTAATCAGAGGCCTTTAACGTGTGGTGTGGTTATTTGTAATTGTATTAGTGTGTAGGATTTTTGTGTATTTATAAACTGTAGCGAATACAAAGAATGAATATCAGAACACTTTTAAATTTTATTAAGTAAAAGCAAAATACATACAATAAAAAAAATGTTTTTAATTATGATGATAGTCTGTCAAAAAATGTTGTTTTAATCATAAACGCCGATTTTTGAAACTTAAGATTATCTGTCCTCCGACAATAGTGGATGTCTAAACATGGGGTGAGTAGGGCGTCTCTTGTGTAAAATGTTGATGTTACATTAAAAAACACAGTTATATTATTATCAAAACAGTGTTGTACAACTAAGAAAATATTGTATTGATTAAATCGGCATTTACTTGGTACAACTCCATTATAACACAGTGAAAAAATACAAACGTGTTTACATCTTTGTAATAAAGGCCGCAAGATGACGGCTTTTGGAACAACTGAAAATCTACAGATATCCATTGTCACACGAAATTTTAAGCGAATAGACAAACATAAGTCTTTCACCGCTCCTTGCGTGCATGCATTTTTGTAATAAATCATCTACGGGCAGTATTTAAGCTTATTGAAAGTGCCGCCTGTTTGCCTATTTTAAATTTGATTTTAGAAATATTTTAGTTTTTTTTTATTTTGCTAGTATGATATAAGCTAGGTTATTGAAACAGAAGACAAGATGTATCGCGTACTTTTTCTACACAGCTATACATAGATAAACAAATGTACGTTTAAACATAGTTCTAAAGATGGCGTGAGCCGAAATAGTTATCAACTATATTTTTAAAACTTTGTAGAACTAAAATACATTACTATTTTTTCACCATGTTAGATAATAGTATTTCAATAAACGATCGATAAAGTCAAAAAAATATTTTAACGTATTTTTTGGTCGAATTCACCTATACTTATTACAGTATGTTTGACGCCAGTCTCTTAGTTTCCTTGCGGAATATTCTATGGTCCCTCGACTACATCTTATGTTCATCAGCGTTCTTCCGGAGCCAGCAAAAACAGGTCGCAGTAGTAGATTTTAAAACTTCTCCGGTGCTTACTTGTAAAAAAAATGGACAAAAACTTTCTCTAAATTTCGTTTTTAATATCAAAGAAGTGAGAGGTTATGAAGACATCACAGTCAAATTTGATCAAAAGAATTAAGCAGATCATGTAGATTTGTAGGATGACATACAACCTTCTCATTTTTTACAAAAGTTCAGACATGTTATTGATAAATCTATTCTGGGTGATCTTTTTATGCTTATCATTTATCTTCAAATTTGAACTTTTTTGGTCACTCTTATATCTGAAAGAACTTTTCTATATTTAGAGAAGATATAACTATAAAAAATATGTTTTTCAGAATGCATAATAAATTTTGAAAAAAGTTTCTACACCTCTAAACAAGATAAAAGGCTGTCGTGTGTTTAAGAAATGTTACCCAAGTGATGAAGCCATTAAGCCGGGGGATTTATGTAAGAGGATGAGGGGTTCAAAAACACGGGGGGAGGAATCATCAAGTTGAGAGTAGAGGGGTGACAAGAAAAGTGATTTATCGACGGAGGAAAGGAACGAGAAAATTTATTCGTTTTTTTTGTACCAGATTTCGTTCGTCTTGCAGAAATAACAATAAGTATACGAAATTATATTCCGGAGAACCTGTTTAATTCAGATTTATTCAGAAAAACGCCTGCTACAATAACAGATTAGCTTTCCGGCGAATGTTAGCGAAAAACGAATTTTATTTTACATTTTATCACCACTTAAGAATACCTTGATTTAAAAATTGAGAAGAAAGCATTTTTTTTTTAGTTTACGAGCAATCTACGGAGTCGTTTAACATTCACGCTATATGAAATAACCTAATCTAAAAACATAGACCAGAAGATACATTTGTCTTAAAAATAGGCAAAAATATATTTTTTGAAGAATGAAAACGAAAATAGTTTCATGGCCATACTTTGTATATCAGCTTGATTTTTTGCATTTCCTTTCTATCGTGTCTAATAAAAAGGCGTGATCTATAATATATTATAACAGTGGTGAGCTGTCGACAATCAAAACGTTCATGAACTCATCATTCATAACTATAACACGAAGTATAATATTTAACAATTATAATACTATACACTTATAATAACACTAAGTATTCTTTTTTTAATTTAATTTCAACTGTAAGGTCGTAGAGTCGGATCATTTTCAGTCTTAAAAGATTCTTTAGCAACGTTTCGTCACTATGAAAAGCAAGGAGCTCGTCAAGTTTTAGTGCTGACTTAAATGGGAAGAAATTTCTAGAGAATTTTACTTACAGGTTTACTAAGAATGGTAGGTATTTTTACATCTATGTGTAGTAACGAATTGCGTAATTGCTATGAAGTTATATTTTTATTACAAAAATAAAATAAAAATTAAATATCTAATAGTAAAAATGCTGAAGAGTAAATTTACTACCGCAAATACGATTGGTTTAAAAAGCATTTAACATAACCGTTAACGTAGTCCTAAATTTCTTCTCATTTCTTAATGAGCTTTTAGATTCATATAATAAAAAAGTATAGGTAAGTTATCAACGTTTTTGACCATCATGCTAATTTGGTAATTGAAGTTTCTGATTCTCAACAAAAAAAATTGCGTACATTGATTTTTTATTACTTGACTAAGGCAGGAACGGCTCCAAGTAAGAGCAAATAATGGACCGCCATCTAATATTGGAAAATAAAATGTACTAGAAATTGTAACATTTTAAAATAGGTTTGGGCGCACTTTATTTTACATTCGACCGACTGTAATTAGATACACTACGCGGTACGCATGATATTCTATTGTACTGTGAATAAAAAATAGTTGAAACATATTTCTAAATAATAAATTCCATATCGTATTTTGCACGAGTCCAAGACTCAATTATCACTATCCCAACGGAGCGGTTCGTATAAACCCGAAGAATTCCATGCAGACCTCTACGACCTCTACGACGATTTTTTGCTGAGTCAACTAAACCTACCTATGTGTGTTTTTAACTATCATCAAGGAGATTTACCAAATAAATATTTTTTTAAACCTTTTTAAAACTAAAATCTGTACTTCATACATAATACACATATAACATATAGCAAATTAAATCTTCACCACCGGTGGCTTTAAGAATATGGTGTTATGATTCAGAGTTTTTATTCAAAGAAAAAAGATAAGACAGTATGAGAAAGGGTGGCAATGTGAATACATTGATTGAATTGTCATTTACTCGGTAGAATCCATTATAACACGGTGAAAAAAATAGCAATGTATTTTAGTTCTACAAATTTTTTAAGGTATAGTTGATAGCTTTTTCGGCTTAACCATCGTCAGAACTATGTTTAAACGTACATTTGTTTATCTATATATATATATAGCTGTGTAGAAAAGGTAATCAATACATCTTCTCTTCTGTTTCAAAAACCTAGCTTATATAATAAAGCAAAAAAAAACTAAATTAAAATTTTAAATAAACTACAAACAGGCGGCACTTTCAATAAGCTTAAATACTGCCCGGAGATGATTTATTACAGAAATACATTAGCCTTTCGCAATGGTCTGAGGAGCAACGAAAGACTTTTTTTGTCTGTTCGTTTCAAATTTCGTGTGACAATTGATATATGTTGACTAAATTGACTAAAAGTCGACTAAATATAAATAATTTGAATCTCATAATTGATGTAAGTCAGATTTGACGTATGAAATGAATTTGTATACTGAATAAATAAATTAATAATCATAAAATACATTGCGATTATAAACAAATTTTGTGAAATACCGCTGTGCTATAGCGTAATAATATTGTGTTAAGCGGTCAAGCGAATATAAAAAAAGTGTTTGTTTAACTCGTGCTTTTCGCAAACCGATCAAACGTGCTATAATACCAAAAATACAGAAACCATTCCATGGCACGCAGAAACATTATCATAAATCTCCCTATTAGCCGGATAATGCCAGCCCCTATATCAATAACATCTGGAAAAAGGTCATAGACCATTGACACATAATCCCCGATGAGTGTTAAGTAAATTAGGTAACATCGATATTACTACCGCTGAAAATATGTTACCTCTGTCATGTCTAAATCTCTACTCTAGTTAAGTATTAAATTAATTGTGTATTCATTGAAATAATCGTTCTCTATGACCTGTAATTAACTAGCATTAGTATTACTCCATTTGTACGGTAGAAGTTTAACGTGTCAATCAAGACAAAAGTGGAAAATTTTCTTACTTTTCCACACCCAAAGGGCGTAGTATAAAATGATTAAGTTGTTTACTCCTTTTAGTCACAGCCTATTTTGTAATAACAACGGCATTTATTTATTTCTTTATATCAGTTCATATTGATTTATGAAACCGATTATTTATTTATTTATGATGATCTTTCTATGGTGTGGAGAAAAATAAATTACCTTCTATGCCGGTTAAAACTAAAATTAATTTCTATATATAATATTCTTTTTTATTTTTGACATCGATTCTAAGACGTACTCTTAAATAATCAAGGATTAAAAATACAGAAAAAAACGTTCGCTTTAATAATCGGAGAAATACGGAAATTTGTTACAGAAACAATACAGTGTTTATTGAAAACTGCATAAAATATTAAAAATTCGAATTCCACACAGCAACTCGAAATTCAGAAACGCTGTGCGAATAGAAATGTTCGTATCGCCACACACGACGTCTGTATTACACGTATATACATATCGTGTGTACATTTCAACGCCAAGATGCATTTGGATGCTTACGGGAATATCGGGTTTGAGTGTGGAATCGTTCGACGTGATCACGTTACCAAATATCAAAAATACGCCAAATGTACACGACTAGATATACACATCAAGTATGGTCAATTATGACTCGGGTTTTAAACGTTCGCGGTTAACAATAACACGTTGCAAATTTTTTGAGTCCGAATATATATTTTTTTATATATAAATATGGAAAATTAAGCCAGCAATGACTTCAAAATAATAACCTTTTAAATCTCATGTTCAAACCAAAGGCATTTTCCGGCAAGGTCACTGAAACGATAAATTGAATATCTATTTATTGTGAGAGCTCATTTTAATGAAATAAAGCATTTTACTATTATAAATGTTATATACTAAATAAAATAATTCCAAATATTCTTTCGGAATTCTGTTTCTAAAATGACAGCTAATCGTTAACAAAGCAGATATTTTTTATCAACATTCTCAAATAACTTGAAGAGAGTTCAAATATGTCTCAAAAATCTATATTTTAAATCAGCGGTCCTAATGCGCAGCCTCTAGAGCATTTTGCTTTGGCCACCAACAGCTTCATTGTAAATATTAATAATTTAAAGTGTTTTTTTTTGTTGTATAATTAGCTTGTACCGATGCGACCACGAGAAATTTTCACAGGTCTGATGATGTTTAATAATACGGTCACAGTAAATTTTTAGATATCAAACAGTCAGTAGAAAATGTTTAATATTGAAGACTAGAAACTTTTTGGGGTGATTTTTTTTTCAACTTACTTAATGGCTAAAACACTTAATAATTATAAATTTTGTAGGGTCGCCACTCTATATATTATATATCGTCCGCCCAGGCTTCCGTCCCAAACATGAAGTTTAAAATATCACCACTTGTCGACTTAGAATGGAAGTATTCACTACTTACAAATAGCATGGTCTCCCACATTTCGCATTTCACACCCTTGAATCCATCCTAAGCAGGTCGTGAAATAAAGCCTAAAGTTATGATTTATTTGGACAGGAGGGTACTGCAAAAGGTATAAGTAAAGTTTCACGTCAGCTTTTGAGAACCTTTTGATAAAAATGTGACAAAGTAATTTAAAAAATCGTTTAAGTTAATTCTTGGTGGAAAGGCAACTATATTTTAAAAACAATAAATGAAAATTCGAATCCAACTACTCTCATATTTTTTCATCATAATCGGTACTGGTTTTAATAATAGCGAGCATCACCTTAAGAAACAGAAGAATTATTCCAAAAAAGGTATATTATACCAAAATTTATATGGATTATTAAACATTTATAATAGCTGTTTTACCATCACGCTATGAATCCATCTTATTTAAAAAAGATGTCATCTAAAAAAACGAAATATATACAGGATTTACTGTTTGTTGTATACTATTAAAATGCAATGAGTCAAATTTATTTTCCCACCAGTCAAATAAAGTCAATTTTTATTTAATGAGTGGATTTAAATGATACTCTAGATTTTTTTTTTCTTTTTGCTATTTAAGTGATTTTAAAAATAATACGATATGCGCGTGTTAAGAAATATAATTAATAAAAACAACATCTACAGCAGTCATTCAAGTCTCTTCGAATATTTTAAAAGTATGTATATTTGAATCTAATGAGTAAGCTCTCTCTTTCACTGTATCAAGTCAACGAAAAAAGTAGATATACACACAACTGGGTTCTGCAGAATCCACCGATACTAAAAGAGAAACATATCCACCACGATATAGGTATATCAATCAAGGAGCTAATATCCTGCACGCGTACCACGTAAACCGTCCACTGCACAAGGCGATGAAATGTACGCGACGGAGTGTGAAGCTACGACGGTGCTACGCCGTAGACGCCGAATATTTTGGGCCGCGCGATATTTCGGCGCCAAAAACAGGCGTCGGGAGATTCGTCGACAGGATATAAGGACAAGAGAAGGTAAACGGGGGATTTATTTATATTGAGAGTGTCCACAGTAAATGTTTTGCGTAACCCGGTGGAGCTAGCAGGGTTTATATTTTACATCAACGAATGTGACTACTACCGTATATGAAGTAAATTCTTTAACAAATTACATCCGAGTTGTTTCAAAGTTTCATCTTAGCGAATATATATGAATAAATAAATATACTTCATTGTAACTCTAACGCAGTGTTTCTCATGTGCGGCCACCGAACAAACAAACAGTTTTATAGTAGATATTAATATTTAAAAAAATATGTTTTTACAAATGAAAAAAATGCAAAACTATTATTTGAAATTATTCAAAAAAAAACCTGACTTGTCCAGCACTTAGTCGAGTTTAAGTGAATGACCGGAGACCGTAGACCGTAGAAGAATTAACAACAATTGCTTTATTAATTTTGTCTATTTTACCTACAACTGTATATTGTGAAAGATTATTCAGAAAAATGCACTATATAAAAAATAAATATCGAAACTATTTTTATTTCATTTGGTGCGGCCACGAGAAATTTCCATAGGACAGCTGATGTTTATGATGCGGCCACAGTGAAATTTCACGTAAGAACCACTGCTCTAACGTAACGTTTACAAAAATCGGAATCTTTCAAAATATTTAACTAGAATAGTACAACACCGCACCAAACAAAAACACCTATTGGTCTGACGGCACTAACAAAATTTATCCAACATGGACAACATTCTCCAGCGAAAGAGCAGATATATCTCACTTTTATAATCACATAATCAAATCCTGTTCTTAAATTCCATCAATTATTATCTATATTTCTGGGGAATAAATATATCTGATCAGTGAGTATTATGTAAACAAAACGAAGACACACTGAATACTTTTGTCTTAAAGTTCCCTAATAGAATCATGTGGATAATGTCAAAATGTAAGTGTATGTACGTGCTGCGTTTAATTGAATATAACATTGTTTCATTTAAACTCATGTTTTATTATAAGAAGTTTTTTAATTTCTAAAACTATATTCTGAAAAAATGTTAAAAGCTTACTATTGCAATTTACTGTTATACATTCGCAGGTACGCTACAATGTAGAAGGTTTAAAATAGATTTAATCAACGTGTAATTCAATATTGTAATCATACAGTAAATAACAGAAGGTTACAGAACAAAAGCGATGCTTTCCTGTAAAAGAGGGTCGAAATCCAATCGTTTGGGTCGTTAATTAAGCTTCCGTTTACTTAAAAAGCACAAAGCGTCTTCTCTTTCCCTAGTTCCGTTCGGTTAATCGAAGGAAAGCTAAGCAGTAGGTATTTAATTATAGTCTCCATTTGTACAAAATCTCGGCAGAGTAAGGTGAATCCAAATATTTGCAATCATGTACGTTTCTAATGGAGAGATAGAGAGAAGGTTGTCGAATTTATATAATATATAGGCAACTCTTTGAGAAAAATCTAGAAGAATGTAAAAAAAAACAATATTTATCTGATAAATAATATTATTCATAATTAATAGAACAAAAATGTGTTGGTATGGGTGAAAATTAAAACTATATCTTTTGGAAAAAGCATAAATTGGTTTAAAATGAACTTGTTAAACCATTTTTATTTCCAATATAGAGCATAATTATTCCTAATGGAGCACCATTATTATGATAAAATATTGTAAGACATTCGTTCGAGCTTTCTTTTTGAAGAAATAAAAAAAATCAAAGATAAAATGAAGTTTATAAACGACTATAATACTTTGTTTCAATGATTAAATAGGAGAGGTTATGAAATGTGAAAACATCTGAAATATACATGCTTTTCTTTCAAGTATATAAAAATTAAATGCAACAAAATATAATTAAAAATCATTACATAACAGACTTTGGTATGACTGATGAACGCAAAAAATCGCGAAGCAAGACTTACTACTCGATTTCAGGAACAACAACTAAAATATACATACATATTAACTAAAATAAAAATTAGTACAAAAGCCTGAGGTGAAGTTTGGTATATGAAATGGAAGAAAGAAAAATTATGGTTTAATAAATAATGATTTATTATAATTTTGTTGAGTAATGCGAAAACTTGGCAAACTTTAAAATAAATTACATTTTCACGACAGTATCTAGCTTCGAAAGAAAAGTTACCTCACCTCGCTGATGAAAAAAATTCCAAACTATTTTTTATTTCCTTTTAGTAATATTCTAAAAAGACGAAAATGAATAAGAAGACAGCAAACGGACATTTACGATTAAAAATACAGTTCAATCATCTGGCAATATTTTAAATTTGATTTAAAATCGGAAGCCATAGTATAATTTTAATTATGTGTATGATTGACAAATTTAATCATTTTTTTATTATTTTATTATAGATAAAATAATAAGAAAATTAAAAATAAAGGAAATAAAAAAATTACATTTCAGATTTTTTGTCAGCCGAATAATCAGCGAACGCGTGGAGCGATGATTGTATTATGCACAATGGTCGCGGGTTCGACTTCGTCAAATTTCGATTGTTTTGTCGCCAAAAGTGTGGACGTCTGTAACGATAATAATACTTTTGACAACGCCTTATGCGATCTTAATCCCTTTATTCGATCTAAACCATCTACGAAAGAGAGATCGAGAGAACCACTTACACTTGATATCTTTAAACCAACTTACATTGCAATGATTTACAATGAAAGATTCCATGGGTAAAAACAGCAAAAAATATTTTAATTTTTACTTTCAATATGTATTATTTAATGAACAACCTTCGCGAAGTTTGCCTTACTACACGGAAAATTTTCAATTCATATTGTTACTCAAATAAATTCAACTAGCGTGTCAGTATAAAATGGTGAAACTAATTCACAAGCTTTATGTCGTTAAGATTTCATTTAAGTTAAGTGGTTTCGACGCCAACAGAGTTTACTGTTATCAGTTGAGTAATTGTTAACTCTGTATCGTGTTAAATTTAATGTTATGAATAATTGCGTCAAAAAATCGTAAACACTTATTACACGATAAATAAAATGACAAAGTAACAATTTAAATCTCAAACCAATTGCCAGGTAACGCTCACTATAGGATCACGAACCATCACTTCGGACTGTTGCTTAAATATTGTTCTATTATATATTTAATATATTGTCACCAAGGGGCCATTTTACCGTATATCGGCGTACAAGCCTAAAACTTATTCGACATCTGCGATGTTATAACAACACAAGACGCGTTGAAGTCACGGGACAAACTGTAAAAACACACAATTAAACACTGTCTGGTGAGATGTAATACCGATACTCAAAACCTCAACGAGATCCCGTAAAATCATGGCCTTTATTATAAAACAGATATATAAAAATATATCATTGTGATTATAATACAATTACCATACCTGTATTTCGATTTTCAATATAGTTAACAGTTCAAAAAACGTCACATGATTTGAGCTTGGCGAAATCAACAGACTAAGAATGCAGTTTATTTATGAATGGAAAGAAATTGTTCCTTGTCACTATTTTCAAGATATACGCATACATCAAAGGACAGATTAATACAATACACAATTAATATTGATATCTCTAAACTCATAAAATAAACATGCTCATACCTCACATTAAAAGCTTTTAACATTTTGGTCATCTATGAAAGTTCTTTTTTATCGGTACGTAGTAATCTTATCAAAATCGATCCATAAGCTTTTTCTTCAACTTGTTTCTCAGGCAATTATGTGCATCGAATGCACACCGATAGCTTCTGAGAACTTAAGCCAGTTGAACTTTCAGTTTTTTTCAGTACCGCGTGCATTATCCATTATATTCGTAAATGTCGCGCAGTAAAATTGTATGCTCCAATAATCGTTGCCTTTAAACGAGCCATGCAATAATAACAGTGGACGTTTTGCACTGAATAGAAAGGCGTTCGAAATAATTCGAATACCTCTTTTGTAGTTAGTAGTTGGTGACTTAAAAAATAGCGTGTATAGTAATTATTTATTAAAATTTCCTCCTAGTGTTGACCTTAAGAATTATTACATTTTATCAATATTTGTTCTTTTGAAAGAATTTGTCTTCGAAAAAAAAATATTTGTGATGTCGACCTCTGTGTTCGAGCGGGAAATTTTTCGGTCTAGCGATCATAATAGGTCCCTGAAAGAGTAATATTAAACAAATGTTTTTTAACAAAAATTGAGATCTTAGACATGGGTGCTTGCGTATTTGATGTCGATATTTGTCCAGTTTATCGCACATGATAAATTTCAAAATATATGACAATTTTCAACAGCAATGCCAAATATTTATATGTATATAGTGAAAAGCACGACATCACGATTAAATAAATTTTTTATTGAAAAAATTTTTACCGTTTGCATCGACTGCATTCTATGATACGATATAAAATATTAGCAATTACTTATGGTTTTTTTTAATAACAAAGATGGTAAACATAGGAAACTGTTTTCATTACAAAATGAAGTCGATCTTTGCGTAATACTCAAGTATGTTATACCGTTCCGCATACTGGAATAGTTTGAGTAAAAATGTTGTAGACGACATCTAGAGAATATACTCCATCCAAATAACGTGGCAACCAGAATCCCAGCTGTCATTTTAGAACTGTATTTTATATTCGAATCGTATATCTATCACAAAGATTACCCCACACGAGAGTTGAGCAACAAAAGCTTTTAGCACCGATTGACATGCAATCCATAAATAAGTACAATCGCTGCATTCAACTGGCTGACAATATTTCCAAACCGTTACAGTTTACCAAGAACTACAAATACGAAAGCTTTCTGACAGAAAAAGTAATTTCTTTAATATAATAAAAACCAATCACAGACAATGGCTGAAAAATTTGCCAGTCGAAATAAAGAGAATACTGTGTTTTAAAGATAAGCTAGGTATCTGTATAATTAGACAATTTTACTGGAGCGGATTTTTAAAAATGTTCGTGAAAATAAATATAAGATTTAATCGTAGTATCGTGGGTAAGATTTTTTAACGACAACTCTTCGATAAGCCGTCCTGAACAAATATGAACAGAATCAGAAATATAACATGTAAACAAACTGTTACAGGTTTTATCATCGAGGTTCTCAGAACTCAGTATTTCTCATTGTGAAACCACTAACATTCTTAAATGAGACCTTGAAAGACGAAACAAATCTTGATAATATTGTTACAACGTAATGTACGTACTAAAAATTGTGTTTTAAAAAATAAAACGTCTTTCACTTTCTTTTATGATAACGAAAGAAGCAAATTATTAAAAAATTAGAACTCTAAGCTACTTTCTTTTACTTTCTGAGTGAAGACATCGATATGAATTTAAAAAATGTATATTTACAAATGAAATATCCATATATTTTTATTGATTGAATTGGCATTTACTTGGTAGAACTCTTTTATAATACGGTGAAAAAAGGCAATGTATTTTAGTTTTATATATATTTTGGCTCACGCCATCGTCAGAACTAGTTTGAGCCGAAATAGCTATCAACTATATCTTTAAATATTTCGTGGACTAAAATACATTGCCATTTTTTTACCGTGTCCATATGTTTTCTTAGATATTCAACGAGGATTAAGTAATAATATTATCCAATGACTTCAAAAATTAAACACTTCATTACATATATAATACAAAAGATCCTGCGTACATTTTACATTATTTGAAAAAGAAATCATAAACTTAATTTACTGAATTCTCGAGTAATAAATAATTTATGATATCGGCTGAAGGTGCTTGATGGAATTACAATATCAAATTTTCAAATGTTTATTTTACATCAGCTCTGTTGCATCCGTGTGATAGAATGCCTGAAGATGCCGAAGGGCAAAACCCGGGTCTTTAGTGACAAAACACGAGGAATCATACAAAATTGTAACAATTCAAATTTAATATAGAAGTAGTTTATTAAACTAAGAGGTTATAAATTGTAAGCACCATTCACAACATTCACATTAAATTAACGAGTAATTCAAATACAGGACATAGAAAATAAAATAAAAAAACTCTTAAAATTCGTATAAAAGTTATTATATTTACTGCGGCACTGAAAACACCCAATTGTAAGTGAATAATAAGTACGTGCAATGTGACTCATTTAAAAATTATTTCGCATATATTATTTTTAGAGTCAACTATACGACTAAAATATTCTCAAATTTGCTTGGCTTTCAAAGAATTTATCATGGTTTAAGAAATTAAATATTGTATATAATGATGTACTGTAATAGTTATCAGTGCCTTTGATTTTCATAATTGGAGTTTCAAATAATTTTATGAATAGTGATTTCTCAAAGCGCATGTTACATGTACATTTCAATTAGATGTTTTAAAATGTATAAAGATAATCTATTTCATTTACCTTTAAAAAAATCTATTTGAATTTTAATAATATGTGCATATAACTAATTATAAAATATCGTTCAGTATTATAAGACATCTTAACCCAAATTCTGGTATTTCGGCAACAAGAAAAAATAATAAATTGCCATCCCTAACTCGGGGGTTTAGAATCATATGGTAGGATAGAACCTATCTACGTATACATAGTTTTGAGATTAACATAACTAATGACTTTGGTGCGATGGAATTTGGAAAATATATTACATATTAACACGGTGAAAAAATAACATTATATTTTAGTTCTACAAAATTTTATAAGATACATTTGATAGATATTTCGGCTCATGCCATCGTCAGAATTAGTAGAACTATATTTCTCTATAGTCCTGAGGATGGAGTGAGCCGAAATAGCTATCAAATATATCTTATAAAATTTTGTAGAACTAAAATACATTGCTATTTTTCCACCGTGTTATAATGGAGTTCTACCAAGTAAATGCCAATTCAATCAATATATTACATATTATTCAGCTGATATTTTTACTAACAAACATTGTTGATTTGTTATAGTTATAAAAATAGTTTTTAAAAAGTAATCAAAAGAAAAAACAAGAAATTTATATCCCTCTGTGACATTTTTATTTGCAGATAATAAAAATTTTTACTATTATTTCCACAATATGTATTGTGAAAAAAGTACTAAAAATGTGTTTTTATTATTTAAAATATCATGCTAGAAAAGTATCCAGCCACATATTGCTTTCGAATAATTCGAGGCCAAAATGAGAATTCTGCCATCCTTAATAAAATCAATTTGTATGTTTCGTATATTTTTTTAAGAAATCGCGGACATAATTTGTTTGTTCCGAAGTGTGGAACCAGTCTGCCAATAAGGATGCCAATGGTAAGAGAATTGTTACGGATGTTGACATATTCCATGTGGACGAAAGTGATTTCCTTGTTGATTGTTTTGCTGTGTATTTGTTAAATTTCCAACACTATATGTTCAAATATGTTTAAGTTGCAAAAGCAATGAATTCATAATTTGTAAATTTTGTTACGTATAACTATAAATAAAATGTTTTTCCACCAAAAAATAACAGTCAACACCTTAAATGTGAAATCACTAATATTCAGAAGAGCAAAATGAGTGAAAAAATATTAGTAAGAAGTATGATGACTCTATTACTGACACCAAGACTAAGTAAAAACGTGTATTTTTTAGTTGTCGTGAAATCGTACGCCCCCGAAATATACTCGACACGTGCTTAAAAATCTGATACCATTTCAGGTGTACTAAAAGTAAGTAAGTTCATGTGAGAACACATTTCCGTAGTTAATGCGGACAATCTGAATTTATTTTAACATAATTTTCTACAGCGTTTCAAACGAAAATCGATTAATCATTTTTTGCAAACGTGCCCTAGTTCAGTTCGGTCGCCTGTGAGGTTCGCGTACAAAAAATAGTTTCAATCAAGTATACAGCCTTAACTGGGGGATGGAAGAATGAATACAAAGCATTAACTGGTACCGGCGTACCTATGGATAATTTATTTAAAAGCTTTTGCTTATCTCTTTGATTCCTTTTAGGGTAGGTGTATTGCAAGGTGACTGGCATTTGGTGCGCTTTGATCACGTCCACTGAACCTTAACCTTGTATTGATTTTGTGAAACCATATCTAGTCTCAAAATCCACATATCGCACCCATTCTGGCAAAATTTGCCGCATGTTGATAAGATCAAAATGTTCATCACTGAAACAAAGAAAGAACATATTCTACATAACGTTCATGCCTGAAATACGGCAAGCACGTGCAATAAAATATTGCACGATATTTTATTCAGCGTTTCAATATTGGCAAAAAAATTTTAATCTTTATAAAACTAAATTTTCAGCAGATTATAAATTTATAAATACATTAAACATGCATGCTCGCAGTGAATATAATTTGATTTTTAAAAAATTACAGTCACGACATTGTTATATTTAACTACATAAAACAGTATTTTTTGTGTTCTCAGAATTCCACGATTCGTGTGTTCGTCATCAATTCAGAGTTCGAATAACATTTCAGATAGCATCTGTAATACGGCGTTTATGTTAATTTGAAAGGCTTGTGTTTCGCCATTGTCAACGCCAGAGCTAAATAAACTTCAAAGTCTTACGTTAAATCGATCCATTAGATGTGCTAAATATAACAGCAAGAAAACATGAAAGACCTCTCAACTACGCAAGATACGTCTACAGCAATAATAAGGCAATCTAGCATCAGGCTTTCGCGTTGGCAACACAGGATTCATTTCCGGAACACAGCGCCGTATTTACCGGTGGAGGATGATGGGACTTCAAGTTCAAAGATGATGATAATCCAATAACGATCAGCGGAAAACAAATGAATTTAAATAATTGCTTATCTCACTCCTAAGGCGCTAGTACAAAGATGTCATCAAAGCGATTTTTCAAAAAGTTTTGGCAATGGCAAATACAATATTTTATAATTTATGGGAAATTATTTTTCCCTTATTTAAATTTATAGAATGGTTATTCCAATTATAGTATCGCATATTCGATTTTTAAAAAGACATCTCTAGAATAAGTGAATATTAAAAAAATATCTACGGAATCAAATAAAGCGTACTGCTCAAACATTGTGAAATAAAAATGAATTCATCTAAACTCAATCATGTATTTTTTTGGCATTTTTTATACCTGAGAGATTTTTATAGAAAAAAATATATTGAATGTGGAGATTTTATCAAAAAAAGACCTTCGAAATAAATGTTGGATATCATAAATTATTTTGTGGAAATAAATTATATCAATTATTACCCAGAAATATTAAGAGCCTGCAAAGCAGGGTCTTATATTCCCGTTTTTTTTTATATTTATGATTGGTACAGTCTTTATATCCCTTTCCCGCGTGTAGTCTAATTAAACACTGTTCAACTGAAAACATTAGCTGGAGAAAACATCAACTGGAAACTTCTCGTATCCTGTTTATTAAACAGAAGTGTTCAAGTCATCAGAAGCTGTTCGTAATGTAATATCAAACTTCGAGGCCTAATAGTTAAGTTTCGAAGCAACCGTAATTACTTCAGTCTCTAACTGATATTATATGCAACCACTAAATCACTTCCGACGCAATTTGAGTAAATGTGTCATGTTAACAATTTAATAAGACAAATCATATTAACTGTAATATATCTCTTAACAATATCGATCAATAAATGTTTATATCACGTCGGAAGACAGCTGAGTCATTTTTGAAACAGTAACAAATATAACAACAGATCTGAATACATTTGCACGGAGTGGCAAATAAATCTCGAGAATCGAAACAATATTTCCTTTTCTTTCTAATATTATTATGAACATTCAAATGCTGTTATCACCTTTCGAAGTTTAATAAAGTTATTTCATGTAAAATGTTTCCCGCGTCAGACAATCTAATTCCGATTGCAAAGTAAAGTTTATCATTGAATATTTATGAACAACGATTCATTGGGAAAAGAGTGCTTACTTACACACACACTTATAAGAACACCTTAAAGAAATAAAAAGCTTGAGGCATGTATACCACTAGGTCATAATATACATACATATATTGTAATTTTTATATATTATTCATCATTAAAAAACGAAATAGATTTTTACACCCCACTTCAATACAATCCCATACGAACTTTTTATTTTTTATGATATCGACTGAAGGTGCTTGATGGAATTTAAATTGTCACTAACGACCCGGGTTTCGCCTTTCGGCATCTTCAGGCATTCTATAACACGAATGCAACGGAACCGACGTACAATAAACAGTTAGCATCGTCTATATACTATTATATATTAACTACAGGAAAACTCAAACCCCAAGGCAAGAAGTAAATGGCAGCTAAAGCAAATTTAATAATATTGATCTAATAATAATTAACACAATTGCCTGTGATAATTTTCATTAAAGAATTTTTTATTATTAGTATTTTCTAACTACTGTATTTATAAAAAAAAAACTATCATGTCCTCTCTCATCGTTTGATGAAAAATAATAATCATATTTATATTACATATATATTAACTTTACGGTCAACGGACGCCACATAGGCGTCATTTTTTAGACAAACGTTACGATCCGGGAACGCACAATGTGGCGGCTTCAGATACGCGCAGCTATACTACCAAAAATTAATATGAATTTTATTTCTTACTTTGAAAATTTATCGATTAATGGATGAAGAAAATACACGAGGTCTAAAATCGAAATAGGAAAAAAATATTTCGGTGTAGTTATTAAATGTCGTTTTTTTTTTTACTTTTCAAAGCAAGTAATGTCTAACAAATCCTGGATGATTCATTACAAAAAAAAACAATATTAATCAATCAACTAATAAGAAGACAAATATACCCAAAAGTTTCGCGTTTAACGAGTGAGTAATAGACAATGAAATACGACGCAAGACAATTCGAAATGTTCTGGGAATTCTTTTAGTGATTAAGTCTACAATAACAATGTCTTGAAGGTAATATCCATACTTAAATAGTCAACGAAAAGTACAAATTCGTTTACTTTATCTGTTAGTAATCGTCTATATTATTCCTAACGAGGTCCTGTCCGATATTGTGTAGGCAATTTAGACGTATATGAAAAATTACCTAAGATTTGTAATACGAAGGTATAAAGGTAAGATAATCATGTGATATTTTTCTGAGGAACAAGTGAGTACAGTAATAACCTAACAATTTTGTTCGTTGATGACTAGTAGAGTATTATGATACAAAATTACGGTACATATTTTTTTGATAACCGATATTACTTAACGTATATTTTTGTTGATTGAATTGGCATTTACTTGGTAGAACTCCATTATAACACGGTGGAAAAAATAGCAATGTATTTAAGCTCTACAAAATTAAATCAAAATGTTTCAACTATAGTACATTGCTATTTTTTTCAACGTGTTATATTTTTTTGATCTACCAATTACTGATGTCGATTTTTTTTTTAAATTAAGAATGAATATTTTTAAATTAAGAATGAATATTTTTGAATAAATAGTAAGTAGTCATTCATAATTTTCTTTAATATATTATATATCATATATAAATCGGTCGCCACTCCTCAGACCATTGCGAGGGCTATATCCTTCCCGTAATAAACCATCTCCTTTCAATATTCAAGCTTATTGAAATTATCGCTTGTTTAGTTTCATTTAAAATTATTATTTTTTTTTAGTTTTATTGCTAGCAGGAAATAAGCTAGGTCGTTAAAATAAAAGAGAATATTCATCGTGTACCTTTTCTACACAGCTATACATATAAGCAAATGTGCGTTTAAACATAGTTTTGACTTGATATCTTATAAAAAAATTGTAGAACTAAAATACATTGCTATTTTTTCACCGTGTTATAATGGAGTTCTACCAAGTAAATGCCAATCCAATCAATGAATACGGCTATTTGTTTTTATGTTTTACTCTAATGTTCAATCCGTGGACACACGTTCGTTGTTTCACTCCACTGTACGTTCGAAGTCAATAATTTTAACGCAAACAGATGAGATTAAATATGTTGATAAAAGGAACCGGTCATGAACATAAATATAAAACTGTGAAAATGTTATTAAGCATTTTTTTATTATAAAAATATAATGCCTTTGCACCAATCAGTAATAGGTACATATAAAAATAGATCAATCAGTCGAGAAAACGTTGAAAAAAGATGAACTCAAAAATAATAAGAAGTTATGGAGAGTGTGTGTACGCGGGGCGGGTATGAAAACATCTCTAAAATCCATGCCGTGAATTCCGTGTCACACGTACTGCACGAAATTCTTGAATAAGTAATAAAAAACGAAAGCCCTAAGGCGCGAGATAATTGCATACAATTATTGAAATACATTTTTGGTGACCTAATATTATAATGGCATCATTAAAAAGTCATATGTCATACTTTTTTAAGCAACGAAAAAATAACAAATATGGATTATAAAAGTAATTGGAGTAAAAAGGAGTGATCGATAATCTACTCAGACATGTTTGAATTTAATATTAGACATCAATTCAGATGATATCAGTAAGGTGATTCAAAATCAAAATTCCAGTGACTAGTTATTAGACTGTTCATAATGATCTAATATATATGATCTCACATGTAAAGATGAGACTTAAATAACCATTAGAATTTCATCGTATGACAACATGTACATGGCAATTCTTACATTTTAAAACAATTGAAAACAGTGTAGTTAAAAATTGTGAACAAATGAACATCAATTATATGATTCAGATGCGTAGCATTCGATCGATGCGCTATCTTATTTTTGACAGCTTAGGATCTTTTAAAAATATGTACGAATTACTACACGATTGATTGTTCCCGAATGCCCAAAAGGGCTTGACCATTGAGGTGCAGAATTGGCATATATCATAACTAGTTTGTTTAACCCACTGACTGCTAACGTCTTCACCATCGAGACGGCTGATTTTACTGTGTAAATAGTTTGTAACAACTTTGTACGATTCTACGTGTTTGATAGTAGGTATCTCTATATGGAAAAAAACCATTTATATTTTAAGTCAGTTGGTTAATATTTGTTGAAAAAACCCTTTCAAGAATGACTCATTAACAAGATCGTTAATAAAAATTATCACAGGCAATTGTGTTAATTATTATCAGATTAATATAATAAAATTTGTTTTAGCTGCAATTTACTGCTAGCCTTGGGGTAAGTGTTTTCCTGTAATTAATAACTTTGGTATAAAGACGATGCTGACTGTTAATTTAACGTCAGCTCTGTTGCATCCGTGTGATAGAATGTCTGAAGATGCCGAAAGGCGAAACCCGGGTCGCTAGTAACAAAACATGTGGAATCGTACAAATTTGTAACATTTCAAATTTCATATTGAAATTCCATCAAGCACAATCAGTCGTTATCATAAATTATATGAGATATTGAATGAGTAACAACAGTTCATTTTACGTCAGCTCTGTTGCATCCTTGTTATAGAATACCTGAAGATACCGAAAGGCGAAAACCAGGTCGTTAATGACACAACATGTGGTATCGTGCAAAGTTGTAACAATTCAAATTCTATAATAATTGTTTCGAGCCAACCTTAGTCAATACATTTTTTCAAGTCTCAAGTCATAAAATCTTTGTGTTGAAATATCATTTAAATAGCTCAGCAAGGAACAGGTAAATTTCAGGTGCTGTAATTTTTTCTATACAAGTCGTTTACTTTATTTAGCTGTTAAAATTTTCTCAACAAATAACCGATTCTTAGCTCTACGTCGTCAAGCATGCATGAACTAGGCTTAGTCCGCACAAATAATGACAATGAACAACTGACCAGAAAAATTGGTATTCGGCATTGAACTCCCAATGATATGACCTTCACATCATAAACTTGGGTCAATGTCTTCGCCGACAAATAGAATTAGTATTCCGTCCGTGTAATAAGAGTACGCCAGAATGAACTCTGTCGTCGATAAATAAAAACGAAAATGAAAATAAAGATAGAGATAAATATTGTTCTCATAATTGTATGCTTATAGACGGAGCTCTGTTTTTATTTACGAAGATATTGCATTATACTTTGCGTTATTATTGTGTCCCGTGTCAGTACAACAAAAGGAAAATATTCTACTACATTCGAGAAGTGGTATTTACTGACTATCGCCGAATGACAACAATCGTTTATTTCTGACAAAAAAAATCGACATGTCGTAAATCTAAATTTGAACATGGTGAAAAAATAGCAATGTATTCTACTACACTAATTCAGATAGTTCTGACGAAGACGTGAGCCGAAATAGCTATCGACTATATCTTACAAAATTTTGCAGAACTAAATTACATTGCTATTTTTTCACCGTGTTATAATGGAGTTCGACCAATTAAATGCTAATTCAACCAATAAATCTAAATTTGAAGTTTATTTATATCGAATATTCGAGTGGGTTCGCATTATTCATGTGGCTGAAATTTGAAAATAAAATCAATTCGGTTGTAATAGGTAAGTAACTACATAAGTGTTGAAATTTTCTATGTATTTTTTTTGTTTTTTCTTCATGCATTCTATCGCACGGATGCAATTTAAATAAACACACGATTCAATCGCACTCGTGTGTTAGAACACCTGAAGACGCCGAAAGGCGGAACCCGGGTCGTACAAATCAAGCGCCCTCATTCGATATCGTATATTACTTACATTACAAATTTTGCTTTATCCTTTAGGCCAGCAATACAGAAACTGGGGCCCAAATAGCTCTTACGTTCGGCCCAAAATACTTAATATAGTCACCAAATATTTTTTTGCTGTTGTTTTCAGCATATTTTCAATATCGGGTTGCAATCGGTACTAGTGTTGTTTATTGCCAAAATAGTTTATATTTTGTTCTTTTGCTAGCTAGTAAGTCTTCTTTGATAAATAAATAAATATTCACAAAAAATAAAAAATAAATATTCTGACATCATAATAAATACACATATATATATATATATATATAAACAGTATAGTATATGTTACATTTACAGTTTACTATTAATATGTTGCGGCCCTAAGGAAAAAAGTTTGAGTATGGCTGCTTTTGAAGGTGTTTCTACCCTAATATGGAGCCAATATATTTATGGCGAAGCTTAACTCTATAGAAGTTCTGCTACGAAGTTACCTAGTAACAAATCACACAACATTAAAATATGCATAAGCTGACATGTAATACGGCTGTAGTTTTATATTATATATTCATAAGAATCATTGTTAAGTAAGTTTTTATCCATGCTACAAAGATTTTAAATTCGATTGTCGTAGTATGCCAGATTGCAGCGTTAATTCTAACTTCGATTTATAATCACTATCGCGCAATCTTATGTTTGTGAAAGGGGGAACAAAAATATGTTCTAAACAAGGCATATATGATGAACCAAGAAAAGGCAGCACATTCAACCAAAGTGGGTTAATGGTGGCTCACTTTTCTGGCTCAACAAAAAAATACTCGCACGGCACACTGTGTCATTAATCACAGTTGTGCCGTCAGAGGGTTGTGTGTGAAAAACACCGAAGTCTGCGAAAGTTTTCCCGGCATGTTTTTCCCGTCGCGTTTTCTTTCGTCGCGCACATAGTTGTGTCCAATGTCACTTTTAAAATGATTACGTGGGCATTTCGACAAATCACATACCGGATGCCTTGTTTTTTTATGAAGAAAGTGTGATAAATCGACTTAATATATAAAAGGGAAAATAACAATAACAGATCACCAAAAAAATGGAAAAGCACGAATAAAACATATACGTAATGTATGTCTCAAACAATTTCGACTCCCAATGTGGTGCATATGATTTTTAATCTAATCTCACAAAATAGCAATCGATCTGCAGACTCTTCTGCGAGTTAAGCCCTTTGAGCGGTATGAACGTACCGCTAAGTTTACACTCCTCAACCCATTATTTTAAATCCCGCTTTCAAATTCAAATAAAATTTTACTATGTATTTTTTATAAATTCTACATAGATTTATCAATGATGATTGAAAATTATTTGAAGTATCATGTATTTTTGAATAAAAAAAAATAAGTAAACATTGCGAAAATAAAAGGTCCACCGTATTTTTTTGTTTTGACTTCAATATATAGGTCTTTATTGTTACGCAATTCCATTGTACATTTTTACAATTTTTATTGATAACTGATACACAAGTTCGGCATTGTTCGATTATTTATTCAAGAATCGAACACATGCTTGTGGAAATTTCCCAAGTTTCATCAAAAAAAATTTTAATCAAATTATCAATGAAAAAAATGTTGAGAACCACTGATTTTAATTAAATAATAAAAAAATAAATACACTATACTATAAAAACATCAAGAAAAAACCACCAAAAAAATAAGAAAAAAGAAAAAAAGATGCCAAAAATTAACTCGCTCCCAGACAGTATATGCCATAGAATTAACCCACTAATCAAAAGGTTAAGGTTTCTATTCTAATATAATAGAATAGAAAAAAATTCAAAACGCTCCACGGACGTTTTATGAACGCACCAGAATTCGATTGATACAGAATGATTGAATGAGTGATACACTTGGACATAATTCCAATAATCAATTTGAAATATATTCATGCAAAAGTTCGATCGAATGTAAACACCTTTACGTTGAAAATACTAGAAGATACTTTACATTCAAAATATTCATCTTTGCGACAAATTCAGTGATATAAATACAGAAATTAATCGGTAAACCAATGAATGATTTTGTTCATTTGGGGAGACAAGCGTGGATAATGAAAGACATCGAGTGCATCGAAAACCCACCCAATTGCGACGACTAATCTAGAGGTCTCTATTTCTCATTGCCAGTTTGTCTACCTAAAGATTGATTTGAACATTTATAAAAGACTTTTTTTATTAAACACGTTTGTTTAATACAACTTCCGATAGATAAGCAAATATACGTTTAAACAAAGTTCTGACGATGGCGTGAGCCGAAGTAGCTATCAACTGTATCTTATAAATTTTTTGTAGAATTAAAATGCATTACTATTGTTTCACCGTGTTATAATGGAGTTCTACCAAGTAAATGCCAATTCAATCAATACATTTTTTTAAATTGAAATTGAGCTCAATCCCACAGGGGTAATTTAAAAAATGAGTGAGACGTTACTACATAAATACATAACGCGTATCATTTTTTACAAATGTAATACATATTAATGATATTAACATAAAATTATTAAGACCGCTTAAAAACTTTAAAAAAAAAGATAACTTGTGATGGCAGTTAATATTTCAAATCAAAATATAGTTTAGATTACTAGTGGCTAACTAAAATAACACAAAAAGGGCGTAAATTACCTATAAAGGCAATTGCTTTAAATTCGTGTAATGGCTTTAATTTACAGTCCGTACGAGGGCACTATTCCGTTTCGCTAGCGTTAAATGCTTAGCGCCCGCGTGACACTTGCAAATTTCCACATTACGTATGCTAATTTTATGTTGACTTACAAATTTTAGGGCTTTTCATTTCGCGAAGTGGTTTCATTTTAATGTCCGAGTGCTTTATTTTTTCTTTTTATTTAACACGGAAGTTTTCTTCGCGGCAATGCGAAACAAAATAAATTGATTTGAGATAATTGTTAACCCCGTGAGGTTCACGGCCGCCGGAACAGTGGCGTTCTTTTTCAACTAGCGATTTTACGCACACAAATTATTAAATTTAAGACTCGAAATTCTCTTAGTCTTCTGAAAAATATCGAAATTTAAATATTGGTATATTTATCACAGTTTTCTGCAATGTAAGGCATTTAGTGTATTTATTGTGTACACGTAACGACTTCATAGCTGCACATACAGAAGGAATAGTATACGTAATGTTACTTAAGTTGCTAATAGTATAGATTATTTATTTAAGTAAGCATTTGAATAATATTATTAGTAAAAAATATTTTTTCGTATAGTCCATATTTTATATATGTGCTTCAAAATCATAACGTCTACTAAGCGAACATTTCATTTAAAAAGGATGGAAATAATGAGAAGAAATTGACAAATAAGTTTCATAATCAGAGATAGTGTAGGTGGAGTAGAATAAAAGAAACACATACGTAATTTATTTTAAATAAAAAAAATAATTTATGGCGACTTTTATGTAAAAATGAATTTACACAATTAAGCCGCCGAATCCATCAAAAATATTTAGGTTACTATAGAAGAATGAATCAGATAAAAAATCACACATGCAAAAGACCTGACTAAAGCCTGAAGACTGAAGCTTGTCTGAAGATGCCGAAAGGTGAAACCCGGGTCGTTAGTGACAAAACATGTGGAATCGTACAAACTTGTAACAATTCAAATTTGATATTGAAATTCCATCAAGTACCTTCAGTCGACATCACAAATTCTTAAATAAAAGTTGTCGAATCAAATCAACTCGGGTACACCATAGGAATTAATTTTATACCGACCAAAATAATACTTCATTAAAAAAACCATTTATATAATTTATATAAGCTTGCTCAATTTTTCATAGCGCGAAATAAGATTTAAAATACTCTTTACGACCGTGAAACATCGTGCACTTTGTTTATGGGATATTTCCCATCGCTAAACATGGAACTGAAAAAGTTTATTAGGTCTCAAGGCTTTGTCTAATGAGAAAATGTCATTTTCATAAACTGGAGGCGGCGAATCATTTATCTTCATTTCCTTCGTAGAAATCGGGCGCGGGAAAACCTTGCCGAGAAATAATATGCAAATTTCACAATCGTCTTGGCAAACCGATTCCCTGGCTACGGCTCTGTTCAGACGGGAAACTTTTCATCTAAGAACGCACTTGTGGGTGTATTATAAAACGGATTATTATAATGGAAAATCAGCGTATTACGAATGCTTATACAGACAGAATAATTTTGTAATTTCGTTTAAGAACTCCTGAGTTCCCAGTTGGCATATTTATTCAAATTTGTCGTACAATGTTAAAAAGAGTGAAAAGTTCACACGACTTCTATTGAAGTATATATAACACAATAACCGAAAGAATGACATTTTGGACGTAAAAAAAACTAAGACGAAATATTGTAGCTATATATAGCTATATCTAATAATTTTATATTATATATAAAATCATAACAACCGGATTTTTGAAGAAAAAAAAATAATTTTCAATGAGTTTCACTCATATCAGTGATCTCCAAACTCAACAAGAATATGAACTAATTTCCGAAATCAAAATTGTCATATTCCTTCTTTATATTTTTTATCATCGGCCTTTGTCGTAATATGAAAATAAAAGTAAAAATAATTAGTGAAAATAATGACATTCACTATCCTCCTTTTTTATCAATTCTCGGTGACTACCTTGTCACTCTCATCCAAATGTAATTATCAAGATGTACATCTGTGAGTCTGTTTCTATATTAACTCTAGACAAAGTGTATGGTGCAGTTCGCATCAATCGTAATACATCTCTGACCGCTTCTCTATTTTATTTCGTTGTACGCACAAATTTTTATGGCAAAAAAATAATATTACAACGGCAACCTTTTAAGCATTTCGTTGAAATTTAGCTCGATTATTTTTTTTTATTTTAGGAGTTCAATAATAAAATTTTATAGGCAAAATTATATACACATATACCTCGATTTACACGGTACTTGGTTTACACGTTTTCGCATTTACACGGATTGAAAAAGAATTTGAACCAGTTACATTTAAAACTAAAATCATCCCCGAAGGACTCGAATTGGGAAGAAAATAAGGTAATCATTTTGTAAAAAATGACGAATGAACCCTTTTATTCCAACGTGATATTAATCAATGCTTGGCTCAATATGATGAAGTCCATAAAGATCTGACAAGAAATTCGAAGCAAATGTTAATGAAGGATTTTATTACCAAATCTCCTCGAGGTGGATAGTTCTACTCCAAACATCGAATCGGCACAAATAATTCCGATTGATGAAAATGACTTTGAACCAGTCACGAAGAAGAGATTGACAGTGATTTGTGATAGTGATGAATGATAAAAACACCGACCGTTGCAATATTTTTTTTATGAATCTTTTAGATTTCATTTTTTTGATCCTCTATATATGCTTTATGTGTATTTAATTAATAAATGAATATGAATATTTATACTTTTTAATAATTTTGTTTTATTTATGTATTTTAGAAAAAAACAAATTATGCGTTTTTGGGTACTATTCGATTTACACGATTTTACATTAAGAAATATACAATTTCGATTTACACGTTTTTCTTAGGAACCTATCTACCTTATAAATCGAGGGATAGGTGTATGATAAAATATCCTACGCGAGCTACCGAAAAAGTCTCGGCAAACTACCGGAAGCTCGCGAGCGACCGTTTGGCGATCACTGATTCATATGAATAATGTAAAGTTTTAAAGAATAACGAGAAATTTGAAGAGCCAGAGATCTACTAAATCTAAATTTTACGCACCTTGCGATAAAGGTCAACTACATATATATAATATAAGAAATATCATCCGTATGAAAAATGTGTAATTTTCTTCTTTATACGACTCATATAAAGTGACATATTCTCGAGACTGTGAGAGTATTATGAGAAATCATTTGTCATACTTAGAGAGTTAGCATAGACTTTTCCTTTCTTAGAACGTGCAAGGTTACTTCTATACACTATTATATACTCATGAAATACATATGTATGTATAATACTTCATATAAATGGAAGGTGAGTGAATATCTTAGCGTTTCTACATACGCCGAGTTAATAATTTAGAGCTTCTAAAGGAACAGGAATTTTCTGGTATTTTGCTACTCAGTGACGTCACAATGAAGAAATAACTACTGTCGTAATATACACCAATTTCTATAAAACGTTTTTTTATAATCACGTAAAGAACGTTACGCCGTAGTCTAGTTAATATATTAAAAATAAAGTATATATTTAACACTCTTTTTCCTTATAGAAGTTCAACTCTTTTTCCATGTTTTTTTTTTACAATGGAAAATGCACGATATCGACTGTAAGAGCTTGATAAAACTTCAACATCAAATTTGAATTGTTACATCTTTGTACGATTCTACATGTTTTGTCACTAACGATCCGAGTTTCGCCTTTCGGCATCTTCAGGCATTTTATCACACGGATGCAACAGAACTGAAAAAAGCGAACCCCGAATCGTTAGTGACAAAACATGTGGAAGCGTACAAAGTTGTAACGATTCAAATGGAAAATGTATCAAATATTTTTTTATAAGTCACGTCAAATCCGACGGACTGTTTTATGTTAAGGGACATTTTTTTTTTTTTTTAATTTGATTTAATGCAGTAATATAAACGCAAATTTTTAAAAACAACATTTCAAGCATTGTCAGTGTTCAATCCCTTTAATTCGTTAAATATCTTATTCTCATTTTAAGTAATAAGAACACATTTTTAAGTACTTATTTCCACAATATATTTTTTGATCAGGACCGGTTCGGTCATTGCGAGCGTTATCAATTGATGCAACATCAATGCTCGCGATGAGCGAGATGTACCATAAAAGTGTTATTTAAAATTTATTATTTAAAATATCATGCCTTTCCATCAAGAAGTGGCAGTTAACACCTTTAAAGTGATCTAATTTTCATTTAATATATATATCTATTAGGTACCTTCACAATGATGAATCGTTTAGACTAGACATATATGTCACATTATAACGATAAATTGTCATTATTATACGATTCAAACTCTCTTTCTTTTTTATGGAATGGACAAGGCAAGGAAAGGTAGTACTAGTAATACAAATCGCTTTTTCGACTCATCGTTTTTATAAGATGAAAGAAAGTGTGGGAAAAGAACTTAGCCATATACAATAAATGTTAGTCAAAAAAAAAGAAACCCCGTTAAATAGAACAAGCGACCATGAGTATTGACCATTTGACTGCATGACTAACTTCAATAATATTACCGTTCAAAAAAGGTTCAATCGAAACAACCGCCACACGCCGCGGCAATTCTTTTGGATCGAAGGAGTTTATATAACAATGTGGAGATTTATAGGGCGAAAATAATTGAGAATGGGGCGACATCGCAACAGCGGAAAAACGTTATAAAGCATTTAAAATATAAACAAGGGAAGAATTTCGCCGAACAACCGCAGCCGCCGCGCACTTGACGCATTTTATGCGAGAAGCTTTATTTTATTGCGAGACAATTTCTTACAGATGAACGCAACGAATACAATAATTGTGGTTTTATAAAATAAAAACATTATTTTTTTTGCACGGCGGTGACAAAATAGCAATGTATTTTAGTTCTACAATATTTTATAAGATATAGTTGATGGCTATTTCGGCTCACGCATCGTCAGATAGTATAGTGGAACCGGTAGTTTTTCTATGTAGCTTGTGGAAAAGTATGATACATGTCATATAATAAACGAAATAAAAATTAAAGAAAAAAAAATCAGAAAGTTGCGAAAGCCTAATGCATTTCTGTAATAAATCATCTCCGGCCAGTATTTAAGCTTAAGTGGAGTTAAGCTAGCACGATATAAGCCAGGTTGTTAAAGCAGAAGAGAAGATGTCTTGTGTACCTTTTCTACACAGCTATATATAGGTAAGTAAATGTACGTTTAAACATAGTTCTGACGATCGGTAAGCCGAAATAGATATCAACTATATCTTATAAAATTTTATAGAATTAAAATACATTGCTACTTTTTCACCGTGTTATAATGGAGTTCCACCACGTAAATGCCAATTCAATCGAGATATATTTTTTTGTACTTATTTCCACAATATACTTTATGATGCTAGCTGTTAACTAAACCGGTCCCGATCATAAAATATATCGTGGAAATATTGTAAATACAAAAACAATGTGTTTTTAATATTTAAAATATCATGCCTTTCCATCAAGAAATGGAAGTTAACACCTTAAAAGTCAAAATGTATTAAGTAACTTCGCGGAATACAATCAATTACATCATTTATATTGTAAATCACAATGAAAGGGTAAAAAACCCCATCTATAGGATAGTATACGCGTGATGTCAAAAGTCAAGGATGTATATGTTATCAAAGCGTTTCAAAACATTTTTCCGCAAAAGGACATCGAAAAAACTTTGTAGCGGTCACGTTTCGAAAATCGTCATGAATTTTCATGGGAAAGAGATTTTATTACGTGAGGCGGGAAGTTTTAATCATTTATTAAACGTTGACCACTAAACTCTAAAGTTGAGAAATATCTTGCGATTCGCTGTTATGAACAACTTTGCTAAATAATGTTATGAAAAAATAAGCAAAAAACTAATTTAATCTGTAGTGAATATCGCGACATTCACAAACTCGACAAAAAAAGTGTTGTAAATCTGAAATGGTATTCTTTTAATTTAGCATATTGGTGAATTACTGACTTCCGTCATTATTTTTAAAATACATTGGCAATCAAAAAAGTTAAGTATTTTAAATCAAAGAAGGCATTCTCAAAAAAACCTCATTTTTGATCATTGACCATATAAATAATTTCCGTCTTTAGTTATACGACTATTTTTATTCATCTCTTTTAAAAAGCTTAATGTTGTGAATCAAAATGAATTTTTCTTCAACTTTTGCAGTCAAAATATCTTAGAACAATAACATTGGCCACATTTCATAATATTTTAATTAATTAATTGTTAGAACCTCCAAAATATTGCCTGAGTAATAAATAGTATTGCAGCTTTTTATGTTACGACGATTACATTTTATTTCACCGGGAAGTAGTAAGCATTAAACTATGCTTGATTCCGAATGAATTTATCCATTTGCAAACGCATGGCAAAGGGTACATTGAATTAAAAAATATCATTTTGATATATTTTGCAATTATACAACAAAACCAAACAAGTGATAGTCAGTTAACAAAGATGCCTCGTTGCGAGGGTCAAGAATTTAAATCATAGATAAATTAACTTTTTTCGGGGTAACCAAAAAGCATATCCATTATATCGATTATATTTCACGGTGAATATGATAAAAAGCAATGCTTGGTGGAATTTCAACAATTCAAATACTTTACAAACCGAGACTTTTTTGTATTAGTGCCAAACTTCCCAAAAATATTCTACAAGCTTTTTCGTGTAATTTTCAAAAAATGTGTAATGAATTTTCAAATATGATGCGTTAACAAATTGTGTTTTATTTTTGCACGTGAATGACAAATTTTAAATATCGAATAACCAGTCGAATTGCGTATTTCAGAAATCGCTGTATGTGCATAATTTGTAGTTTTACTGTCGCTTTATTTTCAAAACTGATGAATCAGTTGATAATGCTCGCGATGAGCGAAACCGGTCCTGATCAAAAAATATATTGTAGAAATAAGTACTAAAAAAATGTGTTTTTATTATTTAAAATATCATGCCTTTCCATCAAGAAGTGACAGTTAACACCTTAAAAGTGACATGCTAATGTATAAAAAAATCGCCGTGATTCATTAGTGTGACGAATTCGCCGTAGAGCTTTTTTTCCACGTGTATTATATACAGCGCACAATTAACAAAGTGTAATAGTAAAGTGAGCTTTCGCGTGAGTGGTGCCGTACCGCCGGGAAACATTATAGGAGTACAAGCTAATGCACACAGTTAAGGTTCGCTACAGGCTCGATATTTTTTTATGAATATTTAATATTTATAACGAGTAACATATTGAAATAGACAATATATATATATAACTTTATAACCGTTACTTTCACGAGTTTTTTTTTGAATTTAAAGCGCTTTTAAAAGAATCATGCTGGGATGAGAATATACGCTAGCGTGTTAAGAATATATTACACGTATTCCAATAAATTTCATATTATAAAATATAGAATGAGAAAAAAATAAGTAAAAAAATATTTTGTCATGGATTACCCAACCACGTGTGCTGAATGAAATATCATTTCTTTTTGACTGTAGAAATAAGCGCGACGATCTTATCAAACTTTCAACAAAACTTTAAGCATATTTATGTTTCCCTTTTTAGAGCATACATATATTAGAATAATCAATTATCGTATCCTTCATTGCTTAATGTATATTTATGATATGTAGAATGTTTTAACTCTCACTGTGACTTCAAAAGAGTTTCGTATATGAAAAGGGAGAAAAATACTAACACGTGGTCTCAATTATAGATGATAAGTCGAAAGGTAAAATATTTAAAAATTTTGGGTATGAAATTTTTTTTCGTATACCTACAAAAATTTTACAATAAAAAAAGTAAACATGATTTTTGGACTGTATTCAGATGAATCAATATCGATTGAAGCGAGTTTTTCGCTATTTCGGCGAATGATTGAGATATGATACTGATGTTGCAATAAACAGACCAGCAAAAGATGAACGATAGCCTTACATTTATTTTTTAAATAACAAAATACAATATTTCTATTATAAGTACACTTATACCTCGATTAACACGGTACTTGTTTTAAACGTTTTCGCTTTTAGACGGATTAAAAGAAAAAAAATGTTGAAAATAACTGGCTATGATCAACAGAAACAATGTTCTCGCCAATCGTATTTGTTTGTGCGTCCGTGTACCGAAGTATTCATATGGCTGAGTCTATTTCTAGGAGAATCCAACTGTATGCATTCCACTGCACGTATGTCTCCACCCACCATTCGGCGTTTATCTTTGACTTGAGCTGTCATCAAAGCTACAGCAACGCAAATTGAGTTTTTAATTTGGAAATTTTAATTCTTCATATTCGTAAATTAATTAAGAAGATGCCAAAAGGCGAAACCCGGGTCGTTAGTGACAAAACATGTGGAATCGTGCAAAGTTGTAACAATTGAAATTTGATATTGAAATTCCATCAAGCACCTTCAGTCGAAATTATAACAAAACTCACAGTATATTCTGTCCAACTCATTTCTGCGTATCAAATTAGAAAGATTTTTAACATTATTTGTAAGCACGCACCCTTCGTGAATTCGAAACGACAAATGAGCGATTTTTCCATGCAATTGGGCGAGCGGTTTATAAAGCATCATTTTTTTACATATATGCACGCTGGGGAATTATGATTTCACACTTCAGCGATGGCAAGCTAATAAAAAAATCTTTAATGGTACGTTATATTTCATTTATGCGTATACACTTATAAAATGGGGTAGTGATGATACCATTATAAAAGTTTTATTGAAATAAATTCCGTTTAACGATATACGAGAGCTACAAAAGTATAAGGATATATAAATATAAAATAAGAAAGAAAGGCAAAACCGGATGCATTTACACCGAAAATCAAAATAAGCACGCGAAATTTAGATTTGTTATTTTTTTAATATAATTTGTTTAACAATGTAATATAATTCAAGTATTGTTATCATTACAAGTCGATTCTCAAATATCCTACACGGAATAATTTTTAACACGGTGAAAAAATACAATGAATTTAGTTCTACAAATTATTATAATATATAGTTGATAGCTATTTCGGCTCCATCGTCAGAACAATGTTTAAACGATTTAGACTTATATTTAAACGACTTATATTTGACAAATATATAATTTGTATAAATATAAGTCTTTTGCCGCTCCTCAGGCCATTGCGAAAGGTTAATGCATGTCTGTAATAAATCATCTCCGGCCAGTATTTCAGCTTATTGAAAGTGCCGCCTGGTTAGTATAGTTTATTTGAAATTTTAATTTAGTTTTATTGCTAGCACAATATAAGCTAGGTTATTAAAACGGAAGAGAGGTATAGTGTACCTTTTCAACAGATAAGCAAATGTACGTTTAGACATAGTTCTGACGATGGCGTGAGCCGAAATAGCAATCAACTTTATCTTATAAAAAATTTTAGAACTAAAATACATTGCTATTTTTTCACCATGTTATAATGGAGTTCTACCAAGTAAATGCCAATTCAATCAATAGCATAGCTTTTAATATTTGCTTAATATTTTGACCCTTATTAAATCTGTAAGTTATCTACAAATACAAAAGATTTTTTTAATTACTTTGTTATGAGTATTAAGAAAATTTGACCTAAATAATCATTTATTTAAAAAAAATAATAATCTATTATACTTTAATTGTTTTAAAACGCAGATACATTCGAAGACGATGGCACAAAGAACAGAACTAAAATGCCTTACAGTGCCAACTGATCATCGCAATACATCGCAAAACAAAAAAGCATGTATGACTTTATAAACACCTCAGTTAAGAATCGATGATTTAATAATAATAAAATATTGGTACATCAAGCCAAAATAAACAACAGTGAATACAAAACGATGACTTCAGTTGTTTGATTCTGATATTATTTGCTCCGTCAATAAAATAAAACAATTAAGAATAATGCCGATAAGACAATCTTTTCATGTCCGAACAACAAAAGATGAAAAGTTTACGTATGATAATGAAATCATAAAGACGTACTAACGTTGTATCGTGCATCATTTCAAGGCATACCTTTATTGCAGGGTGGCAAGAACAAAGGAAGGCATTTCTTATCTCAAACACGATCAGTTTCATGAGGTGGCAAGCCTTAAACAGGCAACGGTATTATTAAAGGGACGATACTGAACTGAATTGCTACAAAGAGGCCCTATTTAATTCCTACCATTTTACATTAATATGAATATTTACAAGGTTCCCTAAAAACATTAAGCACACGGAACGTGATACACAGCAATATTCACGGTTTGGTTGAACTTTATTAGGTAGATTTTTAAAAACAAATGTATATTTTACAGATGTAAAATAATAAATAAAGAAATTTTTAATTTAGGTTAACTCTTGTGGAAAATATGGCCACCTTATGAAAGTATCTACACAGTTGATTTATTGAATTAGCATTTACTTGGTAAAACTTCAATACAACATGGTGAAAAAAAGTAATATATTTTCTCACGGTGAAAAAATACATTGCTATTTTTTCACCGTGTTATAATGGAGTTCTACCAAGTGAATGCCAATTCAATCAATAAATATATTTTCTATTTTTAACTCTCATTTCGAGAAATGCATAAAATCAATGTACTACATTTTATTGATTGAATTGGCATTTACTTGGTAGAACTCATTATAACACGGTGAAAAAATAGCAATCTATTTTATTTCGTATAGTTCTGACGATGGCGTGAGCCGAAACAGCTATCAACTATATCTAATTAAAAAAATTGTAGAACTATTGTAAAAAACATTGATATTTTTTCACCGTGTTACTACATTTTAGAATTTATTGGCACAATATAAACCAGGGTGTTAAAACAGAAGAGAATGTGTATTGTGTACCTTTTCTACACTACAATATATAGATAGTTAAATGTACGTTTAAACATAGTTGTGATGAAGGAGTAAGCTGAAATATCTATCAACTATATATCTTATAAATTTTGTAGAAGTAAAATACATTGTTTTTTTTTCACCATGTCATCTGAACAGATTTTTATTTACTACAAATGATGTAAGCCTGATGATCACTATATTTTTCAAATAGAGTAGGGATGTAAAATATTAATTGGACAGGACTAGTGGTGAGCTAATCCTCTCATTATATTTTTTTTTACAGGGGCGGGTGGACTGGAAGGAATTTTGATATATCTAATATCAAATATCCTCGCCTTACACCAAAAAAAAGATCAAAAAATCGATTGAAAAGGTGGTGACTCGACCCAGTAAGATTTGTAACGGAGGCCAACGACTTTGAATACGGCACCACGCATAGTTATGATAAAATAACGAAAAACAAAGTATGTTAGTGTATTAGAAAATAATTGCGACATTGCGTCCTTTCTAGTGACCAAAATTGAAAACAAAACGAAGAAGAATGTTACGAATTTGGAGCTAATGAAGTTACAATATATTAATTTATACATATTACTTTATACATATTATTTTATTATATTACAATATATTAGTCATAGATTATTATTTGCTATAGTTATTTCATTATTCTAATATTATAACTATAGCAAATAATAATCTATAACTCAATAAAAAAAAATTCATATATGCAGAGATTTATTTTAGCGTAAAATATGATATATTATAGAAATATCTCTGATTAAGTTACTGTATATAATATAAGTAAAAATTAAGATCCACGTTTTCGTTATAATTAAAAATCTTCGTAAAAAACTTTTACGAAGATTTTTATATTTTTTTATTTTACGAAAAATTTACTGACACATCCAAAGTTTATAAAACATTTTTTTTTATAAAATTTGATATAAATTTTTTAAAAATCAATTTGAGAAAATCGTACAAAATCATCGCTAACCAAATTCATGCGCATCAAAGATAATAAATTCTTAAGCACTTGACTCAAATTAAAAGAATATATTAAAAATCGTACAGAAATATCGAATTTTAAATTTCAGATTTAATAAGTTGCTACAAATATTAAATTGGTTAATTGAACTTGATGTTAACTACCTTGGACGATAAAGTTTTCATTTCCCATAGAAAAAAGCACCATTACTTTCCGGTCAACTAGACAATTTAATTAGTTTTCCGTCAACAACGAAAATGTGTAAAACTATATTAAATGTAAAACATTTATTCAAAAAGTATTTCGCAGACTTTATATATTAAACTTTTAAAATTATTGCTTGCGTATGTCTCTCAGTGAAAAGTTAATAACTAAGGGAGACAAGTCATGCGTAGCCGAACAGAATGTGAAATAAGTCTCTCTGTTACTCGTTAAAAGTAGCATTAGTAAAATTTTGCCGAATCAACGTGCTTAATTCAACACAATATGAAACTCTATTCAAACATAGTTTCCAAAGTTATTAACATAAAATTAGCTTACCGATATGGCCCGCCGAAACTTCGGGCGTTCAAAATTACCATGTGCTTTTGTCTTAGGACAAAACTTTTCATTTCACGTCTGCAAGTACGTGAATAAATTTCCTAAAAGAATGAAAACAAGCAAAGGGTCCAAAGAAAATTGCCGACCCATTCAATATCCAATCTTCACGGTTTTGCATTATTGGCCATTAGGGCGGTTCGGCCCTGACAATCGAAGGCAGGGCAGGCTAGGGTTGGGCGCTTTTTAAGGAGGCGACAGGAGGGCAGATTACCAGCCGGCTGACCCAAGATCACCGCCGATAAATCGGTCATGGTGACTGACAGGTCCGCAGTGGTTAAATGCGACGGCTTAAGACGGAATTCGCACGGGGATGTACGACGTTGTAAATACTGTACACAATATCTCAATACAATGATGGCGAATAGCTATAAGTGAAGTTTTTTTCTTCCATACTATCTTCCAAATTGTACATAATTTAATGCTGCAAAACATAAGATCTGTAACTGTTTTAATCACAAAATTTTTGTTACGGATATCACCGCTGGCCATCTAACTGATTTCAAAACTTTGTTTTTGCTCTCTCGAACAATTACGCAAACACCAGATATAACCGTTTGCCATTCATTACATTACGGATGAAATGGTTGTCGCTTTCACCTTCGGATTAGTGTGTCGAAACCGTCGATTCTCAATTTTTCAAAAGTAAACAAAATCTACCGCCAGACATTACCAAAATTATTTTTTTATTTAATTAATGGTTTTATTTTTTAAATTATTCGTGTTATATGGTTTCATCAGGATGAATATTCGAGGAAACAACACAGAAGCGGTAGTTTTATTTAGACTCCAGAATCACTTTAAATCGAGACATATACAAAAACCCTACATAGAAAGATACCAATTGTATTTTTTTTTTTTTAATAAACACAACACAGATTCTAAACTACTGATTAGTTACTTTTAGGGTGTTAACTATCACTTTTTGATGGAAAAGCATGATATTTTAAACAAAAAAACACATTTTTAGTACTTATTTCCACAATATATCTTTTGATCAGGACCGGTTTCGCTCATCGCGAGCAGTACTCTGAATAATGCTCTGGATAAATCTCAGATAATAATGCTCGCGATGAGCGAAACCGGTCCTGATCAAAAAATATTTTTGTAGAAATAAGCACTAAAAAATGTGTTTTTATTATTTAAAATACTGATTAGTTGATAATATTCGTGATGAGCGAAACCGATCTTGATTATTGTTTTATGAAATAATGGAAATAGTACCGAAACTTTTTTAATATAATAATGACAACTAAAATGACGTTCGCGTTAACTTGGTTGCGAAGTGAAGACAATTTCAATCAATATTAATACAATAATCATCATTCATCTACGAACTGTATTATAGATTATTTCTTATCCAATTGAGAGAATAGGAATTAATTGACTGTCTACAACCACTTTTTAGCGTAACGGATTCTACTGAATTCCCCACATTGGGATCGGACATAGTCTAAAAAATCAATATAAACAAATGAGTGGCAGTGGATTTGAGTTTCGAACAAACCACATCTATAATTTGAAGGTGTTGCAGTTGATGAAGTCATCAATCTAGAACATGCTCAATACGTGCGACACAAATGTTCATAAAAGGCTTTTTTATACTGTCATAGCGTAAGAAAATGTAAAGAAAAAAAAAACATAATTGCAACGAGCCAAACACTATGCTGTGTCTTTAAATTTTGCAGTGTGACAGATCCGCCACTGCCAGCGGTTATCCGGTCGTGAAAAATAAAAGCTTCAACCATTGAACGGATAGCGTCGTGGAAAAGTGTAGGTTGTAACTATTGTAAGCCTTCCTTGGTGTGGAAATATACAGTAGCTCTCATGGTTATATAAATTCACACTAATCGTCGCTCCTCGAATATGTAATTTATGGCGATAAAAAAGATTTTTTTATTTTTGAGGAAAATATTCCTATATAATAAGCGAAATATATATTTTGCTAGCACGATATAAGATAGGTTGTTAAAACAGAAGAGAAGATGTATTGTGTACTTTTCTACTAAATATAATGTATGTCGATCGGCATTGCTTAATCCGCTGCGGGGAGCCGTTTTGTCTCTGTAATGGACCATTTCCGTGCCATATGTAAACTTATTGATATAGCCGCCTTTTTAGTTTCATTTACAATTTTTAGTTTTATTGCGAGCAAGAAATTAGCTAGGTCGTTAAAACAGGAGAGAAGATGTAATGTGTACTTTTTCTACACAGCTATTTATAGATAAGCAAATGTACGTTTAAACATAGTTCTGACGGTGGCGTGAGCCGTAATAGCTATCAACTATATCTTATAAAAAAATGTAGAACTAAAATACATTGCTATTTTTTCACCGTGTTGTAGTGGAGTTCTACCAAGTAAATGCCAATTCAATCAATAACTGAGGAATTGAAATGAAATATAAATAAGAAACATTCTATATTTGTCTCTTATATAACACTTAGGTGCGTCTACAAAAGTTTACGGTGCAAATCAAAAACATCAAACTAAAATACAGAATTTATGAATTGATTATCACAAACTGAAGAAACGTTGGTGTGCCGTAGTATACAAAAGGTTGCGGAGCGCTGTTCTAGGGGAATGAATACAATGCTTATATATCGATGGCTGTTGAAATAATTGAATCATATTTTTTTTTCAATTTACATAATATAGTACTACAGGTAGTCCTCGACTAACGACGGTTCGACTTACGACCATTCGCTCTTACGACTAAAAAATAGCACTTTTTAAAAAATGCATTACGCTGCAATATACAGGGGAAAAAAAGAACAAAAAAGCTCAACTAAAATTGGATATTTGTTTTTTAAAAAGACTACTACTGCTTCTTCTTCCACTACTGATGATGAGCCAATAGATTGTACTTACATAAGTACAGATGACGAAAGATTTTCAATATCAACGAAGTAAATATTTCATTTTGTATTAATAAATAATTATAAATTTAACAATGAAAAAATATTAATAAATACACCTGTTTTATTTTTATATAAAAGTACATACATATTTTGTATGAAATTCGACTTACGACCAATTCGGTTTACGACCAAAGTCAGTCGTAAGTCGAGGAAAACCTGTATTTTAATATTATTATACATTAACAACTTAAATAAGAATAAACAAAAATCCTAATAAATCCATAGACTAAAAAACTGGTATCACACTTCTCGAGTTCAATGAGAAAATAGTTCCTTGATGATAGATGAATAATTACATGCAAGGCCACCGGTCAATGCAACTGTTAAGCGTGTAGTGTTGGTTGTAAGGTTTCCATTTTATAAATAACTTACAATAATCCTTTAGTACGGAAACAACCTTCGCATTACGAGCATCACCTAGTTTTTACACGCCCTTAAGTCTGGTAAATCTCAATTTTGCTAATTCCATAATATTTTATTCAAAGCGCCAAAATTCTAGATATCAGCTTACATTATAACATCAAAAATTGTATTATTTTCTCTTACACTAATATCTTCCTGAAAGTGTGTTCCAAATAATGTCCTCTAAGCATGCTCCAAATTTCCTAGCTAAGAGTATGGCTACAGAGGGTATTTTTTATATTCTTTTTCCACCTTTGAGTTAACAACTTTCCGTGTTGCTTAAAAATTCAGCCAAGGGCTTTCACGTACAGAAAACTCGTTGTAATTATAACGATCTGGGAATCATCACGAAAAAAATATATCGCTTTATGACCGGTTATGTTGTCATGTTTTTCCATATAAGGGTTAAAATTTTAGCAATGAAAAACCGTAGAAAGTACCCGATTTCTAAAATTAATTTATGATATCGACTGAAGGCGCTTGATGGATTTCAATACCAAATTCGAATTGTTACAACTTTGTACGATTCGACATGTTTTGTCACTAACGATTTGGGTTCCGCCTTTCGGCGTCTTCAGGCATTACATCACACGGATGCAACAGAACTGAAAGGAGAAACCTGAATCGTTAGTGACAAAACATGTGGAATCGAAAACATATAAGTTAGGGTAAACGTAAAATAAATAATATTATTTATGATGTCGACTGAAGGTGCTTGATGAAATTTCAATATCAAACTTGAACTGTTAAAACTTTGTACGATTCCACATATTTTGTCACTAACGACCCGGGTTTCGCCTTTCGGCATCTTCAGGCATTCTATCGAACGGATGCAACAGAACTGACGTACAATAAACAGTTAGCATCGTCTATATATCAAAAGTTTTAATTACAGGAAAACACAAACCCCAAGGCAAGCAGTAAATGACAACTAAAACAAATTTAATAATAATTAATACACTTGCCTGTGTTAATTTTCATTAATTGTGGAATCGTACAAAGTTGTAACAATTCAAATTTTTCGAACGTTCAAAATAATTTAAATAGGGGCTTTTCTATTACATTTATATTTTCACCTATACATACCGATAATATATAAGTTAATTACTTTTAAAGACGAGATAAATTTGAAAGCATAAAGTGATGATTTATTATTTTACTACGCCAAATTAATGAAATACTTTTTAAGCACTTGTGACCTTAATATCCGAGCAATTTTAAAAATGGTGCAATACTTTGAAAGCGGTTTTAGTTTAATCCAAATTACAAAAGAAGGCCGTTACGTCATTACAAATTTTAATTATTCGCATTAGCATTAAGAAATCGATACTATTAATGGCCAACGCTTTGTGCTTCCATCTCTCTCAGTCGATTTCAGCCATCAACTATCCACTTTACGTCGAAATTTAATAACGATTCATTACAATAATTTATTAAATCCCACCCCTGATTTTACGAGTATTTCTGTATAATACCAATTAAAACACAACTGGAAAGCGTTGTGGCGACCTGCGGCAGTTGTTCTAAAACTAAGTAATATTTGAAACGCAATTTCTGAGAAACTAGAAAACATTTTCAGTAAACTGCCTACTTATAATGAATTATTGGCACTTAGTGGCACATTGGTGTTCCTTTTAAGGCTTTGACCAACTGAGATCGAATTAACAGTAAAAAAAACGACAGAACAAAAAAACTGTTTTTTTACTGTGGAACATGTAAGATCATTCAACAGTAAAAAAAACGGATTCACAATTCGCTAATCACGTTATAAAGGAATCACATAATATAAATCCAAGCTCAGCGCCTAAGTGATTGCATCTTTGTAGTAAGGTCGCAGGATGACGGCTTTGGAACAGGTGGAAATCAATAAATATCAACTATCACAAAGAATTCTTAATGAACAAACTAATATATGTCAATCGCCATTACTTAACCCTCTGCGGGGTGCTTCATTGTTTCTGTAATATACCATTTCCGAGTGATATGCGAACTTATTGATATAGCCGCCTTTTTAGTTTCATTTACAATTGTTAATTTTATTGCGAGCAGGAAACACGCTAGGTCGTTAAAACAGGAGAGAAGATGTATTGTGTACCTTTTCTACACAGGTATATATACTTAGCAAATGTTAGCTTAAGCATAGTTCTGACAATGGCGTGAGCCGGAATAGCTATCAACTATATTTAAAAAAATAATTTTGTAGAACTAAAATACATTGATATTTTTTCACCATGTTATAATGGAGTTCTACCAAGTGAAAGCCAATTCAATCAATAGATATATTGATTTGTGAGTGTTTTAAAATTATTTTTTTATTCAGATGATTTCATTGAAATATATTATATATGACGCATCATCTTCGCAATGGATTAAAACGGTCGTCTTGGGAGGGAAACTCATATGGACACGGTAGAAGCTAGTTGACTACAGAACAAATATACTATTTTGAAAGAAAATTAATCGGTGTTCGTAGTAACAGAAAATAGAAAATATTTTCAAATTTAATCGAGCTACGCAATAATGTAACAGTGGACGTTTTGCACTGAATAGAAAGGCGTTCAAAATTATTCGAATACTTCTTAGGCCCATTGGCGACTTAAAAAATAATGTATGTATAAATTATTTATTAAAATGTCCTCCTCGTTTTGATCATAGGAAATATATATTTTATTAATATTCATCGTCATTTCTGTGTGATAGAATTCCCGAAGATGCCTAAAGGCGAAACCCTGGTCGTTAGTGACAAAACATGTGGTATAGTACTAAGTTGTAACTATTCAAATTGGATATTAAAATTTCATCAAGCACCTATATCAAGAATTGAAAATATTTTCATTTATAAAAAACAAAATCTATTTCTTAGATTATTTATACAGATACGCGTCAATGCATTTTTTTTTTCATATAAAATGCATTGACAAATGATGGAATAAATTTCCATCTACTCGTTTGTAATGTGTGAGTGTACATTCCGTTCCGTAAACAGCCAAATCTGAAAGATTTTCCAAACCAAAAGGTACAGTAAACTTCGGTTATAGAGACGTTTTTTGATTTGTAATGGGACCAAGCAAGTGCAAGTCGCCGTTTTAGTGTATTCAAATATAACAGCAACATAGTGAATAAGTGCGCTAGACATGTCGTTAGATTTCCACTTTGGTGTAAGAAATATAATATTTTTGTTCCAGTCGCAGGCCGTTCGACTAAACGCCGACTCGTCCCACACTAACCTTGTTAACAGTCAACTGTCGTAATCTAAAAAACGCAACTTACCTGAAACAAATGAAAAATATAACCATTAAATAACAGAAAGATATTGTTTGATCAAATCAAAATATTCACATGTGGAATTGTAAAAAAAAATCAAAACAAGGTGATTCTATCATATATTATATTATATAACTGCTTGTGATGTCAGTCAGTCGTGTAACCCGATTTCTGGACTGAACATCTAGAGCAGTGGTCCTCGCATGAAATTTCACTGTGGCCACATTATAAACATCAGCTGTCCTATGGAAATGTCTCGTGGCCGCACCAAATGTGATAAAATAGTTTCGATATTTATTTTTATGTGGTGCATTACACTGAATGATCTTTCACAATATACAGTTTGAGGTAAAATCGACAAAATTAATAAAGCAATTGTTGTTAATTCTTTAAATTTAATTTTTTAAGTTTTATTATTGAAACGGTCATTTACTTAAACTCGACTAAATGCTTGATAAGTCAGGTTTATTCAATCAAATTTTTGTAGAAACAATTTTTTTTTAATATCAATGTTTACTATAAAACTGTTGGTGACCGCACACGAGAACCACTGATCTAGAGATATTTCTAACGACATATTTTGTTGTCCATGCTCTTATCCTTACGCTTTCAAAAAAATATAAATTAACAGACTGAGTATTTATTTATTAATTTATATATACACGTTAAAAAATTACAAATTCATTACTATTGCAACGTTAACATATTTGAACATAAAGTGTTGGAAATTTAACAAATAAACAACAAAACAAACAATAAGGATTGCAAGAAAGTCAACCAAACAAGCTCATGAAAAATCTACTTTATCTGAAAAATAGTATTCGCCAGAACTCACTTTCGTCCACATGGAATATGTCGACATCCGAAACAATACTTTTAAACATTGTTAATGCTCTTACCATTGGCATCCTGATTGGAAGACTGGTTCTAGAATTTGGCAGAACAAACAAATCATGTCCACAAACAAATTCTTAAAAAATTAAAACAGTAAGTAACAAGTACAACAACTACAGTCGAGATATACTCTGCGAAATGTCTATATAGTCCAAATTGGGTGCGGATATTACCAGTTGCATACCACTGATATCCTCGATGTAATAGTGATCCTTTATTACCATCTATTTCGAGTTACCATGTTCGTGGAAACAAATAGAAAGTTTATAGCGGACTATCGTAAAGTTTATATGAGCAAATGGGCTCTTAATTAAATAGGTTTGTTGAGATTTTCAATATCAAAGACTGCTTATTAGAATCATCTCAGACCGATTCACCCCTGTGTCGAAACGAAGACGACTATAAACTCGATACATTATGCGTAACCATTTAATTTGTAACATTGCCAAAGCGAATATAATAAATATTAATTGGCTAGCTATTCAACAATAAAGCTCAATTAAATAACTATAAATAAGAAAGTTAAAATAGTTTTGCAAAAGGGTCTCAAGTATAAAAACTAAAATCGTATAACTGCTTCTTGTATTACTATGAAAAGTATAACTTTCATGTGAAAAAAATTCACTTGATCGCATTAATAATAAATGTCAAAACATAACCAAAACAGAAAAAAAATATTCTGGCAACTTTACATTAAATAAATTCGCAATGTATTATTTTTTACTTTCCTAGCATATTATTTTCTACTGCTATTTTGAGTTTCTACGGTAATTTTGAGATTTTTTTCCTTATGTTACATCTTGATTAGAGACATCTTTCGAACTATGTTATATAGCTGGTAACGTTATGGATATAGAAAAGAGAAAAATCATACTTACGTTATACAAATATATCAATGGAAAACTTCACATAGTTAATAAAGGAACATTAATTCTGTCATTCAAATAAACACATATTATAATTTATGATATCGACTGAAGGTACTTGATGGAATTTCAATATACAATTTGAATTTTTACAATTTTGTACGATTCCACATGTTTTGTCACTAACGACCGGGGTTTCGCCTTTCGGCATCTTTAGACATTCTATCACACGGATGCAACAGAACTGACGCAAAATAAACAGTTAGCATCGTATATATATTAAAGTTATTATTTACATGAAAACAGTTGTAACACCTAGGCATGCAGTAAATTACATTATTATTAGATTGATATAGTTAAATTTGTTTTAGCTGTAATTTACTGCTTGCCTAGGGGTAAGTGTTTTCCTATAATTAATAACTTTAATATATATACGACGCTGACTGTTTATTTTGCGTCAGTTCTGTTGCATCCGTGTGATAGAATGCCTGAAGATGCCGAAAGGCGAAACCCGGGTCGTTAGTGACAAAACATGTGGAATCGTACAAAATTGTAACAATTCAAATTAAACACGTAAAGCTAGAATTGTATTATGATTGGTGATTATCACCCGAAATTTCCTCGTTAAATTTACTCATTAATAGGAGATTGTCAAACACGACTATCTTATTTATTTTGTATATAAAGCTATCACTGTACGCTTCATTACTTCAACATAATTGTAACATTTTCCAAAAATATAACACGAGGACACATTGCGTTGTGATTTTGAGTAGATTTTTACTTTACATTCAAGATTTACTGTTGGATTTACACACATAATTCCTCAGCCTGACCTTAATATTACGAACTATTTTAAATCCATATTAATAATCTACAACAAAACTTTACCTATAAACATATATTGTTTACTTCTGAAGACTTCATTATAATAATTATTCCGTATGACTACGAAACTCAAATATCTTTAACCTGAATGTAATCAAATCCAAAGATATAAGCTTAAAGTTCTGAAAAGCAATCGCATTTAACTTTCGAAGGTTGCGTTCTAAGTCGCATGCCGAGTTCGACTACAGGAACTTCACGAGGAAACTTATCAACGCCATTATAAGTTTCCGCTCCAAGGATCAATTCAATAAGCTAGTCACAAATAAAATACAGCGACAGTATGATGATTGACAAAAGGTTCTCTTTACTTTGTTCATAATTTTAATTACGCCGATGCCCAGACGTAGACTTAAGGCTTAGAAATTTATTCGATGATAATTAAGACAGTAACTAAAAAAAACATTTAGTTCTTGCAATAGTTTATAAATCAATTATCCAAAAAAATTAACTCTTAGTATTGCTGTTTTTTGTAAAATCTTTAGAAAAAAAAATATTTTTCAAACGTATCTTAATTGCTTCACTTTTTTGTCATAAGTAATTTTCAAAAAATGTTTATCAGCATATAAAATGTATTATTTTTTGAAAATATTACTGAAAAAACTTAATTTTATCAACAGACAGTCATATTGAATAGCAAAAAGTGTTTTCTAATGCTTAAATAAATATTTTTTGATTTCGTAAGAAAAGTAAACTCAAAAAACATCCATCGTATAAAAAAATATAATTAGTAAAAATCATCATTAAATATTGACAGAACTGGAGTAACAGATATTCAGATTGTTAAATGGAACCTTTTATGGTGTGTTTATATTATATTAATCAAAAGTTGTGGTGTGGAATATTGGCAAATATTCCAATACAAAGGGTAATTCGATTTCAAAAACGATTTAACGTAAACAATTACCTTCCCATTAAGCAGAGTGTATATACTGCATTATAAAAAAACAGAAATCTGAAATCTCGTCTGTTTATTTTAAACATAAAAATAAAAAAAAAAATCAACTGTGATTATTACATAACTATCTCATGTGTTATGTAATAATGTGGATTGCCAACTGTCTACACTAAACCCTTCATGTATTCCAGTGTGTTTCCTCATTATATAAATGAATAAGTAATATCATTTATTCAAAAATTTATTATTTTATAATGAAAGAAGTCAATTTATACCTAACAACGATTCAGTGGGATAAAACTGTAAAACCTTTATGAGTTTCTCAATTATATTTTTTTTTTATTTAAAACGATAATTTTTCATTCGAGATATTGAGATATTGCGATTAGTCTTATGAAATTATTGTTCACATAATATGTAAGCCATATTTTTTCAGTTATTCAAAATAATCTTAATCAAATTCAGAAAAAGCACACTGCAGATCTATAATCTCATGTTTAAGCTCCCCGTTGCCCATTATCAACTCAATCGTGTCGGTAATTGCGTTTTTTTTTTTAACAAAATCAAAAGCGAGAAATTGTATTATTTACAATTCGGCGATTTCTTCGATACGCTTTAAACGCACATTGAAAAAGGCGCCAACGGCATGCGAGCGAGCTTTGGTCCATGGTTTATCAAATGGTGAAATAGTATTATGTAAGATAATATAAATTATCACGTATGCCGTATATACGTTTAAAAAAAAAAAAACAATTTCAAATATGGCAAAAGACAAGTTTATGCTACGAATTCCTAAGTTTATACTGATTAGTGTTTTCAGTATAAGGGCTAACACTTTTATGCATGTGTTCCATTCAAAATCATTGCGGCATTAACAGTAACGGTCCTGCAAATAATTTTCTCACAATAGTGAGCTGAATACACTTACTGTTTCCGAGCTATTTATTTAACGTGGAATTCGACAAAGTAGTAATGGTAACGAAATAAATAAGTTCCTCATTATTTATAGATCGGAACCGAACTCCGTTCTCTAGGATGGCGTCCAGCCAAACCGGCGCGTTATTAATCACCCCTCCCCTACCCGTTTCATTGTACACGCACACTCACGCGATCGAAATATACATTTATACAATACACGCATGCGCGTATAACTAATATTCTCTGTTATTTTGAACGTTGTAATGAATTCAAATTCCACAATTTATAAAAAAATATGACGTTGGAATAAGTGAATTAATATATTACTTAACACCATGTTAAAAACACGGGACCAATTCAAGTCGAACCTATTCGGACCAAAAATTAGTGGCATTTTAACCACTTCAGTACCGCAAAATTTTAAGCTAGGTGACATTCATATACCGCAATTTTTTTTATTTAAAAAAAAAACCTTATCGAATTGGATATATACTGGATATATAATATGGATAATACTATTGTTTTATTTATAAATTGACACATATTGTTTAAATTTTTTTATATCAAAGAGTCAAAATTTCAACTTTTTAAAGGGTTATCACTAGCTATTATTTAGGTTATAAAATATTAATTAAAATCAAATATTAGTTTGAATAATTAAAATTGAATAATAGGGACAGGATATTGACAACTGAAATAATTGTGTGTGAAAAAAGAAAAATTCAGAGCTGTCACAAGCAAGAGTTCAGGTATAAATTCAAAAAAAAAAAACCCAAATGGTGAAAGTTGGCCAAGGAATACATTTAGACTTGCATTATTTCGCTTCATAATTATTCACGCTTCAATTGTATGGATTACACCGAAAGTGGCACCCCTAGCAAACTACTCTCTCTCGACGTCGACTTCTGTTGAATTTGATTTGTTGGTAATATTTACTAACAGGAATGACACAACTTTTTTCTCCATGATAATAGATAGATGTCGCTAGCAATATGTGAAAAAATAACACGATATATCCAATTGGAATATTTTATACATATTTTTAAGTCTGTGGACTCATATGTCGCTACGGTATTCGCATCGTCCCCACCTAGAGGGCACATATGTCCTCGCGGTATTGAAACGGTTAACGGCGTACCTATATTAATTCAGGTTGTACAAGACTAAGTACCCATCATCAAATAAAACTTCATCACAGCATACTACATATGATTGTCGTGGTAGAATTTTTATTTATTGAAGAAAGCACTAAACAAATTATTACAACTATAAAATCTTCAAGGTAAATGTGAAAAGGCTCCGTCGGTTCGGCCATGCACGGCATCCGTAATGAAAAACCTTTCTCTACGGCACGTCGTCGATATAAAGATCAAAAAAGGTTGCAACATAATATTATAACGCCTTTTTCTATTCCAGTGCTGTGCTCTACAGAAATAAATTCATTATTATATATTATATTAAGCTGTTTTTATATAAACAATGATAAGAAACCTGAAGATTTTAATATTAAACGTGAGAAACATCTGCACAAAAAACGGTGGATAATTTTTTATTTCACTTTGTTGTGTGCGGACAGTTGGTCGTAGGAAACCCGGCGCGGAGAATTTTTTGGGAAAGAAACTGATCTCGTGTAAAATTCGTTGGGCCGAAATCGGAATGCGGAGAATTGACCGCAACAAAAATTTATCGCAGATATAATTTGAGATCACAATGACGTGATTTGATTACAAAGCAGCAAAAAATGTTTTCCGGTAGTCGTGCCTGCAGTTAAGACAAATAATATATCCAAAGCAGTTATTTAATAAACACATTGTCAACAAGATATATGTTCACGTTTAATGTGTTAACTGTCACTTCTTGATGGAAAGACATGACATTTTAAATAATAAAAACACATTCTTTCAGAACTCACTTCCACAATATATTTTTTGATCAGAACCGGTCTCGCTCAACGCCAGCATTATCGTTATATGATATATCATTATCATCAGCTGATAATTCTCGCGTTGAGCGAAATCGGTCCGGATCAAAAAATACATTGTGGAAATAAGTACTAAAAATGTGTTTTTATTATGTAAAAAGATATTTGTTGTTTAATTTAAAGGCGGTTTTGTCAACGATCACGGGCAAAAAATATACATATTTTTGCTGTCTCGTAAATAAGCTTAATAAATTTATTGATTGAATTGGCATTTACTTGGTAGAACTCCATTATAACACGGTGAAAAATAGCAATATATTTAACTTCTACATAGGGCTGACGATGGCGTGAGCCGAAATAGATTGCTGAAGACTAAAATACATTGCTATTTTTCACCGTGTTATCTTTTATAAATCTTGTTTGGTTAAAAGATACAAAACAATAAAAGTTTAAAAAGAAATATAAATTGAATTATTACATATAACTGTTGGGAAATCCTGCGAACATTTGTCAGTATCAAATAATATTTTAAAGCCACTTGGAATATCAACTTTTACCAGAGATTTTTATCTTATATCAATGGATGAATTCTAAAGCGTGGAAATATCAATGACATATCTTAATATGAATATGTTCAATCGTATATTCGAGTTCACCGCGGAAACAAAATCACTAACAAATAAAAACCCAACGGCCAACGAAAGAAAGTGTACATTGATTGAATTGGTATTCACTTGGTAGAACTCGATTATATCACGATGAAAAAATAGCAACGTTTTTTTTTCTTTTTAAGATATAGTTGATAGCTATTTCTGCTCAAGCCATCGTCTGAACTATGCTTAAACGAACATTTGCCTATCTATAAATAGGTGTGTAGAATAGGTACACAATACATCCTCTCTCCTGTTTTAACGGCCTAGCTTTGTTTCTTTCTCGCAATAAAATTAAATTTTTGAACAATTGTAAATGAAACTAAAAAATGCGGCTATGACAATAAGTTAACATGTGGCACGGAAATGGTCTATTACGGAAATAAAACAGCCCTCTGTAGTGGGTTGAGCAATGGCAACCGGCATATATTAGTTTGTTCGCTAAGAATCCTTTGTGATAGTTGATATCTATTGATTTCCAGCTATTCTAAAGCCGTCATCTTGCGACCTTTATTACAAAGATACAAACATTTACGCTGCGCTGAGTTTGAATTTATACTATGCGATTCCTTTCTAACGTGATGAGCAAATTGTGAATATGTTTTAAAGTGTACAATTTATATCGCACGCAGCGTTAAATATCTCGAAAACCTATATGCCGAGTTCACTTACATTAGAGATAGGAATCGGTGCCCAGGTTATTAATGATATCAAATAAATATTGTCCGATAAGGACGTTCCAGCACGCAACTGCCTGAGATATGTCGCCTTCGTTCCCTCCCCTAATGGCCCTTTCATTCACCAACAAAACGTCACCCACCTTCGGCATAAGCAGTCAAGTGTGAAAACTTTGCGAGAAAATTACTTTAATCTTGGCATTACTGACACTTTCAATGGTTGCCGGGAGACTTTTTCGTAAAAAAATTACTTGAGTCAAGTATGATTGATCAATCCTGTCGTATTGAAAGATTTTTTTAACCGCTTGAGTGCCGCGAAATTTTAAGCTAGGCGACATTCATATACCGTAAGTTTTCTTTTATTTAAAGAAAAAAAACCTATCGCATTTTTGAATAACAAACACTATGAAATTATTTATTAACTGACATATATTGTTTTAATTTTTAATATCAAAGAGTCGAAATTTCCACTTTTTTTTTTAATAGCAATGTATTTTAGTTCTACAATTTTTTTATAAGATGTAATTGATAGCCATTTCGGCTCACGCCATCGTCGGAACAGTGTTTAAGCGTACATTTGCTTCTCTATATATAGCTGTGTAGAAAAGGTACACAATACATCTTCTCTCCTGTTTGTCAACTATATATAATATTATAAAAATAATTTAGAACCAAAATACATTGCTATTTTTTCAACGTGATAGTTTTAGATATGTAATATTATACATGCGAAATATGCAGTTTTATTTTCAGATTCTGGCAAGATTAAATCGAAGTTTGGTATTTTTACTGGTGATTATTGTGTCAGCCATCGATCGCCATGTTTGTAAATTATGTAAAATGCAGTTATTATTGTTTTTAAATATTAAATTCTTGTTTAAATGCAATAAAATAAAACTACAGATATATTTAATTAAAACTTTTAAAAAAAATACCAATATATTCTTAATTTTTATGAAATATCTTTCCAGTAAAAACTAACAATTAGCTTCATTGAAGTAGCAAACATATTTTCACAATCACGAGTAAAATAATAGATTCATGAGAATAATTGTACATATATATATATGATATTATTTATGTTTCAATCAAGTGTAACGTTTTGAGTAACCAACCGTAGTACCATAAATTACGGTAACATCAACATGAAACGATTAAACAAAAACTAAATTTTATTCAATCAAACAACTTTTATTGTATTTTGGTATGGTAAAGACAAGGAAATTGCTAATTGATAGCACTATCTACGTTCCGTTATAGAAAAGCGCTGATTTAAAATATATTGTGTGAAATAAATATTTACATATAATAATAACACGGAACGCTTTGCTATTTTCAATTCAACGAGTGATTTATGTAGATATTTTATAAGCGACATAATAGTGGTGAAACTCCAAATTGATAGTCGATTTATATCCAAGACGCGCTCAAAATATCTTAAGCATTTTAGGCCTCAGAGACCTGATGTAATCGGGGCGCCTATATATTAAACATACATATACTTACTTCTTTAGTAAAACAGAGCTACATTTTATTTCTAATTTACACACGAATCACGATTGTTATAAAGTTAATGTGCACATAAAATATTATAATTTAAGAATGAAGATTCGTTTCATATACTTATTATGATCTTTTGTTAAATACACCCAGTCCTTTTTTTACGCGAATTCGATTATACGCGATTTTTTTGGACGGCAGCGCTACATTTTTTTACGCGCTTCACTCGTTTTTACGCAATTTTTTCCCCAAATTTGTTGTAAAGAAGACATTTATATACGATGCTAGGCATGTACTTTTCATTATTTTTTTAAATAAAAAAAATGTGTATTTTTAAAACTTGATTTTGTAAAGCATTCCATTTTTTTAAATACAAATACAATTGCCAAATATGACAAGTGTATCGGATATTATGCGAATATGTTTTAGAGTGTGTAAAGAAATATAATGCAATTGCGTGAAATCATTTTTTTATGCGATTTTTTTACGCGCCTTTTTCTGGAACCAATGTATCGCATAAAAAAAGGACTGGGTGTACACTTAAGATTCAAAATTTGAATTTTTATAACTTTGTACGATTCCACATGTTTTATCACTAACGACCCGGATTTCGCCTTTCGGCATCTTCAGGCATTCTATCACACGGATGCAAAAGAACTGACGTAAAATAAACAGTTGGCATCGTCTATATACCAAAGTTATTAATTACATGAAAACATTTACCCCAAGGCAAGCAGCTAAATCAAATTTAATAATATTAATCCAATAATAATTAACACAATTTCCTTTGATAATTTTCATTAACGATCTTGTTAATGAGAAAGTCTTGAAAGGGTTTTACAACAAATAATAATGATAATAATAATAAAACAACATTAAAAATTAAATATAAATGGGTTTTTTTTATATAGATACCTACTTATTTCAATCTGGCAAGTAACGATCAAACATCTAGTGATGAAATTAATTAAGGTTATGTTTTTTCTTTCTATACAATCTTATATTCATGACTAAAAAAGAGTTGCACATTATACTTAGAAGTTAAAATTGAATGCTGCTACTATTTTACAAAAACTCCTTCATAATGCATTTGTAATTAATTTTTCTAAATAAACAAATACGTTTAGTATTAATACTCCGGCTCCGATTAAAAATCTAACTTACTATAGTTCATAGTAATCCCATTATCACGTAAGATCAATATTTCTCACCTCAATCGCTTTGTATTCAATATCAAGTTATTCTGAATATTTATGACATGAATTTATGCCACCGATTGGTCAAATGTAATCGCACGATGACAGAATCATTCGTTCTTTACCCGGGGTAATAAGCTAAGGCGATAAAAAGTTCTTCTTTTGAAAGCTCTCATGCTACGATCACGTCGTCATGGTTTTTCGTATTAAAGTTTTACTGCGGGTGCTAAAGACTGCGGCTCCAATAATATGTCCATTTTTAAGGAGATACACTAAATCCACCGACATCAAATTTGATGTAACAAGATCGTTATAGTGTAACCGATTTATTTTTTATTGAAGTGTATATTTTTATTATTGAATTTTAAAAAAATATTCGCCTTCTTAACAGAGAATGAAACGACTAATAAAGAGTCATTTTTATGGTGTTTGCTGTCACTTCTTGATTGAAAGGCATGATATTTTAAATATTAAAAACACATTTTTTAGTACTTATTTCCACAATTTATTTTTTTATCAGAACCGGTTTCGAGCATTATCAACTGATGAGTTGATAATGCTCGCGATGAGCGAAACCGGTCGTGATCAAAAAATTTATTGTGGAAATAAATACTAAAAAATGTGTTTTTATTAATTAAAATAATAAAGAGTCGTTTTCGAATTAGTCAGGTTTGTATAGAAAAATTACGGATGTTCAGTAACTATTATACAAGGGGATAATAAAATAAACGAAATTTACTTGATTTAATAAAACTCATTGAATTCTACACTGTTTAATAGTATTTTTTGGATTCAAAATAATTATATTTTTAAACGTTTAAACTGAAAAAAATCCTCTCATATTCTCAGATAAAGTTCATGGAAGTTAATTAAAAAAAAAAAAAAAAAACAGTAACAGTATGCGGCAACAGTGTGTTGCAAATCGAATTAATCACCACTAGTATGGATTACAAAGTCATAAGACATAGTCTCTAAAACTATTTATTACACCATACTAGATAAATTCTGTAATATCACAGTGTACACAGCTTCTCCTTTATTTTAATGAAGACTTATTTTCCGACACCTACTCTCTCCGGACACATTGAGACTATTAAATATTGTTACTTACACGGTATACGCATTTTGTCCGTTCCAAACAATGAACAGCGGGTATGTGGTACACCCAGTCCTTTTTTTACGCGAATTCGATTATACGCGATTTTTTTGGACGGCACCGCTACATTTTTTTACGCGCTTCATTCGTTTTTACGCGATTTTTTTCCCAAATTTGTTTTGTATGAGAGGACATTATTATATGATGCTAGGCATGAACGTTTAATTTTTTTTTAAATAAAAAAAATATGTGTGTTTTTAAAATTTAAAATTAAAGAAAACTTAATTTTGTAAAGCATTCCATTTTTTTAAATACACATACAATTGCCAAATGTTGACGAGTGTATCGGATATTATGCGAATTTATGTTTTAGGGTATGAAAAGAAATATAATGCAATTGCGTGAAATCATGTTTTTACGCGATTTTTTTTACGCGCCTTTTTTGGAACAAATGTATCGCGTAAAAAAAGGACTGGGTGTATATACCGAGGATGCCTCTTGAAACATCGGTATCTACCGTCACATAGGGCAGAAAGAATTATTACATCTACGATGGGAAAACTAATGAGTGTCAAAAAACGAGATTAAAATTGTGAAAAAGTTTTGAACGAAAATACCCGGGAGGTAGTAGAGCATGTAGATACGAGTTATACTAAAAAAATATGACAGTAATACGGTGAAAAAAATAGCAATGTATTTTAGTTTTACAAAATTATTATTTTTTAAGGTATGGTTGATAGCTATTTCGGCTCACGCCATCGTCATAACTATGCTTAAACGAACATTTGATTATCCATATATAGCTGTGTAGAAAAAGGACTACCTGTAGTACTATATTATGTAAATTGAAAAAAAAATATGATTCAATTATTTCAACAGCCATCGTTATATAAGCATTGTATTCATTCCCCTGGAACAGCGCTCCGCAACCTTTTGTATACTACGGCACACCAACGTTTCTTCAGTTTGTGATAATCAATTCATAAATTCAGTATTTTAGTTTGATGCTTTTGATTTGCACCGTAAACTTTTGTAGACGCACCTAAGTGTTATATAAGAGACAAATATAGAATGTTTCTTATTTATATTTCATTTCAATTCCTCAGTTATTGATTGAATTGGCATTTACTTGGTAGAACTCCACTACAACACGGTGAAAAAATAGCAATGTAATTTAGTTCTACATTTTTTTATAAGATATAGTTGATAGCTATTTCGGCTCACGCCACCGTCAGAACTATGTTTAAACGTACATTTGCTTATCTATAAATAGCTGTGTAGAAAAAGTACACATTACATCTTCTCTCCTGTTTTAACGACCTAGCTAATTTCTTGCTCGCAATAAAACTAAAAATTGTAAATGAAACTAAAAAGGCGGCTTTATCAATATTTACATATGGCACGGAAATGGTCCATTACAGAGACAAAACGGCTCCCCGCAGCGGATTAAGCAATGGCGATCGACATATATTAGCTTGTTCGTTAAGAATCCTTTGTGATAGTTGATGTCTATTGATTTCCAGCTTATTTCTATCAAGTAAATGCTAATTTAATCAATCTAAATCGATATATTGGTATTCCAGGTGTACCTATCTTTTATTTTTATTATATCATATCAAGGGGAAGCCTATTTTAGATGAAACCCAAATTAATTCCATTATTTTTAAAACCACAGTTTGGTATACACGAAGAAAGTCATTAGCGAATGTTTCTCTGTAGATTGAAGACTTCCCGTAGATTGGGAAGTGGCTTCTATCCAAGGATGCGAGGACACAAAGTATATAAATACACGTGCGCAGATTTCAAGCAGCGATTAAAGGAACCTGAGCACAGACGAAACTAAGCGAATATGAAGTGAAATAATTAATTATTTGTCGCTCGCATAGCATTCAAAACATTCAGCGCTATAATTGCCACGATTTAGTAAGGTTTATTAGCTGATGGAGTAGTGAATTTTTAGACCAAAATGATCACAAGGCATAAGAAAAATTTAAAGCACAACTTTTTCCATAAAATTCTTAGCACACTTGATTCTTCAGTTGAAATCTGCCTACAATCGTTTTCGATCAATCAGCGATTTGATAGCAAATAATTTTAACCGTCGATCGGACTTCATTACTGTCAGATTTTTTATAAAGGAACTTTAAAGAGAAAATATTAAATACCAACACATTTAATACAATATATATATTTTTTTACTGAAAAATCGTAAGATAAAACTTAAGATTTTGTAAATCACTCGAGAACTATCAAAGATAAATAATATCATATGGGGTTAATATGATTTCAATTTTTATTTGAAAAAATAAATTGATTGAATTGGCATTCAATTGGTAGAACTCCATTATAACACGGTGAAACAAATAGCAATGTATTTTAGTTCTACAAAATTATTTAAAAAAAATATATAGTTGATAGCTATTTCGGCTCACGCCATCGTCAGAACTATGCTTAAACTAACATTTGCCTATCTAGATATAGCTGTGTAGAAAAGGTACACAATACATCCTCTCTTCTATTTTAACGGCCTAGCTTTGTTTCTTTCTCGCAATAAAATTAAATTTTTGAACAATTGTACAATAATATAAATTCAAACTCAGCGCCTAAGTGCAACTTTGCAGTAAGGGTCGTAGGATGACCGCTTTGGAGCAGCTGGAAATCAATAGACACCGACCATCACAAAAGATTCTTAACGAACAAACTAATATATCATTTAATCCACTGATTAAACCGCTCTCCTGTGGGGAAGGGGTCTGATTTGCTTCCGTAATAGACCATTTCCGTGCCACATGTTAACTTATTGTCATAGCCGCATTTTTTAGTTTCATTTACTTTATTGAATTGGTTTTGTATACCTGCTACCTTTAACTCAAATATTTTTGTAAAAATAGACTTGTTTATAAATTGTATTCTATCAGTTGATAATGCTCGCGGTGAGCGAAACCGGTCCAGATCAAAAAATATATTGCGGAAATAAATACTTAAAATTTGGTTTTATTATTATATTTTTCACGCCCAAGTGCAAACGTAAATATCCGCTACCTCGAATACATACCACTATCTGTCACCTTAAAAATACGGATTTAAGAACGAAGAAGTAATAACACCAAGGGTGACACTATAATCCACTCTGAGATTGAAATTATCACCCCTCGTAGATGGAATAACAAAAAGGATGAATCTCGTAATAAAACAAGCTCTCCTTTCGTAATTGCTATACAGTATAAGTAGTATCACTAGTCACGCACAGTGTGATGTCAGTCTGATGTAACAGAATGATTTCCTTTCGCCTGATAATTTCCGTGACACAGTGCGGCGACCGTTTTGTAGCCGAAATTTAATTGAAAACCTCGGTTGTTATATTATGAGCATTGGAAATTATTTTTGTTTTGTATCCCACCAACAATAATCCGCCCACACAATTTAATTAACTTTAGGATGAATTTTTTGGTAGAGAAAAATCGTATGTTGATAAGAGATTGTGATGGGAAAAGCGAAGTATCTTTGATGCGGGAATAAATATCATTTATGCCCGTATATGGCGTGAATATATTGATATATTATTTCAGTATTTTTTCGGCCAAGCCACCAGGCGATTGGTCGACGTCGTAGGTTTTTAATTTTAGAATTTCTTAGTTCATATTATCACCGAAAAATATGTTAGATCGTAAGTATTGTTATAAAGTTATATGAGAGCATATCCAATATACCGGACAATGAATAGCATTCTACCAACATAGTATAAGATATATTACCGAGTTATAAAATATTTGATTTCTTGACAAAGGTTCAACAAAAATCCACTAGTACTAACACAATAAACGATTAAGACGTATTGAAATAAAATTTCAATGGAATTAAAAAATTGAATATTATAGAAATTTTAAATAACAAGAAATTTCCTTAGCACGGTGAAAAAATATCAATGTATTTTAGTTCTACATTTTAACTAAAATACATTGCTATTTTTTCACCGTGTTATGATGGAGTTCTACCAAGTAAACCGCAATTCAATCAAGAAATTTCCTTGCTTAATTAATAATTTGGACGCTTTCGGATAAGTCGCTATACGGCAATTTATATATTTATTGGAAGTATTATAAATATGGCTAAAGAAGCAAAAAATGTTAACACTACATTAAAAACTATACCGGTATATTTTGGCAGACAGAAACTCAAAATAAACATTGCACGTGACTAAATGAAGTAATGTGCAATATATTTACAAATGTTCACTCAATATCAGAAACAAGTAATACATCCGATGAAGATCAAAGTTAAAGGAAAAAAAAGCCATGCCATACATTTTAAATCTTCATTTTCCCAGATGTATTTTTATGAAAATCCACAGATGCCTTAAATAAATAATAAAGAGGCTCCAAATCGTAAAATGATACACTAAGAAAGATTTACGGTCGCACAATTTGCCAGACGGAACGCACTTGAGAGATTACTTCCCTTCATTCTGACAAACTCGTCTCATCATACTGTTTTTGTGGTGGGTAAAAATATTTGTCACGTGTTTTTTATCTCAATTTATTATATTAATTTATAAATACCGTGTATACTCAATTAACCAAATCAATAAAAGATTAACAATTAACAAAAATTAACGCAGTCTTTAAAGGCAAAATATGTTAGATATGCTAGAACCAAATATATTTATTATGTACATATACTATAAAATAAAAAATACATGTGTTCGTCTGTCTGAAGAATTACTTTTGAACGGTGAACGGCTGCGTCGTGACATTTACACATGTCATTACGGCGTCAATTTAGTGGTCAACTGAGATTATTTCAATTCCTACAAATAATCATTATTTTTAATTTATGGACTATAATTTGTGAGTTTTGCATGAGAAAAATTCCTTGGTTATATTTTCAATGTGTGATTTTTGTGTTAGCGAATTGCTACTAAATTAATTTGAGTTATGTTAAATGAATGTAATCAATATTGTTAAAGCTACTATATTCATGATTCACTAGACCAGCATTTCTCAAACGGGATTTCGGGCAACTTTTCACACTCTTTCACAAACAAACTAACAATTAAAAAGCTATTTATTCACGTTAAGAATTTTTTTTTAAATAATAAAAACACAATTTTTTAGTACTTATTTCCACAATATATTTTTTGATCAGGACCGGTTTCGCTCATCGCGAGCATTATCAACTGATCAGTTGATAATGCTCACGATAAGCGAAACCGGTCCTGATCAAAAAATATATTGTGGAAATAAGTACTAAAAAATGTGTTTTTATTATTTAAAATATCATGCCTTTCCATCAAGAAGTGACAGTTAACACCTTAAAAGTGACGTTAAGAATTATTAATATTATCTAGAAACATGCATGTATTAAAAAAGTCAAATTTCTGTAACGAGATGTCAATGTTAGACCGTCAATATGGAAAGTGTTTAAAAACATATGGAATCGTACAAAGTTGTATCAATTACAAATTTGATATTGAAATTCCATCAAGCACCTTTAGTCGATATCATAAAAGAATATCAAGAAAGTTACAGCCAGCTAAAGTCAACAAAAAAAAACCCCAACTCTCCAATAGTTTAGATCAAAGATGTGGATTGAAAATAATTAATAATGGACAATTTAAAATTTATTTGATCGTTTTGTTAACACAACCCAGTCATTCAATATTAAAAGGTACACTATCCCAAATTATTAAGAGCTTGCATCACAACTCAGTTGCCACAATTTAAGTGATTTAGCTAAAATAAAACTTAAGTAAATATTCCGCGTCTTGGTACCATTGTTTTACTTTTTTTTTATTGCATACCAATGATACGATTACCAGATATTTTTTTAGAAATTAATGCACCCCGACGACGTCATTATATTCCAACGATGATCCCTCCAATATTGGAATTTAATCCACTCACCGAATTCAGTCGATTGGGGTTCGATCTGTTAGTACTTAGAAGGGTTTTATGAGTGGGGTTTAATCTGACAACCGCAAATTTTCACCATGCACACAACACCATGACGACAAAGATGTTGGAAATTCCCATATAAAGGGCGTAACATTAACTATTGATGACAAATATAAATTCGTTATAGATATTTGTTTTTTAAACTCTTTCAACAACCAATTTTGACTTAAATCACTTCAAGCATATGTGATAGTAATTAAATTAAATACTTAGTACAACCGATTGGCAATAAACATAATACTGATTTAATGTGTACTGAAAAATAAAACGATCTCATAAAACAACAAAAAAGACATCGGCTCTCGTGAATAATTGACTCGTCTACTCTCACACAACATTTTGGACAAGGCACATTAAATTCTCACAAAAAATTGTGTGCACAACTTTATGGGAACATATACACGCACTAATGTCAATTGGAAAAGTCGGAGTATACTTTACATTAAGAACAGTTTTTGAAAGCAATCGAACACATTTGTTGTCAGTGTTCCCAAGGGTTTTGTCTCACCTGTTATTCCTACACAAAGCATTCAATTAGTATTAATAATCATTAATAAAGTTTGATACAATCCAAGAATGAATTTATTTTATGACTGTATGCACCGATCCTATCAACACGTTATAACTACAATAATGTGAACTTTATAGTGAAGCATATTACTAAAAGATGTGACTTAGAAGTAGTTACAATTCAGAATTTCAGTATTTGGATTCAAATTCTGTAGTTAACATGTCACATAAAAAAAATAGAAAATCAATACAAAGGTTAAATTTTTTTTTTTTTTTTTTAAATAATAAAAACACATTTTTTTAGTACTTATTTCCACAATATATTTTTTGATCAGGACCGGTTTCGCTCATCGCGAGCATTATCAACTGATGATCAGTTGATAGTGCTCGCGATGAGCGAAACCGGTCCTGATCAAAAAATATATTGTGGAAATAAGTACTAAAAAAATGTGTTTTTATTATTTAAAATATAATGCCTTTCCATCAAGAAGTGACAGTTAACACCTTAAAAGTGACAAAGGTTAAAATAAAGACTACTTTATAGAGACGTCTGTTATGTCTTTACAATATCATTATTGTCTATCAAAAGAAAATGAAAAACATTAATAAATGCTCATATTTTCAGGAATCGCGCGCGCTGTCAGGAAACGTTAAAAACACATTTTGTGTAAAACATATTATAATAGAAGGTTTTATTGCCCCTACAGAAGATAGACAGGCTAATGGACACAACAATGGGTGACAAGTCGCCTTCCGCTTAGCATCGATCGCACGAGTATGCATTAGAAACCTTGACATACAACTTCTTGGTTTCGTTTGCTCCGTCAACTGTGAACCGCTGTGCGGGTTCCAGTTCGCTGGACAATTTCATGGTCAATAATTTATTATTATATTGCGAACGCAGCAAAATCCCTCCTTAATAATTATATAACAAGGTTCGCTAGGGTTGGCGCATTCTCCCGGAAACAATGCCACTGTTTCCCGGTAATTTATATTAATTACAGCCAGTTGAGAACAACTCTACCGTGCTATATGTGATATAGCATCGTAAGAACTTGTAACTTAGATAATCGGCTAAATTATTTTCACAAATACTTAAACAATTCAAGCGTTTCATTACAGAAGACCTGCTTCTTGATAAATTATTTTCAGTATTACAAAATAGATTTTAGTTCAGTATTATATATTTATATTATGTATTATATACCGGCTACCTTTAACTCAAATTGACTTGTTTGTAAATTGTATTGTAATTGTAAAATATAATTGTTGAACTAAAATACATTGCTATTTTTCACCGTGTGATAGAATACAATTTATTAGCAAGTCTACTTATACAAAAAATTTGAGTTAAAGGTAGCAGGTATACAAAACTGCTACATTTAATTCAAAATTTTTGTATAAATAGACTTGGTTGTAAATTGTATTCTGTCAGTTGATAATGCTCGCGATGAGCGAAACCGGTCCTGATCCAAAATATATTGTGGAAATAAGTTCTGAAAATGTTGTTTTTATTATTTAAAATATCATGCCTTTCCATCAAGAAATGACAGTCAACACCTTAAAAATGATCATATATTAACAAAAAATCGAAGCATTGCCGATATTTATGTTCGATTATTCAGCGTTCTAATTCCTGTATATTTTTTTTGGTTCCCCTGCCCTATCGTAGCGGTACCAACTTTACTGTTAAAAACCATGGCACATCCTGTTTACTCGCAAAATTGCCACAATAAAAAATAGATATCGATTTCACTCACTGTAGCATTTATTTTTTATTTTTAAGAAGAGCTATCTTACAAAATCAGTAATTCTAGTCCATGCTTCTTGAATGATTATTCCCAATTTATGATAAATAGAAGGTAGGTGGAATTTTCTAAGTCTATATTTTATTGTATTATTAAATTCTTATAAGCGGATTCCTTTATGTTCGGCGAGAATGATAGTAGAACGGTGCTATTTTTTACGGAAACTAAATAATATGCAAAACAAATATTCTTGATTCGAACGAAGCCAAAATCTACAATTCCGTAAAAAATCGTACTTATTGAAAATTCTTGCTTCGGGCGGAGAATGCTGACAATTTCGTGCACAAAGCGCCGGATTTAGAATTGATTGTTAGAAATAACGTTTCATTCAAATTCCACTTTTTTCTTTCCAATAAAATTTATTCAAAATACTTTTTTCTATAATATTCGCATCGTTACGTAGACATCGCACAAGGCGAAAAATACTTTTTTACGAAACCTTCTGTACTGTGACTATTCAAAGAAATTCTTTATATAAATATGTATATATTATTTCGTATGTATAATATTTTGAGTGTCCAATCAAAAGCATGATATCTGATAAAGGCGAAACGACCATATTCTGTATTATATCTGCAAGAGGTCCAATATTTATTTACCTTAGGGACACTATTTTATTTCAAATTGTTGCCATGTACAATATGATATCATATTGTAAGATATAAACGGATACAGGATATTGGGTATACTTGTATTTCGTCGACGGAAATACTAGTTTTGAGTAAGTATTGAAATACAGTATGTAATGAATTGTGTGTTTAAACAAGTATTGTTCAGACATTTATATAATACAAACGAACGAAAACCCATTTTATTTTGCTGATTTTGGGATAATTTTAATAATACAGTTGATTAATGTGTTATATCAGACCTGATAAATAACAAAACAGGTTTATTACCATAACTGACACGATTTCGTGAAATTTTAGAGAATTATATACGTAATTATGAAATCTGAGATGGTCAACGTACAATAAAAGATTCAAATATGTAGTCAGGTGGCAAAGAGATCGTGTGTATATTAAGAATGTTTATGATAGAAAATAGAAAGAAAAATGTAACAAATAAAAAGTTCAAGTGATATACACATAATGTAATTTTTCACTTTTAGCTTATATGAGTATGTATAGTATTTTCGAGAAAGTGAAAAAATCTTCACTTCCCGCATTTTCTTTGCGATTGTTTCAAATAGCTCATTTGATCATATTCCGATAATCTATGTAAAACTAAAAACATTTTTTGCCGTTAACGAAGCTAAATAAATGTGTGATGTTTGTAGACAGACAATTAAGATTACCAGCAACATTGCGGTAAATGCGTTAGACCATCGGCAAATTTAAGTTTTTTTAGCAAATATCAAATCCCTTTCAAGCATAACAAAATGCGACAAGTAAAGCAAAACGCTTTAAAATGTTACTTAAAAAAGTTTTGATTTATGATTGAATTCGACTATTTGTAGAGCACTGACTGACAGCTTATTTTGCTACCTTAAAGCTGCGACCATGAAATAACGTCATTCGTTTGATATTGACACACCCCACAAATGCTTCGTTCTTCCCACAAATTCCTCCAGTTTTCATTAACGGTCAATTATTTTATGAATTAATTAGTTTTCTCTATGGAGATTATATACATTTAATTATCTTTGTACGAATTTATATTCTAAGAAAGTATCTCTTGAACAAGTGACAAATTAAACATGCAGTCAACACTGCCGACGAGATAAACGGCAGTTCCACTATCTTTACGAGTTCCGCACATGTCACAGCGTTTGTAGAATTTTATGTATTCGAGATACGCCGTTACGCTATCAAAACAACCATTATTTTGAATATAATTACGTAATTTCTACGTAATATTATATATGGGGAAACGCTTGAAATTTGTTGAAGTTATAATTTAAAAAACGCATTTGAACATATAATAAATTAAAAAATATCTTAACTAAGCACTGAGTACAAAAAAATCTAAATCTAACTGAATAATAAAAAAAATATGTGGAAATCGTTTTTTAACGATGTCCGTTTACATATTTTAAAAGTTCTATTTTTTCATGCGGTAAACACGTCGTTGTTAATTAAAAAACACACAGACAGTTCTGACGATGGCGTGGGCCGAAATATCAATCAACTTTATCTAATAAAACAAATTCTAGAACTAAAAAACATTGCTATTTTTTCAGCGTGTTATAATGGAGTTGTAAAGTAAATGCCAATTCAATTAATAAAAAAACACACTTAATTTCAAACTTGATACCAGCTTGGACCGGGATAAATTCAAGCTTATTCCGTGTCCATTATGAATTGTTAGTTCATATAAAGATCGCTTTACACTCTAACAAATCACAAACGCATGTATAAATAGAAAATGTGTTAAAAAAACATAGACTGGGTAGGTTGGGTAGGTGCCCGACGTCGCCCTAATTGTATTGAGCTTCCAAACACCGAAAATAAAAATATTGGCGCTATGTTGTTGTGAATTTCCTATGGTTCTAGCTCATGTTAAAAGTTAAAGTTCTCTACAGCACCGAGGGTGCAATTCGTATAACATCCACAAATTATACTTAAAAAAAGATTAAAGAAATGTCACTTCGCTTCATTCTGTTCACCATATAGATGGAGTTTTTCTGACAGACATATATTTTTCTCCGTGCTGTAGAATAGATTGTTTTTAACATAACGAATATCAACTATCTTTATTCGCTTTAAAAAATCATAACTGATAGTTTTATCAAACAAGCATCACCGAGGGGAAATACATATATATATATATATATAACGAGACCGTAACCCACTTATAGCTTTAATATAAATTTTAATTAATAATCAGCATATCTCTAGGTGGGTTACAATATGTGGCATGTGTTTGGATTCTTTAGGGCTTGCTTAAGGGGTTCGAAAACTTTCAGAATCCTTACATTCTGAAATTGTAAGTTCTTGCAAATAATCAAAAATACAAAATTCTACTCAACAACCTTAATTATTTAAAGTTTCCCGCGAACATTATGTCAATAAAAGAAAAACGTTGACACCTATATTTTTACAAACATTTGTGATTAATTAAATTTCTAAAATTTAACTGAATACATTTTTAAGAGAATTCTAGGTAATTAAAGCGATCGTCTACTATAATAATATTAGACTTTCCAGAGGCCAAAGTATCGGTTTAATATTATCATTAATGATTTGATTTTTTTTTCAAATATGAAAATCTTAGCTAATTCTAAATTTCACTATCGCGATTTTGGTCGATTGGGAACGTTTGATCTGTACAGAGTTGATACACCTCTAATAGTTTTTTTTTTTACATTAATATTTCATCTCGATTTCTTACATTCCTCGATACAATATTTTGGAAATTTCATTTCTTTTTAATTGTTGAAAACCCGTGGTCACTATCAATATTTGAAATTTTTCTAAGAATTTCCACAGCTTTCTTCAAAACCTAAATTTTTTTTTATTTTAAAACAGTCCAGGAAATACTTTATTACGATAAAAGGGCCACGAACGAAGTATCCCAAAACTTTGGCGCCTAATACAATTGCGGATTGGATAGCCCTGATCTATTACTATACTTCGCTCAGTTACTCAAGCAGTAGACAAATAAACAACGTTTGATTTTTGGAGAAGTTGAACGCTACTCAACTTCACGAGAATTTTTTAATGGCAGAAATCAACATCAACAAAATAAAAATGTTCCCATATAGAACAACACAAAACACATCGACTGAAAATGCACTTCGGATGCATGAATACGCAATTCAAAGAATTTTGTTAAATTTTCCGATAGAGGTCATCTGCAATCTCAAAAAAAAAGGGGTAAATTCAAATTAAAACCAAAACTCATTTTTTCAGTTCGTCATCTAATAAAAATATCCTTCTCGACTGCAATAATGTTTATGCACAACGCAATCATTTCATTGCAAGAGTGTGCAACCTTTTTGAGGTTAGGATCTGCTTTTAATTTTCATGACGATCGACTTCCTATCAGAATGGTATAAGAAATATTATTTTCAATTGTGATCATGATCGATTAAATTTTTCTTCGCTACCGACCGGTTGCACATCCATATTGTATCGTAAAAATCGAAATATTAAGTTCAAATCTTCACTTATAAATACCTAATTGCATGGTATTTATAAGCAATCTATCGAGTCGATTATTCTGCGTGATTCGTTCAATCGATTCACCCAAGAAATCAAAACGATTAATTTTTTATCTTATCATTATCGAATCACTTTTCCGTGGTATTAATCTAATATATTCACAATTCTTTGAGCGGGAAATAGAATTTAATATATATTAATATGTAATGTATTTTTATTTTAATGATTTTTTATAAACTTTTTTATGCGATGTTTGGTACATTCTATCACATTGATTTGAAGTTATACGGTTTTTTAAAACGAACCTATCCCACAGTTTTGCATGTAGTTCAAGTCTTTTTTATGCGAGTTTGTTTTATAAGACTCCTCGTGGAACGTATCTATCGCATAAAACAGACCCAAGTGTAATGTTAATACTATCTTAAAAGGAAATAAATTTAAATTTTCCGGTTCTATAATTCAACTAAATTATCGCTATCAGCCAACAAGCATAATTATGAATATATATCATAAATCAGAACCATCATCAACTAAAAGATAATAAATGTGATGTAAGCAATATGGCATGAGACCAATAAGCGCTAGGTGGTAGGAATAAGAGTTGCCAGAGTGAAAAACAATTCCATTCGCCCATTGCCATATACACAATCACACTTTAACGGTTATAACCTGCACTAGTCTAAATTTCAGATTTTTGTGCGCATTCGCAAAAACAAATCTTGCTGTCTATAGAAAAATGAGTGATAGGTTCCATTAAAATTGAAAATCGCATTATTTCAAAATAGCATAAAAAAGATCCGCATAAAAACAGACCCAAGTGTAATCGTATTCAAAATGAGTTCGATGGAATTTGTTTATTCGCAAACGATAAAAATTCCACTATTTCATATTCCTTGCGTTTCAGTACTCATCAAACAATCCAATTCTGTATTCAAAATAATCAACAATCGTTTTGCAATTAGTGGTCGAGAAGAAAATTTCGGAAATTGCTTCAAGTTAGTACAGTGCTCACGTCAAATCATCAGTCCCAGAAAGTTTTGTTTTAAAACAGTAAAAGAGCAAATAGTAGAATGCGATCAAATAAATATCCAGTTACAAAGTTTTTCGTGTTTTCTTTTCATTCCGTAAATACGTGCTAACGACATGTTTGCTGTTCCTTAAGCAATACTGTGAAGTAAATCGAACTATTGCTAAAATAGAACAATCTCAAAATCTCAAAAAGTCCATATGTATGTACGTATGTATATATTTCGGTAAAATGAACGTCGCATGTAGAATCAATATTGCTACATATTTGATTTTATTACATTGACTATTATAGTTGTAATGCAACTGTAAAAATGTCTATTTTCAAATTTGATGATTTGTTTTTCATGTGTATTTATTTTACTTTTTTATTTTTTAGAAATCGTACACATTTTAATTATGAAAAGCAAATTTTCACTTATTTATAATCCGTAGAAACGTTCGAAAATCCTCCAACCAAACTTTTTGGTGGAGTATCTTCCGATGAGTCATAAATTATATTGTAATAACAATCTGGAATTAATTTATGATATCGACTGAAGGTCCTTGATAGAATTTCAATATCAAATTTGAATTGTAACAACTTTGTACGATTCTACATTTTTTTTCCACGAACGACTCGGGTTTCACCTTTCGGCATCTTCAGGCATTCTATCACAAGGATGCAACAGCACTGACGTTCAATAAACAGTTAGCATCGTCTATATACCAAAGTTATTAATTACAGGAAAACACACACTCCAAGTCAAGCCGTTAATGGCAGCCAAAACAAATTTAATAATATTAAAAAACGAATTAAACAAGCGGTAAAAATGTTATATCAAGGTATAATGCATAAGGACTTTTTTTCAGTACTATTTACGCAATATATTCTGCAGAAATAGTACTAAAAATTCGTTGCTATTATCAAAAAATATAATTGCATTGACTTTGCAAAAGATACGGGAATTATTTAACAGTCAACACTGCCAAATGTTATGTAAGAATGCTCAGTACTCCAGCGAAGGGAGACGCTTTATTCTGTTCAACAAAAAAACAAGCGTGAAAATAAAATCGAAGAAAGACAATTTCTTTTCAACTATTTTATTGTTATGAAACGTTTTAAGAGAATATATACTAATTAGACAGAGAGCATAACCAGAGTGAAATACACTTATCCCTCGATTTACACGATAGACAGGTTCCTGAGATAAACGCATAAATCTAAATAGTATATATTTTAATGTAAAACCGTTTAAATCTAAAAGTACACAAAAAACGCATATTTGATTGGTTTTTAAATATGTTTTTTAAAAAACGAAATCCAAAAGATTCTTAAAACAATTATTGCAACGGTTGGTGGAGTTTTTATCATTCATCACTATCGCAAATCACTGTCAATTTCTTCTTCGTGACTGGTTTAAAGTCACTTTTATCACTCGAAATTATTTGTGCCAATTCGATGTTTTAACTAGAAACATTTACACCTCAAGGAGATTTGGTAATAAAATCCGTTATTAACAGTTGCTTCGAATTTCTTGTTAGATCTTAATGGACCTCATCATATTGAGCCAATCATTGTTTAATATCACGTTGAAATCGAAGGACCCGTTCATCATTTGAGTCATTTTATACAAAATGATTACCAAATTTTCTTCCCAATTCGAGTTCTTCGTGGATGATTTTAGCTGTAAATGTAACTGGTTAAAATTCTTTTTCATCAAAATCATTGTCACAAGTACTAGTTTCACCAATTAAGTTAATTAGATCATCTTCACTTAGTTATTTATCGTTTTTTAATCCGTGTAAAACGAGTGATAGATGTAATTCAAAAACTAGACTGCTTCAATTTTCTGAATGTAACCCAAAAGTATAAGCTAGCTTTGGAGACTGAAATGTATTCAGTATCCTTTTTGTTCGAGAAATTGACTCGGTTAAAATTGGTTCTGAATGTGTCGAACAAGCCACACGGAACACGAAAAGAATATGATGAAGCATTCCACCTATCTCGTAAAAAAGATGGGAAAAAAGCGCGAGATTCAATCGATTGACATTTTTGAGGCGACGTGTTCCCTAAAAAATGTCACACTAAAGAAAGCTGTTTGTTTTTTTTTCTTCTGCTTCCGGCGGTATGTATATTGACAGTACTCGGGCGGAAATTGAAAATCTGCGCCGAAATCCCATCCCTGCTGTAAAAATTTTACGGCCTCAAAATAAAGCCACACTGGGGAGCACTTCCTCAGCAAAAAAAACCTACAAAAGTCCCCTCGTCCCAAAAAAGGTTCACCGACTCTGACCTACAAACTTTTTTCTCGCATAGTTGACTATTGAAATTTTCGGGATAGCTTACAGTGTAAAATAAAAATGTAATAAAATCCACAGTTTAATACATATATGGGGCAACGAGTCTCGATTCCATATTTTATTTCCTATGCGAAAAAACTAATAACCGGCCTTTGAAATAAAATGAGCACAGTTTTTAGTACTTATTTCCACAAAATGTTTTTTGATCAGGCCCGGTTTCGCTTATCGCGAGCATTATCAACTGACAGAATACAATTTACAACCAAGTCTATTTATACAAAAATTTTGAATTAAATGTAACAGTTTTGTATACCTGCTACCTTTAACTTTTTTTTTTTTTAATTTTTGTATAAGTAGACTTGCTAATAAATTGTATTCTATCACACGGTGAAAAATAGCAATGTATTTAAGTTCTACAAAAATTTTTAAGATATACTTGATAGCTATTTCGGCTCACCCTTCGTCAGAACTATGCGCAAGCTGAAATACCTATCAACTATATCTTATAATTTTTTTTAGATCTGAAATACATTGCTTTTTTTCACCGTGTTATAATGGAGTTTTACCAAGTAAATGCCAATTCCATCAATGAAATGTATTCTATCAGTTAATCATGCTCACGATGAGCGAAACAACTTTCCATCAAGAAGCGACGGTTAGCACCTCAAAAATGAGTAAGTATGCGTTTGAATCAATTATAATGTGTCAATCGGAGACATGATTGTTTGATGATGTTTTTCACACAATTCACTGGCCTTATTCTAGTGTGATACGTATGAAATCGACTTTAGATTTTTTTTCGTTTAACAACTTGTCTTAACAGTTTGAAAATAAATATTAAATTAAAATACAATTGCTATTGACATCTCGTATTAAATATTTTACTAACATCTATTCTTTATGACCCATTAAAAGCATTTTCCCAATCAAACAAAAGAGTTTATGGAAATTGCATTTTTTTCAGATATTTCGATTATAAAAAGTGAAGTATATCTAAACATACAACACGATTCCTATTATATGTATATATATCCAATACAATACGGGTTGTCAATGTTGGACCATTGATGGAATATCATAATAGATGTTAAATCAATAAATTTATTGCGTTTAATGGCACCGTTAATTTGGATGTTGAGGGTGAACAAAGTCAGTAAAAATAGACTTACGATTTAAATATTGAATTTCGTTTGTTTTTTTACAGTCAGAGTACTAAAATGTATAGGTTTATTCCCATAAAATTTGCTAATAAAATATATCATTTAACTGCTTGAAGTCGTGCCGTTGCCGAATACGTATTGTTGTTTTCTTTCCTTAAAACCGGGTGCTCAACTGATTCGCGGAATTAAACGCGATTTCCCATTTTTCGAAAGAAAGTTTTGCTAAATTTTTATCGTCCTGTGTCCATTATTATATGATGCGGATAACAGAACGGCAGCTTGACAGGGTCGCAGAAACTCAAATCAAATCATGGAATGAAGAAGTTAAGGAAAAAGGAAAAAAGTTAAGGAAAGTTAAGGAAAGGGTCAGTAAACAATCAAGAGTACGAGATGTAATAAAAAATAGTGTAATGATTTGCATGGTAGGCTGAACGTCATTAATAAATCATATCTATACCGGGAACCCATACAATAAATATATAGTTTTGTACCCTCCGTGCATTATAAGACCGCAACTTTTAAAATAACGGCTGCACATAAATGACCATGGCAAATCGTAATTCGCAATCGTTTTTCCGTATTTTTTTTCTCAACGTAATAGACATATGAGCATATTTGAAACAAAACATATGCGGTAACAATTTGAGAAAGAAGAATAAGGGAACTTGTGGGTGAAATTTTTTATTATCATCTTCAACTTATTAATGGTCAAATATATGAATTTCAATCCTTGGGTTTTACGTCACCAAAGATCAAATTTTAAATTCCCCGCGATGTCTTTTCACTTTATAAGCATTTTATTAAAAATTCACTGTTTACAGGTGTTCTTTTGTTTTTGTGGCGACGATATTATAATGCTGTGATAATAATGTAATAAGTGATAACGCATTCAGTCTGAATTCTTAAAAAACTACTTTAAACATCTAATTCATCCAATAGTACACAGTAAACTGGTAGCGGAAAAATGTTTCTTAATTAACGAAACAAAATAATATTACTACTTTCCTAAAACACATAATTTTCATTCCTTTTGATATCTTCACGATTTGCCCTGGTTGGACACATCAAACTACGTTCATAAAAACCCGGTTTAAAGAAACGAGGTACGAAAGTGGGACGCGACCCCAGTATTGATAATATCTAACGGAAAGTGCCCTCATAAAACAGTAGACGATTTTATTGACCAACCCTTCCTCGGCGCCTGTTTTCCGGTGGCGGGTCACGGTCAACTTTAACGAGGTTAGGGTGGATTTTATTGCTTTAAGTATAAACCCGCTACTGGCCCGAACCTTCACTACGATAAAACCCGAAAATGTTGAGACTTAAAGATGTCATTATTATAATTTGTAATTAAGAAATTACACGTTATCTTTTGTACACTTTTTTCATATGAGTCATTTTCATTTGTGTGCTTTAAAACGATAAAGAATATGCGTAGCGTTTTCAACGTTTTTAAGCGAATTTCGTTTAAATGCATGCAAACTACATAATCACGCGCGAGTGCGCCCGAGTGTAATGCCGTAAAAATTGCGTTTACCTGATTGAAAATCATTATTTCGTCAGTCCACCGGTTACATTACTAGGTGCGACACGTGTTTCAATCCTTAGAGAAGCATCGTCAAACTAACTCTTTCGTAAAATTTTCATTTATTTGTATACATTGATTCTCACTTTTTACTTATAATCGAAAAAACAGTATGAGTGAGTTTATTTATTTTCACTCGGCGCAAGAAAGTGTTATATACCCATCCCCCGATTTACACAGTAGATAGGTTCCTGAAAAAAACGTGCAAATCAAAATTTTATATTTTTTAATGTAAAACCGTGTGAATCGAAAAGTACACAAAAAACGTATAATTTGGTTGTTTTCTAAAATACATAAATAAAACAAAATTATTAAAAAGTATAAATATATGTATTCTTTTATTAATTAAATACACATAAAGCATACATAGAGAAACAAAAAAATTAAATGCAAAAGATTCATAAAAAAATTATGCAACAGTTGGTACTCCACCACTTTTATCATTCATCACTATCAATCTCTTCTTCGTGACTGGTTCAAAGTCACTTTCTTCACTCGAAATTGTTTGTGCCAATTCGATGTTTGAAGTAGAAACATTTATAGCTGGAGGAGAATTGGTAATAAAATTTTCTTCGAATTTCTTTTTAGATTTTTATGGACCTCATCATATTAAGCCATATATTAATTAATATCTCGTTGAAATCGAAGGACCCGTTCATCATTTGAATCATTTTGTACAAAATGATTACCTAATTTTCTTCCCAATTCTAGTCCTCCGTGTATGATTTTAGCTGTAAATGTAGCTGGTTCAAATTCTTTTTCATTAGAATCATTGTCACGATCACTGGTTTTATCAATTGAGTTCATTCGATCATTATCACTTAGTACTTTATCATCCACCAATTCTGAAATATCTCCTTCAGAGAAATTGTTGAAATCTTCTCTACCCAATGAATATGCCAATTGTACTATCTGAGAATATTCACCATTTAATGCTGAAATAGAAACTTCAACATTTACTATATTTGGCCACAATTTCTTCCAAAAGCCATTGAGCGTTGGATTTCTTAATCGCGGTATATGATAAATCAATTCGCTTAACACAGTCCAGAATTGTAAAATTTTGTCCAATTGATAACTGTTAAAAATTCGTTATTTTCCATTTGTTCTAAAATGTGTGTGAAGGCTCGTTTTATGTAGAGCATAGGTTCCCAACCTTTTTCAGGTGGCGACCCTTTTTCATAAGATACATATAACCCGCGACCCCCCATACAATCCAAAAGCATACAAAAAAAAAAAAATTAGTTAACCATATAAGTTGGCGACCCCCAGGTTAAGAACCTATGATGTAGAGTCGAAATTATTCCTTGATCTAATAGCTGGGAGAATGTAATAAGAACATTGTTTCTGTTGATCATAGCCAGTTGTTTTCAACATTTCCGTGTAAAAGTGAAAACATATAAAATAAAACAGGTACCGTGTAAATCAAGGGATAGGTGTATACAAAAATCAAGTATGCCAGACACAAACGAAGAATTGATACATCTCAGTAAAAATTGAGAAAATAGTTATTATGTTATGTAGACATCAAGGATCTTTTTGGTTATTTTAGGGTTCTAAGGTAGATATTTTATTTATTGGTTAATTAATTCAAAATTCCAGCGAGGTAGTCAATGTAGTCTATCTACTGAGTGAGCAAATCGGTAATTAAATCATGCAGACATCATAACAAGATGGTTCCTATAGACTTGAAGTCTCAATTAATGTGCAAATATGGTAGCTACAAAGCTAGACGTGATAGGACATTTTTACGAAGACGGTGACAAAGATTCAATAAAAAAAAGTACGATCAACTGTAAGAAAAATAAATTATGAATAAAACAATAATAATGATAATATAAACAGGAGTACAATGAATGCAGGATCATATGACGATGTACGGAACAAGATACGGACCTTTCTCTGGTCTAGTTGAGTGTTGTGCAAGAGTGCAGGCGGCATAGTAGGATACAGCGTCACCATGACTCCTATGTCCCTCAGCTCGACGATCTTCGCAGTGTATATGGCTCCAAATTCCAAATCCGGCACTCTGTCTAAGCTCATCCACTTGGAAATCAGTTCTTTGGCTTCGTCCATTGCTTGTTGCGATGGTGCGAATATGTTGAACATTGTCTCATCTAATTGCGTAACCTGAAAATAGCTGATAATATTCAATAGTGACAACGCAAAAAAATCAGCCAACTCTTTGATTATAGTCAAGCATTGATTAATATCACGTTGAAATCGAAGGGCCCGTTCAACATTTGAGTCATTTTGTACAAGATTATTACCTAATTTTCTTCCCAATTCGAGTCTTTCGTGTATGATTTTAGCTGTAAATATAACTGGTCTAAATTCTTTTTCATCAGAATCATTGTCACAAGCACTAGTTTTATCAATTGAGTTAATTCGATCATTTTCACTTAGAACTTTATCAGCCACCAATTCTGAAATATCTCCTTCAATGAAATTGTCGAAATCTTCTCCACTCAATGAATGTGCCAATTGTACTATCTGAGAATATTCATCATTTAATGCTGAAATAGAAGCTTAAACATTTACTATATTTGGCCACAATTTCTTCCAACAGCCATTGAGCGATGATTTCTTAATCGCGGTATATGATAAAGGAATTCGCTTAATACAGTCTAGAATTGTAAACTTGCATCTACTTGTGATTTAGTCACACTTTACACCCAACACAATATTTCAAGGCATGGCAAATGTTATTAAAAAAATATGACGATTGAAGAATATGATGGTTGAAGCATCAGGATGGTCATAAAATTTAATACAATAAAAATGCCTAATCCTACCTGAACTCCAGTTTCAACAAGAAGTTTCTTCAAATTTCCACCTCCGACTCCTAAAAATTTTGCTCTCTTGTGAACTTCTACTTCCATTTTTTCTATTACAGGCATATTGTCCTTGGGTGTCGACCTAATTATTAAAATAGCATAATCAATTTTTTTTTTCTTCTGATCTTGCAAATAACTTATTCATTATTTATAAACAATTTGTATGAACAATGATAATTCAAACCAGTCATGAACATTTGATAAAACAACAGAATGAGAACCAAAAATTAATAGAAGGTCCAAACCTTACCTATGTTTATTTAAACAGGCATTCATAATATCAATTATTTTCGATTTGGCTTCGCATCCTTTTTGTATGGCCTCCATGACAATCATAAGCGGTAGTCCTGGTATTTTTATATCTGCCTGTAAAGCACTTATTCCTTTTTTAGTTCCAGCTATTTTGAAATCCATATCACCCATGTAATCTTCTATACCCTGCAATATTTTTTTAGAATTAATGACAAAATAATATCAGATCATGTATACACTATTCAAGATATAGCTCTGCTCGTGCCTTAAAGTCGACCTCTTGTGGGAATCCAAGTGGACTTTTGTGGAATCCTTATTACATCGTGCGGCAATAATGAATCTGGATAGCGACCCTGCTGAGTATTCCTTAGGAGAGTTGCAACCCTGACTATCTTTCATAGGATCTATTAGACAGAATTTCGAGTAAGAAGAAAGATACCAATATAGTAAGTGGATTATTTTCTTAGTTTTGCAGTTACGGGTTCAAGGGTTCTCAAATAATCAACATTGCTGTGAGAGTTATTTTTTTATTACTTGTTCATTCACTTTCCAGAAAAACAAGCTACTGCTATAAAAACAATCAACATGCTTTATATCGGAAATCAATGTGGCTCAAAAAAATAATGCTTTAATATAAGATAATAGACGTAATTACGGTAATATTCAAAAGTAAATGGTAAAAGTAGATAATATTTCTGATGATGGTTGAGCCGAAATAGCTATCAACTACATCTTGTACAAAAATTTGTAGAACTAAAATACATAGCTATTTTTTCACCGTGTTAAATGGTTTCAGTTTAAACAAATAATTAAATATCACATTTATTTTTTTGTTCAGACTTATCCAGAAGCTACAAGTTTTAGTTTTGGACATATCTTCATATAGGTGGGTGATGTTCAATTAACGTTGATTCTAAAAAATGAATAAAATGAAAATGGGTTTTTACATGCAAAATTATATGGCTTCAGATATTTATTGTCACATTCTTAAACAAGAAATCATCTTTTTGTAAAAATTACAAGAATCGCTGTAAACACTAGATGATACAAACAAGACAACAGCAAATACTGCTCAAATGGCTGAGAACAATAGTGCAATAAAAAGGTCTATTGGTTCTTTGAATTTACCTAATTCTTTATTATTATATTAGAGCAAAAGCATAATTTTAAACATAGAAATAAGTAATTTTCTTTAAAATTATGAACTAATTTATATAGGAGAAAATTACAACATACTAATAAATCAGTCAATATTTTGTAGTTTTCTATGTGTTTTGTGTCATTATTGGAATACTTTGTTATTAAGCCTATCGCCACTCCTGCGGCCGGCGCCGAAATTGGCACACCTGCATCCATCAGAGCCAAGCTTCCGCCGCATATGCTTGCCATAGAACTTGAGCCTGCAACACATCACAATACATATAAATATTATCAATAGTCACTTTTTCACATTTATTTCACAAAAATACGACCACAACTTACCGTTGGATTCCAAGACTTCTGAAGTTAGTCGCACGGTGAAGTCATAATCTTTAGGAATGACAGGTATGAGCCCTTTTTCAGCTAGGGCGCCATGTCCAGTCTCCCTTCTGCCCTGACCACCGATGCGTCCAATTTCTTTAGTCGCAAATGGAGGGAAATCGTAGTGTAGAAAGAAATTTTTCTGTTTGATGCCACTAGAATTAAAAAATAAACAATACATTAGGAATATTTTCTTACACATAAATAACCAATTAATTATCAATAAGTTGTTTGTTATAAAAATAATTAATGTCGGCATTGATACAGCTAGAGGATATACATCAGGAAGTTCTAAGCGAAAAATTTATTAAATATGATGATATAATATTAAATGAAACTTTTGTAACAATCAATACTGTTTTTCTCACTTCCATACTGAAAAATGTTTTACCTGGTAAGCATAGTCAGTGTGTCCATCTTTAAGGCACTTTCTGGCGAGTCTAATGCAACTGTACAAAACACCTGTGTCTGTCCCCGCTGGAATAATGAACTCCCGTGTAGCGGTTTATGGAGGTTTACCTAAAACAATTAACTATTTAGATACAATTAATTCAATTGAAAGCTAAGAATTTTAAGAGTCAATTGATCGTTATAATTTAAAAAATAAGTTTGCTCTTTAAATTATTTTCGCAGTGATTTAGCCCAGCCTAAATTTTAATTGAAAAACATGGTGAAGGTACGTATTCTTTAAAAGATGAAGATTGCAAGGAACTTTCAGTTTCGAGGCTGGCTCTTGGGAATATGACACACATTCTATAATATGTTAACAAAATTACATTCCCATGTTTTGATGATTAAAATGCGGGTTAAATGAATTAATTTATGATATCGATTGAAGGTGCTTTATAGAATTTCAATATCAATTTCTTTCTGTTGCATGTATGTGATAAAATGCCTGAAAATGCCATAAGACAAAACTCGGGACGTTGGTGACAAAACATGTGGAATCGTAAAATCTTTCGACAATTGAAATTTTTAACTTGAATTAATGACGACTGATAGTTAGCAGACTTGCAATCAGCACTCATTCGTTTCCAATTTATAATGAGTATTATGCAAATAACTATCCAGGGTTTGCACCAAAAACATGCTTACCTGACATGATATGTCCCTCAATTGATCCAGATGTCTGCCGTCACATCTCGCTTCATGTTCCAAAATTGCATCTCTAAACACCTGCTTACATACATTATTAAAACATAATGTGGTCTTTGCACCATCAGAATCCTCTACACCAAAGCTCTCTCTTACTTTAGCTACTACATCGGAACGGACGCAATTCACGGCTTCATCTCGAGATAGTTTATCATGAGTGTTATCGCTGCAAATTTGAAAAATCTAACTATAAAACTGTTGGTGGCTGCACATGAGAACCACTGCTCTAGACCCAAGTATAAAATTTTATACATACCTAAATATTTCTTGTAATCTCATGACTGAAAAAGTTTTGACAGCTTCTATGAGCTCTGGTTTATCCTCGGGTTGGTCTTCAAGAGCTCTTTTAATTTTTCCATATTGCTTTTGTAATTTCTCTATTTCTTTGACAATTGACTGAGCTTCTTTAGTACCTAAAAATAAGATTGAATAATGATAAAAAAAATATTTTTACAAATAAATATATAATATTATCATATAAATAAAAAAAATCAACAGAGATATAAAAGTATTAACACGGTGAAAAAATAGCAATGTATTTTAGTTCTACAAAATTATTTTTAACAAATATAGTTGATAGCTATTTCGGGTCACGCCATCGTCAGAACTATCTGTATATATAAATAGTTCTGACGTTGTCGTGAGCCGAAATAGCTATCAACTATATTTGTTAAAAATAATTTTGTAGAACTAAAATACATTGCTATTTTTTCACCGTGTTATAATGGAGTTCTACCAAGTGAATGCAAATTCAATCAATATATAAAAGTATTGTTGATGGAAAATTTCACTCATAGCGAGCATTATTCACTAATCTTCTAAGTAAAACCGGTCTCGATCTTTAGCTTATAAAATTGTGGATATAGTAATAAACATTGTGTTTCATCTGTTTAAAAATAATATTTTTTATTAATTTTGTAAGCTTGGACTAGATTATAATTAAAATGAATAAAAATGTCCAGTTTATAAGGAAAACACTTTTTTAAGGAAACTGATTATGTAGCACCAAATAGTAAGAGACAAGAGCGGAAAAGAGTCGTGGAATATTATTCAATAGCAATTAGCACAATGAAATAATAAATACCCACCAATTTTAATAGCTTTTAATAAGTCTTGTTGCAATATATTGTCGGCATGTCCTTCCAACATTACAACTAGATTTTGATTCATGGCAGTTACAATTAAATTCAAGCATGATTCTTGCTGTTCTTTTCTAGTGGGATTAATTATTACCTCGTTTCCAATTTGTCCTAGCCTAGAAAAACAAAATCTTAATGAACATTCAATAGTATTTGACAAACAACCAAAGATATTTTGAATATAAATTCATTGAATACAAAATGGAGATTCTTCAAAAATTTTTTTAAGTTAACTGAATAAATATTACTCATTTCCTTTTGATGTGTCTGATAATTTTTTGAGATGATGATAGTTATTGCTTACAACCAAATTGTCAACTCTCAAGAGTATTTATCCTATCAGATTGCAGTGACCTGAAGCGGTATGAAAGTCCAAAAGGACACGTTCGTACATCAATTTATTGATATCAATATTTACTTTCATAGTATTGAATAAAATTTGGTAATATTATATTGCAGTAAACTTTATATATAAACTTTGATATATGACATAATTTACGATATTGACTGAGAAAGCTTGATGGAATTTCAATATCAATTTTGAATTGTTGAAATGCCACATACTTTGTCATCCACAACTAGGGTTTTATCCATCGGAATTTTAAGCATTTTATTTCTCGGATTCAATAGAATTGACTTCTTATATGAAGAAAGATTGCTTAATTGACAATATAGAGAATATATACTAAATTTGGCCTCTGTTATTACAAAAATGTCAGAATTTCCCAAGTGAGATATGGGTTTACAAAATATTATTTAGAAACATGTTTACATTTACAATAATAAGATGCAATAGGTAGTAGGTAGTATTACCAAAGAACGAAAACTTACAACTAATTTTGTAATCGATGCAATTGACTGATATACATTATATGATTTAAGGGATGTCATGTAGAGGGTGGTAATAAAGACAAACTAAATTTTCACATTTAAATATTTCAAAATATATTGTTGACAAGCATTTTTTGCTCAATTTATTTTTTTACAAACCTAACTGCCCCCACAGGACCATTCCATGGTATATCTGATAAACTCAAGGCAGCACTGGCAGCATTTATTGAAACAATATCAGGAGGATTTATGGAATCTACCGATAGCATATTACACACAATTTGAGTATCACAGTTGAATCCTGATGGAAACAGTGGTCTTAATGACCTATCGATAACTCTTGATGTCAATATTTCACGTTCGGAAGGACCTTAGAATGAAAACATAGTGTGAGATTTAAATTTGTGAAGCATATTGAGAATTTTGACATCGGGTTGAAACTTTTCAAATTAATTTAAGTTTATCATGTTTGTCACCTACACATCAGTTATCATTAGTTTGCAAATGTAATATTGTGAGTGAATAAAAACATTTAATTGAATATTTACATGTTAAACATATTATAGAACATCCCAAAAAAAAAAAAAAAATTGTATTTGATTGACAAGCTTATTTGAGCTGAAGATTATTTGAAGGTTTCTCTTTAAAGTGTCCAATTTGATTTGGAAAATGTCTAGTTTGACTTGTAAAATGTCCAAATTGATTTGGAAAAGGTCAAGTTTGAAAGGTAAAGTGTCCAATTTGTATTATAAAACCTGTAACAGTGTTCCAAAAAAATATGACATTAGCTGGCATCATTCGATCGTTAAGATAAACCATTTACCACTGAACTATAGAAGCCCACTATATATAACTCATAGCTTAAAGTCAGAAACCATTATTTTTTTCAATATTTTTATGTTATTAAGAAAATTCTAAATATCTATTTTTTTTAAATCATCTTTTAAATTTAATTATAAGGAGAGTTATCCAACTGAGAAGTTTCAAGTTTACATATTCATTAGATATTCACCACTCATTCTTTAATAAAGGTGCAGGTGCTTGAAAAATTCATGATATTTAAAATTTGTCCAACCTGCAAAATCATATCTACATAACTTCATCGTCCTCAGCATTAAGTATTTTTTCAAGTATAAAGAGTGGAATGTTGTCAAGCATATTAAACTTAAAATTTAAGACCTTCAAAATATTTGATGATAATACCTAATTCTCTTCGAAAAAAGTTGGTTGGAATTCTACCGGCAGCTGCCGATTTTTGTCTGTAATCAACTACCAGAGGAAGGAATGAGTTTGAGGATGGTTTTATCTTAGAAACGGCTGTGACCATGACACTTGTATCGCCCAGCGTGGCTACCGCACATCCATCTGCAAACCTTGCATACTTTCCTGTTGAAATCTTTAAAGTTCTCCTGAAATATTGAATATAAAATGATTATATTGCTGGAATAACCTCCAAAGAAATCAGGATAAATCTTTGTTTATTATGTTACCCATTAGAGAAAACAGCCTCAATATCAGGAGAATTGATATCTTGTGACTGTGTACAAAAATTTCTATCTTTATAAACATGTGTTATGTATCTTTTGCATTTCAATTTATTGAATAATCTTATTTTAGAAAAAGATAACCACAAAAAAGCCGCCATCCTACAAACGTCAAAACACAGATAATATCATAGACTATTAAGCGAAATTTGAAATTTATATCATAGACTGAAGAAAATAGCACTTGATTCGTGACTGGGGTAAGTTAAAAACAGTACTAGGTATAGCTCCCTGTTCTAAAAATTGCTATGTGCCTACTAATATACTTAATCAATTGTAGTCATGAATAAGTTTTTTTTTTTATTTTTGACCAGATCTTAATAAAGGAAATGATTGAGTGGCTAATTTTTGAAACATTGAACTGTAATAAAACTAAGATAGAATAATATAAGATATAAATAATAGAAGCCGAAGAGTCTTTCAATTTCCACACCTTAGGATTGAAAAGCCTACAAATAGTTAAAAAAAACATTTACTATTTTTGATTCTATATCGGCCGATTCAAAAACTCAAAATTTTATTCTATGATTTATTGAATCTTTTTCCTCCTCAAATGCGCATTTACAAGCAAATGTCGAAACTAGAACTAGCTTTAATTTTATTTCAGATGAAATCCTATATAATTATAGTGAGTAATATTATACGTAAGTTATGTACATTATTACATAAGAATATCTAGAGGGCTATGACTATGATCACAGGCTAGTTCCGTAAGCTTATAATATGCTTAACTAGTAGCATAGCAGTTTCCAATATTATTATAGGAGCTATGCTAATACTGATATAGTCATATAAATATTTATTTTATTTCCCATAGAGTAAATGTATGAAACATTATGCATAGACAATTTGTATCTATTTCTTAAAAGTCAAGAAAGTGAAGATGTATAGTCTGTGAGCTTAATGCATAACAATAAATAATGACAAATTACATGAGAGGGCGAATAATACACTGGTATTTTTAAATTGTCCCATTTATTACTTGTCAAATAAATCAATTTGCTACTGTTGTCAATTGCTTTTTAAATTTTATCACCCTTTTTATTTTTAGGTTATCTTCTATCGTAATAAGAGATACGGTATCCCATGGAAAGAACTTTAAATGTTGCTCATATCTCACATCGCAACACAGCCTTCACACGTCTCTTTATTGGTGTAAGAAACGAAAAACTGCAGAAGAAAGGGTAGGCTATAATATTTTATCGAGGCTGATTACTTTTCATACAGCGACAGGAATATGTGATATAGACTTTGAAAAAATTAAAACCTTGATTAATAACATACTGAGTTATTGAATTTTGTAAACAAATTAAAAATATGATAATTTGTAATTGTTTTGTATTTAACGAGAAATGTAGATCCAGATAAAGCAAATGTATTTATGTGCTCATGATTTTTAATCTTATTTTATTCACCTGTAAATCTAACAAAAGCTAACCCGTGCTTGAAATAAATTTTACTGCATAATATTATTTTATTATATTAATATTGATTTGATTCACCCCCCCCCCCCAATTTTCATCCGCTGCACGCACATGTGCGTTATTAGCCATGTTCGCTTAAAATGAGTTGAAATTAGAAATATTAAAAATAGTTTTCATAAAAAATTATTATACATTTAAATATACTTGTTTTTCTTTATTAGGCTGTGCAAAATACTGGACGAAGAATTATTCGATATACACCAAAAGCTAAATTAAGAGGTAGCGTGATTGATATCTGGAAAAACATGACCGTATTAGATGTAGCTAATTCACTCAATGAAGATGTTGGTAAGCAGTCAGTTTTTGTTATTATTTTTTTTTATTGTAATTCAATATGCATTTTATACTTTGTAACTAATCCACAAATAAAAAAAATCAAATGAAAAGAGCTTTTTGACTGTCATCGAAGATTGAAGCTAGGATTGCTTTTCGAACTGCTCCCTGCTCGCCAAGATTCTACATGTGTATAAACACACTTATAATCCTATTAACTCTCTGACTGCTATTGCTAAACCGTCGAGACGGCTGATTTTACTGTGTTAATAGTTGATACACAAAAATATATGAATTAACAGTGGTGAAAACCTTTGTGTACTCGCTCATTTCTGAGTTAATGCATTGCTTGATTTGTCATGACAAACTCAATAAGATTGTTTCACAATAATATTATTCAATAAATTTTTTAAGTCTAGGTGTTGGAATATCCTTGAAACGGCTCAGCAGGGAAATAGTTAAACAATATGTAAAGATATTCAGGTTTATATCTATATGTTACTCATGTTGTTAAACAGTGTATCATTGAGTCTTCTACCATTATATTTAAATTGTAATGTAGGATAATTTTGAGCTTTCTATTTTAACTGAAGAAAATGCTTAATATCCTACAATAGATTTATGTTTTATGTTGGTATCCATGAGTTAAGCCACGTTTGCGTTACATTTACCAACACAGATTATTTGTGAGCAAATCGGTAATATTGACAGTTGACAAGAGTCTGACTGAATTTAAGCTGATCGCTTATCAATTTCTAATTATTGCTTCATAATAATTCAACAATTATATCGCAATCTGTTTTTTAGAAATCGTAAACATTTTAATTATGAAAAAAAACATTTCACTTCTTTACAATCCATAGAAACATTCGAAAATCCATCAACCAAACTTTTTGGTGCAGTATCTTCCGATAAATCATAAATTATATTGTAAAAAAAATCTGGAATTAATTTATATCGACTGAAAGTGCTTGATGGAATTTCAATATCAAATTTTAATTGATTGATTGAATTGACATTCACTTGGTAGGACTCCATTATAACACGGTGAAAAAAATAGCAATGTATTTTAGTTCTACAAAATTACTACTTCTACAATTCTACAATTTTGTAGAACTAAAATACATTGCTATTTTTTTCACCGTGTTCGAATTTAAATTGTTACAACTTTGTACGATTCCACATGTTTTGTCACTAACAACCCGGGTTTCGCCTTTCGGCATCTTCAGGCATTCTATCACACGGATGCAACAGAACTGACTTGACTGACTGGTCATTAGTTACAAAACACATAGAATCGTACAAAGTTGTAACAATTCAAATTTATTAACAATTATATATTTTTCAGAACATGTTTTTGAAGCCATGATGTACGTAAGCAATTCTGAAGGTTATACCAAGAAATCTTCCATAATAGATAATATAGATGTTATAAAGAACATTGTTAAAATATCTGGTAGAAAGTTTAAGTTTGTTTTGCCACCCGATGAAAGAAATGAAGAAGAAGTAATAGTGAGTTTTTTTTTATTAAACTTTTCAATATATTAAATTAAAATAAATATTTTTTTTTATAATTGGTGTTAAATTTTTTATATATTATATAAAAAATATTATTGCAATATTCATATTTTGATTTCAGGACAAAGATGCGGTCAGGCGTCCGCCCCCGGCTGTTGAAAATCTAAAAGCGAGACCTCCTGTCGTTACTGTGATGGGCCACGTTGACCATGGCAAAACAACATTACTTGACTCATTGAGAAACACTAGTGTTGTTGACAGAGAATTCGGGGGAATAACTCAGCATATTGGTGCATTTTCAGGTAACTTACTAATTTATGATATTGTTTAACCCTTTTACGCCGAAGCAGCGCGATTGCACTGCTTGGTACTTGTGCGAAATCGACGGGCAAGCGCTATCGCGCTGCGAAAACCATGTTCCACTGAAGCGTAACTCGAAGTGTTTTAACACATGTTTTATTAAAATTTATGAATGATGTGGATCATGTAAGTTCTTAGGATTGACAAAATCGAATCCACAAATTTATTGACCCAAAAATATTTTTTTTAATGATAAAACAAAATTGTGAACATATGTTAGTGACGCGCTCATATTTCACTGAGTATTTATTGAATAACAGATATGTTGTGCAATCTTATAATACATAATACATATAATACATGTATTTTATATCGAATCGGGCATAGAAATAGAATATACTTCTTAGAAAAAATGTCTTTTTTTTGTTATCATGGATTCAAGAAATATGGAGGGCACTTGCGAACAATAGGAAATGGCACAAATATCTACCCTTTTTAAAATTCCATTCATCACTTTTTTAACAGAAAGATCATAAAATTCGTTACACTTGTATACAAAATCTTATTATTATTTGCTCAACACATATAAGCGTCAATAGAAAAAAAACTCTTCCATACAGTGGCAGCCCGTCCATTGAAATTCTTGATTTACTTCACTCCCTGAATGAAAAAAACTTTTATATTTATAAAAAAATATTTTTATCAATAATTTCTTCATCATAAATAAATCACCTGTGTTTTATGCGAAATTGATTGGAAATTTCGTGGGTTATTTTGTTTTTCTAAAGATACTGCAAGTCTGAAGTTCTTATGGATAATCCGCCACTGGACATATGTATTTACTGGAATTTCTTTTAATTTATGGCTTTTCAAGTTGAAGGAGAAATTCTTTTCAGTTATGTATACATGATATTTATTCTTCAGTTTACTTCGGGCGGTTGTTGGAATTTAATTGTCACAGAAACCAATCGATATGCCAATGCATTTTTTCGTTGTAACAACATTGCTAAAAATCGGAAGTTACCTGAATAAAAGTTATCATGTAGTTGCAGACAATTTATTTACAAGCATCCCTTTGCTCAATTATTTGATATCAAATGATACATATTACACCGGTACGGTTAGACGCAACGGAAAAGGAATGCCACTAGACTTACTAAAAACAAAATTTAAAATTGATGAAGCGAAATATTATACAAAAAAAGGTGCAATTATCTGCGGATACCGTGAAAAAAAGTTACAAAAACAACCGGTGATACTTGCATCTTCCTACGCATCGACTAAAAGAATGACTGCAATAAATAGACGTAATCGGGAGACAAATAAACCGGATGTAATAAATATATATAACAAATATATGGGAGGAGTTGATACTTCAGATCAAATGTTATTTACATACCTGGATGAAAGACGTACATTGAAATATTGGAAAAAGGTGACTTTTCATATTTTTGGAAGAATGATGGTAAACGCATTCATTATTTACACAAGAAATACGCCTGGTAAAAAGATGACAAGATTAGAATTTACATCATCCATAATTGAGGCAATAGAAGATGAATGGAGACCTAAAAAAATCCAGTCCAAAGAACATCTAGTACGAGATTGGAGAATCTGGAGGTTTTAAAAAACTTACCAGGACGAAATCTCAGAGAATGGGCCGTATGCAGCAAAAAAGAAGGAGGGCCTATTAGAAGATCAAATCTAATTTGTACAAAGTGTGAAAAGGGTCTTCACCCACTATGTATCGGAAAACACAAGTGTTGACTTTTTATTATTTTTAGTTTATTACACTATAAAAATACGTATCGAATAATTAAGCTTTTTAGTGTTTGTACTGATAGACGATAGTTCGAAAAAATATTCTCCATCAAAGGCATGTGAAATATTTTACAAAAAATACCTCTTTTTCATCACAAAATTAAAAATTTTGTGCAAATTATTGCAAATTTCATGTTTCTTATTTTTTTTATGTCGATCATGTAAACTCATTTATTGTTTTTATAATTGTTTTATCTAAACTAATATATCAAATCAAAATGAGAAAAAACAGAAATAAATCCTTAAAAACTAGATATTTACAAATTTTTTTTTAAGCACACAAAAAACTTCAAAAACTCCTTAGTGCTTTTAGCAAGTCCCCAAAAAAAAGGCTAGGCGTAAAAGGGTTAAATAATAAAATAAAACAAATATTTGGGTACTATTTTTTTGCCCTACCCTTCTATCCTCAACTGGGAAACTAGCAATTCATTTAGAAAATTAAGATCAATTAATTTCATCAGAATGTTTTGCACCAAATGCTTTGCTAGGAAATTGAATCAAAATTTTATTTAGTGATTCAAATCTTACCCATTATCAATTCCATCAATAATTTCTTTGGAAAATCTTCTTCAGTTTATTTAATTTATGATTGATTCCAAATCAAATCCAATTGTATAATTTGGAGTCAATTGCGCTCCTTTAGTTGTAATTTAAATGTATGTTTTTAGTAAAGCTGAAAAGTGGGGATTTGGTGACATTTCTCGACACTCCAGGACATGCCGCCTTCACTGCTATGCGAGCACGAGGAGCCAATGTTACAGATATGGTTGTCCTAGTTGTGGCAGCTGACGATGGTGTGATGGAGCAGACTCTTGAATCTATTCGTATGGCAAATGAAGCCAGAGGTTATTATTACTTTACTAGTATATCATATTATTATAAACAGAAAGCCATAAATGTATCATTTCATATGTTGTTGATGATTAACAAAATTATTTCACACTCAAGTACTTAATCCAATTAATGCGGTTATAAAATTAATCCCGTGTTTTTGGCAAGACCAGAAGGCTATGCTTGTGGATATATATACTTCAAATTCAAATCATAAATGAATACTCAATATTTAATCATCTGAATCTTGTACCATTATTTGAATTGTTCTATTTCCACCTTTTTGTGATATCAAAAAAAAGAACTAATAAGATTCAAATTGTATTTTATTGATGAAAGATAATGCCTTCCCACCGATGATTGACAGTTAACACTTTAAAGTGATAGTTTAAGAGTCATAAATACTTTAACAGTGGCACATGTTTTTTCACACTCACACCATCAATGAAGTAATTAAAAATACTTAAATAAAATGTAATTTAATATCATTGAAAAAAAATCTTGTTTATAAAAATCTATAGTGTCCTAATTTATGATATCGACGATTTGAATTGTTGCAACTTTGTACGATTCCATATGTCTTAACGACCCGGGTTTCGCCCTTCGGCATCTTCAGGTATTCCATCACACGGATACAACAGAACTGACTATAGTGTCCTTTTTGTAAAAATTCTATTACAAAAGAGGAAAGTTTTTATATAACTCTGTAGTAACCCACTGACCTATGTAATAATTTTTATTTGTTTTTCAGTAGATTGAACACATTATCACTAATTGAAAAAATTTTATCAATTCAGATTTCAAAAAATCATCAGATTGCTTAACTATTAAATCAATGATTTAGAATTTAAAAATATTCTTCACATTTTGTTATCAGGGTTTTCTAATTTTATCGTTTTTTTTTTTTTGCAGTTCCGATGATTGTGGCTATCAATAAAATTGATAAACCAAAGGCAGACATTGTAGGTAGACATTTACTAACTTATAATGAAAAAACACATAATATGATATTCAATGAAATGAAATAGCTTTACGAATTCCTAGAAAAAAAAATATTTTATAAATCAGATAGTGTTTTTTATTTTGTGATAAATAAGCCAGTTAATTTTAATTCTTATGTTTTCACATTTCAACTAGAAAATATCTTTATTCTAGGAATATGTTTTCAACTGACTATTTTCATTATGTCTATAGTAGAATTTTGATAAAAATTACTAATGTTTTTCAATAGAAAATTACCTACCATTTATATTATTAAAATTGACTTTACATCTCTTTGGCTTCATTATATTATATATATAATCACCTAAATATTCTCTGTGTATATTTATTAATAAAAAACGTCTCTTGATAATGGTTAATGTAATTGAAGAGTATATATTTTCTAGGAGGCTACCAAACAAATGTTGTCTCGCAATGGAGTGTTAGTGGAAGACTTGGGCGGTGATGTTCAAGTGGTGCCTATAAGTGCTTTGAAACAAACCAACTTAGATACACTTGTCGAAGCAATCGGTGTACAAGCTCAAATAATGCATTTAAAGGCTGATCCTATGGGACCTGTTGAAGGAACAGTTATCGAAGCTCAAACAGATCCAAGAAGAGGGTGAGTGTACATTTTTTTTATCCATGTCTTTTCCCAATGTGGAGCATAAAGCTTCCTAATTCTAAGCATCTCAACAGAAGATTTTCTATGAGAACCGCCTGTTACTCAGTTGCTCAACTTCTCTATTTTTGAAAAGAGTATGGATGTATCAGATCAGGCTAGGACAGAACTAGTGGCTAGCTAAATCAATGCAATCACCTATCCCTTCAAACAGAAATCCATTGATCAATTGAAAAAATTTATAGTACACTAGTCAAAATCGTTGGTTTAATTAAATCCAAGCAGTGAATTCATCCATAATAATCCCATTATGCAATTAGTATAAAACATATGCCAGAACAATAAAAAACAAACTTTTGCAATAGATACAAAGCCTTCTGACCTCTGCACCTCAGTGGTGCTGTATATACATGAACTCATCTGATGGCTTAACTTTTTGTAATTATTGTAGGAAATTGGTAACTGTTATTGTCCAGCGTGGAACGATGAAACGTGGTAACATATTAGTCGCCGGAATGGGCTGGGCTCGAGTGCGGACAATGCTCTCGGAAAGTGGTGAAATTCTTAATGAAGCTCCTCCCTCTACTCCTGTTCAAGTTCTCGGTTGGAAGGAGCTACCTTCTGCGGGAGATGATATGACTGAGGTGGCATCAGAGGTATTGGTTTCTTTATCACTTAATGAACCACTGACACCTTTTGGCGCACTGAGTATTTGCTAAATTACTACTTTGCTAAATAAATTTTAAAAAAATTAACATTTCAATTTCACTATTTCCTTAATGGCTGTACTTATTTGGATTTTGTGATCTTACTTTGATAATAGGCGTATATATTATATAAATATATATGTATATCACATATTTATTTATTTCTTTTTTCAACTTGATAATCTCATTTATTATTATAGTCAAAAAATATGCACACAAACCGGTACTTCAATTCTATAAGATGTTATAAAAAACTTAGCCTTATCTAGATAGGTAGATATGTAAAAATGAATGGGAAAAGGGATAGACTCACAGATCAGACGTTTTATGCGTCAACGACAGCCAGTTGATTTATTACAGTTGTCTCAAAAAAATCATTTCAAAAGACTTTTTGTTACATGTTGGACTATGATGTAAATGATATGTTCAACGAGTGGGGACTCATCCATATCAAATTACATATAAAGGGTGACTTACAATTACAATTACATTATATAATAAAGTTATTTGGTGGCAAGGAAAAATAGTATTTTGTTTTATTCCAAAAACGGACAAAACTTTCCGGTAGACCTTATATTTGTTGAAGAATACACAATTTTTTTGTTATGCTGATATGTAAAATTATTTTATTATTATTAAATTAATATATTATATAAATTATTAAATTAATCAATTTTTTAAATAATATTTTTTTTATAGAAACGTGCAAATGAAGTGATGCGCTGGCGAAGAAATGCTGAAATGCAAAAAAAGCAACAATCTGATGCCTTGGTAATAGCCGCCAAAAACGCTGAGCATCAGGCGGCCTACACTGAAACTTTGCGAAAGAAACGTTTGATTGGTCGATTCAAAGTAAAGCAAGTTGGTCCACGACCTAAATTATATACAGAGTCTGATGAAACTGCTTTGCATATTGTCATCAAGGGTGGGTTAATTTATTTAATTAATTTTTATTTAGAAAATAAAAATTTTATAGCAAGAAAATCTTGATTCTTTATTTTTCGAGGGACACTGAAATATAAAAATAGATGCAGGAGGAAAGTAAGTCAAAGTAAGGAATGATAAATGTTCAACAAAAACAGTAAATAAGGATAAAATTATGTCGGTTATAAGAGTTGTACATATTTCTTGGTATGATGAGAAACTTTTTTTTTATAAATTACGGAAAATGAAAAATCCATTCTTGTGTTGGACAATATGAGTCTTCAAGAAATATGCACAACTCTAATAAGCGACATCAATTTTATCCTTATTTACTGTTTTTGTTGAACATTTATCATTCCTTACTTTGACTTATTTTCCTCTGGCATTTATTTTTATATTTCAGTGTCCCTCGAAAAATAAAGAATCAAGGAGAGAAAGACGAAACCCGGGTCATTAGTGACAAAAAATGTGGAATCGTACAAAGTTGTAACCATTCAAAGTAGCTATTTGCAAGATATAGTAAAGCTATCAAACGCAATGCATGGGACACCATTCTAATTCCTTTTTTTTAATAAATCATCACAAACTTTTTCCCTCAAAATCTATATCCTTATATAATTATATATTTCATATATGTGGCTCTCTGGTACTTTTATTATCCTGTTTCCATGACAATTTTACTCTTCTCACTCGGCAAACTGCCGACCTCCGAACTAGAGCAATAAAAAATAAATGGTCCAAGTGTTCCAATGTAGAAAGTTGTTAATGTTGTAATTTATTTCTTTATTATGTTGACTAGAGGCGCTTGATGGAATTTCAATATCAAATTTTAAGTGTTGAAACTTTGTATGATTCTACATGTTTTGTCACTAAAGACCCTGGTTTTGTCTTTTGGCATCTTCAGGCATTCTATTACATGGATGCAATAGAACTGACTCACAACAGTTAGCATTTTTTTTTTCATAAAATATATCTATAAAAATAAATACAGCTTGTTTACAATGGTAAAATTTGAATGCTTAGAATATAATGTTTTTTCTTTTACTGTTCAACAGGGGATGTGGATGGATCAGTAGAGGCTATCTTAGATGTTCTGGACACGTACGATGAACATGATGTTTGTAAATTAGATATAGTCCATTTTGGCATTGGCAATGTAACTGAAACAGATATAGAAATGGCAGAAACATTTAACGCCCTGCTTTACACGTTCAACGTTGAAGTGCCAAAACAATTGGATGTATTATTACAAGACAAGAAAGTCTCAATCAGACCTCACAACGTCATATACAAAATGGTGGATGAAATAAAGAAAGAGTTGAACATTCGAATTCCTATCATTCAAGAGGAGCAGATATTAGGTATTCTTCTTTTGATATATTATTACGATGAATTCTGCCCAAAACATATTTAAAACATGACATTTTACGCTGGTATATTTCTAGGTGAGGCGACAGTCCAACAGAATTTCATCATAACAGAGGGGAAGAAAAAGGTTTTAGTGGCTGGGTGTCGCTGTATTTCTGGGTTGCTGAAAAAGAAATCTCAATATAAAATTATGAGAGATACCACTAATATCTTTGATGGTTTGTTACTATGTTATTATAATAAAGCGAATAAGTTGCAAACAAAAACAAACTCCTCGCCCATTCATATCAATAATACGAAATTTGATTGTTCAGTATTCAATCTGAGCACAACTTTCAAGTCATAATTAGTTTTAATATTTCATTTTATTTAGCAAGATTTCTGGCTTCAACCTTTGGCAGTTTATAATATTACACTGTTATTTTTACCTTTTAGGATTGAAACAAAATGAAACTACCTTTTTAATTTCTGTATGAATGTAACAATATATTTTATGCTTTTACCAAGAACATCAAAAGCTGCTGCATGTGTCTTAAACTATGTGATCTTATTGTTGCAAAATACTTCCAGGAATTTTTTGGTGGCATAGTTTACTTTCAGTTTTATTGATTACCATTGTTATTACTTTAAAAAAAATTGTTACTTTGTATTCCATGTCCATTAACAACACTGTTTGTTCTTCAGGTGATCTTAGCTCAATGAAACATCTGAAAAACGAAGTAGATTCTATCAAAAATGGACTGGAATGCGGTTTGAGATTCTCTGATAATTCACTAGAACTTGAACCAGGTGATAAAGTAATCTGTTATGAAATGGTAGATGTGAAGCGTGAAACAAAATGGAATCCTGGATTTTAATGTTTAATCGTAACGTTGATATATAGACATAGCTATGCTTAATGTAAACAAATTAGAAAAAGGAATATACAATCATGCTGTGGCCCTTTTATTTATTTCAAATATATATAAATTGTCGCAAATCATTGATCCATCCCTTTCCATTGCACTCATTTAAAAATACAGAATGTTGAGATTGAAACATTTGAACTTCACTCCTCACCAACTGCATCTATTGTCAACATTATTGAAAAAAAGACATTCCGACAGGTAACTGGACCTTACTAATTTTTTTATTGAGAACCTCACGTGAGACTTCTTGCCTACATCTTCTTTTTATCTTTGATGAAACTATAAGTGCCGAGTACAGTGGAATACTGATCTCGTATAATACATTTTCCCAAATGGATCGTTAATTTTTTTTATAATACCGTCAAACTCTCGTAAGAACAATGTTAAATAATCCCGCATTAACTGTTCCCCGATTTATTGATTTCCTCAATCTATCATCTAAATATTATTCCAATTGACTGGTTTTGGTGGATACTTCTTTGCTGCTAGAAAAATATGTTTCGTTGCAATAGCATCAATTATTGCAATAATTGGTGCAATAAATGATAAGTTTATTTTGAGCAAATTACAGAACAATTGACAGAATGGAAGAAGAAGAGTTTTTAAACTTTTATAAAATGTTATTAGTCGTAACTAGTAATTTTTTTAGAGGACACCTTAAATATAATAATAAATCTCGAGCATGTGTTGTGGATAGTGTAATGTTGGATGATAAAGAATGTGTTTAAAATATTAGCAGTTCTTCATCTTCCAAAATTTCTTTCATATTAGATACTGAAATTTTTCTACCCAATACAATTTGTGAATTTAGGTACATTAGATCTTGCATTTTAAGAAATTAATGATGAAATATTAGTTCCCTCAAATGTCTTGAGACTTTCTTTAATACAGAAATTCACAAAAGGAAGTGTAAAAAACCATTTGATTGATATTTCAATTGGTAAGATTTAATTAATATAATTTTTACCAAACCTCATATTAATCACCCTCTCATATTTACCACATTTTTGAAAATAAAGAAAAGATAACTATTTTTATTTGAAGCTTTCCCGCATTCATTGTTTCCCATAATTATCATTTTTTTGAAGACCCCCTTGAAAAATGTGGAATGGAGGTTTCACTTTATTCTTTGAGTCCATGGAAATAGAGATATTACAAAATGCATTCCAGTTGATTTTTTTACTTGGATTATACAGTAATTAAAAATGTATAGATTAAGATAAATTAAAAGAAAAAAATATTTTATTATTTCTTAATTTGTCCCACAGCATAAAAATAATATCTCCCTGTGTGTTACACATTAAGTAATAATTTATATGTATAAATAATCTTACTAGTGCATCAAGAACTTAAAAATAAGGGAAGATTGATTATGTACTAAGGAAATGAAGAATATTTGTTACCTGATTGCCACACTTCTGAAGATAATGATAATAGAGGAAGAAAACAAAATATAGAATTATTGTATTTTTTAAATAATAAAAACACATTTTTTAGTACTTATTTCCACAATATATTTTTTGATCAGGACCGGTTTCGCTCATCGTGAGCATTATTAACTGATAGAATACAATTTACAAACAAGTCTATTTATACAAAACAAAAAAAATAATTTGAGTTAAAGGTAGCAGGTGTACAAAACCATGGGTTCAAGAACTAGGAAACAATTTACATAAAATCATAAAATTTTGATACAAATAAAGTAAATTAGTATAAAAATTAAATGTTCACAATCACTTATTAAGAATTACACATACAATTATGGTCAATCAATAATCCATTAGGAGCTCTGAACAATCAATAAGGAAGTAAGGAGTGGGAAATTTTAATGACGACAATAACCCACACTTACTACCTAATGGAACAAAATAAATTAATATATGAGAATTTTAATGATAGTCAATTGAAGATGAATCGATGAGATGGGAATGGAGCGTCGTAGGTAGATGAGGGAATGTGAACATTTAATTTTTATACTAATTTACTTTATTTGTATCAAATATTGTATGATTTTATGTAAATTGTTTCCTAGTTCTTGAACCCATGGTTTTGTACACCTGCTACCTTTAACTCAAATTATTTTTTTTGTTTTGTATAAATAGACTTGTTTGTAAATTGTATTCTATCAGTTGATAATGCTCGCGATGAGCGAAACCGGTCCTGATCAAAAAATATATTGTGGAAATAAGTACTAAAAAATGTGTTTTTATTATTTAAAATATCATGCCTTTCCATCAAGAAGCGACAGTTAACACCTTAAAAGTGATAGACTTATTGAGTAAGAATAATGCTCAAAATCACAAATTTAATTTTGAAATAGTAGAAATGCGAGAAGAAGTATGATCAGTTTAAAAATATCGGTAAAATATATGGTTCACTTATTTAGTAAGTATGCCTAATATTTACAAAATATTATTGCCAGCATCAAAAAAACACAAATGATAGTATCGATAAGTTTCTTAGTATAGTAAAAGTGACAAATTGGAACGAGGGTAGCCTCGATCATAATTTTGATGCTCGTTATAAGTAACGAAGTAAATTGAATACTAGTGACAAATATAAGCTTAAAAGTCTTTCTAAATTTACGTATCTGTTCAGACTATAACAATTAAACAGATATCGTTTCAGCGCATAACATTCACTGTAAATAAAAGTTTAAGAATTAATCCTCGCTTCTGGCTTATCGGTCATTTTTTAAATCAAGATACTCAAGGAATATAGCTACTAAAAATAATAGTATTGTGATTAATTTTATTGTAAAATCGTAGAGCGAATTAGTTTATTTCAACACTGGTTACAAAAAAAGAAGGAAAACATATAAATTTAATTTGAATTTTTTGAATTTCTAATACAAAAATTATGGTATTATGAATCTAAAAACAATTGAAAAAGGATATTGTCAATTAAAAAAATAGTTTTAATTTTCACTAACATACTTAAGTAAAAACGCCTTGATTGGATTTTTAAATAATTGTTTTTTGTTAGTTTGTTTTTTTGTGTGATGAAAAGATCACAATTTATCATCGTAATTTAATTTTGTGGAGGCATTTATGGTTGATCAATTTATTTATTATTAACTCTTTATTATTAAAAAATCAATTAACTTAATTTAACTAGAATCAATTTTTCATAAATAAAAACTTTGTATTTTAACCTTATTACAATGGTTATCTTTTGGCTGGAAGCAATTTTAGTAAATTCACTACTATATAATGCACTCATAATAAAGATATCTACTCATTCCTATTTTTTATTAATACTCACAGGAACTTTGAATATTAGTACATAGAACTTTGTATTTGTATATTCTACAGAAGAATACGTAACTGAGAACATTTAAAAAGTCCACTGGATTTAATAAGTCTTATTTTAAAATTCTTTAACTACTAATGGCATTATCTACCCGCTATTGGCCGATAATAGTTTTCATTGTACCGAATAGTTACGCAAGTAAAATTGTCGTTATTATTTACACTTTGACCACCACTATAATATGCACAGCATAGGGCCACAGGCTGTCACCCCAATATTCCGAAGCTGTCTTCATGCCGTAGGGATATGTTCGAAATGTTTAAGGTTCCGAGTATCTATGCGACGCAGCATTTGCTCTAAAACCCCATTCCTCCCAGTTTAAAGTAAAGTTGTGCAGTGTGCGTTACTCCCATGAATTTCTACAGGAAAACGATATTTTGTAAGAGAAAATGGCAGTGCAAGCGGATTCCGGTGGGAAAGACGATTTGAAAACACAGTTCATCACGAGGGAAGGCACCTACAGGCTGATGACGCTGTCAGAATATTCTCGTCCGAATAGGGTCGGTTACACCAATACGCAAGGATCCTCTCAGGTCCGCGTTTCGTTGGTCACGTTACCGCCCAGTTCTCCCGATGCCGACACTGCTGTCAGCGACGATAGAATCTGTTTTAACTATGGAAAGGAATTGTATGTTTACGTCTATAAAGGCGTCAAAAAGGTAAAGATTCTGTTCGATAACAACATAACCTGTCGTTTTAATTGCGCAATTTCATTTTAGTTACCTCCCATAAAATTGAAATATCCAAAACAAATAATCCAACATTCATTTAATTTACACCTACATGCATGTCACATAACTACTGATAACATCCGGATATATAATATTAGTTTATCTGTAAACTTCAGTGAATTTTGCAAATACTGCCTTTTCAAAAACGATTTTCAACAAATTGGTGATTTAGTGCATGTCTTTTTCAACAATCTAAAAACGAGTTTTTTTTACTGATTTATTACCAAGAAATGATGTTTTCAACTCCTGTCCAAATCCTGTAATTCAAATAATTTTCAATTCACTCACTGAAGTTAATAATCTTAATTATTTCAATTCAACATAAGCTAAAATGTTACTATAGTTATTACTCGAATGATGCTACCAAACCAATCTATTTTTGTCTTTCTTTTAAGATGGTCTCAGGTGCTTTCTTATTTCATCATGATTTGTTTAATTTTTTTTTATTTTAGGCTGCAGATCTTACAAAACCTGTCGACAAAAAAATATACAAGGGCACAAATCCAACGTGTCATGATTTTAACACTGTGACGACGACACCTGATAGTGTATCATTATTAATAGGTTTTTCCACTGGACAAATACAAATATTAGACCCAATTAAAAAAGAAGTTAGCAAACTATATAACGAGGAAGTGAGTAATTCTATTTTTTAAATATATTCAATCATGGTTTTAATTTTTTTACCAACAAAAATCCCACATTCATGGATTCAGGAAAACTGTCAGCGAGCCAAACAATTCTCTTTGTCTTGAGTAATAAAAAAAAAAATTTTTAGTACTATATCCACAATATGTTTTATAATTAGTTATCGGTTTGTTCGTGATGAGTGAAATCTATCATCGCAAAATATAATGTGGAAATAATACTGAAAATGTGATTTTATTATTTAAAATATTCCTTTCTACCAAGAAATAAGTGATAACAGACTCCAAATGAAACCTTATAACTCACTAAACATCTCATTTTCAAAGTGAATACACATGTACAAGAACATCATTTCATACCTTAAAAGTACTATTCATTCGGCTGAATAAAAAATTAAGCCAGCCATAGTTTCTGGCACCCAAACTCAAATGATTATTCTTGGTGATAGTCCAGTTGAACCAAACTATGTAAACTCGGCATAGCAATCAATGCAGTGTTTTCCTTTCAATAGCTTCAGCAGTAATAATTATGCTTACTCTAATTTTCCTTTGCCCTTCTTACCCCCTGTTATGATAATAATGAATTTTGCATTAGCAATCAAGTTTTTTTTATTACTATTGCTCATATATTGAATAGAAACTGTCACATCTTTCAAATTCTGTGCGAGTGGCAATTGTTTGGTTAGTAAGTATTTTTTATCTGAAAACATACTGTTCATAGCACCTTTGAAGAGGTAAGATGATGACTTATTTGCAACCCGCTTTTACTTCAATTCTGTTGTGATACTTCACACTGGGAAAATGGCGGAAATGGCCTATTTTTTAAAAGTTTTTATTTAAAGTTGAGAAATGCTTTCATATTAATGATCACTGATTGTCTGTAGGATTAGGTCATCGAGAAAATCTCAATTGTTAAATAAATTTTCCTCATCTTCTCTAATCTAAAGTATTCCAATTAAGTTGTGGATTGTAGTTTTTATTTTTATTTTCAGAGGCTGATAGATAAGAGCCGAGTAACATGCATCAGGTGGGCCCCAGGATCTAGCAACCTGTTTCTGGCTGCGCACGCCTCTGGGCAGCTATATGTGTATAATGAGGAATTGGGATGTGGAGCGGCCGCTCCCCATTATCAACCCTTCAAACAAGGAGACGGGTTCGCCGTGCACACGTGCAAGACTAAGTCTACTCGTAATCCATTATATAGGTGGGTAGTGGGGGCAGAAGGGTGCTGTATTAACGAGTTTGCCTTCTCTCCGTGCGGGGCCCATTTGGCTGTGGCCTCGCAGGACGGCTTTCTCAGAGTATTTCGTTATGACACTATGGAATTGGTGGGTCGTGCGAGGTCCTACTTTGGTGGCTTTTTGTGTGTCTGCTGGTCTCCTGATGGCCGATATGCCGTGGCAGGCGGTGAGGATGACCTCGTGACCGTGTGGTCCCTAGATGAGAGTCGAGTAGCGGCGCGCGGGCAAGGTCACCGGTCTTGGGTGTCCGTTGTGGCCTTCGACCCCTACGCACGTCTATCTACTGAAAAAGAGCCCCGTCTTGAAGGAGAAGCAGAGCCGGCCACTAGTGGAGCATGTTACCGTTTAGGCAGTGTTTCTCAAGACACACAATTGTGTTTGTGGGATATCACCGAGGACACTCTGCGACCGCCCCCTAAGAGTCGCACTTCAGCTCATATTCCGCCTGATCCCGGGGCCTCCTCTCCTAATGGAGCGGCAGGACGACCTCCCATCAAGTGCGCCAAGAACAATAAGATCGGATCAAAACCTAGTGAGCCTAGGGTTGAGCCAGAGCGAGCGACAGGAAAGCCGATCAAAGTGGACGGAGTGGCAGCTGACGTCAATGCAGGAGGTCGCAGTCCGCCAAGTGAAACAGCTCCGCCTGCTTCTGTTGCCTCTCGGCTCGCCGGCTTTCCCTTTGGAGATCGCAAGGAGAACTCTCACCGAAGAAATTTTAGTCTGGCCTCCAAAGGCAACTCGAATGCAGGTGAGGGCAAGAATAGTTCCATTTCCAATTCGGTAGCGTTGCGAGTGAAAAGTACACTAGCAGGGGTGAGCAGTGGTGCAGGTAGTACGGGCGGTACAGGCAGCCGGACCGTGGGTGATCCGCTAAGGCTTATCGGCACCTCGGCATGTCCGCGCTTCGACGACTGTCCAGTTTTGGAGCCCTTGGTATGCAAGAAAGTTGCACACGAACGGTTGACAGCACTCCTGTTTCGACGAGACTGTCTGGTGACGGCGTGTCAAGATGGAGGCGTTTATACCTGGGCGCGACCTGGTCTGCCCCCGCCGCCTCCTCCGCCCCGGTCGCTCGAAGCCTCTGACCTCTTCGAGAGAACAGACCCACCCGAGTGACCCCCGGGGGGCCTTCACCCCTGACTTGTTTTTATTTTTTAATCGTTGAGTAATGTTACGTTTCGGAGTCAGCCCCGTCTTAGCGACTGCAGATGTTCCACAGTGACAGTGTCGTCTGCGGTGGACGCCGAGTGGTGATTCTTTGCCGATCTGTTTGTTATCGGTTTCGATGTGAGACGTGTAAGAATTTTTGAACGATGAACATCGTTGATCTTCTTTTATTGTCCTGTCGGGAGGCCTCCGCAAGGGACAGAAGTCCCCCGACTGGCCCGCATATATTTTTTTAGATAGTCTATGTGAATTGTTTCAGACGTCCGATGAGCGTCCTCTGTTTATATACTGAAAGTGGCTTTTTTAAATTTTGTAGTTATCTATGAATAGTACAAACGAAATAAGATTTTGTTAACGCAATAAAGTGATAAATCGTAATAAATAAGTGGAAACTGATTACAATAAAACAATTGACTTATTTTCATTACAATTTTATTTACAATCATCTGACATGACTCTCTCAGACAGTTCTCCCTCCGCTTGTTCTTATCCGACAGAGAGTGCCGAATCTGCATTGGGGCGATCGTATCCAATTACAATAATTTATTGATTTACAGGGTGAATATTGGATACATATTTATTTGTAAATACATAATATTAAATAGATACAATGCGCAGAAACAACAAAAAGAAAGAAAGCGAGGTGAGTATTGCATAGCCGGCTGTCATCCTTCCGAAATATTGCAGCTATGATCCATCTCGAGATGGACGTAATCAGAAGCGTACGCGTCTGTTTACAATTCTGCGCTTTAGAATGGCCTACTGAAATAGTGAAGACCCTTCATTTGAGACTATAGAATATTTACTGTAAATTTTACATATATTTATTAAATTAATAAATGTGATAAATAACAATAAGTATAAAAAAAAAGAAACTTTACAAAATATCACACTGCAACAACTCGACAAGAGAAAACGAAAGAGACAGAACCGCCGGAAACCTTTCGCTCCTCCGCAATCAATTTACAAATTCACAAACAAAAGCTTCGGCTGTGCTCGTCGACATTTAAACATGTGAAGAAATAAAACAACCGTTCCGTAAACAATGCGATAAATACATTCCATCTAGTCCGTTGATTTCGCTACCACTCCATAAACAGATCTATTTGGATTCATCCAATTGAATACAGAGTACATCACTCGCACACTTCCGACACCAACTTTTCCATGTCCTGCTCCATGTGGAGAGCGTGCTGATCGACCGAGAGGACGGCCGGCGAGACAGGCGACTCCCTTGCAGCGCTGAAAGGCGTTGCCAAATCTTCTAGTCCCGGTGGCACGGTCAATTTGGCTAATTCTTCACGTAGACTGTTGTAGTGGCGCTGAAACAATCGAGATGAATTATTTTATCAAATGCTGTAATATACTCAATTATCTGGATCTCAATTTGTAAAAAAAACATGCCTTAGGTTCACAGTTTTAAATTATAAAGAACCTTCACTCACTTTTAATGATATTGTATTCAAACAAATATTTCTTTGTGTTCGTTTATCTCCCGACTGCATTTCCAATTCAGCAATCCAACTTTCTATTACAGAACATATTTCATCACGCTTTAACCAGAAATGTGTGCGTATAACCTGTAAGAAAAAAGCCAAAATTAAACTTTATTGAAGAAATAATTGCTACTTCAGTCTTTGATATCACACAAGAATGATGCATGGCGACTGAAGGTGCTTGATGGAATTTGAATATCAAATTTGAATTGTTTAAACTTTGTAAGAAGTTGCATCCATGTGATAGAATGCTTAACACGTTCATCGCCATGGGGGTCACCGGTGACCGGCATGGATTATTTCATGGGGAGGAGGTCATTGGTGACCGGAAAAAAAGAACAGTACATAAAAAAAACCAATTATTCAAGTAAAAAAAATCATCAAAATTAAAAAAAAAACAGTGCATTCTTACATATCCTATCACATACTACTTAGAAACATATTATCATTGTTTTCACTATTTTATGTAAAATCTGTTGGCGACCAATGTGTTAAAGTAGCCGAAAGGCGAAACCCGGTCGTTAGTGACACATGTGGAATCGTACAGAGTTTCAACGATCCATATTTGCAAATGCAATAAATTACTAAATATTATTTATTAAATATATTATTATATAGCCAACAAAGGAAATATAACCTTTTAACAAAAATGTACAATAGTGATGTTTTTAAATCTGTAGCGATAGAGGCTGTCGTCTTTTGAAAATCACTCTATAAGCAAGACCAACCAGACAGAAAAACATAATATTGCCATCATGCTGGCAGAAGTCGAAAAAATAAAGTGCATGAGATTTTCAATATCAATTGTCTCAATAATTCTAGGTTATTTATATAACAAATTGGTAAACAATGGAAAATTAATCTTATCATTGAATACACTTATGTTTGATGTAAAGGAAGACCAATTCATCTGATTTTATCTGCGTCAGAAAATCATAAATCCTTCAATATTTGTTATTATATTAAGCAGTATAAATATGAATGGTAGAGGGGCCTTTGCCTAAATGCTCAGAAGTTTACTTAAAAAAGTTGAACAGTGGGTGAATTGAAAAGCAACTTTAAAAACCATCATCTAAGTAGATCAATAAGTATTGGCAGTATGAAATAGTGGTAAGTGAAAATATTACCTGCTGAAAGCAAGATGTCGGATTACGCAGCTGTTCAAGCATGGCCCACCGCACACAAGCTTGATATATATTGGAGTTGTATTCCAAACTGTGGTGGGTACCTCCCGGAGTGCCGCGGCTGCGCTCGAAGCCAGGTTCATTGAAGTAAGGCTCCGGTACTAAGATAAGGCTCTGAATTGATACTAATACCTAGAAATATAATTGATATATGGTTAAAAACACTTGTTTTTTTTTTAAACATGATTGATAGCAAGGCGCAGGTTTGTATGTCAGCAAATATTAGATTGAGGGTTAATACCTTTTACCAATATCAGAAATATTTACAAATGTACATTACAATTTCACACAATGACGACCAAAATTCAATTCTGGAGAGATTTTCAGTGATATGAAATTGTGAAATGTTGTAGACCAAATACTGAATATATATAACCAATAAAGAATATACAGAGGATGTTTAAACACAACTCTGGTGGGGCCGATTGAGTTTAAGTTAATTAGCACGCAGTATCAAATGGTGAATGCTCACAATCTGTGAAACCGGTTCGGATTATAAAATATATTATGGAAATAAGTGCTAAAAAATTTTTATGTGAATTTTAGACATGTTTGTGAAATATTATTAAACATATGTTTTTAACTTTTTATGATGAATTATTATTTCTGTGCTTATGTAATTTTTTATAGAAATAGACACAAGATTCTATTTGTACATGTTAGAGATGCATAAATCAATATAAGCAAGTGATATAATAACATATTAAACTTAGAGCACACGCCTACTAAAGAGTCAAATATTGAATAAAAGTGGCTGACAAACCTGAAGAAAACTCGAAGTCTGCGCATTCCACTGCTCTTCGGGTCTTCCATGCCAAGTATTTAAAACAGACAGACATACTTTTCCGTCCAGGTACAAATTAGGATTAAAGCGCACGGAATGCCGCCCTGTGGTTTCTAAATTGATCAGCATTGGAGTGTTAGGGTAATCGACAGGGAAGTAAACATCTAATTCAAAACAACCATTAGCGTATGGAGTATCGGAAGGCCCTGTTATTAGTACCTGCAAATCATAATGTAAAAATAGTTAATATGCAAAATAAAATTGGGAAGATTTAATTTAACCATAATTACAGAATATTAATGTAATACTATGGTTACCTTCATAACATCGAGTCTATCTTGATCGGTTCTAACGAATACTGAACTGCTGTAAGAGAGAGGCAAGCTGGTTGAGAGGGTGACCGCTTCCTGCGCAAGCCTTTTCATTCGAGCAGGATGACACCTCTCTCCTGCCGCTCTAACGGTTGATTCAAAGTGATAGGCTACATTGAATTTGTAGCCGTTATCAGGACATTCCGCTATCATTTCAAATGTTTCTGCAATGGTAAATAAAATAAAAAAAAATTAAAATCTGTAAATATGCTTTTTTTTAAAGAACAAGCTTAATTACCGCAAATAATACTGAAAACAAAATGTAAAACTAACCAAATTGTAATCGTCTCATGACTTCAAGATATCTAGCTTCTCTGGTGGCCGCAGACAGTGTTCGGGGCATTCCTGCGACAGTTCCACCTGCACCAAGCCCCAAGCCTGCTCCGTCTTCTCCTAAGCCTAGTCTGCTTTGTACGAGTGCCGATGTCGCCTAGAAGATGGCGGTAACTTACTATCAAAGGATTCATTATCCATAAAGTCTGCATATCAACTTAAATAGTGAAAATTAATTTGCGCTATTGTTTGTGTTAAAAAAAAAATATTGTAAAAGAACTCGATTACATTCGTTGAAATTTTTTATTAAAAAACCTGAAGACATTATAAGATTTAATATGCTCAAACTCACTCAAATGTTTTGGATAGAAAGATTTATCTACCAAAACCGGTCAATTGGGATAATATTTGAGACGGGACCATAATATTTAGACGATAGATCGAGGAACGGTTAATGCGGGACTATTTAACATTGTTCTTATGGTTGTTTGACGGGACTATAAAAAAAGAAAACGATCCATCCGTGAAAACGGTAAATCGGCAAAATGCAACACCTACTTGAATTTCTGCAGTGCACCCAGATGTAAAAAAGTTTATCTTTTTTTGACCCGATTCATTCTCTATGTGGAGCACAATATGACTACTTTTTACTCTAAAATTTTTTTTAACTAATAATATTTTGCTTCCTTCATGACATGCCAGAAACCTCCAGCTCTATTGAATACATTCTGCGGATGTAACTGACCCATAAAATATTTAAGCACCCATAAAAATCACTGGATTAAAGTGAAAGTAACAAAATTACTTGAATATCAGGAATGAGGAGGGCGAGGCCTTCATCATCTTCACCGCCATCTGTATTTGTCATTCCAAATCTATGACTGTACGTTGTCTTTCCGTAAATTGTTTTCTTATTCATCCTAGAATGTTACAAAGATTATCTATAAATAAAAATTTCACTGTAAATCTGTAGACTGTATGTATCAAATTATTATGAATAATGCAGTTGTCATATGAATATTACAGCAAAAGTGTGTCCGGACTAACTTGAGTTTGGTGGCGTAAGTGTCGACCGTCCTGCTCATCTGGTGCAGAAGGGGTGGAATAACAGCAAGTGAGGGCGGAAAGGGTGTTGCGTGTGAGGCATTCAAACAGAGACCGCCGGTTGTCATCACCGCCCGGACAACTCTCATTACTGCCAAATACAGAGGAATGTGGCGGGACATGTCCAATACTGAAAATGATTCGAAATATTTAGTTGGCAACGGTGCATGAAAAGTTGAAAGAAATAAGATGTTACGAAAGCATTAGGTTTTCATTTCTGTTTGTAGCATGATAAAGAAAAATAAATCATGTAGTAAAAACAAGAAAGTGTATTACTGCTTAGCTGTCAAATTCAAAATCCTCAAATATACAGCTGTAAATTACTTCACTGAGAAATTTGTACTGTTATAGAACATGTGATTTAATATTAAGCAGAAAAAAGGATAGTCTGACCACTTTACCTGAATCGTTTCTAAGATATGAAGATATGGCTGGAAGTAATGCACTTCTGTGTAACATATCAGTAAACTCTGGAGGTAAACACGGCTGCTGAACACTGCTGGCAGACGATGAGGAAGTCTCTCCTCCGTCTGGTTCTCCATCAGCCGACGGCCGTCTCTCCCCTGAGCCCCACCTCTCTCCGGGTTGAATGTAAGAAGCTATAACCTAAATAAAACAGAATGCACAAAATATGTAAAATATAATGTATAAAATTACAAGTCTTAAATTTTTTTAAGGTTACACTATGTATTGTTATTTTCAAAGCACAATATTCAGACTATCTATTATTTTTACCTGTAGTAAAACTGTGACGTGTTCTTCCTCAGTTTTTTGTCGCATTAGAGATTGTTCCACATTCCAGGATTGTTGTGTCGATCCTGTACCGAATCCAGTTCCTTTCGCCCAATACAGTTTGCTTTTCTCTTCCGCTTTTGTTTTTGAAGAATTTCCATTACTATTATTGGCCTATAAATGAGAATGATTATTTATTTGCATCCAACGGAAAATATCAGATTTGCATCCCTGTTAATATATAATATACTTGACGAATGATACCTCAGATGGCGGCGACTCTGGTTGCTGATGAGTAAAAACAGCCAAGCAAACGAGTAACAGCCTCAGGGTTCCCGTTCTTAGAAGTGTGCCACGAAGCAAGAGACCATCATCTGTGGATAGTGGACTGCTTTCTAAAAGAGCACCGAGCACTCTAAAAGCCAATGTTCCTAATCCAGGGCCGCACACCGACATGATGTCTTCTGGAAATAATCATAAATAGATTGCTTAGGCTATGTTATATTGGTGGTTAATAACGAAAGCAAAAAAGTCTTCATTAAAGGGTAACGCTTTCAATCACGCATTATATTTTGAGAATTTTTTTGAATAAAAATAACCTGTGATTTTAAAATAATTGAACTCACTTCCTTCCCCATCATCGGTGACACCGAGGAGCAATCTAAGAAGGTGAACCGCTCTCTGCCCTTCTTTCAAAAGAGCTTCTGCGTACCCGGGAAGCCTCAGTAGTAGCCCGAGGGCCACCAAAGAGTGAGTGGGGACGGAATTACTGGCTTCATCGCTTGTACTGTTACTACTGGCTTCACCGACATCCTGAAAGAATATAGGAAAGATATGTTTAAAATATGTGTTAATCACAGATAAACAATGCTAACGTAACATTTAATTATTATGATCAATATCACTTTTAATGTATTAACTGTTACTTCTTGATGGAAAGGCATATTTTAAATAATAAAAACACATTTTTTAAGACTTATTTCCACAATATATTTTTGATCAGCGATTAATGCTCGCAATGAGTGAAACTAGTCTTGATCAAAAATTATATTGTGTAAATAAATTCTAAAAAATGTGGTTTTATTATTTAAAATACAATCTATATTATGAAAAAAATGAAAAGTAATGAAGAATAATGAAGTTACTCCAAATTAGATTTTTTCATTCATTGAGTACATTTTGACAAAGTTACTGCTTGATTTTATGATATATATTTTTGCGCTCATCACTAAAACATGTATACTAAAGGCTAGTTTGAGTAGCCCGATTACAGTGTAAATTAATTTCATAAAAATAATTTTATTCTTTGAACTGACGGGAATATTTGTCATAGTATATTAATGAAACATACCTCATATATATCATCGAGTTTCACCCAATCGGTTTCGGCATTTCCAGAGTCTTTGGCAGGCTGAGGAGGTAATGAAGGCGCAGGACAAACCGGAGGCAGGTGATGGGCTAGCAAAGCTAAACCGCCAGCCCCAGCAAACACTGAAAGAAGTGAAGGTTGCGCGCGCCATGGGCACGACCACGCTTCTTGTCTGTTCTCTATTTGTTCTCCTGAAAATTTTAAATTATACTTATTATTATAGTTATTTTTCATCATAATTTATCAAGTAATTGTTCAATTTGACCCGATCTACGCGGTTGGGTTCTATGGAAGCCAGATGCATTAGGAATGTTTGACAACTTAAAAAAAACAAAGATATATCCTATGCTGTCGCAATCACTTTAGCAAATATATTTCTAATAAACAAGTCACTCCTAACTGCCATTATTGCCGTGACAAATTAGAGCTCTGCATTGAGAACATATTTAAACCTAATACAGTAAATTCCTTGATGATGAAACATTAATCCTTTCCACGCGAACGTCTCAAGGTATGAGATACGAGCTTTCAAACATCGATAATACAGGCAATCTTTTGCATATAGGACTGATTTCGGTTTCAAAATATCGCCTAATTTGCCCTGCTATGGCCACCTCCATACACTTGTCAAAATTATTAGGTTTAAATGTTTACAAAATCGATTTTTTGAACCCTTTAAATTTATTGTGATCTCCGCCAGTCAAAAAATCAGTTTGAAACCACGTGCCAAATTTCGCAAGGAACTTTGCACCTATCTCGCAGCATTGCAATGTGACACTCCATGACACATGACAGTAATGGTGATTTACGAGTGAGTTATTTGTTAGGAATATATTTTTTAAAGTGATTGTGACAACATAGGACATTTCTTTGTGTTTTTTAATGTTGTGAAACATTCCTAATGCATCTGGCTTCCATAAAAGCCAACCCAATTATTTTTTATTGCTAATATATATAATATGACTCTATATGGAAAGAAATGACAATTTTAATTTGTATGGAAAACAGTAGTGTGGAACGGGTTAAATATGTAAAAATAAATCCACAACTGTAATGATCTGGACTGTACAATAGTGTAATTTTTTTGTAATAAAAATACATTTACATATATGCAAATATTAAAACATACCTGTATTAGATGGCGGGCTAATGGTGATATTGAGACTTGGGCCAAATCTGTGAGTAGTAGCAGCACACAGTAGTCCTAGACTGGTGTTCAATGGTATTGGGCCATCCAATCCTTCCACGCAAATCTTTACACTGTTCAAAGCCAAAGAATCTGCAGAAAAAACATTCAATATTTATTTTTGATTTCTGTAGGCAGAAAGTTTGATAATACTTCACTCAGAAATTGAAATAATTTCAAGTTTTCTTTCCTGCATAATTTATTTTATGGTTTCCCATACGAATGACAATATGTTTCTTACCTTGGAACCCATATGAAATTGATTATAAGACTATAAGACTCATAGGAGATATAATTTTCTACATTGATAGGCTATTAATTCCAATTTGGGCTTAGATTTATATGCTGTTCTTAGAGCATATGGTTGGCATAAATTGTGATACTGATTCCAGGAAAGACAGCAACGGAGCCAACATATTCTCCAATGTATGATACTAAGTAAATACTTTCTTATTTTAATTTGAGATAAAATATTTCAAATTTGAAAAAAATGTTTAATGTTAGTACACATTTTTAAGTTTCTTATGTATGTTTTTTTATATTTTATACAGCCATTAGGATTTGTCTACCATAAGAGAATGTAACTATAGTGTGGCTCTCGATAACCTCATGTAAGCTTATTCCTGGCACAAACTTTGCTTAATAGGCTAGGATTAAAAAGCCTAAGTTGACAAAATCCTCACCTAAAGTATTGCCAACATTAGAGGGAGAATTGCTTGAATTAGAATTGTCATCTTTTTTCGCAGAGGAAGAAGTTCCTTGTGATCCAGTTCCCTTCTTCTTTCCTTGGAAGAGAGCTTGTTTGGCGCTAAGGTTCCTGGCATCTTTGGCTCTTTTGTCTTTAGCGGTGTTTGCAGCAGCCACGCTCAGCTCCCACGCATCGACAGCACCCGAGCCGGCAGTTCCCTGCTGGGAGTTGCCGCCGGTTTCCGTTGACCCGCTTCCGACTGTTCCTGATTTTTTAGACAAGTTGATTATTGCTGACTCAATGACCAACCAGCCTTGGCCGCCTACGGAGAAAATAAATTAACTACTTTATTAAGTGTTCAGTACTGATTTTAGTATTACTTTTAATCCAAATTATAGTGTTTTTTGACAAATGTTTAATGTAAAATAATCCATTATTATCGAAGGGTTTGGTCTTGTACATAATATAGAAAAAAAAAACCATTTACCAGGCTGAAAAAAACCTCACCCCCCCATATAAAAATCAGTTAATAAATGTCTGCCACTCTATAGGTTGAATGCTACCAAAATTTTTGAAAAATATGAACAAACATAATTTTTCACAATTTTAAAGTTATACTCACTAAATATTAAGTGGTGTTTGACAACATCAGATAAGAGTGTGTGGTGAGGCAACGAGAGCAAGGCGCACCCATACAAAGAAGGGTGCGTCACAAGAGGTCGCGGAGGGGGCGAAGCGCCGCCAGCGGGATGAATGCCTCCCCAACTTCGATTGGCAGAATCACTCTTTCCTCTCACTGCTATTGATACACGTTCACTTCGTAACAGCAGTCGCAACAGTAGACCGCGTGTAAAGCCACCTATAGGTGAACCTATACCTGGAAATATATAATGGAAATTAATATCAATGTGCCTTCAAATGAAGTATTGAGATTAGCAAAGATGAAAATCATTCTTTGGCAGAAAGAAGCGATATAACTATTTTAATTATTGATACTTGCCTGATTTCAGTGTGGAGTGTGTGGATTTCATTTAGTCACGTCAACAGAAGTTTTTCATAAAGAATTGCATATTATTATGTTACTTTATTATCTCCAAACAAATCAAGTCTATTGAAAATATCTGCGAGTCGAACCAGTGGACATCGAAACAGAATCGATCTTAGACCACGCGGCTACTGTACTATATGTTATCATGATCATTTGATTACCATTTACTATTAAACATATTCTGGCAAAAATTAAGAAAGAACTGACCTGGAGTTGTGTCTGGATGAGAACTGATTACGTGATAAAGTGTTGTAGCGAACAGCTGCTGGTTAGATGGGTGGCAAGTCATTAGAGCACCAAATAATCTAATAGTCTTTTCTTCCAATTGGGTATAGTATTCATTCCTGTGCCATATCCTAAAACAATAAATACGTCAATTTTTGCAGTCATTGAAAAATAATACAAGGACTCCTGTACTAAATTAATTTTACATACCTGGCATTTGATTGTGGTAAGCATAACATAAGCAAGAGTGGGTTCCAGAAGCAAGATCCAGAGATGCCGCCGAGCCAATTTTTGATCTCTCCGTCCATACAGAGGCAAGACAGCCATTCTACTAGTACTGGCATCATTTCTATCGACACGAGTCCGCCTGAAGAACATATAATTTCAAGATACATTTAAACCATTTGATTTATTTACAAAAACAAGCTTACAATCTTGAAATTATCGAACTTTAAACTATTGGTCTACTGCTCCTGATTTTATCTATATTGTCAAATGATCATAAAAAAAATGTTCGTTGCAATGGTTATATATGAGATGCCAGTTGGAGAATAATTCAGTCACTCGATGAATTGTTTAGTGAAGTAAACATATTTAATGAAAAGCTGTGTATTGAACATTTATAACTATTATACATCATGTTTTGTTTTATGATCCGTAAATATTACATTTGGTGTTAGATGTAATGCTACATATTGTAGTTTTCTTTTAGCATGCATAAAAATAAACACTATTCTACTTTTAATGCACAGCATGCGTGCACGCAAACTTTGGAGTTATTTGTATTTTCATAAAAAGAACATAATAAAATTTATGATTTGCATATTTATTTAAATACCTATATCAGAATTTTGGTAAGTGTTACCGGTGAAACCATCTCTGGTACTGGCTTTGTCGGAATCCGTCAATGATGATTCGCTGCTGCTGGAACCTTTATCAAGCTGGCATTGCTGCGTGCAAAATCCTGCGAATGAAATAGAATAAAAACTTAGGGTCTATCGAGACCTGTAAAAACATTAATTCTACATTTCCTTTTCATTTTGAAAGACAAAACTTAACTTCCAATTTTAATTGTGTTCATCTATAGATATGCGGTTTTCTATTGGCATTGATACTATGGAGGGAATCCGATAGAAATTTTATACATATAATATTGTATGGTGGATGTGATTCCATAGATTCATTGTTAGTTTTAATTACATAATAAAAATAATGAAACTACAACATCTGAGAAACCACAGACTGTATAAATATGCCAACAGATAATAGATGACCCAACACAGTGGCTTATACAGTTGATACTGCTATATGTTAATCCTGACTATTAGTGTTTTATTTCAATGTGTTGAAAATTGATACTCAATTTTCTGATTGTGATTACAGTGTTAAAACTGTCTTGTCAGAGCTTGTTTTTATATTGAAGTCAGATTTGGATTAGAATATCTTTTATGGAGTTCAGCAGAGAACAGATTATTATAGAAAATAATTAAAGATATTTTTACAAAGCCCAATTATGTTACATGGACAATTTTACAACCATTAATAAACGTTTTGAAACTTTCAAAAGATAATTTTGATGGTACGCAGTCGTCTTAAGTATTGTCAATTATAAAGATAAACACTCACGTTTGATTGCATCTGCTACATTAAGAGGAAGATGTGACTTCATCAAAGCCTTGGCAGCCTCTGGAGACATACAAGCAGCGGCTATCGTCATGAGCTGAGATGGAGACAAATTTAATTTTTCTAGCGAAGCCGGTTTTAAAACTGTCTGCGTTGTAGTTGTACCACGATTCACTTTCGTATCATCAGTCATTGATATCATCACCTCTAAATCTTTCCTGGAAACATCATTAAAAACGTGCATTAATAGTATGAACCAAACAAAATAATTCAACAGCATTCAGTTATTATTAAGCCATATACATACCTATCATCAGATATCGAAGCTTCTGCATTCATCGAACTAGTGTTGATTATGCTAGTTTCTGGTACAAGGACCCCCATCTTTTCTAGCATCAATGTAAAGAGCTCCGGTCTAATATAGCAGATTGAACAGAGTACTAGAAAATAAATTTAAAAATAAATATTTAATTAAGACATTGAATTACCTTTTGTTCTATATCTTGAGCCAATCATTTTAGATTGTTATCATTTGAGATGCAACGTCAAGATTGTTTACATGTGCAAAAAAAGGTAATGACACATTTTATGTATCACTGATGAACAATATCTCTTTTCTTATTTGCTCATCTTTAGACCTTGTCGTTGTCGTTACAGGCATTAATTTATCTTTCTGAGGAGTGAGGAGTGTTTTTTTGAGGAAAAAAATAATTATCAAGAATATATAATATTTACAACATTTATACATTAATAAAAGTAAAAAATAAAAGCGTTCATTGATTTGAGCTTTAAATGTTAGAGTTATGGATTAGTTTCTCAGTTATTCAACTTTAAATCTAATTGGAGTAATAAAATAAAACCTCATTAAAGTTTTAAAGGTTGAGAATTAGTGTTTATATATCTTTGAAAGAATCTGAAAATGTATTGATTAATGACAATTATAAAATAAGTGTCAAACCTGAATCCAGAGCCTTCTTGATCGCCGCATCTTTTGGTAACAGTGCAATCCAATTGTACAGGATTTCAAATAATTCTTGGGTTATCAGCTCCTTCAAATTGTACTGCACCCCTCTTTGGTTCGAAGACCACAGCACAGACGCCAGGCATTGAATGTAAACGCTGCTAAGATATTTGGTGTCATAACTGAAACCGCTCAACAGCTCTGAGCCTCTACTCCTCAAATGCGAATGAGCGACGGCAGATTCTCCGCAGTCCTTCAGCCAATCGATGTAGGTTTTTATTCTCTGCGGTGAGTGCTCATCTCGAACTGTGCACAGCTGATACAGCAGATCGCAAACGGAATCGATGGCGGAGTTGGTGTTGTTTGATAGCATTGATGAATATTGATAACCTGCAAATCAGAAGTGATTTTCAGCATCAGTGTTACCCTATACAGGAGTAGGGACAAACTAGTATGTCGGCGCAACTTTTTTGTAAAGGAGCATGGATATAACTGTCGTATATGTCAACATTTATTGTGATAATATATTCAAACGCTATGTATGTGTCAGTGATTTGTGATCCCTGGATTATGCAACTGGTTTTATTATGATAAAACCCTAAAAACGTGAGTTGTATTTTTTAACTATTTTTATATCATTCTATTAGAATGATTTGATTAAAAAAATATTTATAATTTTTATGTAAAAAAACTCACTCCTCACAGCATGTTTAAGATTAATTAGTTACTCTTGGAAAGGTTAATTGATAGAACTTTCACAGGGACAGTTTAGGTGAAAATTTAAGTTAAACCTGTATTAGGTGTCTTCAATGACAATTATTAAATACAAATGATTTTTTTTAAAGCAGATGTAAAATAAACTATAAAAAATTAATTGAATACTTCTCTCTTACCATGGTGAGCAGGGACATGTGCATTCTTTAAAAGCAATGATAAAACTCTCAAAGCAGTTGGGGCCTCTCCGCCAAGCGCTAATAGCAACGGTTTCAAAAGCGGCGGAGATGCAGCAGCAGCCAACAGGAGTCCAGCGGATGCCTCAGCCAATCCGACGGCTTTAGAGGCTCTTCCTCGTGCTTCTTTGTGAGCTGCACTTGTTCCACAAACACAGCAGGATAACACTCTGGTCCACCCCACACTGAAATAATATTAATGATTTTTTTTTAAATAATATATTTCAATTTCATATATTTTATACGTTCATTACAGAAGAATACGGATATTAAATACTCGATTTACCTTGTGCTAGCTAGTTTCTCATCAAGTTTTTCTGGCGATGCTGGAGAAGCGAATGCAGCCGTGCCTAATATCCTAAGATTAAGTAGCCCCATATTAGAACTATCTCTCGGCTTGTAGAGGCGTATCTTAAATAGAATATTTGTCTTATTAGAATACAAACAAACATAATGTGATAGAATTATAGATTTTGCAATTTCGATTATCGATTGTGTAGATATAAAGAAGCTAGGGCTTACCAAAACCGTGTTGACCACTTGAGGGTGTGCCAATTTTAGTCGGATGTACGTCATACCAGCCGTGGGCTGCGGAGGTCCTAATGGTGTCATCACGCAACCCTGAGCGCAAATTTCTAAGCTCACTGCACTCGGACAGGCTAAGGACAAAAAGAAAAAAAATATGATGTCTTTCTTGAACAATTGTACATTTTTACCAGACTTAGAAAAATATCACTTAAAATTTAAATTGAAAGATTAAGTATATTGTCTCAAGAACATACTGGGTAGTGGCCAAACGGCGTTCCCAATAGTGTGAGATTTAATTTAATAGTAATACACAGATAATAATTGAGTCGGCCATATTGATATATATTGAGTCAGATATATTGAGCTATTTTATAGGATATTCAGTAACATCCTTCAAATAGTATTTCAATGTCTGAATAAAAGAAAATGTAATATAATGACTTATTTTGCCACTTGATTAAATATTAACCCGATCGGCGTGACAGTTTTTCATACGAACAAAATCTGTCCGTGTCGCTATTTTTCAAAATGTTCTCTTTCCACATAGAGCTATAAATACAGCAATAAAAAATAATTGGGTTGGCTTTTATGGAAGCTAGATGCATTAGGAATGTTTCACAACATCAAAAAACACAAATAAATGTCCTATGTTGTCACAATCACATTAACAAATAACTAATTCGTAAATCGCCATTAAGGTGACGTAACGAATGCCACCAATCAAACTCAAATGAACAAGGCCATTACTGTCACGTGTCATGGAGTGTCACATTGTAATGCCCCGGGATTGGTGCAAAATTCAGTGCGAGGCTAGTCGCGAGTTTAGCACGCAGTTTCAAACTGATATGTTAATTTGGCAGAATCGGAATAAATTAGAAGGGTTTGAAAAATCGATGTTTAAAACATTCAAACCTAATACTTTTGACACGTTTATGGAGGTGGTAGTATTAGGATGAATTGGGCGATATTTTTAAACCAAAATCAGTCCTAAATGCAAAAGATTGCCTGCGTTACCATGAATGTTTGCGTCCCAACGTCTGGGGCGCTCACGTACAGGCCTTGCACATTGCTGTCCCATACATTGGGGCGTTAGTGTGCAAGAGATTAATAAATGCATTCAAATTAATATTTCCATAAGACTTTCTTTGAACAATAATTACAATCAACTATAGATAAAAGATTCTGCAACACGTCTCGAACAAGGAAAGAAATATAGCTCACTGGAAAGAGTGGTGAGATGGGGCTGCAGTTGGACTTCATGCAAGAGTACTGCATGAGGTAGTCGCACCGCCAAATCGACACTGGTCTCCCCTCGGCAGAAATGATGCGACCATGCCGCAGACCTGGTCCTTCTGTGATGCGCCCCCCCTCCGCCTCCACCCCCGGCCGCCACTCCGCTGCCACTCACTCCAGCGCCACCTCCCGCACCACCTCCTACACTTCCTAGAAGAGCGTCAGCTGCGGCAGTGCTAGGACTACTAGAGCTTATTGAACCTGAAAAATATACACAGAATTACAACAAAGGAAAAGTCTCTTTTCAGAGATGAAGTATGTCCATACATTAATTATATAGAATTGCTGCTAACACATTGAATCCCGGAAACACGTTTTGACATGATAGACCGGCCCTTAGAAAAAAGACAAATTATATACATTAAATTAAGTATTTGACAAAGAATTTTGATGTTTTATTATTGTCAAGACAGTCATTCAATTAGTCTTATCACCCATGAAAGTATTGGTTTACACAATCTAAAAACACAATCGTTTCGCGTGCAATAAACTACACCAACATTCCCCTTCCTGGAGACGAAATAAAAGTGGCACCGAGTCCACTCCGAGGAAAATTTTTGCAAGATTCATAAAACAGATTGTTTTGGGGATATAAAAAAAATAGATTAAAATTGCTCATATAGGGCTTGCGAAGTGTGTGCAAACCTAAAAAATAAGTGAGATTCAGTACTTGTATAAACATTGAAGTGTGGCTCTACACATGGGGAAGTTTTGACAATTTTATGAATCTAAGGCTATTTTTAATAATGTTGTTAACAATCTCAGAAAGTTTCATTTGATTTTATCCAATATTGCCATAGTTATCACACTTTTAGCAAACACTTAAGAAAAATGCCATTTGTTCGAAAATGGGCCGGGACTGATAGAGAGAGAGAACATACAAAGACTCCAGCAAAATAAAAGTGATTTACCAAGGGGAGCGAAATTAAGCAGTCCTTCAGATATCTCCATATTCGTTTGCTGAGCCTTTTCAGGATTGGTGGGATTTACTGCGGCCAAGCTGACAGGCTGCGTGGGTTGCCTCAGATGGTTCATGAGAGCGGCTACGAGTCCGGGCCGTGGACTGAGTTGGGATCGGTGACTGGCCACCAATCTGGCGCACACCACTTCCACGCCGCCGAGGGACACAAACGTTTCCAATGCCAACGGCGACTCCAGACTGCGGAGCGTGAATGAAACCAAGGCTTCGGATAATCCACCTTGTGTGCCACCTCGTAAGTTATCTGTAGACGAAAAAAATAATTTCAAGAAATTTACTATCATTACCTAATGAATTTATAAAGTATCCTGTATTCTAAATTTTGTCTATTATTTATTCCTGTTGAACAATTGACAGAAAGATAGGACAGATATGATGTCGAGCATAATGTACCTGTTCATTTTTTTAATGTTGCGAAACATTCCTCATGCATCTGGCTTCTATAAATGCCGACACAATTATTTTTTACGACTGTATAGCAAAAAAAAAACAATTCATAGATAAGGACTTTCTTTCATAAACATAACTTGACTGACATAGGTGAACATAGAACGATTTGCTGACTTAACCTATAGTATAAATGTCATCCGACTAATATAAATTTTAACCTTTACAGCATTCCTAACAAATTTCTGTTTTTTAAATACAGAAACTATTTACAAGAGAAGGGAGGCCTGCCCAATATTATTGGTTTCAAAATTGTCCCTTTAATGGAAAAGTTTTTGAATCCTGTGCTATAATGAAAACATTCTGACATTATATCCAAACAGCAAAAGTGCGTTTGCAAGTGGGAAAAGGATAAGATAATTTCTTTAGTACTTACCAAGAAAATCTAATAGAGGAGTCAAAGTCAGTTTGGGATGTGTGGCAGTCTCTGCTAATGTCATCACAAATTTGAATAGAGCGTCGCCAACGCATATATTTTCGGAATTTATTGAATCTAGACTAACAGCTGAAAAAAAAATTATCCAAATTTATTAATTTATATTACATAAAGTCAAATGACATATTTCATATAAACATAAACAAAATTTTTACCAATATTATTATCAAGAGTATGAGAAATATATGTTGTCCAACAGCTAGCTAATGTTTTGAAAATCCTTTTCATCGTTGGATAATGTTGCAAGACTGTAAGGAAAAAAAATTACGATTAAATTTCATGCATTGAAAAATCACACATAACACATCAGTAAATAAAACCACCATATTATCATCTGTATTCACAAGGAGCATTTGCTTTAAAAATTATTAGATAAAATTAAGAGAAGTCTATGGGCATGTTGATATGCTCGATGCTTTGAAAGGGTTAAATAAAGTTATTAAAAACTTGGGTAAGAGTCAGACAATATAGTATAATGAATAGAAAGGTATGATGAGGTTACCCGTGTCAGCAAGGCAAGGTACTTTGGCAGAATTATTTGGCGAGCTAGATGAAGCGGCATTATCAGATGTGGTTTGTTGTTGTGACACTTTGCTTTCGTCTGTTTGGCTTTCTTCATTCGATTCTTCAGGCGGAGTTACAGTTTCCTAAATAAAATTAAATACAACTTCTGTCAATATCGATTCATTTTAAAATGTATACAAAAAATTCATTTCTCCTAAGAGAAGAGTATCTGACCTGCAGTCCTTCAGCTTGAAGTGGTACCATGACGAGAGCTCTGGCAAAAGCTAGCAGAGAAATGATAAGATCTCTCCGGTTGGCCGGCCTCTCTCTCCTTGCGCTGTCGCTGACTCCTCCGAGGACTTCAGCTAAAAGACCACCCAACGCTACCCCGCCACTGCTTCCACCGCTGTTTGCATCCACGGCAATTATATTAGACGATTCACCGATTCCAAATGCCTCTACGCCAAACGAACTGCATGCTGATTGAACTATAATACCTGATAGGGAGAAATTGAATTAAATTTGATGAATACATATTAAATTTTAATTCTTGAAAGTTTGTACGATTCCACATGTTTTGTCATTAACAATCCAGGATTCGCTTTTCGGCATCTGCAGTCATTCTATCACACGATACATCAGTTCTGTTGCATACATGTAATAGAATGCCAAGAATTCAAATTTGATATTGAAATTCCATCTATCACCTTAAATGAATATTATAAACGAACAAGTAATACATTAAATATCAGTAGCTGACGGTCGAGGTCTCAATTTAAAGCGTAAGGCACATTACTTAATAATTCATTGTTTACGATGTGCACAAATTTGTGTGTTTCAACTTCATATATAAAAAACGCCTATCAAACTCCTTGTTTCTTGTTGTATTTACTTTACTGTGTGGTTGGAAGATGTAGTCAAAGGCAAAACTTCAATTAACGATCCTTTGTCGATTCAATGAATAAATCTGATGATATTCGTCTTCGACATACACAGTGACACGAGGTCAAGTAGATGGCGCGGTACCTATCAAAATTCTCACGTTAAGTTATCAAAAATGGTTAGAGATTGTGTTTATTGATTTATTCATAATTTGGGATTCTGAGTATCGTTTTGCACCGAGGTTTAGGTGTTACTTGACTCATTCCTTGCTGAAATACGTTAGGGATATTAATACCCTAAATATAAAATCAGCAGTTTTAGTTTTAACTAAACTCATGAGAACAATCATGTGAAGTCAGGCTATATTTCAATACAAAAATTAACTATCATAATCATATTTCTGAATGTCAAATTCCAACACAACAACAGTCTCATACGTCGAGTTGAGTTGTTACAAGTCAGAGGGTTGAGGGTCTATTTAAAAGATTGAAGGCAAGATCCAAATTCTAGTATGAACATACCTATACTTTCAATAAGGCTCATGGCTTCAGGCAAGTGCTGCGGAGTGTATTTGGTAGGATTGAGAGCAGCGGCACGCAGTAGTTCTCTTTGTGCATCAGGAGCTCCACGTCCGCCGCGCAATGCTCCTCCGGGACCAGCCAAACGTCTCAGCGCTCCTAACATCACCCCTCTGGCGGCCACGCCTGTGCGAGCCGCCACCCGTTGCAACAAACATGACATTGTCGCACAAGCCACCGGACCGACCTAGCAACCATTAACATAATTAATATCTATTGTTGATTGTTTTTTATTGATGCTTGTTCAGAATGTTGAGCATATGACCCAATATATCTCAATATAACTTTTTCTACGAGAACTGCTCAATTGCTTTTTTTTCAAAACGAGTAGGGATAGAGAATAGAGCTAGGACATGACTAGTGGTTAGCAAATTGCTCTTGCAATGCTTGTTTTTAGTATCATATGAGTGAGAGAGAATTTTGGGCATACCTTCAAACAGAAATCCATAAATCAACTGAAAAAAAGTCAGTATTTAAAGATAAGTAAAAGTACTCACGGATGATTTATCTCCTCCGTGAAGTGATAAGTCACTGGCTAAATTAGATGACAGGAATTTGACAAGCATTTTACCAAATTGACTGTCTTCAATCATTATACCTGCCAAACCCTCTGGGTATTCCTAAAACATACGCAAAAATTGTAAATTTTTTGAATTCATGTTTGATAAAATTTTTGACGATTTAATAAATTCCAGCACTTACTCTTGTGGGAGATGAACTCGGAGTATAGGCAACCCAAGACAGACATTGGAAGGCGAGTACCCAGCACCTCAGTGAAATACTGTTTTGCCTGAAATCAAATAGATTATCAAGAATGTATGCCATTAGTGGTATCTTCATAGATATAGCCATGACCGTATAGAATTAAAATAATATTTATTGCGAGCAAATATAACTTACTGATTTAATGCGTGGATTAATGAGAGCACAGCTTGGGGAGACAGTTTTATTTTTGGCGTCAAAAGTGTGTCCGGGGGTGTAGTGTTGTTAATAGACGCACCCCAGCTGCATCCGTTGAGCGTTATCCACAGCTGAAGTACACGCTCCAAGTAATTGCTGTCATCCTAATAGTCAAAAAATAAAAACATTTCATTGATTGAATTGGCATTTACTTAGTAGAACTCCATTATAACACGGTGAAAAAACAGCAATGTATTTTAGTTCTAAAATTTTTTTTTTATATAAGATATAGTTGATAGCTGTTTCGGCCCATGCCATCGTCAGAACTGTGTAGAAAAGGTACACAATACATCTCTCCTGATTTAACGACATACCGAACTTTCCACACGGTGTGAATTGAGTTAAAAAGAAATAGAATTTTTTTTGAAAATCAATTCAAATTTTTCCCATTCCAATGAGAAAACAATTTAATTGTTATTTTTTTCAACAATGTTTATAAAGAAGCTTCAAGTTTCAATGCAACCTGACCTAGTGAAAAAAAAACCTTTCTTTTATCAGTTGAGGGGTACCCATTTTCTGTGAATATGGGATTAAATTTCTTAAATGATTGAATCGTTGTCACATCATACATTTTGACAAGTTGAAAGCAGATACATTTCATATCTTCAACTGAAGTTGTACTCGTGATCATATTTATCACGATTATCTGGTAAATGCAAGTGCATTTAATCAATAATGATAAAAAAGTTTGCTACTGAAGGTTTTATTCACAATCAAAGAGATTTAAAGATATAGTATTACCTGTGTTTCAAGTTGTGTGAAAAGCAGGTGGAAAGACTGGGCCAGCATGTTGTTAAGATCGCCGGGAGCATTTGTCTGTGTGTGCATACGATCAGTCGAAGTGCTAGGCGTGTCGTTTGGTTGAGGTTGCGATTGAGAGTGAGTAGGTGTGGCAGACGCAGAAGCCGACGCCGATGCTGAAGAAGAAGATGCGGCAGGAATAGGGCTGAAAGTGGCAGGGGGCGTGGAATGGACTGCGGCAGCCAAGGCGCCGCTGCCGACCAAGGCGAGACGTCTCACTAAAACTTCACCTGACATTTCAATCCCGGATTCCAGCCTGGCGTCTACTGCAATTGACGCCCTGAAAACAATTAAATAGTAATAAAACATGTTGCCCTTCTCGCACTCTTACAATATCTTGGTGTAAATATACATGTAAAAAGATTCAATCACCCATTTGAAGTGCTGACAGGAGGCTTCGGTGTCGTAGCTTTCTTGAAAAGCGATCTTCCTCTTTCTGAAATTTCATCTAGGAATTCTTCCATATCGGAATCATCCGACTCATATATCATAGAGGGTGGTATTTCATACACTACACTCGGAGAAGCTGAAACGATAATAATATGAAAATTTTAATTTAAGACACAACAGAAAAAAAATGTGAAAAGTTTCAAATGGCTAAAATGTTACCTGCGTTACCCTCCAATTTTACTAAAGCGGTGGTGGCCGATATCAGTTCAGACATATCATCAGTGCCGCCTTCGGATTGAGGAAAACTGCACATAGCAAAATTTTGATTGGGCTGCCACTGTAATGAACCGTCAGCAGTTTCTGTCTGAATAATGGGCATCGCTGTCATGGGAACCGCCGCTGGGCCTCTGGTTCCAGCTCGATCATACTCAACCAGGTCCTATAGAATATGTAAAATCACGAGCCGGGCGGTTAAAATGATGAAGTTTCTGAATAGCCACATTGCAGATTTCGTATTCATAAGAATGTGTAACAATATAGTAAATTTGGTAAGCCGTGACTGTTTCCAGTGTTCAATTAATATACTTCAAACGGATCATTAAGATACTTGAAAATAAACCAAACCTGTAAAAGAGTCACAAGAGTATGCTGATGCCAAGGGGCTGGGGAGCAAGCGGCTTTCATCAATCCCAAGACTTCGTGTTCCCTGACTACATTTGAAAGACCACCGCAGACGCCACTCAGTCGTCCTACAACCTGAGAAAAAAAAATTTGGTTGTCTGTAAAGTCGGTTTACGGACGATAGTTTAACGTGACAACGTCATAAGAAAACATTGATGAAATGATTGCATACTTTTATGAATAAAATGGAATCATTTTTATTGAATTATCATTATTTTGTATGGATACGAAGAAGGAGTGAAATGAAATCTACAATTTTTATTGATATATTTTATTCGCACGCGACAAACGGGACAATGAGTCATGTTTTTTCGTGCGTGCAGCGGGCGATCATCGATTTATAAGACGTTGTCAAAAAAAAATCAATTGATTTTGTTTAGCTGACGGATAATATAAAATTTAAGTGTAAATATTACTGGGTTTAAGTTTCTATTACCTTGCATGCAAGAAGTAACAGATCAATGTTACAAGTAAAGTCCATGGAAAGAATGAGGGAAATGAGCCCCCTCGAGACTTGTAGGGCGAGAGGTTGGGAGATGAGGTGAGCAGATCTCGTGTCGACAGCGGGTTGCGACTCCGAATCTAGAGAGCCGTTATTCCCCCAGCTGTTTCCGCCGCCTTCTGCGCTGGTTCCCTGACGGCTCGAACTTGAAGCGCCGCAGCCGGCCACCTTTTTATTGAGAATTGAAATCCGATTCTGAATGAAGTCTTCGAAACGCTGTGGATATCCACACAATCAAAATTAGTGAGAGCTATTGTTAGTTAGTATACATTTTTAATCAGTAAAATTTCTCATTTGTATGGTTGAATAAATGAACTTTATATTATAGACACAACAAATAAATCAGAAAACACTCCAGAGGTTGTTATTAAAATTTTATATAATACTGTAACATTCAACATCTAGACAAGTTTGACTGTATTAAATAATTTAATATTTTAAATGCACAGTGGAATCATGGTGAAATATTAAGAATCAATATAAAAGATATGTTTATTAGGTTTTGATTTTTCGAAGAAATTGCCGACCAGTCCTGGGTTTCAGAAGGTAAAGCAACATTCAATTTTTTAAGGTGAGTCTATTCTACGAATTCCAATATCAGTGAGAATAAATTTTTGTTTAACTAACACTGTTTTAAATTCTAGAGGTTTTGATGGCAAAATCTTTCTCCGAACCGGGTATACATTGGATATCTTCCATTACAGCCTTGCCCCTCCATTAATGATAGTATAGATATAGAAATCTACAAATTGTGATCAGTTTCAATATACGAAACAGGTCATATATAAATCATGCTAAAATAAATATTCGCTCCCAATGATTACCATATGGGATCATAACGGACTTATGTCAATAGAAAGTTTGTCAAGAGAAATGCTAGTTAATTGGTTGAAAAATCCCTCATTTGTGAAGAGATATAGCTAAGAGGATCAGTCGTTCAAATGCATGGGAGAGAATTTTTAGACATCAATGCTGTTCGTAGTGGGACTCAAACCCCTTGAAGTCTATCACTGAAGCCAACAATGTTGACCATTTCACCACAGGCTTTGGAATTATATCATATTGATTAATGGAAATAAATTATCCTCCAAGACGGTGACGGATCTATCTTTCAGATGAATATATGAATTCGCTTTAATCACCTTCACCCAATGTTGCTTCAATGTCGTCTTGAAGATATTTTCTTGAGCTTTGAGGTGATGTTGGCTCACATTGGTCGAGTGCTGCTGAGATAAAGCAGCTTGGCTCGACAGGACAGAGAGAGCCTGAAATTTTTGATTAGCATTTTGTACAATGGCAAAATGATTGGTATGAAGATAGTGATAAGTGAGGACAAACACGTGAAGCTAATTTGACAGTGAACTATATTATTATCACCTGGACTTGGAATGCTTTCCTGACAGCCTCGAGCTCCTCAAGCCGGTGTTGAAAAGGTCTCTTTTGTAATTTGCGTCGATGAAAACGGCTCGTTCCGCAAGGTCCTCCAGTGCTACGATTGGTTCCGCTTGAACCACCGCTAGCATTGTTTCCACCGGTACCGCAGCTTCCTCCCGAAAGGAAGTCCCACCGAGACCACGCAGCTGGAGCTGAAGAAATTATGTGTTTAAGAGTCATCTTCTTTGTTAGAAGAAGTTAAATATACGTAAGTTACAAAAACAATTGAGTGAAAAATGTATTTACATTATTAAATTTTTTTTTATAACAAAGAAAAAAATACTCACAGCTGTGTTTGGGTTGCGCCGTATCGAGACAAGCTGACAGATAGACTAGTAGCCACCCGAGCAAAGCCAAGTCAGTGGTTTGCCAAACCGGTTCCGAGTTGCCAGACTGCGTCCGGGGAGAGTCAGGCGGTGCAGGAGTTGGAGGAGGCAACAGTCGAGCGACCAACTGAGAAACGCATTCTACGACTCCGCCCGCGCCTGAACTACCGCCCAACGACAAACTCTTTCGACCCATGTACACCAAGAGTATGAGAACCCTGAAAGTATATGTACATATAAATAAAAAAGGATTTGTAAAGAATTCTGAAATTTTTACTGTACATGATATATTGTTACTAGCTGACCTGGCAAACTTGTTGTTCTGCCATATAAATTATTTCTAATTTTGGTTGTTAAATAAAAAATAAAGAATGTATTTTAAGTGTGTGGGGATGGGATCTATAGTAGAAATAGGAATGGAGGGTTGTAGATGATGACCGCCGATATAAACAAAAAAACACCAACCATTCATTTTCTCAATTAAATTCAGAAAATCAATATTAATTTTGAAGAGCAATCAAGTGTATGATATTTTTTGTCAGTCAGTCTTTAGCCAACACTAATAAGCCATTAAAATAGGCTATTACACCATAGTGGCGATGATTTCAAGCAAGCGTTAATCTCATCAGGATAGATTGAACGTGGAATGACAGGAAGTGTTTGTCTGAAATCATCTGAAAAGAGTAAAAGAGTGCCGCCGAATAGTTTGTCGTTGTTTATTATATCTTTGAGTGTCCTGTTCAACGTCTCAAGAGAATATTTGTGCGCCATAGTGCATTCATCCCAGATGATAATTTTGCATTGTTTCAGCACTGTAGCCATGGACAATTATCGTGAATGACTTGCGCATGCGTGGATGAAAGTTCGATGAGGCGGATGTAGCGCCATCTGTCATTTAACAACATAAATAATTTTGTTCCGTTTGAAATACGAACAACGTAAATAATTTTGTTCCGTTTGAAATACGAACAACGGTTAAATTTGTTAATACAAAAATACTAAAACCACAATTAAAAAATGGGAACCTCACCTAGCAGTCTGAAAAATACTTATAATACGACCTTATTTATACTTAACAAATATACAAAAAAAAGAACGGTCGACCCGTTTCAGTGGAGTTGGACCACAAACATCGTGACAAGAGATTTTATAGATAGATTAATATTCACCTGTCTTGAGGGAAAATAAGTGTATTTGCAGGGCTGTAGAGTTGTGCTAAAGTATCAGCCATAAATGCTCCCCACCAAGGCTGAGGTGAACACAGCCTGGCGAGAACGCTAGCAAGACCGGCCTGGAGTCGAGGACCCCCTCCGCAAACCACCAGCCATCTTGTGATAAGAACGCAGGAAGACATGCTCATAGAAACTGTTGGACGCTACAAAAAAAAAATAGATTCATTTGTCAGTACAATAACTAAAAACATAAATCAATAAATTTTGTGCATAATGATTATTTGTTGCAAGGATAGACGATTAAAGAGATATATCTACGAGATGATGGCTGAAGTAAGGTAACTTATTTATATTTGCTCACCTTTAATGAAGCATCAAAACATTCAAAACAAATGAATAGCAATATATCTGTTAACTGCTCGGCGATCGTTCTCAATTTGTCAGTGGAGGCAAATTTCAAAAGTTCTGAAGAAGTCTGCTTATGTGTTTCATCATACATTTCAGTATCATCAAAATTCTTCCTTTTGGTTGATTTAAACCTCTCCATAATTGTCTCTACGGTGTTCATTTGTTGCTGAAGCTCCAAACATTCCTGGTGAAAATTGTAAAATAAGTAAAAAAAAAGACTATCATACTGAACAAATTATATATTATTTATCGTGATGCGAGGATTTTACACAATATTAAAGATTGTTTCATTCAGTAAAATACATAGAGAACTCACTTGATATGCTGACCGTACACGAGGGTCTGTATCATTTTGTTGGTCGAGATATGCTGTCATGTGAGCAGCATTTCCACCTGACATGTCAAGGTACGAATCAAGTGAATCCGTTAATTTACCAACTGCCAATCTAAGATTGAAAAATGAAAATTTAGTACATTGTACATTAATACATTGACAAAAGTAATTTCTTAAGACAAAAATAAATTGCACAAACCTCCCAGTATCAGTCATTTTCATTTGGTGGCAAATAAATTGAAAGATAAAATATTGATATGTATATATGATGTTAATATGCCAATATGAAATAATATTTCTCACCGAAAGCGACAAGTCAAGTCTTGATGAAGAGCGGTCAGGGTATTAACATGAGGCTGTTCATAAGCGAATGCCGAATCTGCTACTTCTCCATAAAACCAACCTAGGGGTATTTTACATCTAGTTGTTGACATATTATATCTGCCAATTGTGGTAATCTGAAAAGTGAAATTATTTATTCCATTATAGTTAAATAGAAAGTATTCAATGAGAATCGGTTGCAGGGAGAGATAGAAAGATAAAGTCAAGAGAAGAGCAGTAGTCATTGTTGAATCAATTAGCTGATTGTTCTCTCTGTGTCAGTTTAGGAATGTTGGGGATTTAAAGCCAGAAAATTATTAAAAATAACATACCTTTAAATATTTGCATAACGGAGGAGGTTGAATGTCGGTCATGATAAGGTTTTTGACAGATATATCTGGTGCCAAAATGAGTCGTGTGCTATCTTGATCTTCACCAACAAGCCAGATATCTATACTTAAGGTAACCAATTCTGGACACGCTGGTATTATCTGCAATAAAAAACATTTTAATTAAATAACTGTAATAATTCTAGCAAAATATCATCTTGTTAAAGCGTGAAGAAAAGTGAAAATATATAAAAATGCCTTACTAGATCGGTAAGTTTAACTGGATGTCCAAAATCTAGAACTACAAAATGACGAGCTCCGGAGTGCATTCTCTTTATGACAAGTATTTGTTGCGGCGGCTGCTGGACTAATTGCTGCCAAGGTATCGATCCGGTACCATTGGAAAACTGAAACACAATACACATTAATATAAAGTAAAATATTTATCCTCGGTATTACTTTCTGGTCTTTATAGTTGAAATTGAATTTATAATACCTTTGTGCCATCTTTATAATGAAACGGACTTTCAGGAAGCGGTACTCCTTCGCCTTCTTCGGTCTTCTTCGCATCATCTGGCAAGGGCCATGCCGTATCGCATTCCATCAGGAAACACACCGCATCATTCTCATTTTGATTCATTTCCGAGACCATATTCTTCATTGTGTCAGTTTCAGTTAGGGCGCGAATGTGTTCAGGACACTCTTTAGGACCCACCATATCCCAAAACTGTAAAGATACGTTTCAACATCTCAAGAAGTAAAATAACATTGCTTATAAATGTATGGTATGCAAATAAGTAATGTTGTATTCGGCTTTGAATCAAGAACAACCTTAATAACAACCTAAAACTTCACTCGAGGCTGGATACAATAGGTACATAATTGAATTCTACCCAATCCGTTGTCCCCAATCTGAGATCTGTCTGAAGTATTTAAAGGTTTAGTATTGAGAGTTAAATCAATGTAAATAAAACTACTATACTAGGTAAAGGAGCTAGTCTTGACATCTCTCACTCGAAAGAGTGCAAGGCAAAGCATTAGGGTACGAATTTCCTCAATATATCTAGAAAACATCCCTTTATAAGGCTTTAATTTCACAGCTCCTATGTTACCATTGTCATTTAACCTTTCCAGGAGTATGTTAGTACCAGTACGTCAGTGCGATTTTTTTGTAAAGGAGTATGGACGTACTTGTCGTATATGTCAACAATTATTATGATAATATATTCAAGTGCTATGTGTCAATGGTTTGCGATTCCTGGATTATTACGATAAAACCCTAAACACGTGAGTTATATTTTTTTGACAATGATTTGATAAAAAAAAAAATGTAAAAAAACTCACTCCTTGCAGCACGGTTAAAATTAATCAGTTACTCCTGGAAAGGTTAAAAGATGTACCAGTAAATGCTGTGGCGTGCAGGGATGACTTGACCGGAGTAAGCAGAGTTAGTTTTTTTATGATACAAGAGATTATTGTTGGCCTTCAAAGTTGGGAAATTGAGATTAGGCATCACCTGCGATTGATCGGCTGAAATTGTATTCACTGTTTGATAAGCCTGATGGGTGGGCACGGTATCAAGATGAGTTCCATCCGAGGCACTGTGACAGACGACCCGCAGAGCCATCACTTCTCCCAGTCCTGCTACACTATTGCATCCGCAGCTTTCATTTGACCACCAGCCTGAACTAGACTTGCCTAAAAAATAATGACGATACAGTTCATATTACCAAACAAATGGCTGACTTGTCGCCACATATTTTAACATGACATTGTTATCAAAAGTGATAGCAAGCAATGTACGGCTAAGAATATATATACATATGTAATCGAATCATTTTGAAATAAATGTACAGTATACAAAAATAGCTTTGAATTATGAACCATAATTCAATGAATGAGAAATGTGCGACTTAGGCATAGGTAAACATGAGTGTCCACCAAAAAGCTCATACAATATAAGAGGAATGCTCTTTATGGAGAGGATTTATTAATAGTTATATTTTCAGATTTGGACACTGAAAAAATGCTACTTATTCAATGTTTGAATTCTATGAAGGCTACTTGGCATTTTTGTAACTGACAAATAATCAGATACTAAGCTTGAACAATAGATAATTGCATCTGATATAGGGGGTGGGATTGTTTGATTGACGTCGCATGCTGCGGATGCCTTTGGAGATTCAATCCTGCTTGCGTATTGGAAAATTGTCGGGAACTATCCACATAATGTACTCAATAAAGCTGACAAAATCGGAGGCACCGTGTCTCAAAAAGAAATATATCACTCACCAGCATAGTTATACAAATCCCTCAGGTCAATTTCTTGGTGGGAGGTGTGGTTGGATCCCCCGTCTCCAGCGACAATACTAGCATACGTCAAAGGTATCGATGATGTTTTACCGAGAACTGGCGGTTCTACATCAAATATTGTGGACTCCATAGGTAATCCATATAAGCCGAATCTGTAAGAGACACAGCAGAAAAAGTGTTAAAACAAATCTTAGTGACTCGGTATCACAACAGTAAATTTTTACAAAACTATTAATTTGAATCATTCAAATTATTTAAATTTCCATAAATTCTGTCACTAATAATTGAGGATTGGGCCTTTGGCATCTACAGGCATTCAATTCAAGGATTAACCTTTCCAGGAGTACCGACATACTAGTATGTCGGCACGAATTTTTCCGTAAAGGACTATGGACGTACTTGTCGTGTATGTCAAAAATTATTATGATAATATATTCAAGTATTATGTGTCAATGGTTTGCGATCCCTGGATTATTACGATAAAACCCTAAAAACGTGAGTTATATTTTTTAACAATGATTTGATTAAAAAAAAATTATGTAAAAAAACCTCACTTCTCAAAGCGGAGTTAAAATAAATTAGTTACTCCTGGAAAGGATAACACAAAACAATGCGTGAAATAGTGAATATTTTTTATTTATAGATTCATACAATAAGACATGTTTTCAGAGGAAGAAATTTTGTAGTCTGAATTTGCTTAGCTCGCTTGACTTTTATGATACTTTTTTGGTTACTTTGGTTGGATGATTAGAATTAAAACATACTAATTACATACTGAAATAATTAGATGTGAATGAATTCACAGTATATTTTTTATGGAATGTATGTAGTTAAACAAGCGAGCACAGATATTCCGATTGATATTACCTTGATCGAAGCAAAAGATGGTATGGGTTGGAATGTGCCTGCATTATAGATGCTATTTCCTTAAGAAGTTGCATACAGATGGTAGCACATTTCATATCTGCATCTAGCGGAACAGCACGCATCGCCAGTTGCGCAAACCAACGCAGAGAGCCGGCCGATTTCACAGCACCGATTAGAGGTAGACAAGCCGTAACACTTTCCAAAATGGCCATTTCAAATTGGTGTGAAATATCTTCTTCGATATTTCTTACGCCCCTGTAAAACAATCCCCATATATTATACATAACGGTATTAAAAAAAATCATTATGGTTTAGAATAACCTCAGTGTTGCATCCATTTGAGCAATATGGTCATATGAATATAGCAAAGTAATGTGTGGGATATAACGTATAACAGTGATTTTGACTATTATATCATTTTTATTATTAATTTGTTTTAATTGAACAAAGTAATTATGTTAATACGTTCATAAATCTATAGATTCTAATATACATTGCTATTTTTTCACCGTGTTAATAGATCCATATGCAGTAAAAATTTGTGACAATATTTTATAGTTTTTAAAGTAAATCATCACTCAAAAGGTTAATAGGATTATTATATAATCATGAATATATATGATATATATATAATGGATAAATAATTGATTCTTAGTTTAAAATATCGATAGGCAAGTCAAATAAAATGTGGATGTTTTTTAATTTATGATATCGACTGAAGGTGCTTGATGGAATTTCAATATCAAATTTGAACTATTTAGGTGAAATATAAAGCTAGTGACCAAATAATTTCAAAAATATAAACTTTGTACGGTTCCACATGTTTTGTCACTAACGGCCTGGGTTTCGCCTTTCGGCATCTTCAGGCATTCTATCAAAAAAATATAGAGATAGAATGCCTGAAGATGTCAAAAGGCGAAACCCGGGTTGTTAGTGACAAAACATGTGGAATCGTTCAGGGTGGTAACAATTCAAATTTGATGTTTTTTGTTGATAAAGATGTTGAAACAAAACATTAATAAAGAGATGTGACTCACTCGCTGCAGATTAGGATTAGCTTGATGCATTTTTTGGCTATACTCCGTTTGGAATAAAATAGGCAAGTCTTCACTAGAGGTAAAATATTTTGCTGAATAATCTTTGCACACTCCACTTGCTGCGATTCAGAGTCAGTTTTGAAAGGACAGGAGTGTTTCGGCTTGTCTGAAGAAAATGAATCATCATCGAGGAGATCCAGATCGCCATTTTCCACGGTGGAATCTGATCGGGCGTTCCTGAATCTCGCCAGTCTGATTGACACGATCCAAATGAGCAGATCGAGAGCTGCGGCCCGACGTTTGGAGTCAGGATCGCTGGAAGCGAGGTTAACTAAGTTTTTCAAAAAGAAATCAGATTCCAGCATCGCTATTCTTTGCAACCTTTCCTGAGGTACCTCAGTGCGCTTGTTACCGCGAACGGTGACAGATATCTCATGCAGCCAATCACAGCCTATGTAGAATTCTACCTTCTTGCTTGCCAGTGGCATGGCAAATCTTTCCACCGTAGAACCGGGCAAGTTGAATAGTGGGTCGGGTCCATCAGAGCTTTTACTCCTTTTGGAAGAGGAGACTTTACCCTGAGCAGATTCTCTAGATGGATCGAAAAGCGTTTTCACGTGAAGTAGTAATGTTCGACCGCGAGCTCGGAAGAGCCGGGGACTAGTTAAAGTGAGGGCGCCCGCCTGACGAGTCAGATCCAGGCCTTGGGAGAGGGGCATAGGCCCGGCAAGAATTTCTGCATTGTGCGCCCGTAGGTATTCTGCACTTCGCACCGGATTCTCGACGGGTCCTTTAGGTTCCGGATCGATAAGATTGAAGTCGATCCGATCGTCGGCCTGGCAGAAGCCGTCGGCGGATTCCCTCCGCCGTCCTATACCACGCGGCCGTTGCTTCAAGAGAGTGACTTGAATATTGGGCGGAGTCGGACAAGGCGAATGGAGGGTGAAACGTAGTTCTACATGAGCTATTGACAAACTCCAGGGAAGAGTCAACTCGAGAACGTGCTCGTCCCATGTCGACGCAGTATTTTGTAATCTCCACGTACGGTTGAGATTTTGATGGTCACCGCGCGGCCGCTGAGCAGGCAGCAACTCACACCAACAGCCGGGTACCACTGCACTATATGCCACTACACCGTCCCCTTTTCCACCTACGCCGGCTAAGCTTGCTAGATTAGCCAAATCCTCTTCAGAAAGAACCGGTTTGTGAGCAATGAGGGTAGAACGGTCAGTCGTTGATCCAGCCTCAGATTCATCATGGACAGTCAGCTTCTCTTTCGCTTCCGGGGCTGCAACGCGCGCTTCTTCTTCATCTGTATCTTCATCAGAATCTCCCTCCCCATCACGCACAGCATAGAAGTAAACCGAACCCATATCTGTTGTGGCGCATAACTTCTCTAAGCCGGCACAGAAAGCGACAGACACAAATCCGGATACTTCAAGTTTAGCTTCGGCGACCGGTCTGAGCGTCGATAAGTCCAGCAACCGCAGGGCACCGTCTCTGCCAACGGTGGCAGCCAAGCCGGTACCTCCGCTGCCTTCGAGATTAGGCAAAAGGCAAACTTCTACAGGAGTCTCACCGGAAGGAATCTCTTTTACAATGAGGGGAGACTCATCTATGGTTGTGACGGCTGAATCATATTTCAGTGCATACATTACCAAGTAAGAAGGGGATGAATTTTCAGTTTCAATGTCTTCATCAAAACCGTCATTCATTCTACGGGCAGAATAAGACTGGCCATCTGTATCACCTGATAATACTACCAACAGACGGTCACCATCATTGGTCGGTAAGATGTGGGTAATTGTGACGTCACCGCGTCCACAAACAGAGGCAGGGAGGGGCACACATTGAACAGCAACACATGCAGGTGGAAGAATCTCTTCCGGAATGAGCGGTTCACTGTCCGCGGCTTCGCTTCCTTGGGAACTTTTGACCCCCGTCACTTTTGCCGCCGGAGGCTTGCCATATGGTACCTTCATTTTTATACCGCTGTCCTTGTACTCCAGTAGTAGCTCTGATATTCCTAAGAATGGTAGATGATTTTGAAAAGAGTAATCATCGAGAACTGCATCTACCTCGTCAGATATTTTAATATCTGGCTGGGTGGACGAAAAGGTTCCAAAAGTTGGTTTTTGCTGGATAACACCATTTTGGTCAAAAGACTTGTATGCAGATGGAGATTTGCCATCACTTTCAACACAATACGGCCCATCTAATTGAGGATTACACTTCCATATATGTTTAGGAGCACTAACCACGGGCGCTCCATCGATTGAAACGGAGCCTCCGTCAGTTCCGCTCACTTTCGTTCCCGAATCAGCAGTGTAGTCTATCTTCTGACTGAACCCGATTTCTTGCTCTTTTCCAGAAGACCCGACAAGACTCTTGAGATCAATGACGGTGACTTGATCATTTATGCCGGTGACGAATGCGACATCGGGCGACAGCTCGGGCTCGTCATCCAGGCACATATACTTAGAGAGGTAAATGTCATCAAAGATGTTTGCGTCATCGGTGCGTCCCCCGGGATTGGCTACACCTGCACACTTTTTGCTTCCTCCGGATTTACCTCCCCCATTTTTTAACCCTGCGTTACCGTTTCCGTTCGTGAGGGGAGACACTGTCTGAGCACACTTTCCTTGAAAGTCATACACCATCAAGTAAGATCCGCCACTGTCATTGTTACCTCCATCAGTTTTAGCCTGATTTTGATCGTTCATTGCTTTCACAGCCTCACTGGAATGAACTACCGCTCTAACTGTCATCGGTTCAGTAGGCTCAACTCCGTCACCCCAAATGTCTGAACCCGCCTCACTGGACCCAATTCTGAAACCACAAACGATAGAAGGCCGCGCCTTGCACTGACCGTCTGCAACAACCGCCTGGCCTACGGACGCAGTCGATGAGCTCTTAGAACACGGTCGGTCCTTATTTTGACATCTCCCCACTACAGATAAAGATGTTAGACTTAATTCCCGATCTGCAAAAATTTTAAATAAAAAACTGCATTAGATTATCAAAAAATATTTTTCTAAAATTTGATTATTTATGAATACAAATTGTTAAGAGAGATTTTGCACATTCCAAATGTTTCAGGATTTGTATTAAGCATTTCAGTTACTGACCGTGATCTTTTCCTGGAGATTCATTCCATGCCTTTCTTATATTTGAGTAAGGTCCGTAAACTTTATTATGAAGAATGGGATCACTGAGAGACAAGGAGAATTCTTGTTGCAGTTTTAATTTGCAATCTATATTCCATATTGATACTTTTCCATCTGAAGTTCCTGTGACAAAAATGTCTCCCGAATTGCCTCTGGATACCATTGAAATATTAGGATGAGAGTAGGCAGGACTTGTTGCATATGTCACCTAAAAATAGCCAAAACGTTAAAACAACAACACAAACGACAAAACAGCTAAAAACAGACAAACGAAAATCTCTAGTTTTCCTGAATTTTAGAAAATGTGATTGATGGAAAAAGATTCAATGAAATAACTTACGGAGAGTGGTACATTGTGAGTATATTCCCCTTTCACCAGGGGGCAGTTTGGGGAATGCCTTTCATGCTCACTCCATGGTTCATCAGTCCTTTCCCAGCTGACGAGGCATACAAAGCAAGTGAAGCACATAGCGCGATCGTCACCACTCGATGTCGGCTGATGATAGAATCCCGCTTGTGCCATTTGGGAAGGTAATGCCCATCTGAAAGATATTTTTTTAGATTATTTGCTTAGGAAACTACATATATTTAACATAGTTCGATCAATTTTCATAAAATTTTAAATATAGCCTCTTAAGCTTGGTCCCCAACCGGTGGGTCGTGGTTTATCGTAAATGGCTTTTTAAAGTCCGAAAAAGCAGCCTATGTTTTAAAGTGTTTCAGAATAGAAAGTACAATTATAAATTGTTAGCATAACAATAACATTTGCACTGTACGTGCATTCAAAACAAAACCTATGCAGCTAAGATAATTATCATATTTATGTTAAAACTTACATCTCAGCCCAGCACTGAGAAAATAAATAAGATACTGAGAGAGTAAACGATTTTCTTTTGATTTATTGGTAAAAAATTGAATGATTTTTGTGCATATCCCAAAATCATCTAGGTTTATATGCTAAAATATGTTAGACAACAAAAAAATCAGTAGAAAGTTTCCATTTATTTACTTATATAATCAATAATTTGAAATTACATACTTATAATCCATGTGCGGCCATCTTTTGAATGTTTCTCTCCTCGCGGCCTCGGAAAACATGAGACCTCTGTCATGTACATCTTGAGCCGATCCGCTGATGGTACTCGGCATCAAGTCTGAAATGCGCTGGTTCAAGGCGGACGCAATCGCCAAAGCCGGCACATGCCTACTGTGTTGTTTTAATTCTGATACAATATTGCTAGCGACCAGTTTTAGAGACAAGTGAGGAAGTTCTAAGCATATTGTGCTCCACTGCAAAAAATCAGAGCATAATGCAACTCAACTATAGATTGTTTGTCGAGGACTGCAATCCTCGAAGTGACATTTATGGTCAAATTAAAGTAACAATGAAACACTCAATAATAATTTAAGACTGATGATAAAGAATTCTGCAGGCAATTCTATTCACTATAGCATCTAACTTATTAAATAACATGATGAATTATAATCGAATATTTCTATGGCTATCGTAGGCTGGTGGACTAAGGAACACCAGCAAGGATCCCAGTTTGGTAGTTACACCATGCATAGATTAATGGCCTTCTGAATCAGCTATAGTTTGTATCAAAAATTGAGAGCGCGCAATTACATTTACATTAGAAATTGGACGGGTCAAGGTAAATGCTTCTAATGTGCAACCACTTTCCTAGTTAATATTGATTAAAAATAATGTTTTTACAAATAAGCTTTGTAAAATTAATAATATTTTCAAATTTATTGGATACACCTTAATTGTCTTTTGTAAATGAAACTGCTGTTATTATTACATTTCAAAACAAAAATTTGATGGAGCCATGAGACATTTCCATATTTTTACATGAAATAGCCAGAAAAGTTTTATGAGAACCACTGGTCTAGGTTCACAATATTCACATGATATTCATTTTTTTACCTTCTGTGCCTTGATTCCTTTTTTGGGCAGTTCATTCGCTTTTTCAATGGCATCTCCGAGAGCTTTGACCACCTCCGCAGCGCATTCTACTGACACAAGCTCTATACTTTGTAAACATTGATATAGGAGAACGGCCTGCAATATAATGGTTAGTCATTATAAACATGCGTAATTAAAATGGAATGACATAAACTTATTCATTTTTAAAGATGCATATCATATTACTTTCGAAACAATATGAATAAGCAATGACATAAATAGTAAAGCGCTCTGAAGTGGTTAGTTTATAATTAACTATCAGTTCATTACTACAAGATGGACACATCTGTGACAGCAAAAATTTGGACAGATATAATACGGCTCATTTTTTTTTTTAATTTGGTCTTATGAAGTCACAGCTAATCTAATGTGACTTTCCAATACAACAATGTAAAACACTCCTGATCTATAAGAAAAACAATTAATTTAGAACAGGCGAGATAATTAACACAAGATAAGATATATGTTAGTAAAACAATTTTCACATAAAATCACATACAGACATCTTATGAAACAAAGGTAAAAGGAATATTCTACAAAAGATTTTTTTATCGATAATTTGATGTCGTTGACCACAGCAGTCAAGTCATTACAATTTAGTGAAAAAGGTTAAATCCCATACTGAAAATGGTGATCATAATAAATTTTTATGTTATGTCTTGATCTTTTGACTTCAGTGTGGAAAAAATTGTTTGAATGAATAATAGATCAATCTACACATAAATTTGCAATTTTATACAATCCAAAGACAATATGACATGAATCATAAACTAAGAAAAAAGTAATTATCATTTGATATGTGTTAACATATAATAAATTATGAACAGGGTATTTATTATATAACAAGCGATATTATACATATTGTGAATACACTCACAATAAACACTGGTTTCAGTTCAATCAGTAACAGTGCCTCTTTCAAATATTGCAGATGATGAATCGATAATTCAATGTTTTAAGTATTTTGACATTGAAACAGAATGAATACACTTTTAATCGTAGAAAGAGTAAACCTGATTATATTTAAGCTAAAAACGTAATATATCATTATTTTTTACACTGTGCAAGGCTTGTACCATGTTTAGAATGTTTGCAAACAAAGAAATTAATGACTCAGTAATAAAAACAAAACTGATGTTCTTGCGATATCCATACTGCATAAGCATGAGCACAAGGTACAAATAAAAGCAATGAAACTGAATTGGTATATTGATTATTATCAGTGTACTGTTATAGTTGGACAGAAATGACAAAATTCACAAAAATAATTTAAGTGCAGACAATATTTTTTAACAGCATTCCATTGTCTAGAATAACTTAGTACTGTAACTCTCAACACTGTCATTAACTTTGATGTATGAGATATGAATTTAAAGCTTATCATTCAATTGTAATCAAATTGATAAACATATAGCAATAGCCCTATCGCACGCTACAGATAGTAATAACTGTGTAAGAACATTATAATGATGACAAAAGAATAGATGAAGCTGCTTTGATCTTTAAATATACAAAAAATAATAAATAAATACCTCAGAAAGGAATAATTCAACTTTAACTATCTGGTTTGGATTATTTGGCTGCAAGGGCTGCTGCAAAACAGTGTGCAACAGTAGAACACCATTATAATCAGATCGGACGCCAAGTCCGACACTATCCCAAAACACAATTCGGTCTGATCCTGGTAAATACTGTATTCCTACCGGCGCATTATTTATTCCTGAAAAGTAACGATAAATATATAAACTCAATTAATGTCATTTTAATAAACAAGGATTTAAAAAAATATGACAAGTAACGAAAGTATGTTTTTTAAATCAACATCTGTTGATGCATACTGACATAATAGGAAATGTCTCTTATCTAAGATTAATACAACGAATGCTTTGAATATGTACTCGTTCAATAAGGTGTTTACATAAAGTACTACGATAATATTTATCTCAATATAAAGGCTTTTCCTTTCGTTGAATATATTCGTATGATTTTTAAAATGTGCCTATAAATATCATTTCCGTATAAAAAAATATTTCTAAATTGTAATTACTTTTTTTAACAATTCAGTAATCAATAATTTTTCAATCTGATGTTTTTACAGCATTTTCGAGTGTAAAAACTATATTATTCCAATAAGCAAAATAAAAAAATTTAAAACAGGTCACAGTATAAAAAAAAACCTAAACACTACTCATTTGCTGTATATTTAAAATGAAAGATGATAAATTGTGGCATATTGATTTGACGAGGAAAATCAATATGCCACCTAATTAAACTCTTTATACCAATGATGGCACACAATTAAAGTTGTCTCTTCGATAATGGATTAAAAATTAAGAAATGAAAACTTCAAATTCAAAAGGTTAAAAAATTAAGGTAAAATCATAATTGATTACATTTCAATGAATAAGTGTCAGAGTGGTGGCATTTGAGTTATAAGAGAAATATTGATGCCCCCTCGAGTGCAGTATTCAAGTGCAAAACTTTTCGGACATTTTTTCATAAGATAAATATTTATTGTATAGTAAAACTATGGGAAAGATTTCAGAACTAATATATGTAATTTGATGGTAACAACCATACTATCAAAAATAGAGTAAATGTGCATGGTAAATGGGTTACTTATGAGCACTGGGAAAAATTCATCAAATACACTCAGTAATTTCCATTATGTTGAAACTAAGATAAATCAAGGAATGAGTGAATATAGCAAAGGAACACAAAACTAGCATACCTATTTCTTGCAGTAAAATATTGACTTCAAATTAATATGGAAATTATATTAAAACACAACAAATTTGGATGTGTTATCACTTTTTATAACATATCCAGTTATAATCATATCTATACATGTGCTATTCCATATGACAGGTGTAATGAGTAATTGATTGAATTGGCATTCACTTGGTAGAACTCTATTATAACACGGTGAAAAAATAGCAATGTATTTTAGTTCTACAAAATTCTGTAGTTTGTAATTCGAAATTTTGTAGAACTAAAATACATTGCTATTTTTTCACCGTGTTGTAATGAGTAATGTTCAATTTATTATTGATTGCATAAATATTTTCGTATTTATAACATTGCTCTATATACTCTATATGTTTTTGAAATGTTAGGTATTATAAAGAACCTCAGTGTTTCAAATAGCTATGGTTAGTTCAAAACGATAAATTTATTATGACAAATAGTACGTGTTTTTACGACGCATTTTAGTATATTTTTTGATTATTTAGAATACTGTTATAGCACATTGGATACTTAGTTAATGATTCAATATTTTAAGCCGGAAGACGAATTGTATAGAATTGGCAATTAAAGATATTTAAGCTGACAATAAATAAAGGAATGCAATGTGAAAAACCAAAACATTATCACAATGAAACGTGTAAATTGCACAAGGGGAATAAGTACATAGCGCGAGAAAGTGTGTTAGATGCAATAGTTTTAATATATAATATAGGTTGTACACAATAACGGCGATGCAATTTAGATAAAGAATAATTGTCTTTACACAGCTCTATATAACCTTGAATCATACCTGATAAAGAACTTGACTGAAGAATTACTCCTGAGTTGACGTCCAATACATGCACTACACCAGATTCCGAGGAGAGCAATATGACATTTAAATTGGGGTGGCAAATTATTTTGAAAGTTTTTGTGTCGATGTATAAATAGCCGTCTTCTCGCAGTAACCACGAATCATCAGCCATTATGCTCATAAATACATCTGACGGCCCCAAGAAATCGCCATTACACAGACAAGAAAGCAAGGTGCCATAGACGAGTAGTTCTTTCGTTTGCTATTGACATGACTAATAATTTCCATGACACACTGAAACCGTTGCACAACAAAATCGCTTCAACCAAGATCATTTCAACCATAAAAAAATTGAATAAATGGCTCGTTCCAAAGTGTTCCAGAACTGTGGTTTATTAAAAAATATGGCTTTGATACCATTAACTAAAAATCTGACTTCATTTCAAGTCTCAAAATACCGTTGTTTTTTTATTACAATTGTCTTCAATTCCTGATTTTGATAGCTTCTTTTGAAAAATTAAATTTTGTATTTGATATTGAAAGAAATATGTATGAGTGTAGACAGAATGTGGTGATTATTCGATTCTCGGAATTAAAGAATATTATGAAAAATGTACAGCGTGTCTATATAATACAAATAATAAATAGAATATATAGTATAAGTGCATTATTGTAGTGGATCAAAAAAATAAATATAATGAAAATTATTATGATATTGTGTTTCATGAATGATAGCTTATATATGTATTAGTTGTAGTTATAATTCTCAGCGCTCTATTGATGAAAATAATACATATAAAAGTATTGAAGCATGTAGCTATCAAATTTTTAATCATTGTATATTTTAGGTCATAAAACAATTTTTCTAGATATACTATTATTTTGTTTATCCACAACATATGTCGTATTTAATATTTATTTATTTATTTATTTATTTTAGTAAGACGAATAATTTTGTTATACTTGCAGCACTGGATTATACCAGTTTACAATATACGTATATATTTATAGATATATGTATAATAAAAAAAAAGTCATCACGTTATTACTTCCACTAGAAATAAAGGGTAAATAGTAAAAAAATGATATTCACGACATTATATTACGTGAATTATTCATCGAAGCCAGAGAATTAATGGGAAAATTTGCGATATTGTTTTGACTGACGGTCGACAGTTACAATATACAATTGAAAAGCGCGCTCTTATGTGCTAAAACATGTCCGTACCGATTGTCGTTACAGCTGTTCTATTTTCGTATTTGAAAATGACGCCGTATTAATTGATTAGCAAATTTTAATAAGTTCCGATCATCTAAATTCTTAACGGCGTAATAAATATTGTTATAACCATGTCCAAACTCATATCTTAAAAATTGAGAATGCGATGAAATTGAATATTTTTATTGGATATGAAGAAAAGAAAGTTGCAAATAATAAAAGTAGGTGCTAATTTCCGTAGCACTACTAATTGCACAAAAAATATTTACTGGTTCTTGGAGTTGTAATTTGTTAAAGAAATCAATTTAACACCTCTTCTCAAAATTTTATTTTTATAATTATCGATTACTTACTTACTTACTATTAATAATTTCATAAATTTATATCTCTGATATTTTTATCAATTTCAATTAAATGATTTTTAAGCTTTGAAAAATTGTTACTATTGAGAAATTTTATGAATTATGTAATTGTAATGTTAATTATCTGTCTGCCCTATATAAAATGCTTGGTAGTCTTTCTAAGAGAGCCACAGACGCCAAACTGTGATAATTACTACTATTCATCATTATTACTTAATTATCAAACAAGAATTTCAAAACTAATTAACTTTTAACTTTTTATAAAGTTACTTTATTGAGATTTTTTTATTTCCATCATGCTATTTACCAGATAAGTGCTGTAACTGCTATTTATCCTTTGATTATGATAATTTTTTACAATATATTGATTTACTTTCTGTGCATAAATATACCAACTCTTACCTCTACTCCGACTCTAAACAGGTGCTTCATTGACGAGAAGTGTGATCTTAAAGTTAAAAATAACACATAAACGCAGAATTGAAAAATAGACACACAAGAATTGATGTTCCCTAATCATTAAATTTTAATCATTAAAAGTTAAATGCTATTTACTTTATACATCTGGGTGCGTAACAGTCAATCGCAAAACAATAGTTAGTCAATTCCAATTCATGATTTTGGAAAATATTATAATTTTCTTTTTTTTTTTTTTTTTTAATTTAAAACAATGATTAAAATATATTGGACTTGAGAATTTTTTTTTGACGAGATTACTTACAACATGCTAATCATAAATTTTATTAAAAAATATATTTAAATAATTAAAGAACTGTATAAAAATTTCTTACTCCTTTATTTCCTATTATTTCTGTTGCTCAATTATATATATATAAAAAAATACCAAATTTTAAACGATATTTTGAATTTTAACATTGAATTTTTCTTATAATTTAAATAAAAAATACTATTATGCACATTTTTTGTTTTTTTTTTTCTCAATTAATATAACATATTATAATTTTTTTAATGGAAAGTTTCATATGGATTAATTCTTGATTGTCTCTTTGGTAGTGACTGGTTTACACTATACACAATATATTAAGAGTAATTTTGTAAATAATATTTGTTGGTCATCTCATTAGTATTGTTACATAGTATGAACGATTTTAATGTGGATGTGTTTCGTAGCGAGTCAATTATATTAAAAAATAATGGAGAGTGATAGTAAAAGCTGTGTTACACACAGAAATGTGAAAGAAATAAGTGATTTATTGATTTCAAACAAAGAAAATATAGCTGATAAACAAATTCCAGACAACCACAAAAGAAATCCTCAGAGCAGATTACAAAAAATAAAGCTTGGAAAACTATGTGGATCAGAAAAAAATTTGCTCCCAGGAAAAACTTTAAAAAAGCGTTTACCACTTAAAGATATACACAATGATTGCAAAGAAACATTGTTGGTTACAAAACATGGAAAAACCAAGAATCAAATCCAAAGTGGAAAATGTGCCAATCAAAAAAATATTGAATTTAATGCAATCAAAGATATTAAAAGTGAAACCATATCAATTGGTATAAATAAAATATCCCATAGAGTGGTGCAAACAAAAGACATTTTGAAATCACCGGTATTGAGCACACCTATAGATGAAAATGAATGTTTACAGAATACAGGATCATTGGCATATATTCCGGACCCCAAGTTTATTACATTTGAAAGAAATTTTGAGTCTTTAGAGAGAAACGATGATCTTACAGAAAAGCTTGATAATAACGATGATAGTCTTGGATTTAATTTAAGTGATTTTACATCAATAGAAAAAATAGATGCTCATCATAGTCAGAATAATGAAATATACAACGCCCATGAGATAATAGATAAATATACACATCCTAATATTTTCAACTTACCTAAGTACATTAAAATTGAATCCACACCGGTCAATACATATTTCCCTCAGTTGTTGAACGATATTAAGCAGAAAAGAAAAAATACTTTAAAAAATATTTCTATTGAAAATGAAACACAGAGCAATGTTTTATCACAAGAAAAGCTGGGTGAAAAAATTGCATCTAAAGTAACGTTTCAAACGAAAACTTCTATTAGAAATGTTATATCTCCTTTACGGCCATCGCTTGAAAATAACATTTATGATAATAAAAAAGAAAGACAAAAATATTTCTCTACGACTTATAGAATACAAGGAGCTGTGCATTTAGATAATAAAGATAATTTTGGTACATATTTTTTAAAATTATTTTTGGTGTTTTGTTATTGTGGGTTGTACAATAGACATCCACCCAATGATTGTGACCTCTTTTGAGGAGAGTCCTCTGAGATAGCCTTTTAGTTACATTATAACAGTGTTTAAAGAAATACTAATCATATAATCGATTTTCAGTATTCCACAAAGTTTTATACTCCACAACATATTTGAATTTTATTATGAAACACCAGCTCACCAAAGAGTACAAACATCAGCTGTCAAATGAATTTTTGAAGAAATTTAATATAACAGAAATGAATAGATCTATTGTTATAAACTGGCTATTAAAACTGCAGGTACAAAATCTATGTAAATATATTTGTTTTCTAATAATTTTATTCAATTCTTCAAATTTAATCACTTAATGGACGGATGGAGGATGGTATCTCCCAAGTAAAGATACGTTAACTTAGTTACTTCTTAGAACACTAGTGGGGTTGAAAACGGATATCTTATTTAACATGGGAGAAGATTGAATAATTAACCAGACTAAAATGACTGAATGTCAGAGAAATCGACCCGTAATTGACATAAATTTGGAAAAATTGTCAAAATTTAGCACAAGACTGGATAAATACAAATTTTTTATACAACAAATTGTCATAGCTGAATCGAGTAAATGATGTTTCATTTCCACAAGATTTGATAAAGACGTTTAAAAATGAAGCATGCATTGTGAAACTATTTCAGTCTCTTTATCATAATGCATTTTTTCATAAAATAACTTTATTGACAATTATTTCTCAGTAATTTTGAGTAAAATAATGAAAAAACAATTCTTTGAAATGTAACTCTGATCCCCTACAAAAAAATTTGAGTATAGGAGATCGGAGCTCCTCTATATATAATAGTTAATTTTTTTCAGGCCTATATGAGGACTGAGCATGTACTGGTTTATACTGCGGTTCGAATCATGGATCGTACAATCGATTCGATGGAAATTCCTTTGAATATGCTTCAGCTGGTAGCATTGGCTTCATATTGGATTTCATTAAAGTTTCATGCGGTGGATCATAAAAATGTAAGCATAATATATACAACAACCTATGAACAATTCTCCACAATGTAAAAAATTTTGTTCTCTACTTGTAACAAATATGTCATTGAAGTTTGATTGAAGTTGAATTTCATATTAAATATGTATGAAAAGTTTTTTTAATCAAGTACATACTGAATTTGTAGTTATCTATCTATATATATATAAATAAATGTCTGTCTGTCCTTTATAAACTCCTACACCATTAATCCAATTGCAATAAAACTTTGTCGAATTATTGCTTAGACTGCCGGGCAAAAGATAGGATACTCAGAATTTGATTTGATTACAAAAATTAATTGAATATTTGCGAAAAACATGTTTTCATACAAGACTATTGTAATACAGAATGGCCATTTATGACACATTGTATCCATAGCAATGCCGAAAACAAGAACGACGCAAATCTGTCACATTCACTTACCCGTAGGTACTTACGTAAGGTACTGAATATTTTGAAACAAAGTTCGATTTTCGAAAAAAGTTTTTCAATGTTCTATTTTTTACCGATTTTTTTGTTTTGGTTTTATGTCGCATGACAAAACGAATTAAAATAAATATTATGTATAAATCGTGTGTGATATAGAAAGAATTTATTCAATATATCAATTACTTTTTTTTTTTTTTTCAAAAGTGAATTTCAAAACGTAACATTCACTGTAAAATCAATTATGCCACCCAAACGAAAAGGAATAGGTCAGAGTACAACTCAAGCACGAAAGAAAAGGGCGAAACAATGAGGTTGAAGTTGATAATCGTTGGATTTTACCGTATTCACAGCTTCTCTCGAAAACGTACAAAGCACACATCAACGTCGAGTATTGTAATTCAGTGAAATCCATCAAATACATTTGTAAATATGTCAACAAAGGAAGCGATATGGCAGTTTTTGGAGTGGGAAATTCAACTGCATCTATCGATGAAATCAACCAATATCAACTGGGACGCTACATTAGTAGCAATGAAGCAATATGGCGCATTTTATCATTTCCAATTCATGAACGGCATCCACCAGTTACTCATTTGGCAGTTCACCTTGAAAATGGACAGCGAGTGTACTTCACAACAGAAAATGCACGTGTAAGAGCATTGTCACCACAGCCAACAACGTTAACTGCATTTTTCTTATTGTGTAGGGATGATATGTTTGCAAAGACGCTACCTTACTCTGAAGTGCCAACATTCTACAGATGGAATGCATCAGAAAAAAATTCAACGTCTCAAACAAGGTAAAGCAGTTGATGGACATTACAATGTATATTCAACCGACGCATTAGGCCGTCTGTACACTGTTCACCCAAATAATGCAGAATGCGTTTACTTGCGATTACTGTTAATCAACATACGTGGACCGACATCCTTCCAAGAATTGAGAACAGTAAACGGTCTAATATGTTTCATTTATCGTGAAGCTTGCCTCGAATTAAATCTTCTAGAAAACGATGCACATTGGGACACTTCACTCGCTGATTCATCGAATACTGCTGACCCACAACAAATACATGCGTTATTTGCAGTAATATCAACAATTTGCTTTCCATCCAATCCAAAAGATCTTTGGAAAAAATACAAAGGCTACATGAGTGAAGATATTTTACATAGTTTGCGTGAAACAATTCAAAATCCATACTTTCAATCCACACCAAACGTATATAATGAGGCATTGCTATTGATTGAGGACATATGTTTAGTAATCGCTAACAAATCATTGGTACAATTGGGAATGGCTGCACTGAATCCATCTGAAAACGACTGACGTGATCGTGATTTCCAACGAGAAACACACTTTGATGTGAATGAATTGGGTAAATTTGTTCAAACGACTCTTCCGAAATTGGTTTCAGATCAACGTATAGTGTATGACACAATTATGGATGCAATTACAAGTCAAAGTGGCGGATTTTATTTTCTGGATGCACCCGGAGGCACAGGTAAAACCTTCCTCATTTCACTCATTTTGGCAGTCATACGATCACGAAAAAACATTGCACTAGCAATCGCATCATCTGGAATTGCAGCAACTCTTTTGGAAAGGGCCGAACAGCGCATTCAGCACTGAAACTGCCATTGAATATGTAAATAATTGAGAAACCAACATGCAATATCAACAAAAATTTAAAAACGGGCAAACTATTGTACTTACATCATGTAAAATCATTGTATGCGATGAATGTACTATGGCACACAAAAAATCATCGGAAGCACTTCATCACACACTAAAAGATTTGAGAGGAAATGAACAACTTTTCGGTGGCGCTCTCATTTTATTGTCTGGTGATTTTCGACAAACTCTACCTGTTATATCACGCTCAACAGTGGCCGATGAACTTAATGCATGTCTCAAATCATGCGTTTTATGGTGATACGTACATAGATTCACTTACTTCACTACGATACAATACAACATTATGCATCCGCTGAATGTTTCACAAAACAATTGTTGGATATAGGAAATGGGAAAATGGCAATAGAGGAATCCACATGATGTATCACATTACTAGCAAATTTCTGTAAAATAACCGCAACCATAGATGAATTGATTCACAAAGTTTTTCCAAATATTGCACACAATTATAAAAATCATCAATGACTCAATGCACGTGCTATATTAGCAGCCAAAAACAAGGATGTCAATGCAATCAATTTCAGCATACTAAATGAAATACCAGGAGAAGCAACAAAGTATAAGTCCATCGATACTATAACGAATCAAGACAAAGCGTCAATTATCCAACAGAATTCTTGAATTCACTTGATTTGCCAGGCATGCCGCCGCATGTTTTAACATTGAAAATTGACGTGCCTATCAATCTTCTCTGAAACACAAATCCACCGCGACTTTGCAATGGTACCAGGCTTTCTGTAAGAAAAATGATGCGCAATATTATTGAAGCTACAAATTTAAATGGAAAATTCAAAGGAGAAGATGTACTGTTGCCAAGCATCCCAATGATTCCGACAGATATGCCATTTGAATTTAAGTGTCTGCAGTTTCCATTGCGAGTCGCCTTTGCAATGACCATCAATAAGGCACAAGGACAGTCGTTACAAGTGTGTGGACTAAATTTGGAAAATCCATGCTTCTTACATGGACAACTGTATGTGGCCTGCTCACGCGTTGGAAAACCTTCTGATTTATTTGTGTACGCACAAGATAGAAAAACAAAAAACATTGTGCATCCAAAAGCATTCCAATAAATTAAAACACATACGGCTGCCACTGTCAAATTTAGGTAAGAAAAACATAACCTCAGCTTTTCGCTTCTAATTGGCTCCGGCCTCGCCTCAAATCCGACTTATCCAATTGGAAGGCGAGAGGCTCCCGAAGAGACGCTTCCATAGACTCGCGGTTTCTTTTTTTTTGAGTGGCACTGCAACGCATGCCGGGTACACGCTAGTATATAATAAAAGGAAGACATTTGCTCAATAAATCTTTCAACTTATATGCCATCCGTAACTATATAAAATTCATCAGTAGAAGATGCAGTGGTAGCCACTTTTACCAAATTAGAGTTGTTTGCTTTTTTCCCTGTAATTTTTTCTGTAGAAAGCAAGGTTTTCCTAAAAACAGTGGCTTACATTTTATAATCTATCATTATCTAAACACATATTTTCATTCCTCAATCGATTCAGTTCCATTTCTTTCCACACATTTTTTTTTGTAGATTCCTATTTTTTTATTAAATTCCATTTTATGTTGGTCAATATATTTATATTCAATGGAAATATCATATATCTAGGCAAACTCTAAGATGAGATTTGTCGAACATCGTTCCTGTTTTAGACATTTATTTTTCACATTTATTCATTGAATATGCTATTTACAGTTTTTGGGAATGAGTTGAGATAAAGATTTAACTTGATAATAGAGTGAGTAAAGGTGAGGAAAAATTTTTAAATTCATATCATTAAAGCTCATTTTTTCTAAATCAATGTTTATAATTAATATTTCATAGATATCATGGATGGTAAAGCAAACAGGAGGTGCTTATACTTACAAGGAGCTGGCAGATATGGAAAGAAAGGTATATGCATCTAACAATTTTGATGTGGACTGTGTGGACTCAAGCATATTCATTCATTTTTATGTTTTGAAACTCGAACTTTCTAATGCTGATGTAAGTATTTAAAAATATGTGTATGACCTTATGAAAATTAAACAATTGGTGATATTTTGTTGAAAAATATTTACATCTATTTATGTTAAATTTGACACATGATTTTATACATTCCAAGTAGCAAATATTATATGTCTATACTAAGGAATTAATTGTTTACATCCACATTTGGTCCATTATTATTCAGAAGCAAGTATGTATTTTGTACTGATGTCATATTTTTACAGATTGTGGCTCACTGTGCTCATTACTTGCTAGATTGTGCATTATTAGATAGTCGTTTTGTGAGAACCCTACCATCAATGGTGGCGGCCGCAGCCGTATTCACTTCTCTACATTTATTAAATCAATACTCGGAAAAAACATGGACAAAACTTTGCTGCCATTGTGGGTAAGACATATTTGTACATTATTTATCAAATTTCTTTTTGTGATTTAAATATGATTTATTAATTAAAAACAAATTTAGTTTTATGTGTCTTGGTTGTAAAATGTAATCAATTTAGAAGATATTTTTTATATTTCATTATTTTATAATATTTACTTCAAATGAAAAATGTTTAATTTGAAAAAGACCTTTGGAAGATAAGAATTTTTTAAGTACAATAGAAAGCAATGAAATACAAGCAATTCTTTTATTTATTTAAATATAATATATACACATAAATACACTTTTTTGCATGTATTTGATAATAACATTTTGTTTGAGCTTTATTTTTTTATCAATTGTTATATTTTGACAAATAATTTTAGCATTTTGTAGCAAATGCTTAATAATTTTGCGCTTGAAAATTATAAGAATTTTTAAAAAATAATTATCAATATCAATAAATTTTAGCACTCTTAATGCAAACCTTAAAAAAAACTATAGATTATAGGTAGAGACCACAATTTTTTTTCTCAAAATGAGCCTGATGAAAAAGTTTTCTTTCTAAAGTTTCCTAACTAAAGCGCCATCAGTAAAATTTATATTATACTCTTGTAATTCACAAAGCGAAAGTAGTAGAATGGTTAAAAAACAGTTATCACGCTGTTATAGCTTTTTTAACAATTTACGAAAAAACCAGCCATAAAGAAAATATAATCTTGAGTAAACTACATTTGCCATTCGAGAAAACTCGATTGGTATTGTGCTCTCACAACAGACTTGCAATATTTACATGCCATACCAATATTATAATTTAGTTTCTACAGTCCACAATTTTTACTTTTAATTATTTCTCAAATAACCAGGATAGATTAATAATCTGGTCGCCAGATTTGCATTTTTAACAGGATAGTGAGATAATATTGTAAGTCTATATAAAATAGGTCTTGCAATGCTTTTAATGTATTTTACTAAGTTTTTATTTATATCTTTTATCATTTTTATTTAAATTAGCATTTGTTGAGATTTGTGGCATTTCTATTAACACGTCGGATGCTGAAAACGAACCTGGTGCGTAATCCATTATATTGAAGGAACGCTGATCAAACGCTTATTGCATTAAGAGTTACTCTATGTTTGTATAATATAAAATATTACAAAGTGATTGCTACAAGCCATCTTATATAAATGTAGCAAATTATAATAAAATGTGTTACACGTGTAAATGTGGTTCCAAAATACGTATGTACGAGGTAGGTGTTTTTCCGCAGCCAAAGTGTTAATCATATATTACATATATGTTGTTAGTCATACCGATTAACGGTAAAGGAAATAGCAGTTTTATTCTAATTTATTTTTCAATAGTGTCAAATACTCATGTTAAGCTAAATCAGTTCTGAATTTTTGTGACATAGTACAAAAAGATTATGTTTTATTTTTATGAATATTAAAAATGCCTGTCTACCAAGAATTGATGAGTAGCACAACGCAATTTAACCATTAGCCTATGTAACTAAAGTTTTATTTTTTCAGGTTCTATCCTCCAGAGGAGCTGAAACCAGTGAGAAATAATATTATTGATGTTCTGAAAGAAGTGAATAATCCGGCATTCCAATGCAGGGAGCCCTATTATAAATACTGCAGCAGCAGATATTTTGGTGTCGCTCATATTATCTTAGATTCAATCCTGATAAATAATTTTTAAAATCAAGAAAATTATAAAATTAGCACTCGACACTTTATGTTTAATGTCACTATTAATGGCAATGGAATGGCTTGATAAGCATTCTAAATAGGAGTCTACTAAATTTCATCAACAGTCATCAGAACGGCATTGTTGATTTTTAGTTTTGTATTAAAAACCAATGATTTGAATGATCAGTGATGATATTCACTTTATATTCCTTCAATGTTATTTGGAATGCCAGGATAAAGTACAAAAATCTGGACTCAGACAAGTGACATTTAAACAGTTGACATGTTGAAATAAAAAATAACTCTTGCTGGTGAGATTTTTTTTATATATAAACAATGTATTTACTTTTGTGAAAATTATGCTAGCATTTTTGATGTATTGATATTATCGTATTATATGTATAAATTTATTTGTATTATGATTATAATTGTAAAATATAAAAGCAATACAAAAAAATGGTTTAATTATTATGTTTTTTTTTTTTTGACAATTCATATCTATGCCAATTCAATTGAATTAAATCCATAATCGAAATAAATTTGTAAATATGAAGTTTTTTGGCTCTATTAACATAGTGAGTATAGTTATTTAAATTGTTAAATTAAGCATGCATAAAGTTTCAATAATTCAAAGTTTATTTAAATTGTCTTTTCTTGTAATTAAGCTAAAGTTCATTATTTTCCCAGTCTTACTTGGCCCATTTTTATGAACTAAGATATAATATATGTAACTAGTGGATTTTCTGCTTGGGAAGCCCCAGGTGTAATATTATTTTGTGGCCATGTTTATCATGCTAAAAAAAGTTTATTGACACATTCATTGAAATAGACATCACTGATAAATAACAAGAAATATCTGTGCTCCAATCTTTCATTTATTAATAAACTAGCATCTCTCGACCAAGGTCCACAGTATGTTATGAGGGGACCGAAGAGAACACATATATACTTTAGAATATTATTGTATGTAGAGATATTTATACATGCCAAAAGATATCAATAAACATATGAACATTCATTACAAAAGTTTGCTGAGAAGAAAATCATGCGAAATTGATATGAGATGTCAGTTGAATCAATGTGTTTCCTAGAGAGGCCGCCATATTATCTAGCAAAGAACTTCATTTATTGTTCATTTGATTTATTTGTGATATCATTGTTTACATTTTTTTTCAGTCCTATTTTCAAATCTATAGTTAGAAAAAGAAAATATATTGCAAATCTTTTTTTAGTACCCATGGCTAATAATTTAGTGTTATAAAATCAGGTGGTGAATAAAAAAATTACATGATTTGACTTTATTATTGTGTTTTTATTTCTAGTTTCTATTATATTTCAGCTTGAATATTAGCATTATTTTTGATTTCGTCAAATTTATTCCTAATATCTAAGATAATATTTGCTTGATGATTTGAAAGGATGGTTGTCGCGATTTACCAGCAGTATTATTTTTCATTCATTCTAATAATTCATATAAATACAGATGTCGGTTTTAACATATAATCCTTAAATAATTGGCAACAATTTCAACAATCGGTTTTTTTGTGCCACATATATTTTTTTTTCACTGGAGCCTTTTCAATATATAAATGATTAAATTTTAGCGTTAAATTGATTTTATAAACTACAACACAATTACTTTTATGTTATTGCTATTGCATTATAAGTGATACTTTACATTGTATGTTCGTTATTATATCAACAAACAATATTATTTTGCTCCTCTGTTGATCATAATATATTTTGAATAGATTCTTTAAATGCAAATGTTTTTTTATTAAATATGGAACTTCAGCTGAAAATGGTACACATTTTTTCGCAAATATAGCGTGAAGTACCTAGCAATACGTTTATATTATTTAGCAATATTATGAGTCATAATGCTGTAAAAAATAATGCGGCTTTTTTTATGCCAGTGGCAATATTACGCAATGTGTCACAACTGTCACAGTGACGTTTACAATGTTTTTTATTAATCTCATTTATAAGTATTCCCAATTATTTTAAATATGCATAATAATCAAAATTTTGGGCCTCATTTGAACAGTTTTGTACATTTGATTAGAGGTCTCCCTCAGGGCCACGAGAAACCTTTGAAACATGCGCTTTATAATGCAGTCGCTTTGCTCCTGCTTTGCATGTGCTGTGCAGCAGGATACGCCCTATTCTTAATACTGGATCCATTTTTTAAGCCTCTCTTGTGGGCATTATTGGTAGGATCGCTTTTACATCCTATCAAATACTCCATTGCTACAAGAATGAAAAATTGGTTTTACAAATTAGAAACCTCCAAGACTCCATTCATTTTGGGGACTTTAATTATTCCTATTGATGTCGTCAACAATGTTTCAAAGTTTATTGGTGATGCCATTCATAAATATTACAAGGTAATCAATTTTGGTAAACACGCTTCACACAAGTACACTACAAAATTTCGAGTCACCCACCAAAAAAATATGTTTTTTTTTATCAAACTATTTATTTTGTATAATATCTGAAAATTTAAAATAATAATGTTTTTTTTTATCACTTTTAAGTAAGTAACTGAAAGTCAATTTTAAAATACCTATCTATTGTATTAATGTAAATATAATTTATTCAAAGTAAATTAGTTTTGGAAAAAATTAATATTTCAAAATTTTACCCACCATGCAAACAAAATTTGCAAAATTGATTTTTTACCCAGCCTCTTAAAAGGTTGCTGACCACTGCTTTACACCATGCTCAGAATATACTAAACATTAGACTTTTAACAATTTTGAAACAAGACGAAGGAAGAACTTGCATTGTATTTTACTGAACCAAAATGTTAGTTGTTTTCTTTGCATGACTTTTTACCCATTTCCTATCAATAATAATATCAACTAGAAAATGGTATTAATTTTGACAGCACTGACACCTGCTCGGCTGTGAAAAATATTTCAAAAATTAATTCAGTTGGTTGTGGTAAAGATTGTCAGGACAGTTCAGGCTATATTTTTTTAAACAAATTAGTTCACAATAACAATAACATTTATAACATTTTGTTTCATAGACAGTAATCAGCCATCTCAATAGAGTCAACAGCTAGAGTTAGAGTAACTTTTTATACATCTTTCAAAGCATACGCGTTTCTAACTGTCAATGTTTTCCTCTGGCACCTTAAGACAAACTCAATCAATGTTTAGGTTCAAATTGAAATTGATAACTTCGATCTTGTCTCGTAAAATAATAATGTACATGAATAATAAATAAGAGAAATTAGTGTACACTATTTATTTTAACACTTTACGGTCCGCACATTTTCGCTAAATAACTACACCGAAATAGTTTTTTCCTATTTTAATTTAAGACCTCATGTATATTCTTCAAAGTAAGATTTAAAATTCATCCGTATCCGAAGACGCCACATTGTGCGTTTTCGGATCGTAACATTTGTCTCAAAAATTACGACAATGTGGCGTCTACGGACTGTAAAGTCTTAAAATTTTAAATTTTATGCAAACACTGAAATTCTCGAATTATCCTTCCCAGATTGTGGGATAGCAAAGAAAGATAAGCTTTATGTATCAAATGTTGTCACTCAAGACTATATTATAAAGAATGAAATATATGAATACTTTATTATACTAACAGTGAAACTATTATCTAGTCTATTATCTAGAAAAAAATTATCTAGTTTGCATTCTTTTATTACCATTATTTGACTTCATTTGCTTTAAGATTATTACACTTGAATAAAAGGGTGCATTTTATGATTGGTGAAATACCAGAATTAAGGAATGAACTTATATTTTCGCATAACAAACAATTTCTTTTATGCAGGTGGCAGGGTGCATAATTCTATCAGTACTAGGAGTTGTTTGGTTCTGCAATTGGTTTCCCTGGGGCTATTTTGGTTACATATGGAAAATAGCCAAATATATGAACATTTTTGTTGCATTACTTCTAAAAATTTGCAACACTTTTACTGTAAGTATTAAATAACCAGATATGAAGTCAATGAAGCACTGCCCTCTACAGGTTAATAAGATCTCATTGAAACAGATGTTCATTAATAGATGACTGAAGGTTCATATATATGGATGTAAAATAAATTAATGAAGCTTATATAGCTTTTTGTGAGATCAGGCAACCATTTTTGAACACAAATATATTTTAAATTTACTTACATTTTGATAAAATACTTTTTCTAAGCTATAAAATTTGATAAGAATCTATAACTAATTACATATTTTCAACATAAAAATGGCTTCCAATGCAAGATATTAAATGTAATCTTCCTTTCTAGTTCCTGACACTGGTTATTGCATATTTTATCACAGTTCATGTAATGTGGGACACGGAGAGGGAATCCTTTTTTAGAAAAATGTCATTAGTTGTTTGGTTATTCATCAGTGGATATATTTCCCACCTTAGCGGCTCATTTCAGACATTAGTGTTTATGTCACTGCAAATTTTGGCTCTCTTTGGACTTGTCGTGGAGGCTTATGAAATATATGACTCAATGAAAAGTACTGGTAAGACATATCATATTTCCTTTCAAAATTTTGATATTATGATCAATCACCAGGTATATTATTTCGTGCAATTAAACCATTTGAAACAATCAAAGAAATTGGTCTGAATGCTTTCCACATTGTCTGAACTTGATTGGTTGAATGCATTTTTTCAAAACCTTGTAGAAGTGTTATGCCGATTCCATTCAATAATAATATTGACTAATATATCTAAAATTTTATTTCAGGTAAAGATATTTCATTGTATCGAGCTATCAAATGGACTATATTGAACAAACAACATTCTCAAAAGTTTAAAGATTCTCTGATCGACCAAGATGTCAAAGAAGATCTAGAATCTGAAGAGGGCATAACTGACAAAAATGACGATCAGCTGACAGATAAAACAACTCTTTCAATGAGTAAAATTCTTGAAAAGGATACAAAGCGTGGTGACTTACCATCTAGGGCCCGTGCAGCGTTCCAAACGAGAACACTTTCATCTCTTCCTCTCTCGTCAGTAGAGGCCACATCTGCTATTGAAAACCACATTGTAGCAGCCTTGCAGAGGAAAGCTATGGTTTCTGAAAAAAAACCTGGATCGAATTCTGTTGGATCTTCTCAAGTGTTTGATGATGAGTTAGAGAGCACCCTGTGTTTTAAGTTTCTTTTTTGGGCATGCGCTGCCGTACTGCTTTGGAAACATATTTGGATTTGGCCACTGATACTTATAGTAATAGCTATTTACATTATAAAAACTGTGGGAAAATTATTTGGTGTCTGGTTATTTCTCGAAAAATATATGGTAGACGCCATGACATATATTTCTTCTTGGTGGAATGTAAGGTAAAACAATACTATATCTATTTGTACTTTGATTTAAGCTATAATATTTTATTTGCTATGGAAATTTACAGTAAAATTCCTGACAATTAGCTAGATTGGTTCCACATTATTCGAATGCTTGCAAAAAACCTGAATATACTTTGGGTGTTTATTATCATGCTTACTCTTAATTTGGACTTGATGGACTATTAATGGAACATATCGCAACAGAAGTTAATCTACGTGGACGGCTGATTGAAATATTGCTAAACATTCCCTTTTCAGAAGAGTAAGGATAATAACATTTTATAACTCAGAGTTTATCAAACTAGGTGGGAGGGAATTGAGACATCACAGATAGCCATTCTTTCGTTCATAAATCATAAATGTGTTAAAAAATATTTTCTTTTTGAAAATGTTTGTAATACGTTTCAAACTTGTAAACACTGCAATTGAAGCTAGAAACATTGTCCACTTGACTACAGTATGTGTTCAGTTTTTGTAATTTTTTAAGGTATTCAGCAATTGTTCCTGGTCATGTTAAGGGCGTCTTCAAAATTATGAACAAGCTTGAAAGTAGTTTCATTGATGGGGCGAAAGGCTCTATTGATTCAGTATCAACAATACTTGTAATAGTTGGACTCATACTATTTCTCACGTGCGCACCAATTTTTATGGGCGTACAGGTATGTAACTCATTTAATCTTGATGAAAATTCAGCCATTCCATTAATAATCATTACTCTATTACCTGGCTTATTTCAAGAGCAGTTGCTTAGCCACTTAATTGTAAGGTTGCTTAACAAAGTATGTATATCTAAAAACTGGAGAAGTGTGTAATCTCATTATCTCAATTCAAAAGTAAATGATGCTTTCTTTCTTAAATGAAAGAATATCAAAAATCATTTAGGTGTACGCAAAAAAAAAAGAAGGCGAGGGCATTTTTTGTGTAACTTTACACTTTTTCTTTCACTCATTTTCTCATACCAAAAAACTGATCTTTAAAATCCAATTTTTCTATTACTGGTCATATGAATAGAAGCCTCGGGTACAGATACTATAAAATGAATTGTGACTTTTAGATATATTCTGAGGGTATTACAGTAGTTCAACTTACTGGCAGCTTAATCAATAGAACAATTGTGAACAATCCAGAAATGCGGCAGCTATTACCTCCAGGTTGGGATGACACGGTTGATTCACTTCTTGACAATGCATATTTGTATGGCAGAGAGGGCCTTTCGAAAGCTGTAAGTAATCAACTCAAAAAATTTACTAAAAGCAATGAGTATTGCTATATGTTAAAAGGTTGCTATACAAAAATATTTTTGTTATTTTAGATTAAAAGTGTTCTGAAAGATACAGATTCTGAGAAGAGTGCCAAGTTAGAGAATCAATTGTTGGAATTGTGGGATCGAATATATCAAACTTGGATGTCAGATAGTAATACAATGGGACCCCAAGTAAATTCTGTTGCCATAGAACAATCATGGAAGTCATTTAAGGATCATATCACAAAAACGCCAGGTACTATTCTTTTATTTCCTTAGATGAGAAACCTTTTCATATCAGACGTCTGTATTAATTTATTTAATGTAATTCAATAACCTTCAATTAGAGTATTTAAAATTGGATTTTTGTAATTGAATGAAAGATAACTATTTCATCTTGGTCTATTAGTAGATGTTCCATTAGGAATTTTGTCACATTCTTTGGGATCAAGACATGGAAAGCAGACAATTGCCAATTCTGAAAACGTTTTCCATATTTTCATTTTTAGTATTTTTTTACACTACAGACAAAAATTTTCAATACAAATAATTTTTTTACACTGTGAAATACACTCTGTAAGGAGGGTGTGAAGCTACAGCGAATGGTGGTAAAAATTTGAAAATTAAAGGAGAACAGCAATCGGACTAATTTTAAATAATTTTTGAAAACATACAACGGTGCAGTTCCCCTCTTCTGGTCTCTGGTGTCAGTTTAGATTTTTAGAGTTTAAGGTGCAGAGATCAGTTGTTTTAAGTTATAGAATTAATAAGAGCTTAACTTTTACTGTTTAATATTTTTTCCAGAAATGTTTAATACCAACGGGCTGATGAATTTCGCTAAACAGAATATTGGAACATTACTAGCACTTTTAGATTCATTATGGTCACTTTTGAAGGGAAACATAACGCTTGTTCTTGGTTCAGTCTCGGCTATTACATCTGTTTTGCTGGGAGGAAGCACAGCTGTGTTGAATTTTGTCTTAGGTTTGGTAGGTTGATGATATATTATTTTTACCTTTGCTGCATTCCACTGAATCTCAATTTGAGCTACTCCATCAACAGGATTTTTACAATCAATGCATCTGTAATTGTGCACAATATTAGATAACAGTAAATATTTGCTTCAGCATTAAAAACAACTTTCTTTACATTAGTCAGTGTAAATATTATAATAACAGGCTGTTCACATATTTTTTAAACGACTATTCTCACTGTATTTATATCAAGAGTAAAAGCTTTTTAAAGCAATACCGGCTGTCAAACTGTGTAAAAAATAAATAGTTGTACATTTTGTTTTTAATTATATCAAACTCTCAAACTATTTTTAACAATGCTATGGATTTTATTTTTGTGAAAGTAACTTAAATGTTTCACATTAGATAGTAGTAGCAACATGCTTAAGAAAACATATGGAGTAATAAAAATAGCTGGCTAATGTATCCCATGTATAAATGTTGACAACAAGATAATGTGCCTTGAAGATTTTAATATTACATTATATTTTTCAGGTTGTCTTTTTCACTACATTATTCTACTTGTTGAATTCAAGTACAGCACTTTACAAACCAATTGAAATTATATCCAACCTTTCACCTATAAATGGATCCAGATTTGGTTTAGCGTTAACTGATGCAGTAAATGGAGTTTTCAAAGCTACTCTAAAGATGGCCATATTCTATGGACTGTGGACATGGCTGATTCACAATTTATTTGGAGCGAAAATTGTCTATCTACCTTCAGGTTAGTATTGATATTATAAATATTCATGTATTTCCTTAGGTCATCGACCATATATGTATGCTCTTTAATTGAAACATAATAATGCACCTCCGATAAAATAGAGTAATTACTTTTAAAATTAGTTTCTTAATAGATTGAAAATATGTATAAAATATTTTTTCCTCATTTCTCTTTAAAGTGATGCCTATATTTCAGATATTTATGTCTACTGCCCTACCCCGTTTTACATGGTAGAGGTAAACCTTGAATTTGGAAACTGTGTAAATTTACCTATCATATTCGTTCAAAATTAGTAAATATGTTACACCTGTCCTGTTCCCTTGTTAATAAGTATCTAGACGCTAATGGAGTCTAGGCATTTAATGCTTGATTCCTTTAAGCTGAACAATATATAACACCGTTAACCTTTAACCGCCCAAGCATTTTTTTGTGAAATATTCGCGCGACCCGCAGTTGTTCTAAAAATAATTATATCTCTAAATCTATTCATTATATTTGGGTATAATAAGAAACATTATCAAAATAAAAGATTGTTTATAATTTACTAAAGCTTTATACGTAATTTTTCACATTTTATATAATTACGTATTAAAGTTAAAGAATAAAAACTTCTCTGAGGGGTTCGCGCACTCAGATTGGGAGCCACTGCCTCAAAGAAAAAATATTCTATGTATTGTGTGAAAAAAATCTGTTTTCCCATCAAAATGTAGTGAATAGTGTAGATTAAGCTGATTTGTTATGGTTCGCCTAAAATAACAACGCACATACCATGAGCCAATATTGTAACACAGATGTTTATATTATTCATCACGATAAAAATATTTTTTGGAACCGAAAATAAAATTATTGAACGGTATCTCAAAGACATTATTTATATAAGCTAATATTCATATTTTGAATACTATTTTCATAAATCAGTGTAACTTGATAGCGAAATGCACCATAATCACCGGTCCCATACGGGACCGCTGGGCGTTTAAAAGTTAATTAGCGAAATTGTTGAAGTTTGATAGATCTTTTATTAACAACAGTTAACATACCGGCAATGAAATCCATTTTTAAATAGAAAACTACCAACATAAAAAAGGTGAATAGAGAAGACAATATTTTTTAAAATTCAAATAAACTAATTTTGCAAAAAAGACACTATAAAAATATTGCTATGGTATTGTAGCTAGTTGTATCATTATCATTTTCTTTTCATATATTTCAATGGCAAAAGTTATAATACTATCATTTAAGGAAAATTAAACAGTTTGTCATAAGGAAAACTTTACAAAATCGGAAATCATTTATAACTCCCTTTAGTAATAGTGAAGACACATTTCATATTTCCATTTCTCTTCTGTTTGGTCAATCAGCTTTGGCTGCCATCTTGGCTGCGGTGCCATTCTTGGGAACATATTTAGCCTGCATCCCAGCTGTATTGGATCTGTGGTTGGCACAAGGCAGTCCATTTTTGGCAATATTATTGGCAATGTGCCAATTTGCACCTGCATCCTACGTGGATACTATAATCTACAAAGAAATCAAAAAGTGAGTCTTCATTTTGAATTTAATATGATAGAATATATTAATATATATCCTTATTTTGTTGAACAGGCTCAAACACAATTCTTGTATAATGATTTCATAATTTTTTGAAGCAAAGTGATATTATTAAAATATCACATTTAATTACCTCAAGTGGTCAGGAGGTTTAAAACACAATTTGTGTTTTTTACACTCATCTTTTAAATTATAACAACCATTAAACCTATTGTTTTTCATTCAATATTAAAGTAAGCTTTAAGTTGTTTTTGCATACTAAAAGTCAAGATGTCTTTCACACTGCTTTTACTATAGTAGTCAAATTTAACTTTTTAAATATTATTATAACTAAATAAATATTTATGTGGAGTAAAAATAGCTTTGTGTGCAACTATATTAAAAATATAAACGGTCCGACGGTAGGTTCATACGGCTGTGCACGGTTCGGTCATAAACAAAATTTTATGATATCAAGAAATGGTCCACGATAGCTGCATTTTTTGACCTACCTCTTCGCTGCGGTTGTCTATGGGCCTATTCATATGAATTGATTGTTTGTAGATATCTACAGACAATGAATGTATCACACACATTCACTCCCTCACTTTCTCTATTGTGTGGACGGCATCATCTCCATAGGTGTTGGCCTATTTATATTCATTTTCAATACAATTATTTAAATTAATTATAACTCTCCTAGTGGTGGACATCCTTACTTTACTGGACTCGCTATTGCCGGAGGAATATTCTGTCTCGGGGCGGAAGGTGCCATCTTCGGACCATTACTCCTCTGTTGTCTGTTGGTCGCTTTAAACTTGTCGTCGAGCCTTTTCACCGAAACACCGATGGAAGAACAACCTACACAGATTCAATCCAGGTTGAGCTTGTTGCAAAATCAGTAATCAATTTTAACGGAACTATTTTAAACTTCAAGATGCTTTTTATATTCTTAAATTACACATATACCACGTGTATTTAAACTGCTTAAAACCATCTTCTCTCTTTATCTATGTGGTAATACTAACCTGCAAAATTACTCATAAAATATTTTTTATTTTTTGATTGAGTTTTATAAACTAGTATTTCACAATACAGTTAATGAATTCATTGCTTTATTAAAAATCTTAATTGATACTTATTTAATATTCAATATTTTCATGAAATTCTTTCATAAGTTTTCTCTATAAAATTTACAATTAACTCAAATGCTATGTAGTGATATTTAATATAGCTTTACACGCAATATATTGCATCAGATCTTATGAAGCATTTATTGAACTAGTATTAAATTATAGAATTCCAAATTTTATATTAAAATTTCAGCACCTGCAGTCGATATCATAAATTATATAGAATTCCAGTATAATAGTCAATAAAAATGGAAAAAATGCGAATTCTCTGAAGAATTTTATCTATTTTTACTGTGAGGAGGTTTACATACAAATTATAAATTTGTCTGTGACTAATGTGATCAATATTGTTTTGCATAGCATGACAATTTAGTGTACACTTGGATTAAATGTATTTTTTAAATAATGCTTCATTTTACAAACATTACAATGTGGAGCTTTTTTTGAAATGAAATAGGCTCACTTTGTACGGAAAATACAAAGCTTATTTTTTTACTGATAATAGCCTAAGAACCCTGCAAATATATATGGATATGTTATTTATGGAACTCTTTGCATCATATTTGTAATAATTTAAGCTATTTGACCAAAATTAAGCTGTTTTCTAAAAAAACGGTGCTGCAGCAAGTGTAGCCTGTAGAGTTAAGAACTGTAGTGTTAAACATTGCATGCGGTATTAACCCTTTGGCCCAATTTCATTTCTTAATCTTTTTATTAAATCATGCATAACATGATCAGTGTAATATATAGATTTTACATGAATGCTATCAGAAAAAATATATAAATTTAAAAAAATAATATTTGTAGAGCCCTGTGACAGCTGTTCCACTCGAACGTAAATAACATGAAAATGGCTTAAAATTTGAAAATTCTAGAAATCAGATAACATCCTATAGATGTCTCTGATTCAAATTTATTTTAAAAATCTATTTATAAAAATCTATATATGCATATGTGCACGCCATTGACACCTATTGGGTAAAGATGAAAGCATATTTTGTGTGATGCAAAGGTTTACCATTCCATAGTACTTACTTACCTTTGTACCTTACTTATCTGATGTTTTATGGATCAGATATTATTTTTGCAAAATTTCCATCCATTCTCTTCTATCTCTAGATTATTCTCTATTTTATTCCTAAGTCCTGGCATTTTTATGCTTGATAATCTTTATATATTATATTGTAGCTGTGCTAATGTAGATAAAAACAAATTTTCATTATCATCTGCATTTATTGATAATGTCTTGGTATATTTGTAAAACTCCTCCACACCTTGCTTTACGGAAAAGAACAAAAAAATGTAGGTCTTTGTAGATTAGCAGTGATAGCTTATTTCGGGGATAAGAAATTTTGGATTTCAAATTCAATATTTGGTGTTAAAATATCAGAACTCGGGCGTGGTTGTATATGATCTCTTTGCTTCTCAAGTGAATGTGAGATCTCAAATGATTTCATGTTTTTTTTATGTCTTTTTAATTGTCTCTATCAAAAATTATTCAAAATATATAGATTGGAAAAGAATTGGACAACGTTACATTTCTTCTATAACTTTACACATAATAAATTAGTAAATTGTGTATTCATATTCAGTTGAATGTGGTATAATACACCAAAAAGCCTTAGAAAGAGTACTTAAGTCATTTACTAAACAGTTTTGATAATTTTTGAAAGTATTTATTAAATCGGTATTTTTGCTGATACAGTTTGGAATTGAATTCCAATGAATGAATTTCCGTGAAGCCAGATAAAGGTGTTTGAAATTAAGTTACAACGAATATTATTGTATTGTCAAATGCTAATCCACTCAAGCAAATAGCTTTAATTTTATATGTACAAATATACATATATATAATATAATCAAAAATGAAAATTTGTTGCGATGAATTGTTTATAAATAATTGAAGACCACAAAGCAACAATTCACTGTGTATATTATTTCCAAAAGTGAGCTAAGATGATACTTTGTAAATTTAAGCTTATTTGTTCAATCAAATGAACATATCATTTCATATAAGTTGTTATTGCTTTTTTTGTTTTTTATTTGGTGTCAAAAAAATTAAATAACTATAGCTATAACTATGACTGCAAAGAAAAAATAAAAAGAGTGTCAGTTTTTGTGTTTTCGAGATTGTCTTTTGTAAATCGGAAACTACCGAGGTCTTCAGTTTTGGTCTAACAGCCAAATTTAAATAATCTGTTTAAATAAAGACAGTTTTACAAATATTTTTAATGTAGGAAAAAAAATATTTGTGAACTCATTTTATGACAAAGAAGATAGAGGAAGCTTGAGACCAAATCGAATTTATTTTGGATTTTTTTGTACTGATTAACATAATTTAATAAATATTATACAGCACCGATTTGAGGCTATTTATACTTAACATATATTGCTTATTTGTTAATTACAAAGCTACATAAACTAATGTCTACAACATATGAAAACCACAAGCAAATTTCAAATTCATTTTTTAAATTTTAAATAATAAAAACACATTTTTAGTACTTATTTCCACAATATATTTTATCAATTTATCCCAGGACCTGTTTCGCTCATCGCGAGCATTATCAACTGATAGAATACAATTTGCAAGCAAATCTATTTATACAAAATTTTGAGTTAAAGGTATTACCTTAAAACACTTCAAAAGCCATTTTTAGAAGTTCAGTTTTTACAAAAAAACTATTCATTTTTTAAAGTATTTTTCAACATACTAAAATTTTCAGAAAAAAACCTCATCCCAAAAATATTTTTAAGTATGTTAGATAGCGAAAAATCATTCTCTTACCATGAAAACTGGACTGAAACAATTGCATACATCAAGGAAAATGCATAAAGATTTATAACAATTTTTTTCAGACAGGAAATATAAAACAATTTTTAAAGCAAATGTCTTCCAGTAATATATAATGACTAATAAAATTCAAGTCTAGTTTTAACATTTATTCCGGGTGTGAAATTTTTAAATTTGATTTCATAAAAATGACTCAAATATGAAATAGAATGATGTTTTCTTGTTGTTTTCATGATTATAAATGCACAATATTTAAATACTTTATTGTCATAACTTTAATTTAATCAAATACTTATTGTTATTAAACATTGTATACATTATTAAACACTTAATTTTCCATCGAGCCTGTCCCATCGAAGATGTTAAAGATTCCCAGTGGTGGCAATTTATTAGTTTCGTGATGATTCACATTAATTGTTTTTACATTTTGATGATTGCAGTGGTGTATTTTTCAACCTTTTCAAACCAAAGGATTTTAAAACACTAATATTTCAAATATTAATTCAACAATATTGATGTTGAATAAACTTACGGAAATTTTTAGGACAAATCAAACTATATTTTAATACAAAAATTAACCCATGCACGAAAATTTTAAACACTACCTGCACTATTATGTTTATAGTATCCAAGATTCTCAACAGTTGTTGTATTAGCAATTGAAGCTTACGTATAATACTTGTTTCCCATAATAATAACTATTTTGTTGTTAACCACAACCAAAGAAAATACAATGTTCAGGCTTGATGCTAGTTGCTTTTAACCCTATTATAAAAACCTAACCATTATTAATTTTTAAATAGTATGTAGCTTTAGAAGTTTCATTATGAAATTATAATTATACAGTGTATAAAAGTTTTATAACTTAGTTATTACCGACGGTTGTGTTTTTTTGTGAAATTATTTTTTTATAATTATGTTTAATTACCCATGTGTACCATACATTTGTTTTCAATTACTACTGTTATTATCGAGATATTATATTTAACATTTTACACCTCAATGACAATTAATTTAGTGGCTATAATCTGAATGAACAATTCAAAAACTGTTGTCAATTAAACTAGTTATTAATTATAGAAAAATAATTGATTTTGTTTTGCACTATAATACAGAATAATAATTGTTAGTTTTGCATGTCACTAACATGAAAGATTATTTTATGCGATTGATATTTTGATGTTGGAAGTTTTTTTTTCATTATAAATTTAATATTCATTTATTATTGGGTCGAAGCCTTTATAATATCAACTCTTTATTGTTGATATTATAACTTATTATTCTGAAATTTAAGTCATGAAAATATTTTTTTGTTCTTTTCTCCAAATCACTTAGGGCCTTAAAATCATAAATGTGAGACTTTAATATCACAGCTACATGATTAATTATTGAAAAAAATAACATAAACTTACATGATTTGCATGTATAGAATAATAATAATATATATATAAAATTCTATCATCAAAATTTAATGACATGTAAATAATATTTAGAAATATATGAAAAATAATTGTTTTCCAATCATCTCAGAATAGAACCCACATGACATATTCGAACTTCTAGCCTAAAATTAATATTAAATGACATTTATTTTGGTGTCATTTTAAATCGTTTATTTGAGAATAGAACAATTGAAAGGAATACATTTAAATTTTGTGATAGATAAGAGAAATTGAAAAGATATTTTCCGACTTATCAACTTGAGTTTTCTAGTAGATCTGTTACATTTTAATCCTGGTTATGTTATGTTCGAATACGACGGAGAATATTTTGTTGAATGCTCCGGTAAATATTCTAGTCACGCCTTATTGTAGTATTAAATGCATTAGAAATTTACATACTCACACTGTACTTTTTATGTACACTGGAACTTTAATTGGTCAGCTTTAGAAAATTGTTGATATACCATATATAAATAAAAATTCTGTAACAAAATACGTTAGAGATAATATATCACAAATTCATTACTTGTGGTCTTTTAAAAAAAAAGGAAATCTCATTACATTGTTAGACTTTTCAACTAATTAACAATAATAAAAAATGTTTCAATGCATCACTAAACTAAAAGCCTGAATCCTTTACTTTGTTTTGATGATTATTGTAACTGTCATTTTTCAGCTTAAAATCTTCTTATCTTCAAATTTATCTTTTTCCAACATAATTCCCAGATACATGCCAATATAATACATTTTGAATAATAAAAATACATTTGTTAATACTTATTTCCACAATAAATTTTATGATCTTGACCGGTTTCGGTCATTGCGAGCATTATCATCAGTTGATCAGTATTATATTATATTTCTTGTGGAAATAAGTACAAAAAAATGTGTTTTTATTATTTTAAATATCATGCCTTTCCATCAAGAGTTGACAACACCTTAAAAACAACGTTACACGGTTGCTAATTTTGTTATCATTCTTATTAGAACCAAGAAATGACCAAAAACAGATTCTTTTAAGTAAAGTGTAAATGAAAAAAAAAAAATCATTGTTTACCAATTGATTGAAATAAATACCATTAACAACAAAACAACTATTTCACAACATGGGTCATTTGGAAAAGGTTGCTGCAACCAAGAAAACAATGCTTTTCAATGGAGAATTGTTTTTGTATTGACTGTTAGTAACAAATCTAGACTAACTTTTTATGACACAAACTGTCTATAGCTCTGTGCCGGTGACACTCATTGTAAAGTAAACTTTGACCATTTTGCAGATTGTAACCTTTTACAGGTGACGTATTCGGTTGCATTTTTCATATTGAGATACACAGTATCTAAGAGGCAAACCGAGTAAAAAAGTATTTATGTTTTATGAACTTTTGATTATGCACACGTAATTCAGATTTCATCTCTACCTTAGTGTAAGGATCACTATTAATATTTTCCATGTTGAGCCTTGCAAAATCAATTTTGTTGATACTAGTGAAGATCTGTGATACCAATTACTAAATTAAATTAACTTCAGTTATATTATTTGACTTGTAACACTGTTGAAAGGTATTTGCATTTCTGCATTGAGGCGAAGTGGTAATATTTCAACTAAGCTCTAAGGCTGTGGGTATCTCTTCTGAAATGATATCTCAATGGTTTTTATTTTATTTTTATGTTTAGTTTGATTTGACTCGTTTGTACAGAGTGTCTTATAAATTTTTTGCTTTGCAAGATACTTTTGAAATAAAATTAGCATAGAAAATGTCTACATTGAAATGTTAATAAAAATTCTATTCACGTTAAAATTTACTGGTACTGTAATTTTTTGGATTGAAATTTATAATATAGCTTGTTATTTAACAGTGACTTATGCATTTATTGAAATGACTATTATACAATAATTCCTCATACTAGGTTCAAATGATTTGACACTGAAGAATGGAGATTGTTTTGAATAATGCGACTTGTAATATTCACTCGCTGATAATAAATAACTTATCACTAAAAACAATAGTCGATGGATCTTTATTTGACGTATGTAAATTTTCAAGTGCTTGACAAAGATTTTGTTTAAGAAAAATAAAATTTGCTCTCACTCCAAAAGAAGTAACGATTCAATAAAGATTTTTTAATAAGTAAAATTAGAAAAAAAATAAATCATTCCAAAAAACTTGCAATAGCTTGTAATATCTAATACCTTTTTGATCCTTATCTGCTCATATTGTAGAGTACATGAATATTAAAAAAACATAGCTTTAATGAAAATTATTGAAAGAGTTCAACCTGTTGACATCAGGCATATACACACATATTTGGCTTGGAGATATTATTCAGCCTCTAAGTTATGGAGGAAAAACAAGTTTAACTGTCAATATAAATCATGAAGTTTGAATGGTCCTTTTTATTTAAATATAAACTATTAAGCACCATAGTAAGTAACAAACAAAATGACATATTTTTTTGTATAATCATTGAGAAACTGTGCTAATAAAAATACAACTAAAAAACAATTTATACCAAAATCTCTTTTCCTGACATGAATGATTCTCTAGCTTTCATATTTCGGCGTATTGTAACAATGTATAAAAAATAAATATCGAAACCATTTTTATCACATTTGGTGCGGCCATGAGACATTTCCATAGGATAGCTGATGTATATAATGTGGCCACAGTGAAATTTTACGTGAGAATCACTGGTGTAGACCCAATGAAGATTAAATATTATATTTAGCATTGTTTGCTTGAACAATAACGATATGAATAAAGCAGTAATGCTCTAAAAATTTTCATTAAATTTTTTATTAAATTTTAAATGTATAGGATTTGGATAGTGACTTATTAATTACTAAATTTCAATTTATCCCATAAATCTGATATTTTTTATGCTCCACTTCAAGGTTTATGGCTGTATGACGCGGCATGATGTATCACCATGTTTTTGTTAATTCAATAGAAATAATGTTGTAAAAGTGTTTTTGGTAGTTCACTGACAGGTTCCAATACATTAAACAGCCACTCTAAGATCATCGAAGTGTTCACAAAGCCTACAGGACCGTGGTCATCGCAGACTCCTTTGCCAAAAGATGAGACTCCAATGACAAAAAATGTTCGTTTGCCATCAACTATTGTATGCTATAACAATAAATCAAATATTAGCAGTCAATATAAACTGAATTTGATAGATACACTACATTGTCTTTTTACAAATGTGTTCCAAAGACTTCCATTCATAAAATATTGTGAATTTCATAATAAATGTGGCTTTTATCGTTTGTCATTTTCCCAAGGACTGTGTATAATTGCAGTGAAGTTTATCTTAAATTATAATGTGAGTAGCTTTTATTTACATCCTTTATTTTATTGTTAAAATTAAAATAAAAAAAGGATCCTATATAAATGACACATTTTTCTTGCAGCGGCTCTTTTGACAGGGTCCAAAATCAAAAAAGGTTACAGAACACTGAGCTAAACATGACGAAAATGTTTTCAATTTTATATTGTTGCAAATTTTACGCTGAATTTATCAAAAATTATGAAATAAAATTGGCTCGCCACTATAAATGAAACTTAAGGATCATTTTTAATGTCACCGACTTTGATTGTATTGAGTTATTCACCGTATTGAGTTAGAATGTAGATTATCAAAAATTTGTTTTTCAATCAATGGATTTGTCAGTTTTTGGTGGAAGGCTAGTCTTGCTCAGTGTGTGCATTTTTCAGTAATCATCATAAAACATTTAAATTCAAATTTTGTCCGACCGCATGTCGGCCGTTTCAAAGTTTCTCTCCCAAATTTATTAGATTGGATTTCGACAGGAGTTCTTATATAATTATCTAAAAGGTTTCGAGTGGGGAAAACGCCACTGCTACCCCTATACGAGTGTTGGCAATTAGTTTTTCGTAAACAAATGTGGTCAATCCAGAATCATTGGCAATGAGATACTACTAAACTTAAAAAATTATTTTAACCAGTTTCGTGGAGTGCCATGTTAAGGATAATCCAACAACAACTAGTGTAGTGTTGCTACACAAACTTATGTAAGTTATCACAGCACACATTACATTCTACCAACAAAATAACGGTATTTACATGAAAGTTTTGATGCTGTTAAAACTAAAATAGTTTTGAGTATCATCTTTCAATATACTGCAATCAGTGGTTTCAACAGTTGAGTCATCAGCAGTTGGTGTGTTAACTTTTCCACTCCATAACCGAATTTCTAGCATAATTCAAAAGCGAGTCTTCATGGATTCTGTAGCAGAAGACTGCGTGCGCAATCTTTTTTATAAAGTTAATTAAAATGAAAATGCAAAAGCCAATACCTTCATCAATGGCCCTCCATCAACGCCTTTACAAATATCCTGTTCAAAATAGCCACCTGCACAGAATTGCTCACTTTTAAGAACAATATCAAGTTGTCTCTGACAGTACTGTTTACTGGTGTGTGCCATCAGATGTGTGTGCAGGGTTGTAAACTCTCTGCGGCCATCTGAATGACTTCTCGCTTCCCAACCGGCCACCTGACTGAGGCCAATGTCTGACACAAGATCGGTGTTATTCCAGGGTAGGCAGATAGGGCGTACGTATACTGAAAATATATCATATCATACTAAAAAATTATAAGAATTTAAAGGGAATATTTGCAATGGAAAATTAAATTGAATCCCTTACATGTGAACTTGGCTGGCTCTTTTAAAACAACAATTGCTATGTCATAGGTTGGGTGTTTGATGTATCTCTTCATCAAGATATATTGAGGAGGATCAGCGCAAAGAGATCCAATGCAATATGAGTTTGAGTATGAATTATAATCACCAAGACTTGCTCCCATTCTGGAAAAAAAAAACAAAATAGAATCATATTAAATTATTAAATAAACTTTAAGCACTTCACCTCTTGGCTTCTTCAAGCATTCTATCATAGTACACGGATGAGATTGAACTGACAGTCAGTAAATAGTTTATATTGTTCCCAAAATATATGATAGCTATCAGGAGCAATTTTCTTAATAACAAAGTAATGAGTTAAAACTAATTAAATCTATTGGAAACCACAACTAATACACCTAGTTAACACATTGTTGTCGGGACACGGATTTTTCCGTTTTTGCGGAACTGCTGATGGGTTGCGGGACCCGTAAAAATCCGTGTTTTGTAGTCTGTTGCTAGAAGTCGGCTCACGTATTTATCCGTGTAATTTGAACTGAATTTTTTTTTGTTGTCAGCAGCTAGATGTCACTGCTTTGGTATTTAACAAAGACATTTTTTTATTAGTCGTCGCATTTATTACAGTTCCACCAAATGTATTGTACTAATTTTGATATTGAATTTTTATACCGTACAAAAATATTTTTTAAAAAATGACACAAAAGTTAAATAACGAACTACAAATGCTTTATAGCTTGTGATCGTATTGAAATTGACGCAAATCAAGAACCAGGATCATCAACATCCCAAGAACCAACAGCATTACTCCCGACACGGCGAACCTCAAAAGTTGATCCACCAGGAAGACTTTCTATGGATATGAAAGCCCATACGGTGCAACGAATTCTTGGAAAGGAAAAAATAAATACGTTCAAAGACAATGCCGAGTGTGTGGTGCGAGCGGCAAAAGAAGTGAGACCTAAGTTTTGTGGTATACCTCTACACAGAGGTACGTGTTTTGAGAAATATCACACGTTGAAAAATTATTCATAAAAACAAATTGTGACATATTTTAGTTTTATTTATTGTTTATTTCGATTTTTTATTACATACATTTTTATAAAACTTTTATGTGCAAAATAAACGTAAGTTTCCAGTGAATATAAAACTGTCATCCTCCATGTTTCTTCTTCATTTGATAGTACTGTTTATGGTAAGTCTGTGTTTAAAATTTCATAATTTTATATTGTATAGTATAAAAGTTATGGCGAGTTTCCGAAAATGTAAAAATACGCGCGCGGCTGCTAAAAAATGCCCCGCGGCAGGCTTAAAACAATGCGCGAAATCACCCGACAACAATGTGTTAACATGATTATAACTTTACTTTGGTGATGCGATTTGCTGATTGAATTCAAAACTCACGTTGAGCTGGTAGTTTAAAAATACTTACAATCCAGGTTTGATGCAATGCTTTGCAGTCAAGACATAGGTTGTGGTGATTAAAACTCCTCCACATGTGAAAATCAGTTTAACATTTTTATGAGTGGACTCCGGGGCTGAAAACTCATGGAACTCATATATAAAATAGTGCTATATGGTGAGGTGTCATGAGAATCCAGTAAACATATATTTATAGGAAGCAAATCATCATAGAGTTGTCAGTATCATTTAGTATTTAGACTTTTACTTTAGTGATCAGGTACCTCTTTGATTAACTCCCAGAAAAGTCATTGTAAAATTTTGAATTCAAATTTGAGATTTATGATCAATTTTAGTTGATTATTACTTCGAACGCCACCATTTAATCGACACTTAATGTTTTTATGAAAATGCAACAAAAAATAAACTCTTTATGACTGCCACACAAAAATATGCTATATAAGTATTAAATTAAAAGAAAGAATTTATAAATATCATTTCTTTTGTGAGTGTTTCCCAACATTTTTGGTGTAATATATAGATTTTATATGTAAATGTGTCAAGAGTAATCAAAAAAATATAGTTTATGGTATCGACTGAAGGTGCTTAATGGAATTTCAATATCAAATTTGAATTGTATTTGACCTTTGTACAATTCCACATATTTTGTCACTAACGACCTGGGTTTCGCCTTTCGGCATCTTCAGGCACTCCATCACATTGATGCAACAGAACTGACATCAGTTCTGTCAGTCAGTTCAAAGTTCAATACAATTCAAGTTTGATATTGAAAAAAAATATAGATTTGAAAAAATAGTATTGGAGTAATCCTGTGACAGATGTTGCACTCAAATTTAAATAACATGAGAATTGTTCAACATTTGAAAATTCTTGATATTAGATGACATTCTATAGATGTCCATATATGTATATTCATAACATTTTATTTGAATGTATCTCTTGAAATCAAAATATTTTGCACAAAGCCGGAAAATTTTTATTACTAATATTTACTTTGAGTCTTAATAAATTTATCAATAAATTATGTGAGTAACAAATTATGACTGTCTTTAATATAATCAACATTGTACTCATCATCACCTGTTGTCACTCAATCTGTTTATTTGCAAAGTGTATTATTTTTTGACAGCAATATCCTCAGAAACAGCTAAATCATATATTTAAATAAACTTACATACGTAAACGAGTTTGGCAACCCATGGAAATTCTCCGATTCCTGCCACATATGTGTGATTGGACACTGGCACTCCTGGTGCTTGTAGACCGCACTCGTCAAATAAATCAAAATAATTCAAAGATGTTGGATCTAATCCGATCGAATAATTTTCCGGTGGGTTACAAGTGCCTATAGTTATAAAAATATATAATTTGACTGAATTCATTCAACATATATTATATAACAATTATTTTATTGAGACGAGGATAGTGAGATATTACCAGTTTGTAACAAATATTTTACAAAAATTAAACAAATATTCAATCAGTTTGTAAATAAAATTATTATATTAAAAAAAATATTTTTTAATTTTAGTTGCTATGCAACTTTAATATAGTTTGATTTGATATAAAGTCATCACTGCTCAGATTCTATTATCAAAGAACACATTCACTGAAATCTGGCATTAGATAATGCAAATGAAACCCATCATGCTTTTCCTAGCATGTATCAGCCTTCAGTCAAGTGAAAGTGTTTCACCAATATCAAATTTGTATCTTATCAGTAAACAAACAGCTGATGAGGTATTAATGCCCATGTTAGTAGAAATTGGCAGTCAAAAATATTTTACAATCATAAAATACTAGAATGATGGAACATGACAAAGCAAAACCCTGATTGTAAAAACATGTGAATTCTGAATGACTTAATTTCGATAGACATATATTTACCTTCTGAGAAAATAAATGCACTGTATATAACATGTATAACAAAAAAAAAAATATCCAACATTTTTATTGTATTCTTTTGATGCAGTATATATGTCTCCTTCAAATAAAATATGTCACACTTAAATAACACATATTAAGAAAAAGAAATGAAATTCAACCATTAAAAGTAAAATGCTGCAGTAGTAAATTAAATAAAAATCCATTACTAATTAAGATTTAAAAATTGATACGTCATACAAAAACTGTCAAGATACTAATTTGTGCGACAGAATAATTTGATACATGTTTATGATTTTAACTCAGCATTTTATAATTTTTTTTTCATTATGTCAGTTAAGTAATTTAGCATTTGAATTTAAATTTTAAAAATCTGATTAATAAATATTTAGCGAGTCTGTTTATTTTAACAGGTCTTTCCTTAACCCATTCTCTGTTGAGTCACATCAAGGATATATTCCAACACTGGTTGATACGAGTTGATGCAGCTGTAGAATTTCATTAACAGCTTAATGTTATAGTGGTGGATTGTTTCAAGACCCAATCGTCTGTTGGCGAGATTGTACCATGATAGTAAGAAGATTCTAGTCTTATATAGTTTAGTATAGTGTAGCCTTTTAAAAGTTTTAATAATCGTCCATGTATCACTACCTCCATTATAATCATAACAATCACAAATATAACACGGTGAAAAAATAGCAATGTATTTTAGTTCTACAAAATTTAAAAGATATAGTTGATAGCTATTTTGGCTCATGCCATCGTCAGAACTATGTTTAAGCAAACATTTGCTTATCTTTATATGGTTGTGTAGAAAAGGGACACAATACATCTTCTCTTCTGTTTTAACAGCCTTGCTTATTTCCTGCTAGCTATAAAACTAAAAAAAAAAATTAATGAAACTAAACAGGTGGCAATTTCAATAAGCCTAAATATTGGACGGAGATGATTTATTATGGAAATGCATTAGCCCCTCACAATAAAACTCCTTGATGAGTTTTAACGTTATAATTTTACACCGAGATTCAGACAAGAAGTCCTATCTCCAGAAAAAAAGTGCACTCTGTATACACACAACAAGAATAATTAAATGATCTGTGGTAAACATTTTAATTGTGTTTCCCCCTTAATATTTAGCTTTAAAAACATGTAACACTGAATTAAAATAATGTTTTCTATGAAATAGAGTAAAATCATAATTAACCGACTGAATTAGCTTCCTTTCATAAGAAATTAAATTTATGTACATCACTAATCACAATTATATAGACTTAATTGCTAATAAAAGTAATTTAAGTAGATTATGAATGGTAAAATGCATAAAACCAATGTTTATTTATTCCTTGTATATGTTTTTTAAAGGTGGCACTTTGTCATTTACTTACTTTACTTAATCAAATCTTCAGTTATTACTTCTACACTATGATTTTACTGCAATAAAATGACATGGAAAATTTTATTGCTGCACTGCTGTCTTATGTGAAAACGAAGGTATTTTGTTTTAAGTACATTTTTTTTGATACAGTGAAACCCCAACACGATGCACCCATAAAAACAATGTTAAATAATCCAGAATCTATTGTTCCTAGATTTCTTTGATTTATCAAATATTATATTATCTTTTTTTGCGTTTATTAAGATAAATATGAATCTGTCAGAATAGTAAGTGATTTTAAAGGTTCTTTGTATAATTTGAAATGCCAAACTGCTTCTTAGTGCTTAATACTATTTCCACAATGTTTTAATATAAAGATTACAACCGATTTTGTGTTTTAAATGAACATTATTAACTGGTGAATCATTGTCTTTTATTTATTTAAATATAAAGTCTTTTAACCAAGAAGTGATAGTTAACACATTAAATATGGTAAATCAAACCATCTTGTTTACTGTATGGTAATGTAATTTTATCATATGCACCAACAGTTGATATCTGATCACCATGGCCTATTGGGCCTGTATGAGGATGGACCAAACCAAACAGATTTCCTAATTCATCAATTCCATACTACGTGATTAGCATATTGATTCGGTTTCAATGATACCAGCTTTGTAATTCCTAGAGCTGGCAGTCAGAAAGTGGACTACTGAGGAAATTGTTCATCTAGAGCTGTAACACTAGATATGAAAAAGAATAAAACAAAATTTTTGATTAATAGCTTGTGTAAAGCGTAAACTTGTTTTTGTTAAAATATTTTAGATGAAGTTGATTGGTCGGCTTCACAATATAAGCTCATAAATGACTGCGGTATACGTTCACCTTTCTACATTGACAATCCAGAAGGTGTCGGAAAATATCCATGGCTAGCCAAGCTCCTTTATTCATGTATGTATTAAGATTCGTAAAATTACAAGATTTCAATTAAAAAATTTTAGTCACTTCCTCAAGTAATGAAAAGTACATATGCTCGTTTTTCAAATTTATTTACTTAATACATTTGTAAAAATAATAATGAGTAGTTTTTAGCCTTAAACAATATTACATAATTAATATTTTTTAAATTCATGCTAAAATCCTAGCAGAGAAGTCATTTAAGTTTTTATCAGGAGGGGGCTAAAGTTGTTAAGATGTTGATTTTTGTTTCATCTATTGTATATGAGCAAGCTAATGCAAACAGGAATAAAAACCCACCTCTACATCCAATTGTGTAATTTATTTTTGCAACCCATAGTTCCATTCTTCGAATGAGCGCTCATTTAACCGTTGATATTCTATTCTAGATCCAAAAGTATCTGATTGTGGTGGCGCTTTGATTACCGACAGTTTCGTCCTAACGTCAAACACTTGCCTCTTGAATGAGAATCTGTAAGCACTTAAAATTTTTTTTTCCAAAATTTTTTCAAGAGTGACATCTATTGATTAAATAATTTTATACATGATGTATTATTAGTTTTTGTGTAATAGCTAAAATCTAGATAGATTGAGTTTTCAAGGGAGGAAATTCAATTAAGTTTTTTCTATATCTCTATTTCAGTGTCTACTGCAGTGTTGTTTAATAGGAGTTTCAACCATCTCAATAAGGACTCTTTATAATTTTCAATATTTTACAGTGATAATGTTGAAATTCAGATGCTTGATTACAACATTGGATTTCACAGGTCCTTGAAATCCTTGAAAATGCAATTTTTGATTTATCCATAAAATTTGCGCTGATTTATATCAGTTCTATGATACATAGTTATTGTATAGGCTGGTTTGGCTCTTAGCTGTTCAATTAATTGATTATCTATGAAAATACCGCCTTTTATATGCATGTTGTTTTCATTTAGTTGATTTGAAATTTAAAATGATATGTAATTGTCAATATTTTTTAGGACCGCTGTTTTATTGGGTGACTTTAATACAAAAGAAGATTGGGACCTTGTAATAATTAATCCATCAGATCGCACAAAAAGGTTATCGATTCATAGAAAGATTCTGCATCCCACTTCCAACATCGGCCTGATTCGTCTGTCGGAAGCAGTTGATTTCGAATGTGTCCACAACGAAGCAACAATGTCATGATGAACTGTCATTTCGTGAACTTGAAAAGGATGATTTTTGCGCTATCAGCCCTTCTGTGGGAAATGCATGCATAGGCATGCCTGGAGGTCCACTTATGGTGGTAAGTTTTTTTTAAGCAGAAATCGACGTTAAAGTACAATGGTTGTATTTTTTAAAACTGCTTTCAAATACTGCCTGAAAATGTATGGCAGTTTGTAGAATAATAATCATGCTCGATTTTCTTTACATGTTATTTAACAATTTAAAAGTAAGCTCTCGATTTTTTTCTACAAACATCTTTCGTTATATTGTAGAAAAAATCATTTTATTTTCAAGGAATCTGACAACACACATATTTCTAATGAAAATTTGTATAGTCACTAAACCAAATTATTATTCAAGAACCATTCTCCTAAAGCGAGCTTATTTATTTAAATAAAACCTGCTTCAAAAGTTTCTTAAAACAGCTGAATCTCTATTTTCACTGTGATACACAATCTTGTACCTTCTATTGCCTACCGTTCATGAGGAATCTTTTCTTACAGCAGCATTAAGCACATTCAACCATTTTCCTGCTGAGTGGACAAATCAGACTTTATTTTAACACAAAAATTAGCAGACTGATAATTAAAAAAAAATATATCATAACTGCAGCGTGAACTGATAGGAAACATTTAACAATTTTTTATATTTTCTTTCAGAGAAAACAAGATATAAAAACATCATCGGGATTCAGACATACGAAGAATATGCTTGTGGCATAGGTCGACCAATTGTCTACACAAATGTTGGGTTTCATACTGACTGGATTTTGGATAATATAGAACCTATATTTGATATCTAATGCCCTACAGAAAGGCCGATACATCTTCAATTGAAAAAAGTACATGTGATGTTAAAAATATCAAAGCTTTGAGTGAATAAAAGTCTATGATATCGACTGAAGGTGCTTGATGGAATTTCAATATCAAATTTGAATTGTTACAACTTTGTATGACATAAACTGAAAATAAAATTTGAATCTTTCAAACTCTGGTTAATTATTTACACATGTAAATATATATGTATTATATTATTTAACTATTTTATTTAATTTGAATTGTTACAACTTTGTACGATTTCACATGTTTTGTCACTAAGAACCCGGGTTTCCCCTTTCGGCATTCTATCACACGGGTGCAACAGAACTGACATAAAACAATCAGTTAAAATCATCTATATACCAAAGTTATTAATTACAGGAAAACACTTACCCTAAGGCAAGCAGTAAATTGCAGCTAAAACAAATTTAATAATACTAATCCAATAATAATAGTGGCCTCTATTAAAAGAGTTATTTATTTGAGAGAGTTATAAGTTCAAACTTCATTCTCAATGACCAACTCAATCTTTGTTTTATTTTGTATACCTAGTAATTTTTACTACACCCGTGCATTCATTTTTGTAATAATAGGAGTTGAAAAAAATACAGATTAGCAGAGGCTAAAACATGTTAAACAGAACAGGGTGGAAAATTAAATATATCGCTTAGAAAATAATTATATAATAAATACTGACACATATAAACTATCATAGTTTGACGATCCATGGGAAATTACCAATTCTTCCTGTAATATATGGGCCGGGCTTATTTACAGTGTGAAGACCACACTCGTCAATCAAATCAAAAGTTTATGGTATTTTTTCTACTTTATTATAATTTCTATATATTTACCTAATTCAGTTATTAACCCGCTGACTGCTAACGTCTCAACTGTTGAGACGGCTGATTTTTCTGTGTTGATAGTTGATACCCGAAAATATATGAATTAACAGTGGTAAAAACCTTCTTGTAATCGCTAATTTTTAAGTTAATGCATTGCTTGATTTGTCCTGACAAACTCAATAAAATTGTTTCAAACCAATATTATTCAATAAATTTTTAAAGTCTATGCGTTGGAATATCCTTTAAAATGCTCAGCAGGGAACGAGTTAAGAGTTGATTGTTTATTACTGATATATAAGTCATATATCAGTATGATTTAAAATTGATGATATAAGCAAACATTTTATCGAAATCCATCAAAACTACTTCCATATATTAAACGTCATTTCATTCAATGTATATTGTTAAAAAGTTCCATTTATACTTACTTTGTTTGGTTTTTAACAATTTGCTATTTCTTATTTTATGATTTTATAACTATTTACAATTAAAGAAATAATTGACTAAAAAAGCAAATTTTTCTTTTCTAGCACTACTATTCAGGAGAATGTTGTTTTGACATTATAACATGCCTGAAGAAATAATCCAACGCATTATTTTCCTTCAGGAAGGAGGAAAAGAACAATTCAATAATATATATATTAATTCGTTCATAAAAATATTACCATTTATTATCATAATTTTATATATAGCTTAAGGTAAAATATACTGTAAATTCACATAGTGGATGGCATTAATAATCTAACTTAAGGCGCTATTGTATCTAAAATCCAAGGCAAATAGTTGGCGACCCTTGTGAAAACTGAGGACACGGCAAGTGTACAGTTTTTGGGATTATAGCTGACTATACCATGTTGGAAATGTAAGGTCTTCGAGCCCACGCTGCTGGCCATTATCAGGGGCCCACCAGTGTTTGAAGTGCATGGAATTGTCAAAGCACACCCTTGTTGTTCGCTGATATGAATGTCATTGCTGAAATGAAATGTAAATTTTATCAAAAAACATCTATAAATAATATATTTATAGACTATTCAAGGAAAAACCTATGAATGATAGTAGTGTAGAACAGTACTGCTCTACAAAAGTGTAGATATGGCTGTCGATAGCTGTTTCGATTTCTGCCATCGTCAGATTTGTGATTACAATAAATTTTAGCTTAGCTATATATAAATAACACTTGGATCGATAAGTCCCGGGACTAACTAAGAAAAACACGTTTTTTTGGCAAAATTCGACTTTATTCATCAACATAGTCTCCTTCAAGAGCAACACAATCAGTCCAGCGCTTCTCTAACATTTCAATACCTTTCTTGTAGAACGATTTATCTTTGGCCTCGAAATAAGCGTTCGTTTCGGCGATGACTTCCTCATTGGAGTAGAATCTCTTTCCTTGGAGCATTTTTTTGAGGTCTGCAAACAGGTAGTAGTCGCTGGGGGCCAGATCCGGTGAATATGGTGGGTGTGGAAGCAATTCGAAGCCCAATTCATGCAATTTCGCCATTGTAGCGAGCGACTTGTGACACGGCGCATTGTCTTGGTGAAAGAGCACTTTCTTCTTTTTCATTTGGAGCCGTTTCTCACTGATTTCGTTCTTCAAACGCATCAATTGGACAATGTAACGTTCGCTATTGATGGTCTTACCTTTTTCAAGGTAGTCGATGAACAAAACTCCATGAGCATCCCAAAATACTGAGGCCATAACCTTACCGGTCCACATTAGCGTTTTTGGCCGCTTTGGACGCTTCTCACCGACTGCAGTCCACTCGGCTGACGACCGCTTTGACTCTGGAGTGTAGTGAAGGATCCAGGTTTCGTCCATTGTCACATACCGACGCAAAAAATCCGGTTTGTTTCGGCGAAACAGCTTCAAACAGCGCTCAGAATCAACGACACGTTGTTGTTTTTGATCCACTGTGAGCAAACGCGGCACCCACTTTGACAACAGCTTCCTCATAGACAAATGTTCATGCAAAATAGTGTACACACTGCCGTATGATATCTTTAAGGTGTCAGCTATCTCACGCAATTTTAATTTACGGTTTTCGAAAACGATTTGGTGGACTTTTTTGATGATTTCCGGGGTAATTGCCTCATTTGGCCGGCCAGAGCGTTCAGCATCTTCAGTGTCTGTACGACCACGTTTAAACTCAACATACCACTGACAAATGGTTGTTTTTGATGGAGCAGATTCCCTGTAGCACTTTTCAAGCCATTGCTGAGCTTGCACTGTGTTTTTTTTCATCAAAAAACAATGATAAATCAACACACGAAATTGTTTCGAATCCATTATTCTGAGAATATCAAGACGAGCGTCACTTAAATCACTGTAACTCATGGACCAAACATCAGAATGTCATGAAATTTTGACAGGTATCTTTTGAAGGTTGGTACTTATGAAAAATCATACGAAACTTTTGTTGGCAACGCCATTTATGTGTCAGTCCCGGGACTTATTGATCCACGTGTTATATATCTATAGACATAAAAGACATATCATCTCAATTATTCTAGCATCGAAATCTTAATTCATAATCAAATATTAAGCTTATTATTTTCTTAAAAGTTGTCCTAACAAATTAAATAAATATAACTAGAAAGACACGGTGAAAAATAGCAATGTATCTTAGTTCTACAAAATTTATATTGTTAAGATTGGTTTGTGAGGAAAGTAGTGAACATTTTCTTTTTTATTTAAATATTATAATTGTTATTGAAATAAAATCAGTTGTATTCATTAAATCTCTTCGTTTGTTTATTGAAAACATGACGCAAATGGAAAAAAATAAAACTATTTAAATTACTAAAATATGACAGGATTTTTGCTTACTCCTCTGATAATTCCATGCAACGTTTATTGGGGATGATATTATAACTCTTTTCTTCTAAAACTCGGACCTTCGTGCCGGATTCATCAGGCCAACTGGGCGCATTCATTGTATTGCCTTCAAGTGCCATATTCATCAAGGGCTCATTAACAGGAAGGCAAATAGGGCGTGAGTTTTCTGAAGTGCGATAATTATATAAATAAATGATAACTGAACAAATGAAAATCATTTCTTTAAGCATATCTAAAAGTTAATATAAAAATCGTATAATAAAGTGTCGATTACGATTCAGTTACATCTCGCAACTCTACAGCACTACAAGGTTCTAACTGTCAAGCTTTGCCGAAGGAAAAGTAATAATGAGGCAGTCTTTGAGGTGCTATGAACGAATGATAAGACTTTCTCATCATGACTTCTTTTGCTGAAAATTGACAATTGATCCTTGTAGTTTTCAGGTGGAAATCTGTTGATTACTTTTAAGGCATTAACTGTCACTTCTTGATGAAAAGACATGATATTTTAAGCAATGAAAACCCATTTTTTTTGTATTTATTTCTACAATATATTTTATGATCAGGGCCGGTTTTTTATCCAAAAAAAATTGTGAATTAACAAAATCAATATTTCGGTAATTTTTGAAGATTTTCTTTAAATTAGTGGAATAATTATAACTCTAATTAAAAAAAAATCGTTTAGATATCAAACGGAACTAATAAAAAATGCAGTGAAAGTTTGGTAACATTTTTACTGCAGTCGATTACGGTTAACGTAAAATCCAAATAAAACAATATTTCTTTATTGGAATTGTTCTACCTAGAGAAAATATATTATCATAGACAAAATAAGGCAAACCTCGTGTGAAGTCAATCGGCCTACTGACTCGTATAAGTCCGATATCATTCTGCATAGTGTTTTTATTATATTCCTTATGGACATAGTATCCCTCGTAGGCAAAGTTCTGAACCTCAGGTGCACAATTCTTTCCATCTTTGTCACAGTCCTGGTCTTTTGAGATGTCATATTCTCCGATTCGCACCCCGGCAACGGTCACTCCGCTTCCTAATTGCGTGATACAGCTAGCAGCTGTCAGTATATAAAAATTGTTCATTACAGTTCCCACACATGCGTGAGATATCTTCCCCTCTGTAATAAAAATTACTCTTATGTTGTTAACTGTCAGATTTCGGCAAAAAAATAATAAAAACACTATGTTTATACTAATTTCTACAAGTTAATATTTTTCAGATCAGATCAGTTTCCCTCATTGCAACCATTGCATTAGTTGATAATGCTTGCGATGAGCATTATGCTTTCATGTTAAAATGTCAAAGTTAATTGATAATTTAAATTTATCATGAAATCAACAATAACTTTGTTTAAGTTCATTTTTTTTATAAATTAACATTGATGGCTTTGTTGTGCTACTTGGTATATTACGGTAGATATTAAGGTGTGACATGTATTTTGCTTCTTTGAGAAACATCTTTCGATTGACAGAGTCGTAGGGTCATTCATTACTAAGGTAAGTGGTGAATAAATTTTTAACTTTAAATTGAAGAGTCACTTGAAATCTTTCTCTTTTAACTGGACATTAGTAGGAAACTAGAATCAAAGAATTATACTACTAATTGTCATAACATTTCTAATAACAAATTAAATACCAGTGCTAGGACGTGAAGATGTCAAAATAAATAAATTACACACATATAATATTAAAACGATAAAATATGTTTAAATTTATGATATTGACTGAAGGTGCTTGATGGTATTTCAATATCAAATTTGAATTGTTACAACTTTGTGTGATTCCACATGTTTTGTCACTAACAATTCGGGTATCGCCTTTCGGCATCTTCAGGCATTCTATCACACGGATGCAACAGAACTGACAGTCGCAGTCAGTTCAGAGTTTTTACAAAGCTGGAGAGAATTGTTACAAAGTTGTAACAATTCAAATTTGATAAAATATGTGCCAAAATATATTTGCGATCTAAAATTAGTCTCATAAATAGTTTTTGAAGGTTTTAATTTATCTGAAATGAGTTGTGTATCAGAATTTGATAAATTGCTTTCGTAAGCCAAAAGGACTCAGAGGGGCTTCAAAAGAAGTACATTACAATTTCAACTGAAGCCTGTTTTTGAAGATTCATGATATTGTTGTAGACTGTTTTTAGATCCGTTATTGAGAAATGTTATTGACTCTCATAAATAAGTGATCCTTACCCGAAGCTAAAAATCTATTTGAGGTATGTTACTTACGAATATTGTGAGCAATAAGAGCCATCCAGGGATGCCGATAACGATTGTCATCTGTTTTCATTGCCACATCACTAATTTGTCCACAATCTGCGGGTAGGAGACCATAGTTTGCATGGCCAGTAACCGCTGGTAAGTTCTGTTTCTCTGCTGCTAGTCTATCAACTACAGAAGGCAATGCTGACGTTGATCTTGATGACGATGAATCTTCAATAGGTGGAAAATTTTGAAGAGTACCCCAAATGTTTATATTATTCTGGGTTGTGGATTGAATTGGCTGCACTGGCGATTCAATGTTGCCCTCTTGATTTGAAGATTGTTTTGAAATTTCAAAAGTACCTAAAGAATCATTTTCTAAATTATTAGTTACCGGTTGTTTCGAAACATCCACCTTGTTAGGGTGTGGCAAGGAGTCACCCCACTGGGTAAATAGATTATTTGGAGTTGTAGAAATTTGTTGGCTAGTGTCATCTGAATTTTGAATTTTAATTGATGTAGATTGTTGGGGAATACCCCATTGGTCCAAAGATGTCATTGAATTCCCCCATTGGTTATTTGTTTTTTTGGTAATTGTGGGAAATCCTTGGTTTATATCATTTGAATCTTGACCATTAATTGACGTGGATTGATTTGGAATCCCCCATTGATCAGCAGATGTTGCTGGGTTGCCCCATTGGTTATTTTGGGTTTTCGAAGTAGTGGAAGATCTTTGGCTTGTATCATCAGAATTTTGATCCTTTGTTAATAAAGGTAGTTGTGGAATACCCCATTGGTCCGAAGATGTCACTGAGTTGACCCAGTGATTATGTGGTTTTTTTGAAGTAGTGAGAAATCCTTGGCTTATGCCGTCAGAATCTTGATTATTTGTTAATGTAGAATGCTTTGGGATACCCCATTGGTCTGAAGACGTCACTGGATTGTCCAATTGGTTATCAGGTTTTTTTGAAGTTGTGAAAAGCTCTTTGCTTACACCATCAGAGTCTTGATCATTTATTGATGTAGGTTGTTTTGGAACGCCCCATTGATCTGAAGATGTTGCTGGGTTACCCCATTGGTTATTATTTAACTTATCTGATGTCGTGTGAGATGTTTGACTTGTATCATCAGAATTTTGGTCCTTTGTCGATGAAGGTTGTTGTGGAATACCCCATTGATCTGAAGATGTTGCTGGGTTCCCCCATTGGTTATTTAACTTATTTGATGTCGTGGGAGATGTTTGATTTGTATCGTCAGAATTTTGATCCTTTGTCGATGAAGGTTGTTGTGGAATACCCCATTGATCTGAAGATGTTGCTGGGTTACCCCATTGGTTATTTAACTTACTTGATGTTGTGGGAGATGTTTGACTTGTATCGTCAGAGTTTTGATCCTTTGTCGATGAAGGTTGTTGTGGAATACCCCATTGATCTGAAGATGTTGCTGGGTTCCCCCATTGGTTAATTAACTTATTTGAAGTGGTGGAAGATCTTTCACTTGTATCATCAGAATTTTGATCCTTTGTTAAGGAAGGTTGTTGTGGAATACCCCATTGATCTGAAGATGTGACCGGGTTGACCCATTGACTATTTGATTTCGTTTGATTAGTTGAAAACCGTAAACTCATATCCCCAGAGTCTTGATCCTTGATTGTAGTAAATTGATAAGGAATACCCCAAGAGTTTGAGGAACGTGACTTTGTCCCATCTTCTCGGTCATTTGGTTGTTCAGTGTCATTTGCCCTTTCTCCAGTCGTAGCTGTACCAAGAGAATCAGGTTGTTCTTTTACTGGGCAGCAAACCTAATTTAAACAATAAGAAAATATCAAAACATGATAAATTAGTAAATGTTAAAAAGCAATTTTTTTGGGGTGGAACTTAACAAAGCGAACATCAAATATATAAAAAAAAGGTAATTCAGTTGTGGATGACCGGATTTTAAAACAAAAAATACAAATTATTGTATAACCCGAGGATGCATTTTATACATGACTAAAATAAATTAACCAAAACAGAAATTAATTTGTACAAACTAAGATATCGTGTAGTAATTTATTCAATTTTTAATTTTATTTATAGTCATTGCAAAAATTATATATAAAAGTTTATTTCTCATCACTTGAATCATTTAAAAGTCTTTGAAAAATAAAGAAGAAGTCTATTTTACTATGAGGATAATTTAAGTTCAAAGTAGGACATTGCTCATTACCTTTGGCACTCTCCCTTTAAAGCCGCAATGTGCTTCTTTCAAGATGGATTTCACTGGATCTGATAATGGAAAAACTAACGGCAGATGTTTCTGAAGCAATTCAGTACAATCTCTCAAAATCTTACATTCTTTACGGGGCGAGCCTTTACTGTTGCAGTTATCGCTATCTAGAAATCAAATATAACTTTATTATAAAAAGTGATCTGGAGAAATTGGTACTTAAACTGTTGTTTGAGATACGTGGAAGCATTACTCAACACTTTTTTTAAGGCTCTGCAAGTAAAACCACACACACGAGAAAAATTCAAAACTATGATAAATGTAAAAAAAAAAACACTAGATTTCATCACTAGATGTTTGATCGTTACTTTCCAGATTGAAATAAGTAGGTATCCATTTATATTTTAATGTTAGTTGATGAATATCTGTTGTAAAACCCTTTCCAGAATCATTTCTCATCCCTCATTTACAAGATTGCTTATGGTAGAAATAGTACTACTTAAACATTTAGTTTTTTCTTTACACTTCAATTTATACAAAGAACCCCTAAACTCGAACAAACAACAAATAAATATATGTACATTTTTGGAATAAAAAAATATTTTAGATTTTTGAAAGTCAAAAAACCCTCTGTAAACGAAATACAACAAAGAAATATTTAATAAAAACACTCAAAAAGCAACTATATTTAGTGCAGGATCCAAAAATCTAAACGATAGATAAATCGGGGGAAGATCAATACGGGATTATTTAACATTGTTCTTACGGATGAATGGCTGTGACTATATAAAATTAATGAAACATGCAGGAATGTAAGACGAGTAAGTGTTCCGCTGTGTATGCATGTAAACAAAACACACTTAGTTTTAATAGATTCAGTATGCATTTTTGTCAATGGAGGGCATATTAATAGCACAACAGTTGCAGGTCTCATAGCCAACTGAAAATTAAACAGTGCGTATTGGAAGATTTCTTTCAGATGGCATCACCATGATGTAATATATCATAGTAAGACATCAAATAATGTAATATGCTAATTATTGTTCTTTGCTTTAGTATATTGTTATGTAATACCCCAAGTGCTCCGGGAAGATGGGTGAATCACATCTTTTGGGCTGTTAGATTGTGGAGTTTTATTTCCAATATGTTCAGGACTAGCTGTGCTCAATGCTTGAGACTTTTCTTTCAATGGACAGCATACCTAGAAAGAATTTTAAAAAGATTGAATTGCATGTTTTCCCGACAACTAAACAGAGCTATTTTATAGCTAACGTTATATGGCCTGTTTTTGAATTTAGTTAAATTGAAAGTTTTTATATATTTCATTTGTTATTACGTCATGTTTGAAATTCATTCAAGAATCATTTTCCAACAACGATTTGGATTCACAAATTGTATCCTCGTATTCAAAAAACCTTTAGATTATAAATCGATGTTTCATTACCTTTGGAACAGTTCCTTCAAAGCCACAATGTGCATTTTTTAAAATAGCTCTTAGACTATCTGATACTGGAAAAACTAATGGCAAGTGCCCTTGAAGCAATTCAGGACAGTCTTTCAGCACTACACATGGTAAAGGTACACCTTTTCTAATACATTCATTACTTTCTGGAAAAAAAATGTATGTATATTTGATCAATATACAAAAATATGGTTCAAGTACTTTGGATGTCATGTCAAAATATTTCTTTTTTAGATTTAGGGTTAATTGAATTTGTAGTGTAGTGGCTAAGCTCATAGTCTTCCACTCCTGGTCTCATAAGCTCGAGTCTCAGTACAATATAATAATATATTAAAGTAACAAAAGTGTATATTTAAAATAAACAGTTCTATAATCTTGGCATAAAAGAAATATGTTCGGAAAAATTGCGCTTTTTTTAAATACAAAAATTAGCTTGCATAGAAAACCTTTATTCACTATCAACAAACTATAATATTCCATCTCTACAATTGATATATTAACAGTCAGACAGTTGGCACAAAGGCCATATGCTGCAAAATGGGACTGGACATGAATTCAAAAAATAATTATATGATTACAAAACTGACACTCAACTTTTGTTAGAATGTGCCCCATGATTCTAGGCTACATCATTATACGAGATCAGTGACTGATAACTAATTGTTAGATTAAATAAAAATTGTGATTCAATTAATCTCTTACGTGTGTCTGATGATGAGCAGTATGTAATGAATATGAATACCAGCAAGAAAATGTTATCCATCATTGCCCAGTTTTTTATGCCGTCACCCCAGTTGTATGTTTACACGGCACTGAGTAAAAGAAAATTGATAAATGTTTTATAATCAATATTTTCTGTGGATACTTTGTCATGAAGATAAAGAAAAAATCTGCTCCATATTTTCAGGTTACAACAGAGCATACTTGATGGACTTTAAATGTGTAAACTTCTTGGTGGAAAGCATGGTATTACTTAAAAAAAGTGTTTTTATTATTTAAAATATTCAATGGATTTTTATTTTGAAAATCTTTCATAACACCAATATGAAAACAATATATCTAAATGTAATGGATCGATGTTATGAAAAATGTTCAAATTACAGTTTCACTCATCATAAGCAATGTCAACGGATAAACTATAAATTTTATCAAAGTTATTTACACAAAATATGCTGTTTAAAGTTAAATTTGGAATGAGCCATTTCTGCTTAACTTTTTCAACTTAACAATTTGACTTGAATAAGTTTTGTATAACAATAATCAAATGACATTTTTGATCAAATGACTCTAAATTAAAGCTATTTTATGGCCTGTTTTTGAAATTTTATTACTATGGATTAATTCAAAAATTGTATTATAATATATTTAATATTATCTCTAAAAAAGATTTGAAATTGGCATGATGTATTGTATTTTTTTTTCAAAATCTAAAAGAACATTTCAACAGATAAATAAATAAAATATTATATACTCTAATAATAATAATATGCATATTAGAAAATCAATTTATAAATGTTTCTCTTTTTCCAAGTAGATTACACAAAATTATCCAAGATTAAGGCATCAACTAAAAGTTTGTTCAGATGTGTGCAAATTCAGTTGCCTCCAAAATTTTTGCATTGATAAAGATCCTTCGAGGTATAAGATACTTAACAAAAGATTTTTTTGCTTGATAACTATTAACACTGCTTCAAAAAAAATGTATTTCAGGGAAATAAAGCATTTTAATATTTTTTTAAATAAAAAAAAAAGTTAAGTATTTATCAACTCAGATAGAAGTCACTTCAAACTAATATTTTTTATCTTCATTTCTTGTTTTATGACCATTGAATTTAAAAACGATGGTATTGTAAATAATGGAAAACTCTTTAAGAAACTGAGTTTGCAACCCTTTAAAATTAACCATATGTATGCACTGAAAATCTTATATAAAAGATTTAAATTTTCGGGTGCAAGTCTGAAAGTTATTGCTAATCACATATTCAGGAACAAAAGAATTAATATCATTAAAATTTTATAGTTTCACTGTTACTACTACTAAATGTAACATATGCTCCATTTCATCAAGAAGCATCTTCAGACAAAACTTATTGTGAGGCTATTTGTTAATAAAGTAAATAGTTAATCTAAGTCTAAACTTACAAGTTAAAAGTGGAGTAGAATAAAACGATTTTAACACTATTAATGAAAAATTAATTTCAAATGCCAATCCCAAATGAAGACAACATTTTCTTAAATTTATTGTAATATAAAGAAAGGAAAAGAGGTAAACAAATGCCTTACCTCATGCAAACAATCTGATTTATCCAATACAACTAACTCGCTATTCCTAAAATCACAAGACTCGTATAATATTTGGGTTTTTCCTTATAATTAGTAAGCAAGTTTTTTTGCTCTAGGTGCACGACGATCGATGAATTACAAACAATAAAAAACCCATTCTCAAAAGGAATAGAACTGTCAGGATGACTGTATCATAAATTATATTGTATATGAGAAATCCTAACACAATATTCACTTGCCAGACTTAAAAAAGGTCTCCTCGTAAATTTGGTATATGGCAAATCTCAATTTAACCGTCAAGACATCTATAATTATGAAAGATTTTTTGGCAATGTACACACTTAATGAAGCATTTCACCAAAAGGGGGTTTTTACAAGAACTGGTTGTTGTACAGTTCAAAAATTCAAGCCTAGGAATAAATATATGATATAATTTTAACCATTTTGGAAACATTAAGTTGTCATATTTTTTATAAGTTTGTTATTTATTATATAGTCATAATATTTACAATATTTTTTCAAGCCAAGAGATAATTATTTGATTATTAAAACTTTAATTACTTTTAAAAAATAAAAATGCATTGTTTAGTACTATTTCCACAATTTAATATTTTTAAGATTGGTTTGGTTATGTTCGCCATAAGGAATCTAGTCATGATTTTAAATATGTAACATTGTGGAAGTAGTATTGAACATAAAATTTTTATTATTCAAATATAATACTTTTCCACCATGAAGTGACAGTTAACAATGTAACATTGCATTGAATTAAGATGTTTGTATTGCCAACCTGAAATGAGTGCACTTAGGTTCTAAAACCGCTGTGTTTCCATGTAGCATTAAGATTATTGGGGCCACCGGTCTGTAACTTCCTTTTTATAATAATATAAAGATTGAAGAATTGATCAAAGAAAGGACTTTTACTATAAGCCTTTCAAAACATTGCTACTTTTTTTTAAACAGTTTTCTTTACAGGCTTTTGTGATATTTTGGCACATATAACTATTTTAAACCAATAATTATAAATGTTTACTTGAAACATTTCAAAATGTGGAGTTCACTTGAACAACCGACTTTAAAGGATAGGCAAGCATACCCAGATTTTTTATATATAGTATATTTAAAGCAAAAATAGATGGTTATTTATTTTTTATTTTATTATTCATCTCGAGCAAGACGCAGGCAGGTATAAAATGCTATATTACAGGTATACCGATGTAAGGATAAAATAAACAAACATGTATAATATTATTATAATAACACTAGAAAAAAATGAACTCAACATAATCCCAGGTCATAAGTAATAACACTTGCGAAATCACACTTACTTTTCTAAATTGTGTTTTAATTATGTATATACAACATACGTCACCTTTCAGTTTGAGAGTTAGATAAATCAGTGGTTATATTGGCAAGATGTGATTTCTTGTTTTGCCATAGTTGGCAATGGTCAGGTAATCAGGTAGGTGAGTACAAACATAATAAAGTGATTTATTCAGAAGTACTTAATTCAAAAGACCAAAAACTACTACAGTCTGCCCAATTGTTGTCTTTATTATAAGTATATATAAATTTAAAAATGATGATAACCTACGTTAAGGGTTATCTATCAAGTGACAAGTGAATCAAGTTATTATTTTCATGGCAAGTTGTGAAAATAAATAGTATTCGAGAATGTTCTTCAAAAAATTATTTTGATTATGAATTCCCTAGTTCTTAGAATGAAATAGGGACTTACAATTTATAATATTTATGTTCAGCCCTATGATTGTTAATGTCTTTTTTTTTGGATATTTTAGATACCTTGTATCACAAGAATGCAATAGTATTGTCATAGATTGTCTTAAGATACCGAAAGGCGAATCCTGCTTCGTGAGTGACAAAATGTGTTGAAGTTTACAATGTTTCAACAATTCAAATTTATATCTGTCTAGCACCCTCACTTGACAACATAAATTAGATAATTTTTGTATTGATATATAACCCGAATTGTTGCAAGACTTCTAAATTGATTTTTGAAATATATTCCTTGTTGGAATATCCTTTATATATTGTAGTTCAACAGGCAATGGGTTAATATACTTATATGCTTGAATTGTTTAAATTTTGTATGATTTCACATATTTTGTCACTAACGACTCATATTTTACCTTTCAGCATCTCTGTTATGTTCCGTAATTCTGTTGCATTCGTATGATAGAATGCTTGAAGGTACCGGAAGGCAAAACTTGGATTGTTAATGACAAAATATGTGGAATCATACAATGTTTCAACAATTAAAATTTAATATTGAAATTCCATCAAGCACCTTCCATCGATGTCATAAATTATACATTTAAATAAATAATCAAATTAGCTTTGTCAATTCATTAAGAAATAGCATTTTGGATATTAAAAACATTTTGTTTGTACTTATTCCCCAACACTATACCATGAAAGCTATCAATAAAACACACAAGACTCATATATTTAAACATATATATTATATCTTTTTGTATTTAATATATTATGAAAAAAGAACTATATTAAAACAATATAAAAATAAAGCACATTTAAAAAAAAAGCTAAATTGCGCACTAAGTTAAGTAATTATTTACTGATTCAATAAAATAAAAAACTTTTTTTGTTAAACACATTTTATTAACAACATTGATTTGTAACACTGATTTATTTTTGACTGTTTGTATATACCATTCATTGTTATTCCTTTTTAAACACTATCCGATTTCTCACAATTGTTTTATTATTCGTAAAAAATTTCAATCTTTAAATTGTCACTTAATTCACTTTTAATTAAATTGTTTTATAATATGAATGTATTAATCACGTCTTAAAATCAATATAATTATTATAATCAATATCAGAGGAACTTCTTTTTAAATAAACTATTACACAGTTTGATCAAGTTGTTTACATGAAGTCAAATAAATTTCATTAAAATTTAAAATTCTTAGTAAACTTTTCAACCAACTGTCATAACAATATGTTATTATATATTAGGTATTAATTCATGGTTAAATTCATCGACATTGTATGTTTATTGGTTTGGGTATCAAATCAGAACATGACGAGTAAGAACAGCCAAGATTCAGAACAATTATTCAGAGGACAATAAACACGTAATTTTTATCTGTATATAAATACAAATTTAAAGATATTAGGTTACACGTACATGATACTTATAATAAATGCAGATTGTATACGCTTATTAAAATGCTTTATGTTTTTTATTTAATTATTTAATTTCATATACATATATTTTGATTAATAACCAGTACAATTTGTTTCGAAAGCCTGATAATTATTAATTCAAATTTTGTACAATTAGCTTTTTTTAATTTGCATATCATCATTTAATATAATCGTCATTAGAGAAACCGGTCCTATCTGGAGAATATAAAATTGTTAAAATATAATTGAATATTAAGTTTTACTATTTAAGTACTTAAATATTGTGATAAATGTAACAGAAACAAGAGACAGATTAAACCAAAACATTAACAAAATATATAGAATGTAAACTTATAATTTATGTTTATATTGATTCATAAAGAGAATAAAATATTTATTATTTTTCCACTGCAATTGCATTGATACTGTTCTGGTTTTGGATGTGTTTTTTTGTTACTGTATTGACGGACTTTTGTTCTGAATTGTCATTATTCTCATACTTCATGCTTTGATATGTCACATTTTGGTAATTATTTATTATTAACTTTTTGTATACAAAACCTTTTCTTGTAAATAGAAGATTATTTAACAATTCAATTTTATAATCATAACAAACTATCTTACTATACAATTTGTCAAATATTATAGAGGTACTTTCTTAAAGGAGGTGCCTTTAGCATATTCAGGTGTTTTAGGGTAATGTCATTTCTGATCATCCATGAAGTGTGCTACAGAACTTTTCAACAATAGGCCCGTAACCCATTTCAATATTATCTTGTCACATATTTTCAATGTAAAATTTCTAAGTAATTGATTAAATTAAAAATTTATAACATGTCAGTTTTACATTATAATTCTTTGTTTATATGAACAATCAACTGCAGAATTGTTCAATATTAATTGGCTGAATCAACAACAAAAGATATTTATATCTGATTTTAGGAAAATAGTTATATTTTGTTATATTCCTATTAAATTATTTTCATGACTTTAGTTCCTACAATGGCATAAAAAACAATTCATGTTCATTGTTACTGCTAGAAAAATGCATTGAATCTAGACTAAAACCAAACAGTTTCCTTAACTATTTTGAATGGGTACTTCATTTTATTTTAAGAACACATTCTATTTAAATATAATATAATTTCGTCGCCCCAATATGCACATGTTTTTTTTGTTAGTTCGGATCTATGATTCCAGTTAGTGGATTGATCTATCATACAAATATATTCTGGGCAGTTAATCAAATACTTATTCTATAAATACAACTTTTTCTGGCAACATCGCCGCCAGGGTAACTTACTATGCACTAAAAAATGTTGCTAGCATTTGAAAATCAAATAAGCATATAGTTTTTATCGGTAAGTAATATGGGATGGATTTTCAACGCCTTCAACAAACTCAAGACAATAAATCCGACGTGAAAAGTACTACAAACACATAATATAGTAATGACCTTTTGGAGCAGTTGACTGAGTTCATTCCCCAGATATCTGCTAATATAGGGTGGCTGGATTTATATGGGAGGGTATTGTTTTCGAACATTCTGTTACCTACAAACCTATCTTTTAATAATTGTTGGTTGAAATATATATTTACAATATCCATGATTCCATTTTTGGTCATTTTATGCAGTAAGTTCAAAAAATAATTTCCAAATTGGAATGAAAGGCTTTTAAAAAAATATTAATAATAAAAATTAATAATTTCATCTACATTTCTAACAATGCCTTTAAAAATTCAAAGAAAAAATCACTTCATATAAGTGTTAATCTTCTCCCAGATCAACCAAAAGCAAAAAAGTGTGTCTTGATAATTTTATGTATAGAAATAGTAAAAATTTTAAATAAAAAAAAAACACTTAAGTGTAGAAAGCTTCCTCCCATTTCTCAAGAGGGAGTATCAAAAAAAAAATTATATATTTAAAAATAAAAGATATATATGTAAACAGACTCTGTTGCCCTGTTTGGTACAATAATTTTGTTTCAGAGAGGTGGTTTTTAAATATGGATTTTTTTTTAAATTAAAGTAATTCCAAGATTGATTTTTACAAAATCACAAGCTTGATCCGATATGGATAAAGTTACCATCACACAGCTAGACAAATAAGACTGTCACAGTTAAAAGTTCGAATGAAAGTCAAATATAATGAAAATAAATAATTTTGTAATGTATGATGATTTTTTTTAGTTTGAAGGAAAAAAATGTATAAAAACGGAGTGTTGGTTTTTTACCAAGGTGTGAGCCGGTCGATAGAATTTAGTAGCACGTCACTGTCTGTATATCGTATATTTTGATTGATATGCTTGACAAATGTGTATTGGATTATTTTGTTGAATAAATTATAAATATTTTCATTGTAAAACGATGGAAATGTATTGTTAGTGGCTAAATGAAATATCAAAACACAGTATTTTAATTTTTAGCCGTTCCCTGCTGAGTCACTTTAGGAATATTCCAGCACTGAAAAACTAATTGAGAAGTGTTGGTGTAGAATAAAATTATGTAGGTTTCTAAGACAAATTATTCTATATTTTGAAATTTTTTTTTAACAATATTGACGACCAACTATTAACAAACGCAATCAACCATCTCAACAGTTGAGACATTATCAGTGAATTAATAAAATTAAAAAAAAACTTCAAACTGTCATTACAAAGATGTGATTGTTTTACGTTGGATGATAGATGCATTACATTGTATTTGAATGAATAGTGTGTAAGTTTTGTGATTCAATTCACGAAATTGTCTGAGGTTTAGTGTATATTATTTGGTATTTCAAAAAAAAAAAATAATAAAAATCCAGTTATCTTTATATAAAAGCATTCACTTATATTTGCATAAAGCTTGTTTAATTACACTAGGTAACTTTGTACGCACATTCGGAGTATTAAACTGTGTCAAAAATCCACTGGGAAAATGTTGCACTCACGCAAACGACACAGTCTATATTGAGTCCAAAATCCAATCGAGGTATGCATACACCCGCGTATAGACTCCTGGTAACGCTGCAGTACCGCATCTACGGGGTCCGAATGACACTATTCCAATGAGAGTTGCTCGTCTGTCATCGTTTGCTTCCATGAAGAGTGGCCCACCAGAGTCACCTAGTGAAAAATTGTGTTATTAATTATTAAATAATTACTCAATCTATTGGGCCCAAAAGTGGAGTAATAACAAAGTTTTTGAAGGAAGTAAAGGTTTTATAAATAATAAGTAAAATTAAAAAAGGGTAATTTGTGATAATTTATAATTTAAAGCTATTAGTTAACTTTAAATATGTATACTTAATTCACGACTTATTAACATTTTGATATAAATACTAGATGTCACTACATTCCATATTGAAACTTGTACCATGTTGAAGTCCTTTACATGTTTGTATACACACACATTTACATGTGTGAACAAACCTATCTCATGTTATCGAAGAAACTGTTTGATCATTAGAGATCTGTTCTCCAATATTATCTAAACCTTCACCCGCTATACAAACTTTTCTCTTAAAAACCATCAAAACTGTTACTGTTGTTAGGTCAGTGTTAGCTTTAATTAATTCAATTTTAATAATTTTTAAATTATGATTTAAGTTTTCAAAAACAAAATATATTTATTTTTCTTGACAAACGATCATCGTTTAATTTATTCAATTATTACACAAAATGTTGAAAATAATTTTATTTGTCGATTTCTATTTCAGTATTTTTTTCATATATCGTAATCTTAATGTTACAAATTGGCCTACACTATTCAACTGTTGATCAAACTGCTGTCAAATGTGTTTGTATTAATGAAATATGTATATTTTTACACATGTAAAATAAAATAGTTATTTAATTTTTCTGAGGGCAACATTTTGTAACATATAGCAGAGCTTACTTGTCATCACGGTAATCTGAAAATACAGCCAGTGTGCCACTAATCTAGATGAAGTGTTTCTTTAAATACAAGTGAAGTTTTAAATAATATTACTATTTTGTATGACATACCTTCACAAGCGTCCATATTTTCTACACCTGCAGTGCAGATTTGTTGATTGCTTACTGTGATATCAAACCTGGAACGATATGTCTCTACACATTGGTCCATCGGAATGATGGTCAGACGAACCCATTTTAACGTCGGTGACCCACTTGTGAATCCTGAAATCAAGATACATATCATTTAGTGTTAATTGTTACAACCACATCCAGGGCAGCTGTTGCTAATAGAAATATAAGATGGAAGGATACAGTGACATTCATTGCTAGGTGTAATATTACATTTGACACATCAGATGCAATTATTTGATACATATAAAAATTACAAATCCTAACTTTTAAAATAATAATAACATTATATTATTATGATCAGTGCCGGTTTCCAGTGAAGTTGATAATACATATTAACAAAGGCTGGAAAATATACTTAAGAAAAAAGTCAAATATTAACATAAAAAATTTTACCACACTGGTGTCCATGAAATTTCAAATACTCATTTTCACAGTATTCTGAAATTATTTTTGCTGTATTATGGTGAATATGCTTAGTGACATCTATGTAGAGAAAGTATACATTTTGAAATCCATAATTTTCACTATATATGAAAAAAACAAGTTCAGTTGTATTTTAAACTGAAATAAACTGTTTTTTTTTTTTTGAAAACAATTTTCAATTAAAAATGATAGCTATTTATATGCACTATATTCAAGTGGTCAAAAAGCTACATGCTCCACATTGAGAGTGGATAGATTAAAAATAAATTTAATGCATTTCGTGTTAATTTTAAATAAGAATTAAAAATTAAAGTATATTAAATATCAGCAATTTTATCTTATATGTTAACATTTTCTTTCATACTGACAACATAATTCGTTAAAAGGACATTACTTAAAATTAGGCAGCGTAATTATATGATAAGGCAAGCCACACAACATCACAAAAATTTGTGGAAAGATGCGAATTATCTAGTATTTTATGAAAGAATCCAAAAGCAAAAACGAATAAATGTAAAATCACAAAATGTGGTCTTTGTGTGTCTTTGTGTGGTTTTGTGTGTCTCGCTTCAATCATTGAGTTATTACAGTTAGAGATTATTAAAATGATCTTTTTAATTTTACCAAGAGAAACTAAACTACCATTATGTGCACGAACCAATACTTAACCAAGTCTAAGAAGCTGTCTAAATTTGTAATACACGCGTGACACACCGGCAAGTTGCGAACCGTTCTAGTGGCTAAATCTAAAGAAACAATATAATTTGATTGATTTGTTACGTTTTTGTTGTGCGTGAGGCCTAAGAAATACCCATTTTAATTTATCAAGCCTTCTTAACAATTTCTGCTGGCCATCTATGTGTGATTTTTTTAAGTATCCATATGTTATAATAATAATATCGGTCACTACAACCGAGTTAGCTTTCTCAATTGGAGCATTAAATACTTAAATACTCAATTAATATTCATTAAATTGTCCGAAACAGAAGTTTATAAAAGTTTAAAATATGATGTAGAGAGAGTGGTTGGCTTACTACACCGGTCCAATCCCTAACCACATTATTACTTTTTCTGAAAAGAGAGATTAATTGATATAAATTAAAAAGTTAATGTGAATCATATTGATTACGAAAATGGCTTGAAATAAATATAATATATGTACCTGTATTTGTTGAGCCCCAACCCGCCACAACAGCTCTGGTCCCGGTCAGATTTTGAAGTGTTTCTGGAGTTCCATCAAATGGCAAGCAAAGTGGACTGACTGACCCTGCGATTGTAAATTGATCGAGATTAGAAAAATATGAATCTTCAAACAACAAGTTAAATTAAAAAGTACAACTTACTGCTACACGGTTGATTTATTAAAATACAGTGAAGTTGAATCAATGAGTAAAAATTTTTCAACCGTGTAAATCAATATCGAATGAAAAAAAAACCAACCTGATAATTTAGCAGGACTGTTTATCTGCACCAAGGCAATGTCATTGGACAGCCTTGGAGTATTGTAAGATGGATGAACCACAACTTTGGCTGGAGCGAAATCCTGAGGAGGGTCAGCACACGTTCCACCATCAGGGTTACAGTCGGGATTCGATCTCTCATCTAGTTCTCCCAATCGAACCAACATACTGAAATAAGATTTCAGTAATGTCTTAAGATTTATAATTGGTTAATATTCCCATTGAATAAAAGAACTTTCAAATACTTTAAGCACCCATCAGCCTTAGTGTTAATAAAAGGATTCTATTTTATTAAAATAATTTTTGGGTTACTATAGAGTTTATTGAGAAATTTGTTGATGCCACTTTTTACGATTCCCTGGCACATATTTGTAAGAGTAAATATAATTGATAATGGCCTTGATAAATTTACATACAATTCTAGTCCAATCGGAAGGTTTGTGACGCAATGTGCTGCTGTCAAGACAAACTTGTCGCTGATCAGAGTTCCACCGCATCTGAATAGAGTCCTCGGAGCTTGGTTTCCTGGAAAGGCAAAGAGTAATTCTAAGGTTTTGATTTGAAAGATTGAGACAAAAATCATCATTTATCTTTTTGTAAAAAATTCTGGATGTTATCAAAAAGTTTAAACATAGCCATATTTCTTTTGTAATCCTTGTGCTATATTCTGTGCTCATTTACGAGATTTCATGAATTTATATTTTGTTTATTATTGTCTTTAAGGAGATCAATAAATTACAACAATTTTTGAAAATTTTACATTTAACCCTTTCCCTGCTGAGCCATGTAAAGGAAAACTCAACAATAAATATTTCAAAAAATCATTCAGTATCGATTGAGTAAAGCAAATATATGGAGATTATTAAGACAAATCAGATTATAGTTCAAAACAAAAATTAACTTGTTCACAACAGAGTGTTGATAGTTGATATTCAAAAATTTAAAAAATTTTAACCTTTGCTTTAAAATTTAGTCTGAACTGTTTTGATAATCTACATAAGTTTGCTGAACACCAGCAATACTGAATATTTTTTAGAATGTTCAGTGTAGAAATATTCTTTTATTGGCTCAGCAGGAAATGGGTTAAATATTTATTAACCAATGTAAACATAATACAAATTTTCCAAAAATTTTAATAAATTTTGATGTATTTTATTAAAATCTCATAACTTATAAGATTTGACAAAATTCATGCGGTAAGAATATATTCATATTATTTATACGGCTTAGTGATAAAATACTAAAGAATTAGGTGTGTTCAATAAATCAATTCATCTTACTTTGATATCCGAGTCTCGCCATCCACGGGTAGTCTCCTAGTTTTGCATCCTGACCCCCAACAATTCTGCTCTCAATTTTAGTCCCGCAAACCTGTTCAATCAACTGTACCCTCTTGGAGGCTCTATCTGCACTCGGAGCAGGTACGGTTGTAACTTCGGCAGCTAGTGTTGTTTCAGGAACCACAACTGGCGTTGTCACCACGGCGACGGTAGTTTCAGGTGCTGGAGTTGTAGTAACCACTGGTTGCTCCATTTCAAATACCGTGGGATTCGGATCTTCTTCAAAAAAAACTGGATTGTTATCCCCTTCTATTTCCGCTGGTGAAGGTGGGAGTTGAGGTCGGTGATGGTGCATCATGTTAGACCACCAAGTTTGTGACCCGCCCCCATGGTTGTAATTACAATCGTGAGTATTTTCTCCTCGAGCACCGGGAGCGTGACTCCAATGCGGAAAGCTATAACCGTCCCAATAAAAATGGTGGTTATTTCTTTCATCGATGTTATATTCCGGTCTATACCCAGAATGGCCACCATACGAAAAATGCGCTCGTTTTTGTTTCTTGTGCCGATTAAGTATTTTAATTCTGATGAAGGCCTCGCAGCAAACGCATGATCGCAACCCCCTGTATCCGCAAGTTAATGACCTGATCAACTCTAGGTCCTGCCTCAGAGGTGCCTTCTGTCGGAAGACTGCTATTATTGCAGGGCACTCATCAATATCGATGCATTCACAGAATCCCGGCGCATAGTTCTGGATGTGCGGGTCTAAGACTTCAAAGACAATATTGTCTTCGGGTGCCTTGATGAGACGCGCCGGCTCCCGCCAAAACCGCCACAACCCTGTCCCTGTAGGTACCATCTCTTGCGACCCTGGGGGGTCACCATATTGAGCTGAAGAAGAAAAATTATCTTTATTTACACATCTCTGGCGGGGCCGATTGAGCATAAGCTAATGAGCGATGGGGGCTTATCGACTTGCGTAATTATTCACGAACCATTAAAACATGTGTTAAATCTTTCCAATAAAAAAATAATAAATGTAAACACACACCTACAATATTATGATGTTTTTATGAATTAGTTTCTCACGCGCACTTAATAGTTTTTAAATACAAACAATAAAGTTAAATTAGTAAACTTTCTGGTCATTGTTATTACAGTCTCCTGTAAATGGCGATTGGCGGACTGAGGACTGTGATTCTTATTTCCCGTCAAGGATGTGTTAAGGTACACAAAAACTATTACGACCATGATAAAAGATAATGTGTTTATATATGAATAAAATATGCAGTGCAATCTTCGCAGACAAAAAATATAATGCAGAATTTTTATGAATGTTTTTCCAAAGAAGAGTTTCCCACCATACGTAAGAAAGCTGTGCTTTATGCAAATCTTTTCAGAAGCATCTATCTATATTTGTGAACAAGCATTTTCGTTATTGAAACTAAACAACTCTCAACACTAAAACCGCTTGAATAATGATAACCTAAATGCTGTACTGGGGATAGCAACCATAAACATTGAATCCAACATCAAAATGCTTGCTGCCAGCATGCAGAATCAAAAATCTCATTACATTTGATACTTGCAAATATGCACATAATGAAAAGTGGAAAATGAATGAAGTAACTGATAAATTAAATTAAAAATAATTATTTTGATATTTCATCTAGTATCACTATTATTTAACACTTTTACCATCTGAAGCCCTTGAAAATTAGATAACGGATAAATTTATTGTTCATTATTATTCTTTCACTTACGTAACAAGTTATCTTATTGATAGATGTCTCTGTCTATAAATTTGAATCTCAATATCCCTTTGGTAAATTAATGCCATTTTACTAAGTTGCAATTTTAAAAAACACATTTATGAGCAAAAGTTTCCCAAAATATTGAAAGCAAGAATTGATTTAATTTAACATCCTAAATAACTTAAATTAATTAAAATTAATTAATTAAATTAAAATTAAATAAAAGAAACAAGACAATACTTGTTATTGTCAAATATTTTATTATTCTTGTTTTAACTTGCATGCCATCTAACATGTATTTACATAATTAATTAGCTTGTCATAATCAAATTTTTATGAAGGAAGTTATATTGTATTTTTTTGTAACCACAAATTGTATGGATCAACAAATGTATTTCGATTATTGCTGAAAATAAGTCCCCTTTTCACCAATTTGGGGTAAATAAAATCTACTTATTAGTCAATTAATGTTACATTTATTGGAAAAAAACTAGTGGTTAACAAATCTTTATACGGCGAATGGGGCAATTCCATATTTTTGTTGTTATTGAAGTCAACCATTATGACCACTTGGCTAAAGATCAGATGCCAATACAAAGAATATCTTCCCCTAATGGACTTATCTTGACATGCTTTTGATCTTCATCAGAAACTCCATGCTATGAGCAGGCCAAACAGTTCATTAATCATTCTCAAAACATCCCAAACATCACAAACACCATTCCCGTTCGAACAGAAATCCATAAATGAACTGAAAAAAGAGATTCTCACCAAGTCCATAATAGGAGCTAATCTATTGTCGATTCATATTATTAATATTTGACTAACATTACAGTAAAACCACTTTCTAATTTTCAGCTTGATGAATTATCAGTAAGAACTCCTTAACATTTCATTAGTAAACTATTTTAATTGATTTAGATATAAATTGTATGATGTAAATTCGGTTCTTAAGTGTTTGATTTTATACACCTGTTAATTTTTGAGTCAAAATTTTACATAAATAGCCTTATTTGTAGTATGCATTCTATCAGTTGATAATGCACGCGATGAGCAAAACCGGTAGTGATCATAAAATTTATTAAGAATACTAAAAATTTGTTAGCGTTTTTTTAAATACAATGCCTTTGTAGAACTAAAACACATTGCTATTTTTTCACCGTGTTATAATGGAGTTCTACCTAGTAAATGCCGATATAATCAATACATTGAAAGCAGCCGATATGGCTACCCAGGCAATTCTTTTCAAACGATTAAAAACATAGTTCTGACGATGGTGTGAACCGAAATAGTTGATAAACTATATCTTTAAAAAAAATTGTAGAACTAAAATACATTGCTATTTTTTCACCGTGTTATAATGGAGTTCTACCAAGGAGTGACAGTTTACATTTTAAATGTGTTAAAGGAATTCACTGCTCATATTCATGGAGCAATCTTTTTACATTACACATTTGTGATTAAGAAACTTATGACTTGTTTAGCTACTACAATCAATTGATTACTCACTAGGGCTCGAAACAACTACCACGATCTGGATAAGCAACAGAACCATGACTACCACGACGATTATTCTTGCCATCTTCGCAGCGGCTCCTTCTATCTTCAACTTCCTCTCCTTAAATCTCATCTAAATCTCTTCTGACTGCCTTTCCACTCCGCCCCTCTTCTCATTCTCCGCCTCTCACATATGCCGGTTGAATATACACACCATCTTCTTTCATTTGATCAGGGTTGGCGTGATGTCACCTACAATAAACAGAAATAAGGTATTAAGGTATAAGGTAAGGTCAATTCTCAAAAACAGTCGTTAAACTTTTCTCTCCTGAGCAACGTAAATTTTGCTACAATCCTGAACACTTTGATGTTAACCAAATTTTTAAAAATCGAATTGTTGAAACCGTGTACATTACAACACCCTTTGTCGTTCACAACAGAGGTTTCACCATTCAGCATCTTCAAGCATTTACCCCATGTATTTACCACATGCATTTACCACATGGATGCAATAGACAAACAGTAAAATGAATACAGCACTTATATTACTTAAGAAAAAATAAAGAATCTAAGGCTGGGAGGGTAATAGCTGTTCTATTGCATCCATGTGATAGAATGCCTCTTTATCCCAAAAGAGAAAACCTGGGTCGTGAATGACAAAACATGTAGACAAATAGACAATTTCAATAATTGAAATTTTATATTGAAACTTCATCAAGCACGATCAGTCGGTTTTGTAAATTTTATCAAACTTCTAAAGATTATCATGACAAATCAGGATATCAAATTTGAAGTATAACAACTTTGTACGATTCCACATGTTTTGTCGGGTTTCGCCTTTCGGCATCTTCAGGTATTCTATCACACGGATGCAACAGAACTGACGATGCCAGGTCGTTAGTGACAAAATATGTGTAATCATACAAAGTTCTAACAATAGAAATTTGATATTCAAATTCCATCAAGCACCGTCAGTCAATATCATAAACTGAATCAATATAAAAATTAGCTTATAAGTAAAAGTTTTGACCTCATCGTCATATCAACAATTGAGAAGCTAGCATACATAAGGTGTTAAATGTCATTTCTTGATGGAAAGGTATTATATTTTAATTACAAAACACAATTCCAACTACTATCCCAGATTAATGACTCATTTTGCTTACCGAAACTTTTTTTAGTAAAGTTAATAAAACTAATTTAGAAAAAAGTGCAATTCTTCAAATTTGATTCGTTCATTAAAATTTTGTTAAATTATAAATTTTGAAATGGCAGTTGCTGACAACATGTTTGACATGGCAAATTTTTAATGAAAGCCTGATTAATTGAATAATAGCCTTGATAATCATCACAATTTTCAATAATATAGCACATTTTTTAGAACTTATTTCCACAATATATTTTACGATCAGGACAGATTGATAATGCTCGCGTTGGGCCAAAACGGTGCTGATCATAAAATACATAATATAAATAATTCCTAAAAATTTGTTTTTGTTTATTGAATTATTTAAAATATCATGCCATTTTGGTTAGTACTAATATTGTTTTTTTATATATTTGGGTTTTGAAATAGTTCACAGGGTGCGGCTTAAAATTTCTCATTCATTTTTAAATATTATTTTTTCTCTTGCCAAATCGATATGCAGTTTGCTAGTTATGATATATGAAGATATATGAAGATATATGAAAAAACAATTAGTTCTGATTTAAATTGTTACACCTTTGTATGATTCCACATGTATGGTCACTAACGACCTGGGTTTCACCTTTAGGCATCTTCAGTTATTCTATCACAGGGATGCAACAGAACTGATCAATGGTCGTTTGTGGGTAAACAAAATATAACCATCTATAACCACAATTTAAAATGTTTGACATTCAGTTTTGTTACATGCATGTGATAGAATGCCTGAAGATTCCAAAAGTCGAAAAATTGGTCGTTAGTGACTAAAAATGTGGAATCGTACAAAGTTGTAACAATTCAAATTTGATATTGATATTCCATCAAGCACCTTCAGTCGATATCATAAATTATTCAGTAGTTCTAATATACCCATATGCTCTGCAAAGCGAGTGGTCATGGGTTAAAGAAGCTAAACGCGGCAGAATATAGTAATGACAATTTATTTCCATATATGGCACGAAATATTTTTATGACTCGTCAGTGTTAACAAACAAGTAGAGAAACCGCCAAAACGGAAATACCCTGTCACATAATATTATCCATTTCTTTCAGTGTCAGATTACCAACATGGGAAGCCCAAACGCATTTTGGAGGCCTGTTTCACCAAATTATTAAAATATTTTGTGTTTAAAATTCTATATTTAAAACACACTTCTTCGATTTCAATGCCTTTCAAATGAAAGTATGTATTGCAAACATTACATCAATTTCATTTTCAATAAACAAGATATTTAACCATTTGAATCTTATCGCCATGCGATTTTTAAAATCATTTCCACGCTATTTCAATGTTATGGTGAATATATACAGTGACATCTATGAAGAGCTAATATAAATTAAAAAAATATATTACTAAAAAAAGAACGTTATATCTAAACATTAGACGCGGCAGAGGTTGTCACAATATTATCGTGATTTATTACAAATGTATCAAATTCATCGGTACACGAGACGAAATTCATATTTTTAATTTAAAACAAATAATATCTTTAACCAAATATACATTAAAAAACATAGTTCAGTTGGATTTAAAATAGAAATAACTTTAGAAAAAAAAACAGTTTTATAAAAGAAATTACGTTATTCTGTGTAGGGCCAACCCTGATATTATTGAATCTCATAATTTTCAATCTAAAACTGGAAAAAAAACACTATTATTACTTATAATCAAAATATGTAAGTAAAAATAGTTACAAAAATTATTAAGAGTTGTAAAAATACGTTATGCACAAAAATACCAGCTATTTATATATTCAAATGGATAAATATTAAAAATACAATGTTTAATTTTGTTTTACAATTTGAATTTTTTAAATTAGAACCTTTTTAACATTATATCAACCGATGATAATGTTGATGATATAAAATTGCGGAAGTGAAAGTTTACAGGTTGTTATTGAGAATTGATATAGTTGAAATTCCATAAAAATAAAACAAATTATTAGTCAATACAAAATAATCGATAATCGTAGGCTCTTTTTTAGGATTGCAGGAGGATTTAAAAATCCATGCCTTTGATTTTATATACATAAATTTATCGAGAAATGAACAGATTGAATTAATCTATTGAAAAATCAATGTTAGAATACAGATTACTGAAAGCCACTGTATTCAATTAGCTTGTTAAAACATTTATGTTTTTAGTGAATTAATGAAAAACCAATAATTGAGAATGAATTTATGAAAAATTAATGTAAAGAAACAGTTTGTTTAAAAATTGATCCAAAATAGATTATTGAAAAAATCGCCATTTCAACACCACACCCAATTAAGTTAAAAACGTTTACCAGTCGGCTATTGAGCCAAAACTATAAATAAATATAAATAATCTTACAATAAATATTGTTTAGCGTCATTTAAGCTATCTAAATGTGCAAAAAAAGATATAATATAGTTTTTGACTCTTTTTCCGTATTTTCATTTCTAGATAAAAACTTTTTACCGTTATATTATTTATTATGCGTGTAAAACGGGTTTAAATTGATATAATACTTATTCATTATATTCTTCACTAACAATGTTTTCGATGTTTCTTACAATATTAAAATTTTGTACATTCAACATTCATACATGTTTTTATAAATCAATTACGTACGGAAGTCGAGGGCCATCTTTACTTTTCGATGTTATCTGTAAAGTCTAAGTGGAAATGGAAAAAATATCTATATCAGGGGTGACCAAGCATTGACCGATCGATCCCGCAGGCATTATTATTCGCCCGTCAATTCCGATGTTTCGAAACACAAACACGAATGATTGTTTTCAATTCCATAAGATAAATTACGATTTTTTTTTCATGGTAAATGTGCAAAACTGTATTCTTTTTGTTTTGGTTTTATACATCTTACTTCATTTGCCATTTTTCTGAAGGTCAATAACGTTAATAACGTCAGAGACGTTTTCTGTAAATACCAGAGCAGGAAGTATTTAACAAAGACAGTTAGAAGGAACAGTAATATATTAATGGTAGGAAAAAATATTTAGGCAATAGTTCGATGAAAAAGGTAAATTGCAGAATGAGAAAACGGAAACTACAGCGGCTATAGTATAAGGGATTTAACCCTTTGAGGACTATAGCGGTGTGTACATCCGAGAGATGTGTTGCCTTTTATCAAGTGCCATTCTCATGTTTTGTTAAATTGTTAATTTTTTCTTTAGATATTGCGTGCATAGGCGTAATATTTAATGTCAATTTCCTTCATGAAATCATAATCAGTATCGAATCATGCATGTTCAGAATGCAATCGCAATATAGGCTCAAACGGAAGTAATAACTTCTAGAAAATTAATAATTAATAAATTATTTGAAATAATAAAAACACATTATAGATACATTAATAAATACACAGTACTTATTTCCGATTTCTTTTTACGAGCATTATCAACTGAGCGATGATGAGCGAAACCGGTCCTGATCAAAAAATATATTGTGGAAATAAGTACTAAAAAATGTGTTTTTATTATTTAAAATATCATGCTTTTCCATCAAGAAGTGACAGTTTCACCTTAAAAGTGATTAATAAAGTACTTAAAAAAAATATTATTGTTCGCAATCAATTATAAAATTTATTTACTACTTGAAATAGTTAAAAATATTCCTCCCAGATTGACCCAAAAGATGGAAATGTTTGCTTAATTTTATGTAAAGTAATAGTAAAAATGTTTAAAATATACAAGATGAGAGTTCATTGTAGAAAAATTGCGCATTTGTATGATTTAACTAACATTCGTTTTTTTGTATTGTTACAGAGGTTGTCTAATGCAAATGCTTATTTAACAAGTACCATATTTTATTTTCCAACAGACGGTTCAATCATCATTTTTAATGTGACGCATAATTAACAGCTGGATAGCCTTCGTTTAATGCAATGTTGTTGTTAAGAAATGTTAACCTCGTATTTGAACACATACTGATTTCGATACATTTTCATAATCTTTGGGTAAATTTGATGAGTCACGAGGCATAATAATTAAGCGGAGATAATGTAAGACTTCTGTTTATAAACCTGTCTTAAAAAAATGATCCTTGAATATCATTTTTGATATCAAAATACACCCTGAATCTTGATGATGATTATATGACATACTGAATATAAATCTATATGTGTCCATCGACAAGTTCCGGACAGATAAAAACAAATGACAACCCATACGCGAATCCAAAATTCGTTTGTTAACCTTCTGATGACTAAGTCTCACCTGTTGAAACGGCTTGATTAATATAATACAGTGTTAACTGTGTCAACATATTCATCTACTAAATATTCATATGACCGACTAAATAAAATAATCTCGTAAAAAAAGCTTCAACGTTTTTTATAATAATCCCTATTGTATAATAGAATATAATATTTGATCTTTAATAAAAACATTTTTTTATTCAATTCCAGTATGTGTAAAACTTGATACATGATCAAAAATGCTATTTACCATTACCATTAATAAAGGATTTTCTTCTTCCACACCCGCTTACAATGTGGAGCATACGATCCTTTAATGGAGATATCTGAACAGAAGTCTTCTTAAAGAACTATTTGCAAATAAAAGAGCAGAACTTGATACATTACGAAATAGTGCCGTGTATAAGAATGTTTTTTATTCCTATTGATTAAATTGGCATTTACTTGGTAGAACTCCATTATAGCCCGGTGAAAAAATAGCAAAGTTTTTTAGTTCGACAATTTTTTAAGGTATAGTTTTTTATAAGATAGCTATTTCGGTTCACGCCATCATCGGAACTAATTAATTAATAATTAATCTTGTAGATCCCAAATACACTGCTAGTGTTTCACTGCGTTTTTTATCCCCATGTCCGCTCGAGTGAAAATCTTGTTGTATAGTTTAATATATCGTGTAGCATAGTTATTCGCCGTTTTTTTTTTGTTAACAAAGATAGTCGGTAGAATAGAATGGATATGACTTAGGCTAACACAGGGCTGGCATAGTTGGTTAGGATTATATTCTAGTTGAGACATCACAAACACATCCATTCCTAAAGACCCTTCGAAAAAATCTATAAATTGAGGGCAAATAACGTTATATCAGCTGGGAAACGAACGCGTTACACTAGTCTTGGAGTCAGTAAGAAGACCACAAGGCGTACGAATCCTTCGGCGATAATGTCATAAATTTTTCCTTGTATATCGGAATATGTATGAAAGCCAAGTTAAAACTGTATTTTTTAAATACTCATGCAAGTGTACATTATTTTATTTTTAAATTTTTTAAAAAAACTTTTTACTTCAAGAGTAATATTTTTATCTTCGGTTCGAATTTATTATTTAACATTTAAAATATTTTGTCGTCATTGGAGGGCATTTATTTGACATAATAATTCAAAGTGGTAAAGTTTATGGCCGAGAAAAGTGCTATTCAACGAATTTAATAAATGCATTGTGTTTAAACAAGTTTACGAGCGGACACACATCCCATGATTTTACCCAATTGCATTATATTTCTTTACACACCCTAAAACATAAATTCGCATAATATCCTATACACTTGTCAACATTTGGCAATTGTATGTGTATTTATAAAAATGAAATGCTTTACAAAATTATGTTTTAAAAATACATATATTTTTTTATTTAAAAAATGATGAAACGTACATGCCTAGCATTATATATAAATTTCTTCTTTAAAACAAATTTGGGGAAAAAATCACGTAAAAACGAGTGAAGCGCGTAAAAAAACGTAACGGTGCCGACCAAAAAATCGCGTATAACCGAATTCGCGTAAAACTGGGTGTATTGTTGAAGTGTAATTGGGTGATTGATACGTTGGGTTTCAATAACAGATGATTTTTTCAGAATGTTAAATTGCTAAGCCGATCTCACGTAAGGAATATAGCAAAAGAAAAAATAAGGAAGGTATAGAATGTTTATATAATCGTTTAATATATATAAACATTGAATTCAATTAAACTCTGTGTGTCTAATATTGTGCTCTACTGCCGAGTGAACCATCATTAAATGAGTGTCTAACGACTGTATCTGTTACTCTCTGTCTGATAATCAGAGTTTTTTTTACGTCATTTTGATATTTTACTAGATAAAATAAGGAACGATAACAAAACCGCAAGCATTAAACCGGCATCCTACTGTCATATGTAACCGACTGACATTGGCAACCTGCCAACTTAATAAATAAAAAATATATAATAAATAAAAGTGTTGTATGTTCCCTCTTAATCATATAACAACACCGCTTTCGAGTAACACATCATCCGTCAAACGATATGTGTCAAAGGGTTTTCTAGATTTTTTTGCCCAGCCTTGTGGTAGATAGTATACACCAGTGATCGGTAACCTTTTTTTCTAAATTGCCAATGACAAAAGGCGCTGAATGTAATATTTTGCTGAATAAGATAGAGCGTTATTTAAAAGTAAAGCATATTTATTTTATGATCGAGACCAATTCAAATAAAATGTGAGAACATAACTTCTACACAGCCATATGTCAAAAGTGACCATTAATAACGTTTCAAATATGTAGTATATGAACTCAACCTCTCTTGTTATGAGAATATGGCATGAGGACATGACTAGTAGTTAGCTAATACACTCTAGCTTGTATTACAATCGGATGCTGAGAGTTAATTTTTAGAATTATTGATTGAATTGACATTTACTTGGTAGAACTCCATTATAACACGGCGAAAAAATAGCAATGTATTTTAGTTCTACAATTTTTTATGAGACATAGTTGATAGCTATTTAGGCTCACGTCATCGTCAGAACTATGTTTAAACGTACATTTGCTTATCTATATAAAGCTGTGTAGAAAAGGTACACAATACATCTTCTCTTCTGTTTTAACCTGTTGTAACTTTTAGATATCACAAACACGTTTGATTTTTAACAGATTCGATAAGCTGTGACCGAAAAAAAACACTATTCATTGTTAGACCAACCAAAACCGACATCGTAATTTTTTTTACAATCCTGTTTTTTTTATAGTAATGACTTTATTTTTGTCGGCAATAAGTATCGAAAACATGCATATGGCTTTAGTAAAAAATAGTTGAGAATGGCTGGCGTAAGCGATCTGTTCTTAAAAGGGGTAAATTTTATTATATTCGAACCGTGATGCATTGGTCAACATGCCTATGTCCGATAACTGAAGTCACGATATTCGTAAATATATTTTTCATTCGATTCTGTTTAAAGGCAGTGTGTTGTTTAGTCTGTCTAAAATGAGTGTCTAACGACTGTATCTGTTACTCTCTGTCTGATAATCAGAGTTTTTTTTACGTCATTTTGATATTTTACTAGATAAAATAAGGAACGATAACAAAACCGCAAGCATTAAACCGGCCGTAACGGTGCCGTCCAAAAAATCGCGTATTACCGAATTCGCGTAAAATAAGGATTGGGTGTACTATCATTTTTGACGGAGACTCGTTACAATTAAATAATAAAACGCAATGTTTAGTCCTATTTTTACATTTTTCCATTATTTTGATCGAGACCGGTTCGCTCATCGTGATCACCATTAACTGTAGCATATATTTTTTTATGAATGAAAGTAGATTTTGTCTCAGCTCACTTGCTTTTAATGTGTTAACTATGTAATGAATGAAACCCTATGAGTTGATGTCTACTCACCCTCCGTATGGCGCCGTAAATTTTCGGCAGACCGAAGCGGCTGCACATTCTCAAAACTTAGACAATCAAGTGATCTTTTGACGTTGCTCGCTATGAGCGAAACCGGTCCTGATTTTAATAATATTAAATGGTGGAAATAGTGATAACCAGTGTATTGTTTTGTTTAAATATTGCAATTACAACTGTAAGTTTTATTAAAAAAAAAAAAAAACCGATCAGGGCCGGTTTCGCTTAATGCAAGCATTATCGACTGATGAAATTCAAGCGCATTGCCATTTTAACAAAGTTTGACAGTTGGCCGTTACAGTAAAATAATATATCGATTGCAACAAAAAATTAATAACAAATTTGAATCGTTCAAATTCCGCACTCGAGTTGTATTTTATACCACCAAAGGCAGCATGTCACGTTTGTTTTTACTCATATATATTATATTAACCCTCTAAATGCTGACATCTCTGTTGAGATTGCTGATCATAGTGTGTTGATAGCTGATACTCAAAAATATGAGAGTGTTACCAGTGTTAAGCTTTCGTGTTAAAGTTAATAATTGTATTTGTAATGTTTACTACTGAATTAATTTTAGAAGTACTCGGGGTTGGTAACTCTGTGTATAGCTATGCAAGGGATTTGTGTATATGCACTGAAATTAGTCTAAAACTTTTCTAATGAGATGTTAATGAGTTATTATTTGAAACAAGTAAAAATATCACACTTGTTTTGTCCGCGGATTGTTATTACACGATGATGCTAAAATGAATATGCTAATATATAAATTAATAATATTTACAAATATATAATAATATATCTGGCTACGTTAGTAAACAATTAATTTATTTTTTTATTACGAAACAATATTATTTTGGTAAAAAAAAATGATAATGTGCTCTAAATATATGATAACTTTTGCTCAGAGGGGTCAATAAAACGTATAGATTGTAGAATGTGTTTGATAACACACAAAAAGGCAGTTGATTTTGGGTATTATTGTCGAACTAGTAACCTGGCGACAACGGCGGACTTGCGTGATCTTTCCTTATTTTGAAGACTTCAAATTCTAAAAGAAATAATGAAATTTTATTTTGAAATTTGAATTGTTAAAACATTGTATGATTTCCTATTTTTTTTGTTACTAACGACACGGGTTTTGTCTTTCTTCAGCCTTAGGGTCTATGTTTTTCCTTTTTTAACTAATTACTTTTGTATATCACTGATGCAAGCTGTTTACTGTTTGTCAGTTTGTTGCATCCGTGAGATAGAATGCCAGAAGATGTGGAAAGGCGAAACCCATGTCGTTACTGACAAAAAGTGGATTCGTGAAAATTTTAACAATTCAAATTTAATCAATTTCCTGACTAAACATCTGGAGATTATCAAGACAAAATACGTTATATTCCATTACGAAAATTAACTTTTGGACCCAAGGTTTGGCATTGCTAACTCTTTTATATTTTAAGTTTCAGCCGTCAACACACTTTAATTAGCTGTCTCAACAAATGAGACCTCAGCAGTTAGACGGTTTAATGACCGGTTCAAAATCAGTTGACAATTCTCGTGGTGTGCAAAACCTGTCCTAATAATAAAAATACCAATTATATGTGAATTATTTAAAGTCTTTAGAAAAAATCATTCTTTATATTTAGTCATTACCAAAAATATGATTGCATTACGATTATTTGTAATAATCTCTTTTGAGGTGTTAAATGTCATTTCTTGTTGTACTGGCGTTATAATTAAACATAAAAAATACAATTTAAAGTATCGTTCTCATTTTTTTTATTTAATTATCACGGTAAAAATTATTATCGAAATTGGGAACATTTTATCAATAAAAATCAGGGAGAGTTCTCAATAATGTGGATTAATTAATTAAGAGCAGACTCTACTTTACAACAAAATAAAATAAACGCGTTTTACCTTTGATCGATGAATTAATTACTAACTATTTAAAAACAATATTTCCGCACCAATTATATTTAACAACTAATTCCCATGGGCACCAACATACAAAGTGACATAAACTATTTTTTTCTTCACGCAATACTTCAAGTCTATTCCATTCCAAATTTAAAAATCACTTCTTTTTTATTTGAAATACGTTTTCAAATAAAGAACTGACCTACATGCTTCACGATTAATCACCAATGAAAATTATTAACTTTGTATATTACTTTCTAACAAAATTGCTGTTATAATTATTAATGACACTGGCACACTGAATGGAATGAGAAATAGTATTTATAATGATCGCGCGATGGGTACTGAGAATTGACGCTTCAAATGTGAACCATTTCACAAGACTGCCGAATTACAATTGAATTAATATTTTGTAACGCAGATTACGAGTCCACTGTCATATGAGCTGTTCAAAATCAAACGCGTGTTTATTTCTATGACTTGCACAGTAGCACAAAAGTTCACGTGAACATAAATAAGCGTTGAAAAAATACCCGCTGCCATAGTAAAGCATATGTCCTCTTAACCTATTCCCTACCGAGCTACATAAAGGATATTCCAACACTGAATGTTTCAAAAAGTAAATCATTAGTTTATGATATTGACTGAAGGTGCTTGATGGTATTTCAATATCAAATTTGAATTGTTAGAACTTTGTACGATTCCACATGTTTTGCCACTAACAACCCGGGTTTCGCCTTTTGGAATCTTCAGGCATTCTATCACGTGCATGTAACAAAACTGAATGTCAAACATTTTAAATTTTATGTATCGTACATTTCGTATTGTACGAAGTTGTCACAATTTAAATTGACTCAGTAGTATTCGAGTCAAAAAATATTTTCCATACTCATGATGATTCCGTAAGATTGTCAATTATCAATTTAACTGAAATATTTTTTAAAAGATTTACTGTTGGCATAAAACTAATCTGGAAGCGGTTTTAGGTTTATATTTCATAATTTGACAATGCTTGCAATGAATGAACCGAGCCGATACCCCTCTTTATATCCTAAAATTCAAAAGTAATACTGTGAAAATTATATTTTTTTCGTTTAAATATAGGGTGAAAGAGAGAATGAGTCAGTTGATATCGTACAAATGATTTTCAATGAAATGCTATGTTGCTTTTGAACGGCTCATAGAGGTTATTAATATATCGAAGCACGCAGGTTAATATTTATTTTTGCTAATTAAAAGACAATCATTGTTGAAATATACTTATCAGAATATACCTTTTTTGATTTAGTGAATTGAAGAATTACATATTTATTTCTGCAAATCATTAAGAAATATCTAATTAAGAGTTCGCTTTATCGAATAAATATATTATATTATCATATCATTTGGAAGTATCGTAAATAAATAAACATGCCCTTAACATATCAGACATTATCTACATTCTAAAATTGGTGTGTCGAATATCCATGTCGTATTTTTTTATGTAAATCCAGAAACACCAAGAAGTCCGTTCCCGTCAAGCAAATCATCATTTTTTTATATTTTTGACACCTTAACAGTGTTGCATAGAACATTTGTAACAGCGACAGTGTATTTTTAGTTAAAATATAACTTAACTAACTTTTCAGTAAAATCGTATTCTCATCATATCTCATCAATTTTAAAGTGTTTAAAACAATCTTAAACAATCACTTCTATGCGTTATAGATATACGTAAATAATGTAACACAATACTTACGACTATTTCCACAATATTAACACGGTGAAAAAATAGCCAATAGATAGATAGTTCTGAGGATGGCGTGAGCCGAAATAGCTATCAACTGTATGTTATAAAAATTGTAACACTAAAATACAATGCTATTTTTTCACTGTGTTTTAATGGAGTTCTACCAAGTATATGTCAATTCAATCAATCCACAATTTTATTTTATTAATGTCTGCTATGAGATTAGCATTATATACAAATAATGTGTGTGTAACGGTAATAACGTATTTTATAAAAAAAATTAAGCCTTTTCATACATTCATGCGAATCGCACTGTCATCCCGTCGTTTTAATCAGAAGCTCGATATTTTTATCACAGGTCAATGTTTGTTTGATAATTTTTTTCATACCATTTCAATGAGGAACATAGCTATTGTAAATTAATTCTAAAAATACTTTACTATCGCCGCGATCGCATTTTAACTCAAATAGGTTCTAGTCAAAAACCTGACCATTGATAATTTATAATGATCTTTGCATGATAATCCATTTTGTCAGCAGTGAAGGAGGCTAAACCGTCAGCGAATCACATTTTTTTTAATGTTTCAATAATATTATTGAATTTTTAACAAAAATAGATTGTTGTGCACTCCTACGATTCTTAGCTCTATCGTCCAAATATTTTGGTCTTACCATAAATATAATACTATCGCTTTTGAACGCTTTTTTTTTTTTTTTTTAATATTTTCTGTTCCCCCATTGATAAAAATATTTTTTTATTCCAACCATAGACACGAATCTGTTGTTGAGAATATTAGGCGAATTTGAGGGTTACATGCTTAAATTAAAATGCCGAACCGCAAAGAAACAACTCAGTACTTAGTAATATTTCCACACTTTATTTATTAAGATCTGAACCGGTTTTGCTCGTCGTAAGCATTATAAACTATTCATCGCATAATCGTAAAATTTTGGAAATCGTCGTTGCGTGTTATTATATTAACACTTTACGGTCCTATTTTAATTTTAGACCTCGTGTATATTCTTCATCCATCTATCGATAGTTTTTGATAGTATGAAATAAAATTTATATTATTTTTTGGTAGTATAGCTGCGCATATCCGAAGACGCCGCATTGTGCGTTCCCGGATCGTAAAGTTTGTCTCAAAAATGACGCCAATGATACCTTTCCATCAAACAGTGTTAACCGTAACCTTTGAAGTAAGTGAGCTCAAACTAAGTCGACTTTAGTACATTAAAAATTATACTTGTTACAGTTGAAAATATGTGCGATTGGCGAAACCTGTTCTTATATAAAAATGTGGAAACAGTAACCAATAGTGTTTTTTATTAATTTTACCACCCGATTGCTAGCGTCTCAATTGTTGAGAAGGTTACTTCAGTATTTTGATAATTGATTCTCAAATATCTAAAGGGTTTTATTTAAAGATATGAGATAATTTTTATGTTGAAATATAGTAGATTTCAGTGTTGGAGTAACTCTACGGCTGGAGTAGCTATGCAGGAACAGGTTAAACAATAAATTAACGTAAAACGTAATCATTTGAAAATATAAAAGCTTAACCTTGTGAGAGCTGTTTTAACAAATTTGTTTCCTAACTTATACGAGGGGCACGAGATGTCTCCCCGCCGACCGCCGTCTGTCCACCGAAATATCGCACAAACAGTTATTCTATATTTGCGATTATAATGAATAGTTAGATCCACAAAAACACGCCTCGTCTGCATAATAAATAATTACATCGAGAGGCGATACTTCTTTGTGAGATTGGGCTCTAATCCGGTTTGGGAACGTTTAAAATATAATAAATAATAAATAGTAAAAGATTTGGGCGTCAATACAATAACACAAAACTTGTTTTTTTTTTATTACAATCGCCGTGCGCAAATCAAAATAATACTGGTATTTAAGAATCCAGTTTTGGAGTTGGGATAGGTTTGCAAAAATACACTTTGCTCATGCATTAGGATGTGCGATAAATAAACTAAACCTGTTTTCTGCTGTGCCACGTTTAGGATAACATAATAAAAAATATTTCAAACGTATTTCAGTAGTGTACGTGTTTAACCTTCTCACTGCTAAGCCAACTAATGAATTCTCTAAACACTAAAAGCAGCAAAAATTGATTGAGTAGTTTTAGTATTCAACAAACTTTAAGAGATAGTCCGGACAAATGAGGCTATGTTTTAACACACAAATTAAGTGAAATATGAAAGTTTCGAAGCATTTAACCTTCGAAAATTTTATACTTTGAGTCTCAACTATCAACATACTACAATCATTCGTCTCAACATTTGAGTATAATATAAGTACGGACTTATAGATTTATTCAAAATATTCACTTATCCGTTTTTGCTTCTCAGTGCCGATAAACTCAATTACCGGAATACGTTGTCAGTGCAGTAAAACACGAAAAATAATAACCATCAAATAGCTAGTAACACAAAAATCTATAAAAAATTGCATTCTTAAGGTAAAGTGACGTAAAAAATTGATAATTTGCTTGCCGAAAAAAATAATAACATAACAATCATCCGTTAAACTGTGAGCCAATTAACAACCAGTTAGCCAACAGTTTAACTACTGGAATACAATAATCAAATTGTACTTAAGTGCTAAAAAGATAAAATTTGTTGTACTCAAATTAAGAAAAAAGGTTTATTTTATATTATAGTATTTTTTATATCCCACAGTGTTCATCATTTAAAACACATTATAAAATTGACTAATATTAAGATCATTGACATTACTAACGATTGTGGCTTGTCGCTTTACCGAGTGGTAACGTTATAGTGCAGTGATTGGTAATTTTTTTTTTATCTGGCTCTCTGAAATGTGTGTTTATTTTTAAACTGTCTTAATTTAACATGAGTTAGGAAAATAAGATAATATTAAAATTAAGTTGTTTATTTTCAATAATGTATAATTTTAAACCCATTCACTAATAAAATCAGACAAAATTATGAAAGGGAAATATATATTTAGCTAACTGAAGATACTAAGATATAGATTGAAGATAAGATTTAGATATAGAAGAAGTAGTGATTACACATGTTATCTATGGTCAGTCTCTTCTTGTTTATGACACAGAAAGATACAAAAAAATTGAGTGCATAGCTTCAAACTGTCAAAATGTCATACACAGTAAAACCTCAATTCGAAGTTTTTCAAAGGACCATGGGAAAAAAGAAAAATACGGCCAAAAATATTATCTAAAGCAGATAATATTTTTATTATTATTTCATAACATTTATTTTTTATAGATGACTGCATATGTTTTTAGTTTTTTTCTCATTTTTATTATGTTATCTGTCACTTCTTGGTGGAAAAGCATTATATAAAAATAGATAAAACGCAATATTAATTCAGTTGTAAATGCTTGCGATGATGGAAGGGAAATCGATACTGATCCTAATATTAACAAATTTCAAATGTTTAAGCTTCGTAAAATTCCAAATTTTATATCGAAGCACCGTCAGTCGATATTGTAAATAAATGTTATAAAATTGTGGAAATAACACTTAGCACTAAGTTGTTTGTTTGCATTTTGGCACTTTAATTTAAACAAAAAACCCACCAACTAACTTACTATTTTTACAACAGATTCATCTGTATTTTATATTATATTTGGAATAAAAAACATTTTATTTTTTTGAATGCCAATAACGCCTCTGTAAATGACGGAACACGTCAATAAAAACGGTCAAAGACGATAATATTACATTATATTTACGGCGGGATCAAAATATTAACACGTTATCATCGATAAATCAGGGAACGATAAATGCAGGACTATGTGATATTGTTCTTATGGGACTGTATAAAAAATGCACGTGACATAAGTAGGATTGGAGTCTAATAAGTCTAAGATATAATAAATCGCTTCTAAGTAAGTCATTCACTAATATTCATAACTTTTACGATGCCCTTGAAAGGACTGAAAAAAAAGCTCTCCACCCTCGAAATCAAACCTGATGGATTCTGATTTATATGACGATTATTACGTTTCTGTACCGACTGTCAAGTGGTCACTTTATCATAAAAAAAACCTTTTAAAACTTGATCATATGCAAGCGGAACTTTTTTTATCATAAGACGGTTGAAAATATTTTATAAAACCACAAATTTCCAGTCCTGAATGATGTTTTTGGACAATTCCCGGAACAAAATTATCGTGGCCATTACTATAAAATATAACCAAAGGTGCTTATGGTTATTAAACCTATTTCTTGGATATGATAGAACTTCTTAGAACTTAACACAGCAATCAATAATTTATACCCTTTCAGAGTTTAAACGAGTTCAGTTAAACTTATTAAAAAATCTTAGAATATATACTTAACCGCAATGAACAATAAAACTGTAATATTATTAAGTGATCTCATTGTAATATCGATAGCCAGAAGTAATAAAAAATAACTAAACTTCTCTTCTGTTTACACGAGGATACGTTCTATTCAAGTCAACCGTAAAAAATAAAAATCGTATAAAAAAAGTACAGGGAAAATATAATAGAAAGTTGAGGAATGGAACATTATTTTTGAAGTATTAACTGTTACTTCTTCAAACAATGAAACACAACTATTAAAACAATTTTATACTATCAACACTGGTTTTTCCCTTCGCAAGCATTATCAAGTGATACAATAAAAATTAAAACAACGCCAATTATACAAACCTTTGAGTAACTAATTACCAGGTGTACAAAACAAATGGTAAGAAGACTGAGAAAATAATTTAAAGGTATCATACAAAATATTTCCAAGTAAAATTGTTATCAAATATTAAGTAGCTCTTTCAATTATTTTTTTTATTTATTAATGAAGTTGCTTTATTTTTTTATTGCATCGTTTGAATCAGTACTGACTTCGATAATATAAATTTGTGAAAGCAAGTGCTATTTCAGAACCGTATAAAAAATCACGTATGAAGGAAAATTTTCTGTTTTGTTGAACACATTGCTGAAACATTATTTTAAAAAGTGCCGTCAAGGAAACCACAGTTATGACTATTTAATTTTATTGAATATTATGTGACGTCAACAAATCGAGGTTGAAATTTAACTGTTTTTTTTCATAACCTCGCATCTAATTTTTATCACTGTTTGTGTGCCCGTATAAGAACATGATAACTACTTTAAAACGTTTCAATTCTTCGTATAGTTTTAATATCAATAATAAATGCGTTAATAAAATTAAAATATTTGATACGTAATTGAGTCGAAAGTGATACAAAAATATATTATTATATTAGCAAGTAGGTGTTTAGTCCAGTATAACCCACGATAAACAACACACACATTTGAAATATGTCTTCATTGTGGAAAAGGTTCAGAAGAAATTTGACATTTCTTTATTTGAGGGCATATGAATACTATCCATGGTTTTATCCAACTGACTTTCATTTAAGCATGCTCAATTTTGATAGTTCGAAAACACCTCGTCCCATGTTTCTTTCAACCCATACGAGGCCAAAGTGAGAATTCTGCAATCCTTAAAAATATCAAATTGTATGTCTCTGATATTTTTTGAAAACTTATGAACCTAAATCGATTGTTCTTTTAAGGCATTGATTCTCAAACCTGGGGCCACGGAATGACATCTTTGGGAAGCACTGTTCAGAAACGTAGAACCAGCCTACCGATGGATATTCCAACAGAAAGCGCATTAATAGTGTTCGGCACTGCTTTTAATGTACATATAATATTAAGGTTTTTTTTTGCTTTTTTCTAATGGTACTTACTTTGAAATTTTAGTAAATATATGTGTCAAAAAAAGCCTGCTTGATGCGGCTCTGTACTACAAACAACTATTTATAAAATTCAATTGGAAGTGCACATGTATTAAATAATTATCAACAATGATTTGTCAATTTATATAAATACTTTCAAACTCACTACGCTTGTATCAATAACAAAAAAAAAACAATAACTAATGATACCTAAATGTGAAACCAGTATAATTATTATTTGATTTAGATGTATAAAAGAAATCTGTATCCAGCATGAACCGATTCGAAAAAATATTTGAAAGTTGTCCAAAGTTTCATGCATATTAAATAAAACCTTTTTTTATATTAACAACTGAAAACACATTAAGAATTATTTTGCATTTTAATCAGGTGTAAAAAAATTGAATTTCAATGAAGAAATGGTTTTAAAATTTACTATCCTCAGCCTTCAAATCACAAAAGTAGATTTTATTATAAATTTTCCTTGTTTTTACTGTAGTAGGTTATGGCAATTTTTGTAAAAATTACGAAATATACTATAAAAACCTTTATTATAATTTTTGATCGGTATTAACAATTTTTATTTCTCTTTAAGAGTAACGAATGTCGACTGCATCTATTGAGTTATTATGTTTATTACTAGATATTATTTTTCCATAATTATTATACTACGATGTTATGTAATCAAAATTAGGAACAGTTTCTCTCATAAATAATAAAAATTGTCTGATAATGTTCGTGACATGCGAAACCAGTTATGATCTTGATAATACTCGTATTTTAAGTTAAAAAAATAAGAAATATGTATTAGTCACGATTTATGTAAAATATGTTTTTTTATTTAGTGTAAATTTTAAATCATGAAAACAGTTTCCATTTTTTTGGTATGGCAACAAAATGCTTTTTTAATAAACGATAATTTTACGTAACTGTGAAACTAAACCTTTTCACTGCTGAGCCACGTAACGGATATTCCAATCCTGAATACGTCAAAAAATATTCAGTAATGTTGGTGTTAAGTAAGACGAAATACAGTCGATTATATTCCAATATGAAATAGCTATATTGATTTTACGCAAAAGGTTTACAAAATTTAAATATCTTAATTTTTTGAGTCACATCTATTAACACACTTCAATCAGTCGTATTGGGACGTTTGCAGTCAAGGGGTTAATATCGTTTAATACATTATATTTAAAAGAAAAATACGACAAAATAAGTAGAAATTGATGTCATTTGTCGTATATGCATTTTTTTCTTTATTTGTCCCAGTTTATTATAATTTAAATAAATTATGTACATTCGATAGAAGTTTAATAAAATTAATTTATTATTGTTTTCTATTGATTCTAATAGACCAATATTTTATTTTGGTGTTTTATTTATAAACGTCATTTACCATTGAATAATAATTAAATTATATGAATGTAATCATCGGTAATATTTGAAACGGTTTTTTGAATATTTTATTTGTCGATTTCATTATTTTTTGATTTTGTTTTAAGCAGAATACAAAAAAATATTTGAAGAGTACATGAACATTTAAAATTAAAAACTTTTTTATTCTTTTATTAACCTAATTCTATGTGATTTGCCGTTTTGAGAATTTCGTAAATGGCTTAATAAACAATCGACAATTGCTTAGTGTTAATCTAAAAGTGAGCAAAAAATCATAGCTATTATTATTAATACATAAAAAAATATAATAAGTTATTGGTTAGATAATAGTGGAATGACTGAATTTAGGCACTAGCCGGCATTAGTTAGTTGGTATGCCGTAAAAAGATAACTCGATTAAAACCGAAAGTACACACTTCACCGTTTTAAAGCACAAAAACCTACTGATCGCGCGTGAAATCGTCTGTAAGTAAAGCCAGCTGGAAGATTTACCGATTTCGGATTGGGTAACGAGTTAAGAACTTTATGGTGTCATACGGAGATGAAAAAAAGTACCACACTTTTACAATAGTGATATATACACTTGAGAGGAACCAAAGACAATATGAAATATTCTGGTGGCCTTGTTTATCGGATAAAAAAACAATACCAAATTATTTTTTTTTAAATTTTCTTTTTGCTTTCACTTATAATTTAACATATTTTTTTATACTGTCGACGTCATTGCAACGTAAATTATTTATTCAAAATACACGAAAAAAAAAGTTTAAATAAAATGTTACAAAGCAACTAATTTGAGGTCCCTCCGAACTGGTAGGCACCAAGCGCTCTAAATATTCTGAAATAACAAATAGTTATTAAATTTATTTCAGATATTTTTGTATGTAATTCATCTTGTATATAATCGATGCAAACTGTTTACTGTTGGCCAGTTGTTAAAAAGTATTGCTTCCGATGTCGACATATTCCACGTAAACTAGCGTGAGCTTTGACGAACATTACTTTTTTAATACTATATAAGTAGGAGTAGTAGATTTTGCTTAAGCCTACTCGCTGACTTCCTTGAATTTTTTTAAAATTTCAACGTTTTCTTTTATAAATCTTTTCTATGTTGCGAAATCAATAAACTTAACCCTCTGGCTGCTAACGTCTCAACTGCTGAAACGGCTGATTTTACTGTGTTGATAGTTGATACCCGAAAATAATTCATTAACAGTGGTTAAACCTTCTTGTCCTCGCTAACTTTTGATTTAATGCATTGCTTGATTTGCCCTGACAAATTTAACAAGATTGTTTTAAAGCAATATTGTTCAATAAATTTTTAAAGTCTAGGCGTTGGAATACCCTTTAAAATGCTCAACAGGGAACGAGTTAATATAATATATGTACTTTTTGACGTAACTTAAATATGTGTATCAAATAAATTTAAAAAAATGCATCCGTGCGATATAATGCCTGAAGATGTCAAAAGGCAAAACCCGAGTCGTAAGTGACAAAAAATATGAAATTATACACAGTTGTTTATTTTAATGGTAGAAAAAACCATTTTTGGCATAATACGTAGCTACATTGAAAGTCTGTAGATTATTTTAAACAATCTTAGACACTTACTCTAACACGGAAACATTCGGTATTTGTTATTTAAATAACAAATAAAATAAAAAAAAATTGTAACAAAAAAACGTGCTGGATAATCTATAATTAATGCATATTTATTATATCCACAGACTAGTAACATTAATAAATGCAAATAATAAGCCGTTTATCACGTCACTCGTTATTTTAATAACGATGAAACCACAGACAAAAACACAGCAATTAAAAGAATTTCGTTTCAATAATTATTCTTATAATGAACTTTTGAAAAATACCCGCATATCAATGAAATTAGCGTTAATCGGATGATTTATATCGGTCGATTTTCAGGTCAGTATAATATCTATATAAAATAATACATATATATTCCAATATCCAAGTACTAAGTAAGCTTGATAGTGTATATACTATATATATATATGTAATATCCTTAAGGTTTAGAAAAAAAATGAGGGAATATGGATATTATCCATGGTTTTATCAAACTGACTTGTTCTTACGAATGCTCATATAAAATAGTATGAATGCCCAGAGAGAAATTTTTCTTTCGAATATACGAGGCGAAAATGAGATGCTTTATTTTACTGGCAATTTTTAGAGAAGTCATGGATTTGAGTAGAAATGGGCCGTAAATGCTCAAACTTAATAATCTAGTTTTTTTCGGTCCGTTGTAAAATAAAAGGGGCCGCCCTTTGGATATTAATTAATATTTGAATACATGATTAAAACTTGAAACTAAGACATTTTTAAAAGTTTACAAAAAAATAAGTTATTCATGAATTCTAGCAAAACATACAATATAATTTATGAAATTGACTGAAGGTGCTTGATAGAATTTCAATATCAAATTTTGATTGTTACAACTTTGTACGATTCCACATGTTTTGTCACCGACGACTCGGGTTTCGCCTTTCGGCATCTTCAGGCATTCCATCACACAGGTGAAACAAAACTGATTGACAAAATGCCTGAAGATGCCGAAAGCCGAAACCCGGGTCGTAAGTGACAAAGCATGTGGAATCGTACAAAGTTGTAAAAATTCAAATTTCATACAATATGAATTTAAGCACTTTATTTGAAAAAAAAAAATCATCTCGGTTCTAATTTCTTTTTGTGAATTCGACAAGTTCTTTGCACCATTGTTTACCAAAAATCATCATCATAATCAGGGCTTATCTAGAAAAGTTTAAAAGGCCTTAACGTGAATTTTGAAAGTTAGGTCCTTAATTAAAAGCAAACGATTTTAAAGTAATTGGTATTATATAAAATCATATTTCATTGATAATCCAAGGAAACTAGACAGCTGTAAAAAAGCTCGGATAGAAAGACGGATATTAACACTTTAAAAGGTAATCTTGTACTTAAAATGAGTCTCAACTGTTGATATGGTTGATTACTATGAGTTGATAGTTAAAAAAATAAGACAGTGAACAGTAAACTTCAATTTTTGAAACTTTGTAATCATCTTCACATGTTTTGTAACTAACGTTTGAAATTGAAGTTCCGCCAAGCACTGAATAGAAAATTTCAATCAAAAGCTATTATTTACTGAAATATTGTATAAACGAATTTTTCCTGATAACCTCCATTAGATTGTCTCTCCAACACTTCAAAATTAATTGATGAACTTTACTGCTTCTCTGCATGGAAAATAATAACCAAATAATTTTGTAAATTGAAAACCCGTGCAAACTTCTACGATAAATTAATATCATATTAGCTTCAGCTAGGTCGATTCAAAAGTATTTTTTTTTATTTATTACTAAGTTTAGTTCTACTAAGAATAAACTTAAATACGCTTTATTTAATAAATCATTCGCAATTTTGTAGTAAATACATTTTGCGGAAATTATTTCAATTAATTGTCATATACAATAATATTTCTAAAAAAATATGCGGATGTGACATGTTCATTCTTACGTTAGAAGCGTTAAACACCTACACATTATAAATAAAATATTATTTCTTAAAAAAAATAATTTAAAGAATAATCATTCATATTTCTTAGAAAATAAATATAACATTTTCAGTTAAAAACATTATATATAAAAATAATATGTACGTAAATACATTTATACAAATATACTTCTGTGCTCTGCGGTCAAATAAAAATACTTTTTTAATTATATAAATAAAATAATATTTTAATACAATTCGACATTATCAAGGATGGCAAAATATATTTTCTGTTCTCAAAAATTCGTGACCGTAGTATATTGTAAATAAATATATGTCTATATATGTATACAAGATAGGTAAGAACAAAAATAAGAAGTTGTTAAATAGCAATGTATTTTAGTTGTACATTTTTTTTTATAAGATATATTTGATAGCTATTTCGGCTCACGCCATCATAGTTCTGACGATGGCGTGAGCCGAAATAGCTATCAACTATATCTTATAAAAAATATAGGACTAAAATACATTACTATTTTTTCACCGTGTTGTAATAGAGTCTACCAAGTAAATGCCAATTCAGTCAATAAACAAAAATAAGCTTGAGAATGGGTCCATTGTTTGGGCCTCTAAGAATTTAACATCAACTGTAACAATGGAAATAGTTCAAACAAAATTTGTTCAAATATTTATATCTACCACGTAAAAATACACAAAAAATTAGCGTACATTGAGAGAAGCACTCAAAATTTAAATTATTACTCTCTAGAATTGGTTAAATGATTTTAAGCCACACTGACTATGATAAAAATGACTAATTAACAACGAAACATTCTTTTTTTAATCTACCACATTAAAACGCACAAAAAATTTCGCGTAAATTGAAAGATGAGTATAGATCTATTATCACTGTGTTTTGAAAATGTTAGATGTTGTATTATACAAACATTTTTTACTCACCTTCACAAATTATTCATAAAAAAATAGCAGCGTAGACTAGTGGAAAAAATATTCATAAAATAACCCAGCTGATTCTAATCAAAGAGCGAATCTAATTTAATGAAATCCCAAATCTGACTCCGGAAACTGACTCCTATATTTACAATAGTTTTGGCTGCGAACCTCGAAATCATTTAATTACGCAACGTTAACCATGCATCTGTTTGAAGGTTGTACAAAAAAAACAGAATTGCAATATCCTATCACTTACGAACAGATGTCGGTAAACTGCGGGTCACGAGCCAATTTTTTATTTCGATAATAACCGTAAATTTCACTTTGCATTTTTTTTTTAATAATTTACAGTTACATTCGGAAATATTTGAAATTATTTACAAGTAAATACGTGAGATATTAAAGTTTTAATTGGACATTAAACTCCTCAGATAAAAACAAAAATTTACTTCATTGGAATTGAAATCTATCCACTGAAACGATCGGTCACACGAACTAGTCTAACAATTTATAACGTTATACGAAGAGCGAGTAAGAACTCGACTTATTGATGTATGATTTTTTTTTTTTCATGCTAACTGCTTGTCATCAAGTCATTGACAGTTGCTACATAAACAAAGAAATTTTGTAGATGCCCCTAATTTTTGCTAGCCGACTAGAAGAGCCTTATCGCTTACGACCGAATATCAAAATTATTTTGCAAATTTTTGAGAGTATAGAGCAAATCGCTCACTTTTTCCTGTAAGCAGTCTATTGTAGCGTCGATGATATTTATAAAGCTTAGTCGACAGTCGGCAAGTCGTAGTGTTTAATAAGATTTATATGTACAATATGTTATAACGTCACACCCTATTAAGAAGCATCATTACTTACATTTAAACTCTTTCCTGCTGAACCGCAAGAAGGATATTTCAACACAAAATACTCATGAAATTTATTTTGAAAATAATTACTTAAAAACGTGTTTTTTTTTCCATTTAAAACACATTAATCGCGTGAATTGTGTTTTATTAATCAAATTTAATACCTTTCCACCGATAAGAGACATGTAACAGTAATACAGTTCTAAATATTTTGCTAATTTTATCGTTGAAATTAAGATATAATAAAAATTCAATCGGAAAAAAACACATTGTTACTTGAGCGGTAGTTTTACAAACATTAAAATATATTGATTGAATTGGCATTCACTTGGTAGAACTCCATTATAACACTGTGAAAAAAATAACAATGTATTTTAGTTCTACAAAATTATAATTTTTTTAGATATAGTTGATAGCTATTTCTTAAAAAATAATAATTTTGTAGAACTAAAATACATTGCTATTTTTTTTCACCGTGTTAAACATTTAAATGTTTAGAGCCCCTGATGTAATAATAAAACGATGACCGAATTGTACTTTTTCTAACTCGTTACCAAAATACATGTTTTAGATTTTAGCATTTTTTTATCGCAATAATGATCGATACAATAAAACAAATATAAAAAAAAATCACACACACATACACAGAAGATAAAAAAATCCTGTTCTTAGTCGAATGATTTGCAAATATATTGTGTATAAATTTTTTTTTAAATATTTTCCTGTTGATATGTTCATACATATGTTGCACCGTACATTCTTTACTCGCAAAACGTAATTTGATCCAATAATTCTATCTTTTTTTGAGTGTTTGTATGTAAGCAGGTTGAATATTTAAATTCTAATTTGACAACATATTCAACAGCAAAATTAAATCGACCCGTCCGATCTCCTTAATATTGCGAGGTCATATGGAGAGCTAGTAGACTTTGACTTATTTATATTTTGTATTGATTGTATCTACGGCTAATTTTTTAACACCAAGTATTGAAAATTCGCTCCTAAGACGATCCCTGTCAAGGAAAAATGTAAGTGTATTCAATTTTAATATACCATGCTGATGACATCAATGTAGAGAAGATTATAGTTCATATTATTTGCTTTACTAAGTGAGATATAAAAAAATGACAAAAATCATTAAGTAGCCAAAAAAATTGACCTACCGTCTACTCACTACTGGACCGATCGGCTACACTAATTAATAAGGTTTATCAATAAAATTAAGTTTCTGGTGCATCATTATTAGTGCTTCGATTGAAACAATTAAGTGTATATCACTAAATCTTGGACAGATGCTTCTAAAACAACCACCATGAAAAATTGTAGGAACGCCCAACGGATTGTTGCGACGCCACTGGATACTGCCTCTTAAAAGAAAAGTCGGAAAAAGGCAATATCTCAAAAACAAGAACAATAGAGGGCATTAAATTTTCCATACCAAAAGTTAATTTTCCACCAATTATCGCTTTATATTGAACATTTATTTCTTACAACTACACGGTACAAAACAAATTATCAATTCAATGCTTTTGCACCGTAACATATTAACATATTTAAATATAAGAATATAAAAATTCAACAAATACACTATAAAACAATCAATAAGGATTGCAAAAAAAGAAAGTCAACCAAGTGAGCTCATGAAATGTCTACTTTAACTGAAAAAATAGCATTCGTCTGAGCTCACTTTCGTCCACATGAAATATGTCAACATCCGAAGCAATACTGTTGAACATTGTTAATGCTCTTACCATTGGCATCCCCATTGGCAGACTGGTTCTACACTTTGGAAGAACAAACAAATTTTGTACACGATTCTTAAAAATCTATCCGGAACATACAAATTGACATTATTAAGGATGGCAAAATTCTCATTTTGGCCTCGAATTAGTCGAAAGAAATATGTGGCTAGATATATTTCTCTTCGATTTTTCAAACTATTAAAAGTGAGCATACCTAAAAGAAAGTCAGTTGGATAAAGCCACGGATAGTATGCGTATGCCTTCAAGTAAAGAAGTCTCAAAAATTTCTTCTGAACCTTTTCCACCATAAGGGCATATTTCAATTCTCCTGGGGCCCAAACAATAGACCCACTCTCAAGCCTACTTCGCACTAAGGTATTGTACAATAATATTAAAATTTTAACACCTGAAAAGGCTCTCGTAGTACGTAGGATAAAGCCCAACATTTGCAATGCTTTGTTGCAGGTAGTCCTAATGTGACTATTGAAGGTTAGTTTACTTTCGAATTGTACTCCAAGATCCTTTACTGATGAAATTCGCGAGAGAGTTTGGCCACTCATTGAATAGCGGAAAAATAACACTTGCGACCGTCTAGTAAACGATAAAAGATTGTATTTGTCTATATTAAAATCGAGTTTATTACTCCTTCCCCATTCTACTATATTGACTATATCAGACTGGAGACGGAGACAATCATCAATTGCGGCAATTTGTAAAAACAATTTCAAATCATCAGCAAATAATAAGAATTTAGCATTTTTTATGACGTTTACTATGTCATTTACAAATATAGTACACAGCAATGGTCCCAAGTTCGAACCTTGTGGAACACCAGAATACGTGCAGAACGGTTGGGATTCAAAGAGCCCATACGATACATATTGTTTTCGGTTCCCAAAATAACTTCCAAACAATCTAACAAAGCTATCTGACAAACCTATCATTTGGAGTTTTTCCAAAAGTATGTCATGACTGACTCTGTCAAATGCCTTCGAAAAATCATTGTAGGAACAGTCAACTTGCAGGCCTTTGTCCAATGCTGTCGACACGTAACTCGTGAACACCATCAAGTTTGTATCGGTTGATCTTCCGGTTCTAAATCCATGCTTTTCATTTATTATAAATGGCTCAAATTTTCTTAAAATCATTCCATGCATAATCATCTCGAGAACTTTAACTGGCGCTGAGAGAACAGCTACTGGTCTATAATTTTCCACTGATGATACTGCACCACATTTAAAAATTGGAGTTATCTTTGATATTTTCCATATATCCGGAAAATTTTTTGTTTTCATTACCAGATTAAATATGTAACATAAAGGACTCTTAATTAAATCAATATATCCCTTCAAAAAAGATGTTGGTACCCTGTCGGGTCCAAGCTAACGGGAATTCTATTCTATTGCTGAAGAAAAAATATATTAGTTGACCAGCTACATCGAAATCACATATTTTACTAATTCGGAGTATATTACTTTAAATCAATACAAAATTTTACTCGCAAATGTAATAGTGCTCGCGACGATTGGCGGAGAACTGTTGTTTGAGCTGAGATGTAACCCTTTTTACGCTTTTTTTATTACAGATTTTAGTATGAGTTGACAGGAGTTATGGAAAATGTATATACATACATAAAAAAATCCTTAGCAATCATTTTTTATGTATAAGATAATAAAGGCATTTTTCTTCGGGACTAGGAAATACCCCCACAGTCTCGCAGGCTATTTTATAGAAAATAATCCTTTAAGAGTAAAATATTTCTGTCATTTCATCGTCATAATATATAATATATACTATTTTTGAAGAAATTGTGAGTAATTGTCTATTTGCTTCACCGAGAATCAGCAAGTTATTTCTGATAACATTCTGATATCCTTTACAGCTGGCTATATGCAAGTATGTGGAAGTGGTTGCATTTTGTGTTTTCCTCATTCAAAATCTCATAAACTCGGAAGGCTTTGACAGTTTGAACGCTGTATTTTCTAAATAATAAATTTATGCGCGATGTCAACACTATGTTTATAAAATTGCCTATTTACAGTTTCTTTTAATTACGCATAAAAAAATATCAACGTCTAAAGTTATTCCAATGGTAGTAAAAATTGAAAAACATTGCTTTAATTATTTATTCTATAAAAGCTGTCGCAGTGATTGAATAATTAAGCACAATGTTTACTACTGTTTTAACGATTGTTTAAAATATAGATTAGAACCGGTTACGCTCATTCTGGGCATTATCAAATGATAGAGTCTTCGATGAGAAAAACCGATACTGACTTTTATTTAATACAAAATTGTAAAACTAGAACTTAAAATAGCATTTTATTTGTTAAATACAGAGGTTTTGTTTTGTATTGTTTCTTTTACGAATATCATGTGATTTGGAGAGAAATTTCAGCTTTTTTAGACATGTAAAGGTAAGCTTTTGAAAGCATAATTTTGTATGGTATTTTTAGGGATGAAATTTTTATTGAAATCAGCGTTTCAAATTTAGGGACGAATGACAATTACTTCTCAATAATATGAGAGTGTTAACAACATCGAAAGAAACAAACAAACTAATTGTTATGTTAAAGCAGCCTGATTTGTTTGATAATCTCCGTAAGTTTGTTCAGTGCTAACATTACTTATTTAATTTATGAAATATACTGTGATGAAACATACTTGTCGAAGCTAACTAGGAAAACGATTTAATCTCGAAAAACATTCATTAGGTATATAAAATTAAAACTATTAAAGAATACTTATTCCGTTAAAATACAACATTGCAATGGAAATAAATATAGCTTTATCAATATGACGTCATCGATATAGCTTAAAGTTGAGGCGTTAAAGTCAGTGCTTATCGGAATGCATTCTCAATAACACAAATAGGAAAAACATTTTTTTAATGAATAAATATGAAATAAGCTTTCAATACCTCCTATACGGTAAGGGTTATGGACGGTATGCTATCATAAATATTTTATTTATGAAATATTTTTTAATATTTTATTTGTGTTTTTACTTTGTGTATTTTGGCTTGTTTTCGTGTTATCTTTAGGTGGTAAAAATATTGAGTTTGGTGGTGTTGGTGTTGACACTAAACGCTGATTCATTAGTGTAGTCTTATTTTTTTAATACGTATTTTTTATCATTTTTTTTACCCTCGAGTTAACGTTGTATATGAACTTGACAAAAGCTATTTGCTATATAAATTCATGTGCTATTAAGGACTTTTTTGCACTATTTTGATAGTTTTCTATTATGTCCAAGTCCATATCAATCATTAAGCTTCCAGCAATGGAAATATGAGTATTGTATGTATATATTTCAAATTAATTTTAATTTTCTTCGAGTACTAAACTTGCAACTTGCATATTTCTTTGCGAATGGATTTATTTGAACTTGGAATATAATGAAAGTGTACACGTCGCTAATTTTTTTACAAAATTCAGTACTTAAATAATCTTACCTTTCTTTGGTATATTTCATTTTCTGGTAGCGATCCAAAACTGTTAAATTAATTTTCAACGGGGTTTCCTGTAACACTTGAACACACACGGCACTTAGATTTGAACTGAGCGCACTGAAACACTTGTGGAAACAAAACAGATTCTAAAATATTATTAGTGAAAAAGCACTGGCCCAAGAAACAGACTGATGAGTGAAGACGAGTTTGCTCGAAGGCGCGGATTTAGTGAATGACGGAAGTCCGTGCCGAAGCCTTGTTTAAATTGGCACTACAACGTATCGAGCAGAACCGCATTAAGCGATTTAAGACCTTTAAACGATACGAATGAACTGTATATAAAAAAAAATCACCCACTAACACATTGTTTAGTTAATATCTGTATCATGTGATAGAATGCCTGCAGATGCCGAAAGGCGAAACCCGGGAGGTTGATGACAAAACATGTGGAATCGTACAAAGTTGTAACAATTCAAAATGTTTTATATTATTATCACAATTAGTTGCTATTAAGATTATGACCCGTTTCGCTTATCGCGAACATTGTCAACGGATACATAACAAATTATAAAAACAATATTTATACAAAATTTTGAACCAGGTTTACAAAACTATCGTTCAAGATCTAAGGAAATTATGTATGGATTGTCATATAAAATACATATTTTAGTTCTTATTTCCACAATATATCTTTTGATACGGACCGGTTTCGCTCATTAAAATATCATGCCTTTCCATCAAGAAGTGACAGTTAACACCTTAAAAGTGATATAAAATACATTTAAATGGAGTGAAATAGTTAAGAAATACAATGTTAAGCACCTCTTGAAACTAAATAACATTGTTAACAAAAATGAATCGTATTTGATGTGATTTTGTCAGACATATATTTTGTCATTACAAATGGTTCGTTATAGCTTTTCAACGCCTTGATTAAGCGATTATTGTTTGAGAAATGAGATTTAAATACAAAACTTTTTGTCCATGTCAATATAAAATAAATTGTCTTGCGGATTTAGTCAAAGTTGAGCGAATTAATAAATAACATAATGATGACATTTTTTAATAATAAAGCAGAATTTTAAGTACTATTATTTTATATTATTAAGATCAGAATCAATTTGGCTCGTCACGAGCATTCGTTGATCGTCAGCTGATAATGGTTAAATATAATACAGTCCCAATCAAAAGCGACAGTTAACACATTAAAAGTAACTAATGAAAGTATCCATTCCACGATTCGTGTCAGTAAACCTTCACTTGATATATTTTTACTATTCTAGTTAGCATTTACACCACTAAATTCTCACATCTTGTCATTTCTGCACCGTTAAAATTACAATCCATATGTGTGATATAAACAAATCCGGTACTGTGCGGCTTAATAGAGAAAAATATATATACATATAGAATATTATATTGTGTTCATACATGATTAATTCTGTGGTTATATTTTAAAGAATATTCAGATAGTCTTCAATACGAAAATGTTCATAACTGCTGAACACACTTACGCGAATATTTCACGGGGGAATCAATTTTCATAGTATGACATAACGCGTGGTTTTTTGGCTGGGTTTTCAAACTTTAAACGCGGACAGTAAGTCTTTCGGATGAATGATGCCGCATCAATAATTTATATTCTCTGAACCCGCCGAATAAATCATGCAAGCTCTAGCAATTGAAGAAAAACTAGTTTTGAGTAAAACAATGTTGAATAATTGATCGACGATCGATATAATATTAAAAACGGTAAAAATGAATCATTGAAGCATATGTATAGTTTGGGCTAAAAAACATTTTGTTTTATTCTTATGGTAATACCGTCGCAAGAAACAGCCAATAGAAATCGTCTAAAATTTCAATATCAAATGTACTGTGTCGATTCCATAAGTTTTGTCACTCATAGTCCAGGTTTCGCCTTTCGATATCTTGTCATTCTATCAGATAAATGTAATAAATATGATAGACAGTGAACAATTTGAAGATCTTTCTGAATGTAGAAATTACAAAAAAAGTATATCCTTAAAGCCAAAAGCTCAATATATATCTGAATTGGTTTTTATACTTGCGTATTTGATTATAATGACATTCAAATTTCAAAAATATATTAGGCAGCCTAATGATTTTCTAAAGAAAAGTTTTCACAATAATTAGCTACTATCAAAATGTTGTTTAATAATTTAACGCTCAGGGATTTTTTATAGTTTTTCAACCCACACATACTCCATATAAATTATTGTGTTGAACCTTTCTAGGTGATATTCAATTGTTATCTCAAACATATACTATTTAACAATGTATTTAACCTGTTCTGTTTTACAGTAGCGAATCATTGCATCTGGTGAAGACTAAACATTGATTTACTGAACTAAAATATATATATTTGAGGTATTTTTTAAATATTCACAGTTACTCAATCTAGTCCGATTGGTCCAATTAAGGGAGTTTTACTTTGTGTAAAGTGTGTTAGATTATAGACAGCCAGCTCTGTGAAAATTCAACGGTCATGTAAAGTACGTTCCAAGCTCTTGAACCATTGGTTTTGTATACGTGGAAATTAAAAACTTTAACTGTGGATAAGTAGATTTAGTTTAACTTTTACTGTATCAGTTGACAATTCTACCAATAAATGAAACCGGCCCTGACGTTGGTTATATAAAATTGACGAAAAAGCATTTAATCTTAGTTCCGTCAGGAAGTAACATATATATATATATATATCACATTAAAACCTAACTATCATTAATATGTTTGTAAAATGAACTTGCCCAAAGTTATCATTGTAAAAAAAAACTAAATGCTAAATACGTTTTATCAAGTCATATTATATCAACAAAAGTATTTTTTAATTTGGAAGAAAATGCTTTTATTAATATATCCAGAAATCACATTATATGATGTTTTTAAAGCCACAATAGGATGCAATACTTTCACTTGTGAAATATTGTTAAATATTATCCATCAAGTTCTTTCAAAGTGTCAAGAATGTACAATTTCACACTATCAAAAATAATAGAATTTTTATTTTTACTTCGCTAAAGTCAAAATAAATATTTGGCCAGCTGTAATGTCTTTTCGATTTTTGAATCTTTTAAAAGTAATTATGTCTGAGATGAAATCATTTGGGTTAATCAATTCGTAGTGTCCATATGCCATGTAGAAAATATGGATATATTTAAAAAAAAAATCCACATGAGGTGATGTTATGGATGTGCGCTACAATTTTCCACACTCCAACTCCAGGTAAAAGCCCTATTGCTCCACTGCTAATCGCTCCGCTCCAATGGTCCGGTTATAATGCTGCTAAATGCACAGTACTGTCGACATTTCATTTTGAATATACAGATATTGTGGAGCCAAATTTGACACCTCATTGATTTCGTTTACAGTTGTCACAGAAACGTTGACCTCCAAAAGTTGACATTATTGGATAATTTGCTTAGCAATAAAGCATTGACAGGTGTTCATTTTTTTCACCGAAATGTCATGCCCATCAATTTTCAACAGACACGATTACCGTTATGGGAATCGATATGGCAGATTCACTCGAGTTTCGTGTCCAGGTATATTCTAGTTTCTTTATTATTGATTCGTCTATCTGTATAATTATCGATGTATTTCTCATTGACACCTGTTTATAACTAGCTTGTCAAATTACAGAAAACCTTATAAGATGGCGCTTAGCTGATTTCGTACCCTTGTCTCGTTGATAACATTCTTACAAAATTTCCTTCTTTACGATACTCGACCAATCCAAATCTCAAAAGCGTAAATTATCTCTATCGATTCAATTGTGGGTATAACACCGAAGACATGTCCGTATCACGGATTGAGTGAATTTGACATTTATCCTAGGCTGCAGATTTGGCGGGCGGCAATTGTTACAATTTATATATATATAGATATATATTTAAAAATAAATAATCAACTTGTTTAAAGGCTTTAACTATCACTTTATGGTAGAAAAGCATAATTTTTAAATATATATAAATATGTAAAATTACCTATAAATTGTTTTACTACTTTTTTATTTACTTTTATTTACTTTTCGGCATATTAGGTACTAGGTAATCATAAACAGAAAAATTTATATAAATAGCCTAATCTTAATCTATATTTTATCAGTTAATAATACTTGCAATGAGCGAAACCGAAAAACTTTATAACATAAAATTATAAAAATAATATTTAACATTTTCTTTTACTTTTACCAAAATTTTATATTATGAAGATCAGTACCGGTTTCTCTTATCATTGACATTATCAAACTGATTTAAACAATAATGTTACAGATTTTATTTCCATTTCGAAATGACAATTAAAACCTTAAAATTCAACATTTTTGTGATATATTTTAATATAAATAATTTTGACGGTTTATTGACACTCAGTTCTATTATACCCGTGTGATATAGTGTATGAAGATGCCGAAATGCGAAACCCGGTCGCGAGTGACAAAGCATGCAGAAAAATGTACAGCGGTTGAACAATTAAAAAAAAACAAATCGAATAATGTTGACCTACGACGCATTGTTACAATTATTATTCACGCATTGGTCAGTGTCGCTTTGCTAAATGTGTATTTATTGAAATAAGTAATTCCCAGAATTAAAAGTTTTACACACTATCTCGTTAAACGGAAGTGCATTTCTTTTATGTCCTGCTTTTGAAGAGGCGTCAAGAATTTTACTTTGCACCTTCAGGGTTTTTTTCAAATTCATTCACCAAACCGCAAAATTAGCTTCACGATAAGAAACTGTCATTCGTAATCATCCACAATAAAGTGGACTCTTCAACTATAGCCGAAGTTCATTTGAAGTGTAAATATATTTTCACTGGTGAAGATATGCTTTACTTATCAGAAGACAGAAACCTTTTTTATCTTGGAATCTGCCATATAGTAAACCCCCCTTTCTCTAGCATTCCCCATTACACCCAGTCCTTTTTTTACGCGATACATTGGCTCCAGAAAAAGGCGCGTAAAAAAATGATTTCACGCAATTGCATTATATTTCTTTACACACTCTAAAACATTCGCATAATATCGAATACACTTGTTAACATTTGGCAATTGTATGTGTATTTAAAAAAATGAAATGCTTTACAAAATTAAGTTTTAAAAATAAACTTATTTTTTTATTTAAAAAATAATCAAACGTACATGCCTAGCGTCATATATAAATGTCTTCTTTAAAACAATTTTGGGAAAAAAAATACGTTAAAACGAGTGATGTGCGTAAAAAAATGTAGCGGTGCCGTCCAAAAAAATCACGTATAATCGAATTCGTGTAAAAAAAGGACTGGGTGTATAGTGTTTTGTTACAAAGCTCAAAAAAGGTCAATATTACATTATTGTTGAAATGGCATTTACTTAGTAGACATCCATTACAACACGGTGAAAAAATGACAATGTATTTTAGTTTTAGAAAATTTATAAGATATATAGTTGAGAGGTGTTTTGACTTACGCCTTCATAAAAACTATACTTCAATAGTTATAGTTCTGATGAAGGCGTGAGCCGAAATAGCTATCAACTTTATATATTATAAGTTTTGTAGAACTAAAATACTTGGCTATTTTGTTATCGTGCTATATTACATTATATTATAAATAAATATTTTATTAAGTACATCGAAAAAGTAATTATTTGAATTATTAAAACCTCGTACGATACCAAATGCTCACAGAACTGTCAGTTCTCTTGCATCCGTGAGATGTGAGTGAAAAAACATGTGAAGTCGTACAAAGTTTTAACAATACAAATTTGATATTGAAATTCCATCAAGCACCTTCAGTCGATATCATAAATTAGAAAAAAATATTTGTCAGTAGCTGTTTGTATCTTCGCTATACATGTTATATTCAAGGTCATTTAATATATAAAAATGTTTGATTTACTTATTTCGGAAAGTTCACAAAACATTTAATAAATAGCATAAACTTTATTTTTTTATGAGTGCCCATTATATATTATATATAGCAGTAATATTCCTATATATAACGTAATCCTTATCTGTATGATATAGGGGGTCGACTGCATTCGGACCAAAACCTAGTAAACTATAATACAATTGTTATAATAGTGTACTAAATAAAGCTCAAAAAGGCTAATTAAAAATATTGTGTAATTTTTTGACAATGATTGCTACATGAAAAGATGCGTAGTGCTGCACTTTGGGCATGGCTGTCTTAACTCGAAAATAGACGTAAGAATATTTCGAGTGAAAGTATTTATAAAAATAAAGAAGCTGCAAAATCCGACAAAAACATACGAAAGTATTTTTCACTGAAAAGTTTTCTATATCTCAGAATACCATAAATTAAAAACATAACCAATTCCAGTATACCATTTTTGATCATATTAATGGCAATATATTGGTATTTGAAATAGAATGCGATGGAAAAATTATATATTAGTTAACTTCTTACATAACTTAACGTGAATATTTATTTTCCCCCTCAAACCGGGATACTTTAAAATATAGATACTTATCCGTTTTAGGTGCCTTTTATACTTACAAGACAATTGACAAGATGGCGGCAATGTTTTATTCATGTATATTACCTATTTATTTTAAGATTACCGGTATGTTTTCTAGCTGCATAAAACTTATAAGTTCCTACAGTGTTTTTTATTTTATTCACTCCCGCGTCTTTATCTATTAGTAATCGGTTTTACAGCCAAGGTTTTGATTTTTCTAGTTTTTTTTTTCAAGGTGCGAATTCCTTTTTTTCGAAAATAGAACAATATGGCGTCTCAAAACTGTGATCGGGAACACCGAGACACATTGTTTGAAAACGAGACGTCTTATCACATCAGACAAGCGAAAATACCTGTCAGAAATATTATCATAGCGTTGTATACCGCTTCAATGAATGCTCTGAAACAAATTCAATGTCACTAGACTGGACTAAACTATTTTTTGATGCCAGTAACATATATTTCAGCTGATGAAAAAGTAATTAGATATGGGATGTGATTTCACTGGAACTCCAGTAAAAAAATATTTCCATTTCAAATACACTATCGCTGTAACAAAATCATGAAATATAAATGACATTTAAGCTCATATTTGTAACATAAATCATTTGATGAACCACCGTTATTTTCCCGCTTATTAAATTAATGCAGCAGTATCCAATGGCGTAACCATAGCGTATTTTTACTTGATTGGAAGTATCTACGAAGCAACTACGCAAAAATTGGTGTTGTGTACTTATGCGTACAGAAAATCAATCACACTAGGCAATCAAAAAGCTCCTGAAAGTTGAAATCTTCTCGTTTCCGTATAGATCAGCACTTTTTATAATTTTAATTTCCTACTGTTTCAAAAAAAAAAAAAAAACACTACCTCTCGTATTTTTTCCATAAAATCAGGACCGGTTTTGCTCACCGCGAATATTATTAACTGACCCTAGTGTCAATAATATGAAATCGTGGAATAATTTCTAATTATAGTAATTACTATTATTTTATCATTTTACGGTCCGCACGTTTTCGCTAAATAACTACACCGAAAAACTTTTTTCGTATTTTGATTTTAGACCTCGTGTATATTCTTCATCCATCTATCGATAAAATTTGAAAGTAAGAATTAAAAGTCATATTCATTTTTGGTAGTATAGCTGCGCGTATCCGAAGACGCTACATTTTGTGTTCCCGGATGGTAACGTTTGTCTCAAAAATGACGCCAATGTGGCGTCCGCGGACCTTAAAGTGTTAATATAAAAGATTTTCACAAAGAAACGACGGTATGCACCTTAAAAGTAATAACGTACTTTTTTTTTAGTAATTAATACAATAAAATATATATACAGCTAAATACATTGTTATTTTTACCTTATTTTTATATATATATAGCATTATCTCGATTCATCGTTTTTAAGGGCTGTAAAAAGACGATGAATGTGATAATCATAGGTCGTTGTTCCATTGTATTTTAAAAGTTACGGATGAGTAATGGAACACCACAGCTGTATGCAGTTCCGCAAGGGGCTTTCCCGTAAATGACATATATACGTTGAACACACAATGATTAACGTTCCAACTCCGTTCCGTGGTAGCCCATTCTCGGAATACATTGGGCAATTTTCAGAAACGTTTTTACGTTGCTATTTTTATCAGGGAATCAAATCCGATTGTATAATAATTTATGAATAATTATTTTATAACGAAGAAAAAGCTCACCACATTCCGAACACGGAGGTGTTTGCAAAGGACAGTTATGTTGTATTGTTATAATCAGTAGCGGTCGGTGACTTTTTGACTAGATGATGCTGTAAAAAGTAAGAACATTAACTTTTAAGCCATTATTTAATTCTTCTCGACTTCTACAAACTTCATAAATTATCACAGCATACATTTTTTTGTTATTTTATATAAAATTCAATATTAGTTGTTTTTCAATAGATATTAAAAACGGAAAGAAAAATCTAATGTTTGTGTCACATATAACAAGATATACAAGATGAGTTTTTTTCAACACCAACACTACCGAATACTTTTTTAAAAATATTCAGGGCTTAAATAATGTTTATGCAGTTCAGCATTGAACGAATTAAAAATCTAAAGTCATTTTTTGTTAATTAAGAAATATTTTTTCCTTTTTTATCAATCTATGCATAAGAGGGCGGCCAATATCCTAGACGCATCACAAAATAACCTTTGTTTTAAACAAATACCACAAAATAAAAAAAAGGTGCTTTTTGTGTGTCTCTAAAAATATTAAGTAGTATGTCAAATGTAAAACGTTTTTGATCACTGGTTGAACCAATGTTTTTATCTATATAAATAATTTATTACTTACAGTGTGTTATTAGTTAAAAACTAATCTTTGTAAACCTCCTCCCAAAAACCGGTAAGTCCACATTTGGCCAAAATCGAATAAAAAATATATACATATTCTATGAGTCATTTGAGTTGAATAAAAGCAAAAAAACCTGATGTATGCAGCGAACATTTACTAAGCCTTGTGTCCTAATATAATCTACGGCTTTAACGAAGGTTTTGAAACGATTGTAATATCACCGGAAAGTGTGTGTTAAATTATTTTTATATTTCAACTGATATTAAACCCAGTAAAAATATATTTTTACATGAAATACACTATGGCTGTCATATAAATAGAATAAATAATGACACTGCAGCTAATATTTGTATCTTGACTCTTACTGTAAATTTAGCTAACTAACTAACGACCCGTGTTTCACCTTTCGGAATCTTCAGGCATTCTATCACACGGTTGCAACCGAACTTCGGGTCATTAGTGGCAGAACATGTGGAATCGTACAAAGTTGTAACAGTTCATATTTGATATTGAAATTTCATCAACACCTTCAGTCGATATCACGAATAAAAAAATCTTACTGTAAATGTCTCTGTTAATTGACACTAAAAAGAATAAAAGGTTTGACTTATTTAAAAAAAAAAATCAATCGTTCAATATTTTTAAGTTGCTCAGCAGGGAACCAGTTAATCCTCTTGATCAATGTATCCACCCCCAACAGAGCTCTCTACCCTGCTGTACCCGCCACTGCTTTCCGTTTATTGAATTTATAAATTTAACTTTCGTTGACATCCTAACATTGCAATATGGACGTATCGGTTTTTGCTTTACACGCGTGAATTTTATTGATCCGCTACGGTCTTTGCGCGTCACCAGAATTGATAGACGTTAACTGCATAAAAACTCACCGCCGATTTAGGCGTTAGATAGACGTCTGATATCAAAAATTCCAACTCGAGAATCGATACAATAATATTCCACATTTTTATATAGGTACCTACTAACTTACTTGCGTCAGAAATGCTTTTTATGCTATTTATTTTTTCATGTCCCGGATGAAAACTTGTTTTTTCGAAGCGTATTTTTTTAATGCATATTTTATTTACAAATGAATTAAAAATAAAAAAAAAACACCTCAGGGAAGGTCAATATACCATGATTACATTAAACCTATATCTATTTGCACGTCTCAAAATTGAGACATATTTCATTTTTTATTGGGTTACGGACCCAACAGTGGTACAGTGGTCAGTATTGTTGGTTTCCGTTATGGAACTCACCGGTTCAACGCTAGTACGAACAGTTCTTTAAGAATGTTTATATTATATTTCTTCGAGCAAATTGATGATTGTGAAGATTAAAATTTTTCTTCCATCTATCCGAACCTAAAAAACAAATGGCGTAACCTACCCAACAGCCTTGACCTACCTCAAACATGGATTAAATATATTTCTTTTAAGGTGTTACCTGCCACTTCTTGGAGGAAAGGCATTACATTTAAATAATTAAAACACAATGTTAAGTACTATTTCCACTTTTGTATATTTTTAGATGGCGGGCATTATCTCATGTAACGTAATTACGCAATGCGTGCGATAGAATGTGCCGAAAGCGAAAACCAAGTCGTGGGCGACGAAACACGTGGAAATGTTTCAAGAATTCAAATTTCATTCTGATAAAAGTTCATTTAAATGATAAAATGCAATAAATACCACTGTTTATATATTTTTCCAAGTCGCCATTTAGTCGCACAAAAGACGTATAATTTACCTGATTCCATAATATCATAAAAGCATTTGCATTGCTGATATTTGTGAACCAAAATCGCTTGATTTACTTATATTGACCGTGATAAAAAAAATCATTACAGTCTGTGGTAGAACGTTTACATAAAACAGGATTTTCGATTTTAGATAAATAAATAAAATATGTATAATAAATACTTGGAATTTTTCAGCGAATTAATCGAGAAATAATTTATTCATCATCGAATTATCTAATAATGTCATACAATGTACTATTTTCACGACTCAATTATGAATATCAACACAGGTTTCGCTCATCGCAGACATTACCAACCGATAAAAATCAGTCATTAATAGGCGATGTAATTTCAATATGAAATTTCAATTTTGGTATTGAAATTACATCAAACACCCTCAGTCGATATCACAATTTGAATTGTTTTGAATGTCCCAGGTTTTGAAATCTTCAGGTATTCTATCGCATGCATGTAACCACACTGAATGTCAAACATTTAAAATTGTGGTAATAGATGGTTAGATTTTGTTTTCGTTGTTTAAATATAACGCCTCTTCATCAAGAAACGAAATTTAATACCTTGAAAGTAATTATTAGTATGGTACTTTTGCAGTTAAAAAACGATTAAATATAGCAAACATTGGAAATTGGCAATAAAGTTAACCGGGTAAAATAAGACACAATCTACTTTAATACATTAAAAAATAACAATCGTTAGAGCTCACTTTAATTCACGTCATTAACTTTCGAAGCGATACAATTGACGAACAAATAATTCATGACCACAGACTTATAATAAGAAAAAATATAAGGAAAATACAACTTTATCACCCAAAATTATCAAAAATAGTATAATTCTCATTTTGGCTTCGCTTAAGTGGTAATAAATATGTTGCTAGCGAGCTATTTCTCTTCGAGCTTTTAATCGTGGGAATTTCTAAAATACAGTCAATCAAATAAAGTCATCCGTAGTATTTATACGCCTTCAAGTACAGTAGTTTGTTTGAAATGTGTGTATTTTAAACTCTTTGTGGACCAAACAATCGACTTACTTTCAAACCTACTTCGTATGAAAACGCTTTAATTAAAATCAAAATTGTAACACCCGAAAAGGATTTGATGGCACGAAGTTTAAAATTGAACATTTGCAGGCAATCTTGATATTATGTCAAGGTCATCTAATGATGAATTTCAGCCATTCATTGAATAAAAAAATCAAATACTGTGACTAGGGTTGCCAACTTTTTTTTTGAGACAATTAGTGGACATATTATTACACCAAAAATTTAAAAATTGTAATTCAACAATATTTTGCACTGATAAATCATTTAACATAACATACCTACTATTTTGAAGATTTTTTAGATATAAAAATTGATGTTCCAGTTTTATCATTTGTCTGCAATAAAACTGACTAAAAAATGCATTTATATTTTCATGTCTTTCTTGCTTATAAAAATATAATGAGACTATAAAAATATTTTTTTTTCCACTTATATGAACTATTCGCTGCTGTCACTCTCGGTTGCGAAATGTAATCGTTTGCGATTTTTTGAACGAAAGTATTGAATTTTGCATGAATCTGAATTTTGCTCGGACTCTTACTCGAAATATTTTGTATAAATTATTTTGTTTTTAATGTTTTTTACTTAAAGAATAATATTTTTATTTTCGGTTCGCATTTATTATTTAACATTTAAAATATTTGGACGTTATTGGAGGGCATTTGTTTGACATAATAATTTAAAGTGGTAAAATTTATGGTCGAGAAAAATGCTATTCAACGAATTTAATGAATGCATTGTGTTTAAACAGGTTTAGGAGCGGAGACATATCTCATGATTTTACGCAATTGCATTATATTTCTTTACACACCCTAAAACATAAATTCGCATAATATCCGATACACTTGTCAACATTTGGCAATTGTATGAGTATTTAAAAAAATGGAATGCTTTACAAAATTAAGTTTTAAAAATAGACAAATTTTTTTATTTAAAAAATAATGAAACGTACATGCCTAGCATTTTATATAAATTTCTTCTTTAAAAATAAATTTGGGGAAAAAATCACGTAAAAACGAGTAAAGCGCGTAAAAAAACGTAACGGTGCCGACCAAAAAATCGCGTATAACCGAATTCGCGTAAAACTGGGTGTATTGTTGAAGTGTAATTGGGTGATTGATACGTTGGGTTTCAATAACAGATGATTTTTTCAGAATGTTAAATTGCTAAGCCGATCTCACGTAAGGAATATAGCAAAAGAAAAAATAAGGAAGGTATAGAATGTTTATATAATCGTTTAATATATATAAACATTGAATTCAATTAAACTCTGTGTGTCTAATATTGTGCTCTACTGCCGAGTGAACCATCATTAAATGAGTGTCTAACGACTGTATCTGTTACTCTCTGTCTGATAATCAGAGTTTTTTTTACGTCATTTTGATATTTTACTAGATAAAATAAGGAACGATAACAAAACCGCAAGTATTAAACCGGCATCCTACTGTCATATGTAACCGACTGACATTGGCAACCTGCCAACTTAACAAATAATAAATAAAAGTGTTGTATGTTCCCTCTTAATCATATAACAACACCGCTTTCGAGTAACACATCATCCGTCAAACGATATGTGTCAAAGGGTTTTCTAGATTTTTTTGCCAAGCCTTGTGGTAGATAGTATACACCAGTGATCGGTAACCTTTTTTTCTAAATTGCCAATGACAAAAGGCGCTGAATGTAATATTTTGCTGAATAAGATAGAGCGTTATTTAAAAGTAAAGCATATTTATTTTATGATCGAGACCAATTCAAATAAAATGTGAGAACATAACTTCTACACAGCCATATGTCAAAAGTGACCATTAATAACATTTCAAATATGTAGTATATGAACTCAACCTCTCTTGTTATGAGAATATGGCATGAGGACATGACTAGTAGTTAGCTAATACACTCTAGCTTGTATTACAATCGGATGCTGAGAGTTAATTTTTAGAATTATTGATTGAATTGACATTTACTTGGTAGAACTCCATTATAACACGGCGAAAAAATAGCAATGTATTTTAGTTCTACAATTTTTTTATGAGACATAGTTGATAGCTATTTAGGCTCACGTCATCGTCAGAACTATGTTTAAACGTACATTTGCTTATCTATATAAAGCTGTGTAGAAAAGGTACACAATACATCTTCTCTTCTGTTTTAACCTGTTGTAACTTTTAGATATCACAAACACGTTTGATTTTTAACAGATTCGATAAGCTGTGACCGAAAAAAAACACTATTCATTGTTAGACCAACCAAAACCGACATCGTAATTTTTTTTACAATCCTGTTTTTTTTATAGTAATGACTATATTTTTGTCGGCAATAAGTATCGAAAACATGCATATGGCTTTAGTAAAAAATGGTTGAGAATGGCTGGCGTAAGCGATCTGTTCTTAAAAGGGGTAAATTTTATTATATTCGAACCGTGATGCATTGGTCAACATGCCTATGTCCGATAACTGAAGTCACGATATTCATAAATATATTTTTCATTCGATTCTGTTTAAAGGCAGTGTGTTGTTTAGTCTGAAATTCCTTCCCACTCATTTGATCATAAGGGCGTTGCAAGACCATTTAGCTATCCACCACTCTTATTCTATGTCTTATCCACTCTCTTCAAAAAGAGAGGTTGAAACTATGTCTAAATACATCCAATATAAAGCAATATACTCCACTAAACAACCCACATAATACGATACTTAAAATAAAAAAACCGCTATGTTCACTTTGCAAAAATTTAAATTTAAAATGTAATGTAATTCACACAAAAATATTTATAGCTTATTCTTTTCTCCGTATATTTTTTGCATTAAAGAAAGTAATCCATATATATCGTATCCACGTAATAGAAATAAATAACAGTAAAATTATATTGAATATAACAGCATTTGATTGCCACTATCAAATATACCGGATTCTGCATGCCGTTAAAAAAATACACATTATTTTCGCTATTTCACTTATGGTGTGAAATGAGTTATGGAATATGTAAGTATATTTTTATTGATTCTTGTAAAATTCGTATTTATCGGTTTTTAATTTTCAGCTCCTCATAAATTCGTTATATCCGAATAATCCGTTAATTTTAGTATTCAAAATATAATATCATATATTTCGTTTGATGAACATAACACTTCTGTGAAAAATATTCAAAAATGCTGACGAATTAAAAAGGAACTTTCCGAAAATTTTGAGTTTAAAAAATCCCAGCTTTTATAAATGGAATCAAAACTTCGGCCGAGAAATAAGAAAAAAATCATGTCATGGGACTATGCTACAATATAAGCGTATAACGTCATATGAGACTAGACTTACAAAATTTTAAGCTAGGTTCAATTAACTGTATTTGATAAAGTACCCAAAATCAGCAAATCAAATGTTATATTTTCCCATTTTCATATATTAAATGACAAACGGCTACCGAAAAATATTTTTCAACGCACGCATATATTAATATAGTTATGAAACTTGTAATTTGACCATGACAATTTTTCGTTTTATCGAAAAACACTGTACGGGGACTGCCCCATACGCTATAAAAGGTTCACTGTATATTTTGCATGATAAAACTGAATTATACTATATAAATATATTTTTTAATTATTTTTTTTTTTCATTAAAGAAACGTTATTCATATATTGGATCTACCTAATATTTCATGATAAGGAGACTAACACTTTCGTAATTTTTAATTGAATTTTAAACTTTTTTTCTCAGCGTAGCACGAATAAAATATTATAGTATAAAAGTACACAGACAGTGCTTGATCAAACCCGTGCTGTAGGAGTACCGTGTTATTCGAAACCCGAGAGTAGAATAATTATGTGTGTTGCGTAAATAACTATTAATCAAATATATAATATAATAATTCCATTAACCAGCTCACGATGTGGTCATAATAATAAACTTAGGCGAATAAAATATAATAAATTGCGCAATTACGAAGTGTATTCAATCAGATTATTTTTAAACGATTACTTATTCAAAAAAAATACGAAGGTTAGTTTTTCGACCGCTTTTTAACGCGCGAAAAAAACGAAAACAATTTTTATTTATGCAAATTGATTTCAGTATGTGAGCGGGCATGTAACTAGAAAAGACTGCTTCGTGATTCGGATGTACTGCATATTTTTTTATTATCTTCTAATGGCTAGATGTGTTATTAATCATTTTTAGAAGGTTTTTTTTTGTACTGGCAACAATTAAATAGATAATCGTGTTCAATAATTGTTGCACATTCTTCATATATTTTGTCTTGGCCAATGTTCAGTCGGTATACGGAGCCTATCGAACAGTGATTGGTAACATGCCGAATGCGTAGGGTGTGCGAGTTCATAAAAGAATCGCTTTTATTAATTTATAGGCGAATAAATTATAGCTTAACACATCGTCAAAAACAACAAAATTATTATTTTTTTATTTAAATTGCTGAATTATGGTGCTTGATAAAATTTGAGTTCATCCGTATACTAAAATATCAGAAGATGCCGAAAGACGAAACCCGAGTCGTGAGGGACAAAGTATTTTGGAGTGTTACTATAGTTCCAATGATTTATGGGTTTTTTTTTTGTATTTTTCACAACTGTTTTATAAAATAACATTTTCAGATGATAGAAAATGAAAAAGGGTATTATACAAGGTAGTTAACTTTCTCGGTGAACATTCTGTATATACCCGAAAACCGTTTTACGAATTAGTTAATAACCCTGCTAGCAAAATAGCGAAAGTCATTGACGTTGACCACTAAGCTACAGAGCCATTAAGAGTCCCAGGTTGAGGACATCATAAAATATCTTTAGTGTTGTCTCAAATAAATGAATTTATTTCATGTTTGTTCTCTCCGTTGTTTTAAATCAGCTATACTTAACCTGCGGGCCACATGCGTCTTATCGAACTTTTCTACATGTAACGATTGCTAACACAACTTTTATAAGTATTTATCACAATATCAAAAATCCTTAGTTATTTTTTTAAATAAACCCTACTTTTTTATCATTTTCTTTCGTACAATTTATTACTTTGGCACAGTTTACTACATTGTGGCCAGTTTAATGTAGGAAACAAAAATATTATATGTGGCCTAAATAAAAAAAGATTGTGTATGACTGATTTCAATAGTAATTTAAATTCCAGAGCTCTATGATAATAGATTATAGGACTTCATGTTTCACATAACTGTTATCAGTTAACTTCTGTAAGTAATAATAAAAACAAACCACAAGATTCCCAGCTTTTTCCCACATAATACAAAATCATTACAACTCTTCTTGACTCACTCTGTACAAAAAAAAGCTTGATGTAATAACATGACTAAAATCTACTATCAATTGTATTACATTGAATGGAAAGAAATGAATTACAGGAAAATCTAACCCCAAAATCTGAGTTTTTTTAATTCTAAATGTTATGCAAATTTTTATCAATATCCATTCCCATGTAGAGCAAATGGCCTCGCAATGAAGACATCTTAACCCACTGAAGAAGTGAAGTTATTGATTCAGAAAAACGTTACTTATTGTCACGGCAGTAAATAAAGTGATATAGTGTATTTTTTCATTTGAACTAAAACACTTTGTCTTCCCACTGACCGTCATTGTTTCAACTGTTAACCCACTGACTGCTAACGTCTCAATTATTGAGACGGCTGATTTCACTGAGTTGATACCTGAAAATATATTAATTAACAGTATTAAAACTTCCTTGTACTCACTAATTTTTGGAGTTTATGCATTATCTGAATTATTTACTCAGTTTGCATTAACATTGCAGCACGGTTAACCGATTGATATGCTTCTTTAGTAAGTTTACTTAAACTAAATATAAACAATAAAATAAAAAACTCAAATTTTTTTTCTTTTAATTTTTATCATCATTTATTCATACAATCTATCACAGATTTAAAAAAGATAAAAAACCTATTTTGTTCAGCATACATCTGCGAAAACCTAATAAATAAAGATATAAAAAAAAAATATTCAATATATAAAAAAATGTTCCACAAAGTTTATAATATGTTAATTAGGAATGTCATAGAAAAATGAGAAAAGGAATCGTAAAAAAATGGAATCAAAGAAAAGATCTTAGTCTATCTCCAGCTGCAATATTTTGTGCTTAGGCTAAGAAATATATTTATAAAAACACACAATTATTATAAATAATTAATCTTAAGTTACAAATTAATATAAAAAAGCCACCAAAGCTTCTATAAACAGATATTTTTTTCAACTTCCAACTCGAGTAACACCTGCTTCCAATAGATAGATTCTTTTATTAATATTATTTTTGTAAATCGATGATCAAAACAAAATACAATAAAAAATGAGTTTTTTGTATAATAGAACTGTTATAAAATATTCTTAGGTTATTTTCCAGACTTATTCTAACTCAGAAAAATGTAAAATCATTTCAACAAATTATAATATTATATAAAAAAAAACTATAGTTATAATGACCTTTAACCACTTAACTGCTAGAGCCAAATATTCAATCTAATGCTCTTCTCCAGTCATTTACAATTTATAAAGGTGGATTATTTTAATTTTCTGGAGAAGTGCAGGAACTAATATTTTATCGTTTCCAAGGAACTGTCTGAATTTATGATACACATGAGACGCAGTGGTGATTCGCGTGCTAGCAGTTAAGTCATTATCAACTAATTCACTTTAAATAAATCCTTGCAGCGATTTCCCAAACTTTAATTACAAAAAACACTTTGCAAATCATGCATGATAAATATTAAATATAGTAATTAAAAGACAAAGTAAATAGCCAATATAAAACTGTATAAGTGAATGTTGTTCGGTATGAATTGATGAACTTTTAGGCGCCGCCATTTTAACTGTAAGTTTAATGGTGAAACACTGCTTGACAATATATTTTTTTAAATGAAACCATTTCTATTTTCTGCATAACACTCGTTTACATTCTGCAGAATATGTTTTGGGAAACCCTACCTAGAGCATCATATTGGCAGCAAATTACGTTTTTTGACAAGTCAAGTATCCTTGACAATGTTTAACAGTTATCTTTCAATAAATGGTTATTATAAGCTGCCATAGTAATATCATTATAATTATCAATTATTTTTTTTATTTAGATAATGATAGTTGGATTTCAAGGATATTGATTAAATGCCACTCGAATTCAAACTGAGGACGTCATCCACAAATGAAAAAATATATTAATATTTTAGTCGGCAAAGGAAACTCTTTCACTTCAAATTACAATCGATAACTGTATTATTCCACTGGTCGCATGAAACTAGTTGTGATGTGTTTTTATCCTCTTTAATATTAAAGTATCTTCAAAATAACTGTATACTAAAAAATTTCATTATAGCATTGATGATGTTTACACCAGAAATGCATAAATGATTTTCCTTTATACAACCATTTTCTCATCCATAAAAAATCAATATCTTGTTTGAAAGAGAAAATTTAAATATTGATTGTCTTTGGCACCATATTTTCTGATAAACTATTTCTTTGTGATGCAGACATTCTAAACAAATATTAAAAGTGTGTGAAATTTTATCCACAAGAGCCCATATGCATCTGAAAGGGCTGTGGTATTCAATTTTACGCGATTAGCACATACAGATGCAGGGCTTGTAAAAGTGAACTTGGGCAGAGATATGATTATTAAATAAGTGCATTTTTGAATAGGGGTGTGGAATAAGAATTGGAGTTTACACAAATAGAAAAATTAATGAAGAATTAATAGGGAAAAAATTGTGTACAAATGCACATGCAATAAGTCTGTTCATAATGAAAGTGTAAACAAGTATTCTGCAAATGCTGAATGATATTTTTAACATCAATGCCAACCATTCAAAAGTAACAACATGCTGGCAATGTAATGCAAATGGCATTATATGGGGTCTCAGCTTTACTGACAACCTGTATTTGGGTTGCGTTTTAAATCTACATAACACAAAGCTACACTGAAGCTAAATTATTCACCTGATAAATTCACCCTCACAAAAAGTGAAATAAAAAATGTTATCAATTGTAAAAATGAAAGTATGAATAAAATAGCGACCTATACATCTAGGTAATTTCTAGCGTGATCAGTTACAGTGTGTGCTTTAGAATGAGAAAGTTTGAGTGTTTAACTCTTTGGCTGCTATGATGTTCTTTAAAATCTTAACAAAAAGTGCTATCAATTATTTTTGACAAAAAAACTATAATTATTTTCAAGTACTTATCCATTTCAATTAACTGTAAGATTTTCATCATTATGCCAACAATTTTCAGTTATCACAAACAGTGATGTACGTTACATCAGCAGTCAGGGTTACGAAGGAAGCGAAAAAAAGAAAGATTAAGTATGGTGTCTACTAAACTTCAACTGTCTCTCTAAAGACATACTTTCTCACTCTAAAGCAGTGCTCTACAAAAACCCTACCACGCTATAATGCAAGTGAAAAGTATATGCTAACATAAAACTGATATAATTTTTATATATTCTTTGGAAGTGATTTGCTATAGGTAAGAGAAGGTTACAGAGCACTGATTTAAAGCATTCACAACACTTAATTGCCAAGGAAAGTGTCTAGATGCAAAGGCTACTAATATTCACAAAACATGTATCTATATTGAAGTTCATTAAAAATATCCGTTTACAAAGCTGCAATATCAATATAAATGCGTTTTGTTTGCGTCAATAAATATATTCGCTTAAATTTTAACACTGCCATTATTAGATTACATACCAAGAAATAATAAATGTTTTTTCATTGTTTTCATACACTATTTTAGAAAAAAGCTGCATTCCGGCAGGTATGTTAATTGATAAAATTATAAACTGAAACCTGTTTTTAGTGAAAAAATAGAGTGGTATTATTTTGATGAAGTGAAGTATTGAAATGCAAAACTGCTACAAACAACGACCAATCGTTCAGATTTAATGCAACAAGTAAAAAATTGCTGGATTAATTGATGTTTGCCATTGAATTTTCTCGTTAGCTTAACATCACGCTAAAATCGTACATCGAACCAGTAACAAACGAAGCCAATAAAATTATTCAATCGCAATATCAAAGAATGACTTGACCACACTATTCGAATACGTCCTTGAATCCCACTATCTCTGTATAATTGAGAGTGAAAAAAAAACAGTATTTTGTTGTCTTGTATCACTACATAATATAATAAGTAAATAAAAGTAAAAAAGATTTATTTTCGATTTTCCATGATTATCGCGTTCAAAACGATTTAATTAAAATAAAACAGTTTTCGACAGCAAAGTGAATCTGAATTTAAAACAAAAATACATCATTAATAAGAAACTATATTAAATTACATGTTTTTTTATTAAATATGTACAAATTTACCAAGAAAAATTTATGGCAAATCAAAGACAGTCTCAAAAATAAATTAAGAAGCTATAAAAAATGTTCAGCTGTTAATTTTAAATAATCAATTGAAATCAAAAGAAATCGTTTCACTGTTATCAGCTTCCGATCATAAAAAATCATTAGTTATAAAATTTAATTTCGTTGTATATAATCTTCATACATGAATATTATTATATATAGACATAGACTTCTTTTTTTGTAACCTATAGTGCTGAAATATTTTTACATATATCTAAGAGAGTGACTTAGCTAGAGAAAAAACACAAAAGTTCTAGCTATTCATCATAGACATCTGTGAAGCTGTGCATTTACAATTTCAACAATTGGCACCACTGAGTAAATAAACCAGACATTTGTTTGTATTCGGTGAATTGAGTATTCTGCCATATATAGCTAAATATGCATTTGTGTCCAAAACTTTAATGTTTTTTTGAGAATATTAAAACATACAATTTTACCTAAATTTATTACATTATTCAATTTTTCAAAATGGCAGTTACCTCGTAATATTAAACTAAACTTTTGTCACTTAATATCATTGTAAACGTTTAAATATATAAGTCCAGGAAGAGCAAAAACAAAGTACCCTTCATAGAGTTATCATTTTTACTGTTCTTATTAGAAGAATTAAGATATTTAACATCCGAGTGTTTTAATACTTACAGACACATTACATTTATTTCAGGTATCGGTCAGTTAACCTTTAGAAAGAAATATTATATTATTTTTTGTAGAACATCTGTAATATATTGTTAGTCACACCAAAGCCTTCTTACATTTGGAATTTTTTTCCTATTAAACGTTAAGTGACCAAATTTGATTTACCGCCCATCATAGATATATAGCAAGATAAAAATAATAAAATGGAATGAAAAATTAATTGGTACATCATAGCTTTGAACATTATCTTAAAAATTAATATAAAATGATTCACACTTTCTCCGCTATCTTCCCGTAATGCATTACATATGATTTCAAAAAGGTAAGATGCTTAATAAAAAATAAAGTTTTTATCATATTAATAACAAAAAATACAGCAGCCAAAGGTTTAGGACAGGCTACAGAGAAGTTTAAATTATCATGTAATGATAATAATTCAGGCTAGATAGATGCCTAAAAACACCAGCATCGATCCAATAGTTATTCTTTTCGGTGAAACGCATTGTCCAGCAGTAACCCCTGTATGTTTTAGTCTCAACTGGTGATACTCAAAATATAAGTGAATGAACAGTGCCAAAGCTTCCGTGAAAGATCTAATTTTGTATTGAAATACAGCCTGTTTTTTTGAGCTCATATGCAAACCTTTTAACACAACAGACACGCTCATATTTTCGAGTATCAACTATCTCTCATACCACAATTAACTATCTCAAAAGTTGAGACTTTAATTAAAAAAGACTGAAATTCATGTATAAACCTCAAGTAATTAAGATTGTTTAGATAACAAAACTGTAAGTGATTGTTTTATAGTTGTCAAATACATCTGGAGTTTTGACACTTAATTTTTAATATTTTTCAGTGTTAATTATCAACAGATTGCTATCAGTCGTTTTAAAAGTTGAGACATTAGCTGTCAGAGGGTTAAAATGGGTACCACTAAAGTTATAGGTCAATCTGGGATGAATATTATCCATTATTTCAAATATTAATAAATTTTAGCAATTAATAAACGCAAACCCTAATTGAATCTATTCTTATAAATTTTATAGAAAATATTACTTCCAATCGAGTTTAAATCATAATTGCATTCTGAGCGCATACTGTTTCATACCGATGCTGATAAAATTTTACACCCATTGCTGCACGAATATCAGATTTTTTTAAAATATAATTTTATAACAAAATTATTTTATTGATTTCAAGCAAATAAAAAATGGCGAAAGTCAAAAATCAATTACAGATATGTGTGGCATCAATATCTGAAAAAATAATAGTTCAACCAAAAATATGAGAATAGCAATCGATTCAAATAAAGCACAAGGGAACGGCCACATACCTCTAAAGTTTAATTATCTCAAAACTAGTATTTATCATTTATATCATTGTGGCTTTCAGTTAATCTTAAAATTTTAAATATATGTTTCTTCTATCATAACTCTTATTTATGAATTATTTAATAAATTCTGACAACAGATAAAACTTGGAATTTTATTTCTATCTACTATATAGGATATAAATATTTAGAGTTTCATAGGTAATCATGATACCTAACATTACAACCTGTAATCATAGACATTTAGTTTGAGTACAATGAAAACCGTATAGTTTTTGTACATTATAATTGACGTTTGAAAACAAGCTGTTGAAGCATTTTTTGCAAATAGATTCGTACTTCTCTACATTATAATGTTCATTAAGTTGTTGCTGAAATTATAAAAACATAATATTTCTTTAACGAGATTGTAAATTTAGTCAATATAAAGACTAATTCTTTAACTAAGCCCATTGAATAATGCCGACAAAATCAATGTCCATAAATGACGAAGAAGTTCTTCCTTATCCACGTTTTTATCTACCAAGAAAACATGCAACATAATAAATTTAAACACAAATTTACATCACACCGATAATCAGCCAAAATGCGTTTCAACTCTCACAGCTGTGTGATCATGCTTATCATACATAGAACATTGTTTACGGGTTAAGACTCTTGGTTTGAATAAGAAAATGAACCTACAACAAAATAATTTGTATTGAGAATTTAGTGTGCTACAGTAAAATAATCACTTGAATGTTGACTTTGACTGCAAATGACCTGGATGTGTTCGCTTTGTATATGACCATTATCTCATTTCACTCAGCATAAGGTGTCTAAAAATAGTGTAGACACTAAATGTTTAATCAACATTCTCAATATCATATTAAGAGATTCCTCTCAGAAACAAAGCATAAATAAAATAAAACCCCATCTATTTGGAATGTTAGGATAAACATACGTATTAAACATTGGCGTGCTGTGAATATTTTGTCATCTCTTCCACACAACCTAACTTGTATACTAATAAATAGGATAGAGGAGCAAACACCAGCATGCTCTTATATCTCACTCGCAATCTTCATTTAGCATGTGATTGACTGAGAGAGAAAAAAAATTCACAGCACACACCTAGCTTCAACGTATGGATAGTAATACTTAAAAAAAAAAAGAATAGTTGAGCATTTACTCTGCCGTTATCTCAATGGGGATATTACTTTCCGTGATGAGAACTTGTGGAGTTTCAATTTGATCATCGATAACTTCATGATTTTCCACTTCTAGGTTCTCGGGAATGGCGTGAGTTCCGTTTTCTACAATGACAGCATTACCATTAGCGGATCTCACCGCAGCTACATCTTCCTCTTCTTGCACCGGTAATACCTCCGCGTCCACAACTTGCTTGTTGCCCGTGATTTCATCTTCGAGTTTCTTACCAAAAGCTTCATCGGCCTCGGATATCTTTTTGATTAGCTTATCACGGTCTTCGTTTGTCCAGTTAATAAACCATTCATTGAAAAGTTTTACCTGAAAATAAATCAAAATTATTAGAGAAATTTTTCTTTCAAATAAATACTATCAACCAGAGATGTCAAGTACCATTACACGAGTAATTGCACAGATTGTTAGATGCCAGACCTTTTTTTTCAATTTTCCTAAAAAAGTCATTCACTGTCTTGCTTTCATTAGATATGCGTCATTAGTAAAAAAAAAAAAAAGCAAATTTTTGTGTTGGAATATAGTTTGATTTGTCTCGATTATCTTCGTTGTGTTAACACCAAAATTAATTATACATATATATTTGATGTCGTAATATCCAGGCAAGCTGTGACCGTTTTCTGAAAAGGCTCTTCCAAGATTATATGTCACCTTGGCAGTCTCCCTACACACTCAATATTACATGTGAAATAATTTCAAAATACTGTACACCTTGTACTGCACCGTCAAATGTGTTTTATTTAATCTCACACCAATTATAAAGATAGTTAAAACTATACATACTACTAACATAAACAATCTTCCTGTGTCACAAGTAGCGTCTAACATGGAACCTGTAATTCTCTTCTTCGAGAGTTATACAAATCAATATGCCTCTCACACAGCAATCCTGAGACACGTAACAACTGACAAAAATCACTGAGACCTAATTTAAATTTATCATTTATACATTCTATTGACTTTAATATTAAAAGGAATTAAATAGTCGATCTGTTTTTTTACAACTCCACAATTCTTCAATTCGGAATCTGAATCCACAGCCTTTATATAAACATGTGCACAAACACAGCTGTTATAATATTACTAAATCGATGGCACGCTACATCATACTGTAGCAGTAATAATATTTCTTTGTTTTTGTTCCTGAACACATGTTAATAAATGGTAATTGAGGAAATGATAGAGTTCAGATATACCAAAAAGGTTCATATAAATTATTCAATTGCGTTGAATTAAGCTATTGTTTATTCATTTGAGAGCACAAGCAAAATTACAGAGCAATAAGACATTGCTGAGAAAATTAGCTGTGGCGAAAAGAATTTGGCAAAAAATACAAAAATACTTTATAATAATAATGTAAAGAATGTTGAGGACAAATCAAAATAATAAATTAAAGATTCAACAAATTGACAAATCTGTAAAATGTGGTAATAATAACTAAAAACTTCTCATATTGAATTCTAAGTAGGTATTGAAATATAAAACAAGTGAAACCCGTTTTAACAAAATTGTATTCATAACATTTTAACCCTCTGACTACTAATGTCTCATCTTTTGGGACAGCTAATTGCAGTGTGATGATATATAATACTCAAAATTATTGAAGTATTAACGTTATTAAGTATACTTAAAGGACTATGGCCGAAAAAATAGCCAGTGAGACAGACGATCAAGGAATTTACCAGACCTCAAGAACATGGTTTTATTCTCTCATATATCTCTTTACATTTTTCAAAAAATAATGATATTTTCAGTTGAGCATAAAAAATACTACAGCTCAAACATAAATACATGTCCGATGAATCGGTTTGTCAATCATCACACCGTGTGCCAACACAAACTTATATTGTTAAATATTGCCAGATATTACATTTTTCTTCAGCAATGTGTTAAAAGCTTATATGTCTGATTACTGTAAGTATAAACATTGTATCAATAATATTAAAATAGATATATAAAACAGAAGATGTCTACTCCTGGGAATGGGAAAGTTTAGAGAGAAAGGAAGATTCTACCGGCTCTAATAATACAAAATATAATATTCATCAGGTTTCATGATTCGCTACTGTACAGCAACATTGATAGAAGATATGCATTGAGGAACTGTAAAAGATATCTAAGACAATGAAATGATATTTGATGGTGACTATCATATTCAACATAACAATTTATTCCACAATTAAAAGGTGAATGGGATAAATTGAAATTAAATGTTGGCAAAACTCTGATCTGACACTCACTCTGCATTGAAATAGATTCATGGGCTTGTCCTGGCAGTTGGCTGTGCTCATTGAATTGATGATTCCATTGACATACACTCCGTTAGCTGCTATTTTCTCCGCCAGGATGGGCAGAAAGTCTTGCCTCTGAAGTTCGCTCCACTCTTCGAACCACTGCACCATATATCTGATCTGGGCCTCGCTTGAGAGAGTTGAAGCTGCCATTTTGTCAAAGTTTGAGATTTTATAAAATGAGATTCAAGTCTGAAAACAAATGAAACCAAATTATGTTTAAAACATATAGATTTGATTGCTTGTTCAAAAGGAGTCAAATGTGACTCAATTTTAGTTGTGTTCTAGTGTCATATCTTAAAATTATCTTGAATATGAAAAAATCACTTCCTCAGACCCATACATACATTGCAATTTACAATAACTTTATGACCTTCTTTTGAAACCAATTTCAATTTATTTTTACTGGGACTTTTTAAAATTAGATCGTTGAATTTTGTCAGTATTGTCATATAGTGTAAAACATTCGCATTATACGCAAAATTTGTATATTGCATAGCCTGTCCACACCGCTACAGGTACTTCACATATATTTTCATTAACTTGCTATCAAAATGTCAATCGCATAACGTTATTTAGGTACAAAATTAAGAGCAGAAATTCTTTCCTGAAATCCTAATGACACGGTTAAGAAATTTAAGTTTGGTCCTATCAATTGAATCAATCGGATGCCTTGTGTATTTTGTTAATCTTGAATGAACTGAGATAACTTCATCTAACTTGGCATGCATTATGATGTTTAATTATTCTCAGAAGAGTTTAATAAAAAAAAAAAAGAATTAATCATATCCTGCTTTGGCGTGTGGGTCCCACACTATACTAAAATGACTACAGGCTCATCAACCCTAATAAGAAGCAGGTTAGACCAATCTTGTACAATATGATTTTTGTACGATGAAAAAGCATCTTCTCTTGGCTTTACTTTATTTTTGATTGTATTTAATATGGTTACTTAGATATTCAGTGGAATTATATTTTGATATCTCTGTATTTGCCAAGGCTTTTGGCAGAGATAATAAAAATATTCATAAGTCACTACAAGGAGATACAATTTGGATTCCCGATAATGATTATCATATTCCATTAAAGTATTTACTATATTACAAGCTATAAGTATGATGTTTTTTTAAATGTAAAAATGATTAGAGGATGGCAAAGAAGTAAGTAGAAAAAAATCTTTTTTTAATTAATTATTAATACTCGTCTGAATTCACTCTCATCTACAATGTCTGAAGCAACACTATTGAAAATTTATATTTTCTTTGCTAATGGCATCCCCATTTGCAGGCTGGTTGTACAATTATCAAGTGCAAGCAATTCATATCCACGACTTTTCAAAAAATGATCATGAACATAAAGCTCCACATTGTCAGACAAAATGAGATTACTTCTACAAATTTGCATGTCAACATTATTAAAACAACAGTTACAAAAATTAATTCAGATATAAATATAACTCTTATATTTTTCATAATTCGTCTTATATATAAATGATGTCAACTGTTTCCTGATGACTATCAGTTTGAGTGTATCAATGTACTAGAATATATGAAGATGCCTAAAAAGCGTAACACGGGTCATGAGTAATAAAACATGTTCATAGTTTTGACAGCTCAATTTCTAAATATTTTTAGAATTATCATTGGAGAAAGATTAAAATAAAGCATCAATGAATAATTGAATTTGTAAGCTATACTTACTGTACAATACAATGCGAATGTGACGAGAATATTTTTTTTATTAAAACGAAGGAGAGGTCAACAACTTTCACGCAAATATAAATAATTAGATACAACCAAATTATAACAATTTGTCGAGTCAAAGAAAGGGCAAGCCGAAATACAATTTTGAAAAATTCTACGACAAATATATTATATTAACGTTAATAAGGTAGACTTTCCAGGATAATCGAAGACAGTTTTACGAAACAACAACTAAAAAGTGTCATTAAATAAAGGAATGTGACGTACCGTTATCGGCGAGGTATGTAAGTGCAATGACTGCTTTCTAGAAACAACACTAATGTGTTGTATTATGACTTGATTAGATATTAATGAATTACGAAATGACAGTGTAATACTTACTGTTGAATATTCGATCCAAAATGTGCAATTTACGTGGATATGGATCGGGTATTTTGTTGTGCGAAAAATGACAACAGACTAATTTGTTACGAAAATTGACAGCAACACAGACGACAGAAAGTTGTAAAACGTAAACTTATTTACCGGCTTCGATTGGCTAACATGACAATGACCTTGATAGGAAATAATGCTGCCATAAGATATATATCTTATAGAATTACTATAATATTAAATACTATTAGTATAATGTGAACGATTTGACTCAATATTTTTGTTAAGTGCTACGTAAAATATTCTATAGGTATATCACTAATAACAGAGCAAAATTCCATTATGATGTATAACAACATGATATATTAAAAAATAAATATTAATTGCGACTTAAAATCTGTCATCACAGATGGCAGTATGAGCAGTATACAAAAAAATATGCTACAAAAAGTGGGTGGATGTATTTATACACAAATGGTTCATCGAAATCTGAAAAGAGAATATTTCTTACCATTTTTCAATAAATAGGTAGTTTATTCATAAAAATACTTATTTACTTGGAGCATAGAAGTAAATGCTAAAACAACACCTCTAACATTTTTTTACTAATTAATAACTTTACCATCATTAACTGCTTATTTCTCAACTCTAGGACCAGATCTTTCAAAAACATCTATCATTATAAACGAACAAGTAAATAATTGTTATTAATGTAGTAGGGACATATTTTTACAAAAGAAGAAATACTCACGCTATCGTCAAAATTATGTTTAAATGAACATTAGCTTATAACTAAAATACATTGGTATTTTTTCATTGTATTATAATGAAGTTTTAACAAGTGAATGCCAATTCAATCAATATATAATTTTTTTCTGTTGAAAGATATTTACACTGCTGAAGATTATATATTCACAGTGGCGTGAATCTATTAATTTGTGCAATGAATAAATGTAGATCACTAGTGATTTCTTTGTATTGGAAGTTTTGTCACTACTCTCGCAGAGAAGAAAATTCAATAAAATCAAAAATATTATTGCGTTTGGAAAAAAAGACACTTGTGATTGAGATAATACAAGTATTTTTTGAGGGTTTTACATGATGTTCAGTTCACGGAGATATTTTAAGACTATATGATTCATATCGGTAGCAGACATGAAAATAAAATAATACTGGTCACCACTGGTGTATACATATCGATTGATAAATAGCTTTTTACAACGCTAACACAAAGCACTTAAATATGTTATAATCTAGGAAAGCATTAAATATTTACGTAGGCATAAAAACAAATATTCAATAGATTAAAATTTGTCACAATCAATAAAATATCTTATAAAACTATAATTTTCATATAAACTGATTATCTTACATATAATCTTATGTATTATATCATGTATTATTTACTTTTGAGTAAATCCCTTTTAATCTAAAATTTTATCTCGATTTTTCAGTAAGCTTCAAGTGTCGTACTTGGTACATCCAGTCCTTTTTTTACACGATACAATGGTTCCAGAAAAAGGCGCGTAAAAAAAATCGCGTAAAAAATTATAACTTTCATATAATTTGATAAATTGGTTCCAAAAATTAAAATATCGCCTAAAAAAGTACCAGAAACGTATGAAAAACCAAAATTTGTTCTTTGAAATTCGTGCAAAAAAAAATATATATATTTTTTATGATCTTATATACACTTATATGAATTATTAAAGGCCGAGAAAAGTGCTATTCAATGAATTTAGTAAATGCATTGTATTTAAACAAGTTTACGAGCAGACATACATCCCATGATTTTACGCAATTGCAGTATATTTCTTTACACACTCTAAAACATAAATTCGCATAATATCCGATACACTTGTCAACATTTGGCAATTGTATGTGTATTTAAAAAAATTAAATGCTTTACAAAATTAAGTTTTAAAAATACACATATTTTTTATTTAAGAAAATAATGAAACTTACATGCCTAGCATCATATATAAATTTCTTCTTTAAAACAAATTTGAGGAAAAAATCGCGTAAAAACGAGTGAAGCGCGTAAAAAAATGTAACGGTGCCGTCCAAAAAAATCGCGTATAATTGAATTCGCGTAAAAAGAGGACTGGGTGTACATGCAAATAATGCCCTTTTGTTGATAATGCTGAAATATGTTGACATATAACTTAGGAAAAAAAATGTGAATATTAAATGACAGTTTTTTTAAAATAATAAAAACACTTTTTTTTATAGTTATTTCCACAATATATATTTTGATCAGAACTGGTTTCGCTAATCGCGAGCATTATCAACCGATCGCTTAGGATCGCAACTGAATGCTCGCTCGAACAGTTAGGAAACACTAAGTCGTTTCTCTACAGTTTGACATTTCAATTTAAACAAGCAACCCTCAAAATCGCCTAATATTAGAACAAGAATAGTTTTTTTAAATATATTTTTGTAAGCCAACAATACCTGTGTAAATGACGGAACATGATATATTCAACAAAAACGATAATATTCATGGCGGGACCAACACATTAAGACGATGGAACCAGGAAATCGATAAATGCGGGAATATATAATATTGTTCTTATGTGTACATGGTTGGAACTATATAATATCATATGAACGAGACGTGCATCGAAGGGCGAAACCCGGGCTGTGAGTATCAAAACATATACACATATCCCTTGATTTACATGGTAGATAGGTTCCTGAGAAAAACGTGTAAATCGAAAAGTACACAAAAAAACGCATAATTTGGTTGTTTTCTGAAATACATAAATAAAACAAAATTTAAAAAAAAACATAAATATACATATCCTTTTATAAATTAAATACACATAAAAGCATATACAGAGTAAATCGACAACACTCGAAATTATTTGTGCCAATTCGATGTTTGAAGTAGAAACATTTACACCTCGAGGAGATTTGGTAATAAAATCCGTTATTAAAATTTGGTTCGAATTTCTCGTTAGATCTTTATAGACCTCATCATATTGAGCCAAGCATTGATTAATATTACGTTGGAATCGAAGGGCCCGTTTAACATTTGAGTCATTTTGTACAAAAAGATTAGCTAATTTTCTTCCTAATTCGAGTCCTTCGTGGATGATTTTAGCTGTAAATGTAACTGGTTCAAATTATTTTTCATCAAAATCATTGTCACTATCACTAGTTTCATCAATTAAGTTAATTAGATCATCGTCGCTTAGTTCTTTATCTATTTTTTTTTTGAATTCGTGTCAAAGTGAAAAAGTATAAAGCCAGTACCGTGTAAGTCGAGGGATAGGTGAGGATATGTACAAAGTTTCATCTATTCTAATTTGGTATTGAAATTCTATCAAACACCCTCATTCAATTTCGTAAATTGTGTATTAACAATAATAAAAATTACTTTTCTAGCTAAGACTGGTAACGCGTTGTGTTGCAAAGCAGAAGCGTACTAAGAAATTTGGGGCCGTAAATTAATTTATAACAATGCAATTGCAGAAATTTGGGCCCCTCTAAATGCTGAGACTTTATGTATTTTATGACTCTGTTTGAAGTGGCTATATCGCTGATTTTAAGACCCCATCCTTCTATAAATCTCTCCAAAAGGAGAGTTTGAGCGACTAAATAATACCTTCTTCAGTTTAAATGCCTCATTTGGAGAGTGTTAATCTCAATCTGTCTGGAACTTATGCATGAAAAAAATACGTAATCATTCGTTCATCGCATGACAACAAAATATTTTATATTTGTATTAACACCTGGAATTCGTTATCCGTTAATTCAGCGCGGCCGTTACGCGTTCAAAGTCTCTCTATTACCGATTTAGAATCGATAAGCGAACAATAACGACTCACATAACGACCGTTAGCTTACTGCGTCATTGATAAAAAGATTACATTTTATGCTGAAAATGATTGTGAAACAATGAGCACTTAATACAAATATTAAAATAACACGCAGTAATGCGCAAGTGGATCGTTATCGAAGGAATGTAACGATTGCGAGAAATCCGTTGACGATAAACGAAGTCTTTGTAAAGAGTGTTTTTATTACATCGAGGATGGCTGAAAATCATAGTGAAATCATTAAAATTTACCGTATTGCAATCATGTTTAACCCTCCCATACAGATTGAGTATATTCCAACCATGAATATTTCAAAAACTATTTCAGTAATATTGGTATCAATCAAACTTATGAAAATTAACAGGACAAAGCTGGATATGTTTTTAATCAAGAATTAACTCTCAAGTTTTAACAACGTAAACTTCCTTATACGTTTAACCCTTTGAGGATTAAAGCCGCGAGTTATATCAATTAATTAACGCGGCAGACTTTAACACACAATATTTTGCTTGTGTACGCTATTTAAATCATGTAATATTTCGTATACACTGTCACATCTCTTATATCATAGCTAAATATTATGTCGTTTCAAATTTTGAAATATAATTGAATTCTACTGGTTTTAAAAAGAGCTTCGATAAACAAACAATTTTCTGCCCGCCAGTTACCGCCTTGCCAAAGTCTCCCGACAGTTCAAAAGCGAAGTCTGTATTCTAAAAATTGAACATAATTAAATATATTTTTATTGTTTTTGAAAAATAATTTTTGGGACCGTGTATAAAATAATTCGTTAAACGTCAATGAGTAATCGATATAGCGACGCTGGTTTGAGCTTAGAAACTTGAGATAATACAGAAAATGCCCAAGATATAATACATTGATCCGGGAAAACAATCATAGACAGTGAAGTTAATTAATTAATCAACACTTATCAAATCAAATATAACTCTCGATAATTGATTGTTTCATATCAACGGCTAATCTTACTTGTTTTATCAGAACTCTAATCGAAGACTTAAAATATTGTATATCAACACACAAAGTATATGTACTTGTCAGATAGTGCGGCAAAGGAATTATTGAAAGACTTTATTTGTATTTTTTTAGGATTCATGAATAATTTATGAATTTAAAATATGTATTTTCTTGAATTTGTTTCAGACTGAAACAGAAAGGCTTCGGCTCATTGTCTTTCCAATATATTCTCAATAAAACAAATTAAGGAATTCTTAGGAATTTAACTAGATTCACGGTGCATTAATTCAGTGGCGCAGCTATGAATTTGGAGCCCTTATGCAAACGTTACGCAACCCCTCTTAATATAATTTTGAAAAGGTGAAACAATTGGTAAAAAAGTATTTCTATAAATTTTCATTTTTACAAATTATTGTATTAACTATATACAATATAATTTGAGCCCTCTTTAAGGTGGCTTCACCGCTGCAATAACTATGATTGGATTCACAGCTTTTGATCGAACATTATAACTTGTCTATCGGCATAATTCGGAAGTAAAATAGTCATAAATATTCGTTTTTAGGAACAAACACAGAAATTTGTTTCTATCATTTTTTCTCTTATTATTTATTCCTTTACTTTTCAACATTCAATTTTTAAATATTTTTCGGCGTTTCAAAAGAAATAAACTTATAATTTTTGTAAAATACGTGTACCAAATAAAATTAAATTAAAAAATCTATGAAAAGACAAATAATTTTATACGTGTATTAAATCTAAAAAAAAATTGTTCACTGGTATCTACTTATATCTAAAGCATTTTTCATCTCTTCCAAAACTTTCTGTTTTCTTTTTTTCTGAAAGTTTGTTCACTACAGATACTTTCTGTGCGAATAACCTATGGAAACTTAACTTTCTTCTGGAAACTAGTTCTTCGTGTTGATCTCAGATCTAACATCAGTTGCAAGGATTATCCGACCGATTAGTATATTTACAGACGTCAATCCCGGAGCATTTTAAATTTACTTTTCATATTCTAATTTTTGCTAATGAATCTTATATTATTCATATTTATTATGACTCTTTCTCACGTTTCTTGTTCTATCATATATTGGTGAAAAGGTCTATTTTACTTAAATGATAACTAAAACCCAATGTTCAGTACAGTTTTCACATTTATATATTACAAAAATCAGGACTCGTTTCGATAAATGCAAACATTGTCAACTGATACAAGACAAATTCAAACAAGGCTATGTATACACATTTATAATTATTAAATACCAGGTGTACAAAACAAATTTTTCAGGAACTAAGAAAACGATTTGTAAGAAGTCTTACATAATAAATTTTAACTCATTCCCTGCTGAGCCGTTTAAAGAATATTCCAACACATCGACTTCAAAAATTTATTGAATAATATTGATTTGAAACAATTTTATGTAGTTTGTCAGGACAAACCAAGCAATGCATCAACTCAAAACTTGGCGTGTATAAGAAGGTTTTAACCACTGTAAATTCATATATTTTTGGGAATCAACAATCAACACAGAAAAATCAGCCGTCTTAACAGTTGAGACATTAACAGTCTGAGGGTTAATGAACTTAAATTGTTTACATATCTTACATATAACAATTTTTAAATATTTGTAATCAAGGATGAAACCAAATTTAAAATCAAACAAAAAATAATTCTGAAAGAATTCTAAAAAAAGAAATATCGACAGGGAAACATGAAATAATATTTTTTCCCTGTCATCTTTTTTCTATTGCGTTAGATTATATATACATAATGTTTCGCATATTATTTATCAAATGCAAGGTGCAGTGGTTATATATTTTTTGTCCTAGTTTTAACAGTAGATTTATATCAGAATGACCCGGAACTTTAAAGCAAGTGACATATTAAGCTAATATTAAAATGAAAGTTTTAATACACACAGCTTATTTCTACTTCATACGGTCAACTTTTTCAGTTCGCTTCCGCAACGCTCAAATATGTTTACTTGCTGCCTGACACGTAAGCCAGTATGTGTTACTTCACCCGAAAGCTTCGCAGGAATCGCGATCAACTGTCGCACCCAAAAACAGTTACTCGAAAAGTAAACAAAACCTCTTTCGTCATAATGGTTCACCACGCGTTTTCATATGGGTAGACCAAAGATATTATATTCGAATTTTTTTCCAACAACAATAAATATATAATCAATTACTTTTAAATTAAAATTACATAAGTTTTTTCAGTTACAAATCAGGTCTAACATTTTTAAATCTTCAGACATTTTACAAATTAACAGAGCACATATGCGTTCATTACTTTTATTAAATAAGCAGTTTAGCTGATCTTTGCCTCACTTGCTATATCCCTTACGCGAACGTAGTTTAATCAATCTGAATAATTTAATTCTTACAATAATCATCTAAAAATTAATATTATCATAACTCACGCATTTAACATAAATTTGTATCAAATTTCACTACGGCAGTTAAGTAATTATTGTGAATAATTCTCGTTACATAGTCGTTGGATTTTATTGGTTGTAAGTATTGAAATTGATAAATATAATATAATATTGTTTATGGTACGTTGCTACGTTATATAAGCAAAATCAAATCACTACATTCTACGAACCGGATATATGTACTAGGTTATGTTTTAATGACAACAAAATATTATATTCAAATCGTCTTCATAATTCCAAGATACGCTTAACTGTTTTTATACTTTTAATGATCTCAAAATAGAGCCAGTTAGTTCGCAAATGAAGTATTAACACCTCCTTTCATTTTTTTACACCTTTCCCTTCTAAGACATATAAAAGATATCCCAATATATCAAACAAATATTCACTACTTTTTGTGATAATCAAACTCATGCAGTTTGAATCAAAAACCAGGCTACATTTCAATATAAAGGCTCTTACACAAAAGTTTTGACACTGTTAATTCGCTTTATTTTAAAATATTAACCATTTGGTAGGTGAAATATGGTATTTATGCTGAAAAATAATGCTCGAAACTTGTCATTGAAATTTGCACTATTGACACCAGAATATTAACTATTTTTGACAATAATTAAGTCTCATGACATTAAATATCTTTTTAAAATAAAATAAGCATAAGGGCGTGTATAATCGGCTTGTAATTAAAATTTTTAAAGTATTTGAACACGCTTTCTGAAATAATTTTGAAAAATGTTAAGCAGTTTTAAGGTTATACTTTTTTTCAAAGAACAGAACTTTTGGTCTATTTTGCAAATATCTCACGTAGCGAATGAGTTAACTTGTAATTTTTTTTATTTAAATAAATAAATACATCGCTGTTATAATTGCAATAAAATTATTGCACAATAACTGTCACCCTACACAGACGAGGTGGGCAATAACATTATATATGTACGGCCAATTCAGCAGGGTATTGCCCAGTAACCAGACAACAGGTAAATACTACACAGCTATAGCGACCGGTATCTTATGTGTCATCAATTTATGTGCTGTGTTCGTGTATGTATTCAAATTTGCCTGCCCTGGAGGTTTGAACGGGTCCAGGGTTGGCCCGACCGGCATGTTTATTTCGGAAGGAGAACGACAATATTCTCATGTTTATTTGCGGCTGCCACTAATTGAATTTTGACCAGTGGTTCTCGTGTGCGACTACCAAAGGATTTTGCTGCAGCCAACAACAGTTACACAGTAAACTTTGATATAAATTTTTTTTTTTTTTAAATATCACATTAATTTATAGCGGTGCAGCCGCGCGACTGCTGATATTTATATTGCGGCAATTGTACGTGAAAACTAATTGCTTAGACAGAATTGATTTACTCTTTAGCACCGGGCTTAATGTTTTTTTTTCTCTATACGGCTTTATAATGTTGGCACTGAACATAGCAGCATTCAATTTTACCTGTTGAAACTGTGTATAATTCCAAAAGTCTTCTCACTCACAAACCAGTTTTCATCATTCAGAATTTTCAGGATTACTATTATGCGAACGCGATAGAACTCCGGGCCAGTAAACAGTTTGCATCGTATATTTTTAATTAATTTTCAGATTGTTAGCTAATTGAACTAATCTCACACAATTGTACCTCAGCGAAAGAGAATTAGGTAATTTTAACCACTCGTTTAATAAAAGATATGAACTAATAAAAAGATATGGCACTGATTATTTCTTAAACTTCCATAAAAAGGCAATTTATGATTCCCTGTGATTTGAAAAAAAAATGTGAAATGACTTCAATTAGTCAACAATCTGAAAAAAGTGTATGAATTGCATTAAAATTCTATTTGACTACTGTGAAAACCGCTCATTAAACTGTATTGATTATATCAGGTCTTCCCAAACTTTTCCTGCGATCGAATACTTCATAAATCCTGAAGTTTGAACTGATTTTTTGTTGTTGTTAGACATAGTAGCATATAGAACAGTGGCTGTCTTGTTCAGCCACCAGATGATTTTTCTGTGGCCACCAACAATATCATTGTAATTTTTTTTTTCAAATAATCAATACTGGTGCGGACCCGAGATATTTCTATAGGACCGTTCATGTATATACAGAAAAAAAAATACGTGATAACCGCTGATATAGAACCAAATATAGTTTTCCAAATAAAAAACGTTTTAACATTCTGCAGAACATTGGTATTCCGGGGAACATATTTTGGGAAACTCTGGGTTACGCGATCACCTTTCCTAGTTTGAATGCCATAATCAAATATTTAGTTTTAAAAAATATGCCAGATATATATTTAGCTTCTACCTTGAAGCTTTTCCTCCGTTTTTCCGAATTTTTCTCCAGAGAGAGTCAGAGGGTCTAGCTGCATTTAGATTTTACTTTACGACATTTGAAAATAGTGTATTCAAGATAATTTCGTCAATTATGTTGGTGTAAAAATAATTATTTTGGTGAAATTGATCAAATTTAAAAGTTTTTACGTGTAAATTGAGGTTACTTTGGCCGTGGAGAACGCTCGCCCGCACGCACTATGCATAATATTGCGTTACGTGTGTATGCAAAACACTAATGCAGCAATTCAATGGTGAATATAATTATTGGCAATATTGCGATCAATACACTCTATCCAGTTCAAACAGGCTTCTTCAATCTCTCCACTTACGACCGATGACTGTACATTAGAGAGAGAGAAATTACAGACACCTAAGTGTAAGACACTCATAATGATGAAAATGAAATGAATATTGACTGATTATGGTTTTTTTCCAGGGTCTTAGCTTTGAGTGATTTAGCAATCCTTCTCCACTCACTAATACTTCCACATCTGCTTATTTTATACGGTTACATCTAGTGGCGTAGGAAATTGTAAATGTGTACAAAAAATATCTAAGAACTAAAACAATAAGTTTGGAAGGTTTACTATCACGAATCACGATGCTTATTTCTCGCACTACTCTTTAAAAAAAAAGAGCCTGAATTTGGAGTATTTTAATTATGAATATACAGCAAGTCATTTTTCATGTTTATAGGGAATATTAACACTAAAATTATCGGGGAAAATGTAAAATGTGTCAAGAACGTGTTTTCGGATTCAAGTGGGTACCAATCACTAAAAAGATTTAGAAATACTGTTCTCAACTGTCAAAATACTTCCATACGTTTTTATATATTTGATTTCCGTTTTCTTACAGAACGACGTGTCCCGAAAAACTTTAAGTGACTGATAAAAATTCCTTAACCGTTAAATCGGACTGATAAAATTATCATAGTGTAAAATTTCTACCGTTTGCTGTTAAAATTTTTCAATATAATAGAATGTGATGAGAATCCTAAAGAATCGCATAATATAAATTTAAACTCAGCGTCTACGTGTTTAAATCTCTGTAATAAAGGTCGTAAGATGACGGCTTTGGAACAGCTGGAAATCATTAGATATAAATCATCACACGAAGTCTTAAACGAACAAATAAATATAAATCGGTCGCCGCTTCTCAGACCATTCTGAGGGGCTATTGCCTACCCGTAATAAACCATAACAACCATCCCATCCAATATTTAAGCAGCTCATTGAAATTGCCACCTATTTACAATAGTTTCATTTGTATTTCCAAATTTTTTAGTTTTATTGCTAGCAGGAAATAAGTTAGGTTGTTAAAATAGGAGAGAAGATGCATTGTGTACCTTTTCTACACAGCTATATATATTGTAGATACGCAAATATACGTTTAAAATAGTTCTGACGATGGCATGAGCCGAAATAGCTATCAACTATAACTTATAAAATTTTTGTAGAACATACATTGCTATTTTTTTCACCGTGTTAAAATCCTGATACATCTTATCGGGTTAAAAACTTATATAGAAATCAACAAAGCTGGAAGATCGTAGCAACGAGCGGACGTGGCCTATTATAAATTGGCTAGTGCATAAATCACAATAGATCAAGCCACAACAAGTGGTCCATAGACCACTACTTAACAATACCTGACGTAAACAAACAACCAAGAGATATAACACAAGCTACAGTATGCATACTGCTTAGTAAACGGTGATGACACAGGTAAATTAAACAAGATTGATAGACCGGGAATCCCGGATAGTATTTTCAGTTAGATTTTCCTCTTCATGGTGCTTAGCTGAAGTGATTTCCAAGAACTAAGCCGCGCTTTAAAATTACCTTGTGTTCTTTTTTTATTGCATAATAAAATTATGAATAATCATATCTGTTATGTTATCTTTCAGACGTAACTTTCTGACTATATTTAATAAAACTTTGTTGTTTTGTTACTTAGAAATGAATACTTGTGTCTATTTATAAAAATATGCAATACCATACCTTTGAAATATGATCACGTTTCTTTTTACTTCGTGAGTTGATAAAAAATATTAATATTAAAATATATTGTATATTATCATATTTGAATTGTCGTAACTTTGTACGTTTCCACTTGTCATGAGTTTATAACGATGTTGCAATAAAACGACTCACTGTAGTTCTATTGCATCTGTGTGATAGAATTCCTGAAGATGCCGAAAGGCGAAAACTTGTTATTAAAATTTTATATTGAATTTCTATCAATCACCCTTTGTCAATATCATAAATTGTATATTATCAATTGAATCTTTTCAGATAAAAAAAATCTTATCTCTTCAACCATGTCCGCTCCTAGAGGTAATAATTAGGTTTTTATTTTTAAAATAGCATCTCAACAATAGTTGTTTAACGACAGTCAACTTGGTTTTATTTACTGACTCACCTTTTATAAAACCATTAGGATTGGGAAATACAATTAAAAATTGGAATATTTCATAAATACTTTGATTATAATTCGTTTTTAAATTAAAATAATTGTTTTTTAACAAATCACACACTGCATATAATAGTGTAATTCTTAGAGACGTGCCTACAAGTCTTGCAATATTTTCGTTTTACATTTGATTTTGTAAATAACATAAAATAATAGAAGTAGATAGTACCATTCATTGTGCTATATTTAGTTTACAAGATTTGATTTTTTTTATATACACTCATCCCTTGATTCACGCGGTAGATAAGTTCCAAGAGAGAGAGCGTAAATCGAAACCGCGTTTACGGAGACTTAGTTTCATACAAAAATAGAAGATAGGTTCCAGAAAATAAAAATCCGCATAAATCGAGACTTCAAGTTTATATAAGTAGGGGGGTAGGTTCCAGAAAACAACTTTAAACGAGTACGTTGTATATACACATATATCTGCAAAAAAATATCATTTAGAAATAAATTTTATAGCTCGATACAAGTCGATAACATGTGTATAGTTAAAAGCGTATTTATTTGAATCTTCATATCCAAAGAAATTGTGTCTCTTTTCATCTTTAAAATAAGAGTACACATTCCTTGAGAAAAAATACATAATTATTTGCGATATAAAGAATTCGAAGTAAATTGATTGAATAGTTTTCAAATGTACGTACTTTTTAATATTCCTTTAATTATATTATAAAACAGCAAAACCTTGAGCGGAACTTCTGCACTCCATAACAACATTGGACGTAATGAACGCGCAATGGAAGGGATTACAGACGTCTGGTACAAGAAGTGGGAGTAATCTGATGCAACATACGCGTTTGTGTGACGCGTGCCACAAAATATATTTGATTAAAAAAAAAAACGACCGCGTAAAATGGGTACCGCGTTAATCGAGGGATGCGTGTTTAGTGAGCTTTGCACGCTAATCTCACTATTTTAACTTTCCATAAGATTGGATATTGAGAATAATCTTATGTGCCCCATTTATTCCTTGTCCGTATCATTGAACGCAAATAAATTATAATTGTATAATTATCGTCTGCAAGGACAGTCAAAATTGTTTTAGACGCAGTCATACCTCGAGTTACGGCGGTTCACCGTTCCGCCACTTCACTTGTATGTCAAATTTGACACAAAAAAAAATGTAAACAATCATTATAAATATGGTACCCTAGTATTAAAATAGTTTTGAAACTTTGTAATCGTAATTTTTGAGTTGTGGATACTGTCGAATGCACGGTTTTTAAGCCTAGTTTTAATCTTCAATGAAAATGTGAACACAATTCAGAAAATATTCTTTTATACTTATGTGCAAGTTAAGTTGTGCGGTTAACACAGTCGGTCAATTCGAGTTGGAATTTTTTTCTGATATTTCATCACAGAATATATTTTTTTAAAAAGCTTTGTTTTTTGCTTTGTGTACTTACATACAAACATTTCCTTTAACCGGATGGCTGCCTGAGACGAGATATCTCGTCAATATCTTTAAACGTATTTTCCTCCAAAAATATTACTTCTATTAAAATGATTCTTTGGCATGACACACACTGATATTTATAAGAAAGGTTTAAAAACATTTTACCATAACTGTTAAGGATTTCTACATCGATATCTTCGAGTGTTCGAACTATCACTTGACAGATGTCAATAGTTACCAAAATCAATTTTCTTCAAAACATTTCAAGAAAACCTGTTTTTTTAATGATATAAGAATAAACAAATGGTGAGTGAAATGAAAATAACAATTCAATTCAAATGAGAGCGGCTGAATATGATAACGAGGCGTGGTAATTATTTTGCAACACCTTCTAAAACAGTTGATTGAATTTGGAAAAAAGATTAAACATTTATAAACATAGTTATACAAACAATACTGGAGTGATTTTTTCTAATTATTATTTTTGTTTCTTTGAAAGTCAGTTGCGATTATTATATAATATTACATCGAAAAATATAAGCAAGCATTTTACATCCATCCCTCGCTTAACACGGTTTCAGTTTCGATGAAAAAAAGTATGTTTCGACGTTTCGTAGATGTGCACACAACTATGCGAAATTCTAAGAATAACGGTAAGGGTATACCGAGAATGGAACTGCGCATTTCAAACAACATATAGTACCTGAAATATATAGACAATACATCAGACATTTAATCTATACGGATCGAGCTTTGAAATTTCAACCGGAAGTTAAACAAAGCGTTGCCAGAAATGAAGAGATTTACAAGAACATCAGAAAAGATAAACAACCACTAATTACCGATTTTTTTAAACGACGATGGTGCGTAACAGAAAATTTAATTGAAAGTAGTAATGATAATGATATTCAGCCAATAAAAAAAATAAAACCTCAACATTAATATCCTCTAGTGATTGGAACACCGAATTATATATTTTATCCGTATCATTATATATCAATAAATTTTTATAAGTACCACCTACGTGTTTTTTCTTAATATCTATAAAAAAAACCTATCCCCTCTATTTCATATATTTTTTACTCTTGCTTAACACGATTTCGCTTAGCACGGCGATCTAGCAGAACGTATCTTCCCTGTTAAGCGAGGGATGGGTGTATATGCTAAGGCCTAACTCTTTCTCGTGGAAATATATAAAACAAATGTCATTCTTACTATAACTTATATCTACATACAATAATATAACCCGTTTCTTGCTGGGTCATAAAAAATATTCCAAATCTGAACGTTTAAAATATTTCAGCAGTATCGGTAGCAAAGCTATGGAGATTATCAGGACTAATCAAATTCTTACAAAAACCCTGTAACACCGTTAATTCTTTTATATTTAATCTATATACTATCGGCACAGAATAGTTGAGACACCAACAACAAACGCTCCTGTAGTTGATTTTTTCTTACGGGGCATAGTAGAAATAAAATAAATATATGTTACAATGAGTAACAATTTTACAGATTATCCATTTAATTCATCTGAGCAGGTTAGGCAACTCACGTCAGTCCGACGAGCCGTTGTAACCGCATGATATGCCAAGTTTTTTTGCAAGTAATGCAAATTACAATGACGTCTGAAATAAATATCGTCCTACAAAAAGCGAGCCTATTCTGACAGGACCTCAGTCAGTTTTTACAAAGATTTAGATTTAAGAGAGAAAACCCTTTTAGTAAACTGGTTGTAACTGACTGAAGACAATTATTGAAAATGTAATCAAAAAAAATTATGTCGTAATTAAAATGCATGATTTAAATGTCATTGACACCTGAACTCGTGTACTGAGTTTTTTCTAAGCGTTTCTGGTCATAATATTTGAATTGTTGTTCATTAACTATCATCATCGTTGAAGTTCTTTCAAAATTTTGATATTGAAGATGCTAAATATGGCTTTGACACTATTATATCACGAGCAATTGAAATATGGACATTTAAAATAGTCTAACTGTCACACCACTTCACGGTCTGCGGACGCCACATTGGCGTCATTTTTGAGACAAATGTTACGATCCGAGAAAAAACTCTTTCGGTGTAGTTATTTAGCGAAAATGTGCGGATCATAAAGTGTTCATATTTTATATAAAAACATCAATATATTGTTTTAAAGAAGTCACATTTCTTGGACTGAACTACAAGCCTTACATCGACAGTTGGCGCAATATTATAAGCAAGGCCGTCGCACCGACTTGCAACGCTTTAACTCTAATCGACGATCAAAAAATAATACCTGAAAATGTCAAGGCAGACCAGAACGCAAACGACAAAACCTCTCACCTGTCACACTATACCTGGAATCGGCATCCAATGATTGCGACTATAGCTAGCCTCGCAAGCTATCCCCTGTGCGGTTTAATCGGTTTTAGACTGTAAGCTCAGTGGTTTTCACGTAAAATTTCATTGTAGCCGCATTATAAACATCAGCAGTCCTTTGGGAATTTCTCGTGGCCGCATCAAATGTAATACAAATAGTTTCGATATTTATTTATTATATAGTGCATTACACTGAATGATCTTTCACAATATATACGGTTGTAGGTAAAATCGTCAAAATAAATGAAGTAATTGTTGTTGATTCTTTATATTGACTTGATTCATGGTTAACGTATAACTTCGGCCAAAATTTTTGAACAGTTTTATTATTGAAACGGCCATTTACTTAATCTCGACTAAATGCTGAATAAGTCAGGTTTATTTAATCAATTTTAAAATAATAATAATTTTACAAATTCATTTATAAAAACACATTTTTTTTAAATATCAATATTTACTATAAAACTGTTGGTTTGACGCCGCAAAATCCTCTGGTGGCCGCACATGAGAACCACAGCTCTAGCTATAATCCTTTTCGCTGGTTTGAATGCCTTAAAATGACAGGTCTCTTAAAATTCACACCGTTAAGTACAACTTTTCTCGCTAAAATCATCTACATCACTGGTTCTCATGTGCAGCCACCGGAGGATTTTGCTGTGACCACCAACAGTTTTATAATTTCAACATTCAACATTTGAGTAATTTTGTATGAAATGACTACCCATTTTTTTCCCAATTCGAGTCAACATTTTTTTTTGATCCTTGTAAAAAAAGTACCGAGTAAATCGAGGATAAGTGTATTACATTTCGTTGGACACCAGTATTGATCATTCACAAGGGTGTATAATTTTTTAAAACGTAGCCGATAATCTACTTCATAAATCGAAGAGAGACCTGTCCTAAATAATAATGAAGTCTTTAAATGAAATCTTATTATTGGTCTAACAAAAAATTGGCCTCGCTTAAATGAAATAACAATTTTAATTCAACATTTTACGTAACAAAAAACGTAACTTCCCTGGTACGAAAATCCTTGATTTTAAATAAAGCAATACTAATCTATAAGCATTTACGTAATTATTACTTAGTTGTATTATTTTATTTTTTGTTTTGCACCAGTTATTAAATTTATCAATGTTTTCCCTTGATGAGTTAATCATCTTTTTATGATGACTCAATAATTTGGGCTTATCCAACTCTTCTTAAAATAACATAAATTGCACGTACAATATATTTTATATGTTATAAATAGATATACAAGTTAACGGAATAATGCTTAGATTCTTAGCAATTTGATAGACGATTTATTTGACAGTGTTTCAATACACTTTTTTTATTTTAGTAAATATCACTTCATTAATAAAATTTATCGAAGTATATCATCAATACGAGGTTATTATAATTTATTGAGATCAATACCGGTTTTGTTTTTCATGTTGGAAAAAGTTCAGAAGAAATTTTTGAGACTTCTTTTATGTATGCTCACTTTTAATAGTTTAAAAATTCGAAGTGAAATGTACCTCGCCACATATTTCTTTCGACTTATACGAGGTCAAAATGAGAATTCTGCAATACTTATTAATATCAATTTGTATGTTCCGGATATTTTTTTGAAAAATCGTGGACATGAATTGTTTGTTCTTCCAAAGTGTACAGTCATTCTGCCAATGGGGATGTCAATAGTAAGAGCGTTAACGACGCTCAACAGTATTGTTTTAGATGTCGGCATATTCCATGTGGACGAGAGTGAATTTAGGCGAATACGAATTCTTAACGTTATGAAGAAGATTTTACATGAGCTTGCTTGATTGACTTTCTTGCTATCCTTGTTTTTTCGCTTTGTTGCTTATTTCTTCAATTTTCAACAATAAATTTTTAAACATTTTGGAAAAGCGATCAACTTAAAATTTGTAATTTTTTGTAACGTGTATTTACTAAATAAATAAATATGAATGACATAAATTGTAGCCAAGTAAAAATTAGCTCGAAATTTGGTAGAATTAATATAGTTTCTATTTGTATCAGTTGAAAATACTCGCGATGTGCGGAACTGTTCTTGATCTCTATAGTATACAATAGAACTTTTCACTGAATAACGTTAATATCAGAATAAAATGGGTATATTACGACCAGTGGGGTAAAATAGAAAGTTGTAGCTCCTAACGAAACATCAGCAAGTGCTCCCTTTCATTATATTATATATAATAATTATAATACAAGATTTAAAAATATTAGCTGAAATTATTTTGATAACAATAAGACTACAAAAAAGTGGTAATCTAAATTATTTTATTATATTGAATATGCAGAAATTTTGAACCCTTTTTTCGTTTAAGCTCCCAAATTCATTGCATGACGGTTCTACGAAATGGCTCTGCCGCTGTTTAAAGCAATGTAAAATAAAAAACATTGAGTGATTATTAGGAATTTCCCTTAATAACTTCGGATGTTGCTACACATAAAAAATAAATCTGCTTTATCTATAGTGGCTGTAACCGTATGCCTTTTAATAAGGCTGAAATAGGATCAAAGAGTTGATATAGAACGTTAATCAGTTGATGGATTATCACGAGAAAAAAACATTATTTGATAAACAGAAGTTGGGTAGATTTTTATTGAACTGACCAAAGATGTCTTAAGCCCTCTGACTGCTAACGTCTCAACTGTTGAGACGGCTGATTTTTCTGTGTTGATAGTTGATACCTAAAAACATATGAATTAACAGTGGTTAAAACCTTCTTGTACTCGCTAAATTTTGAGTTGATGCATTGCTTGATTTGCCCTGACAAATTTAATAAGATTGTTTCAAACCAATATTACTCAATAAATTTTTGAAGTCTAGGTGTTGGAATATCCTTTAAACTGCTCAGCAGGGAATTAGTTGAAAACTCGTAAATAATAGTAGTAATTCATACATAAAAAAGACTTAAAGTGATATTTACTAATAGTCTAAATAATTATTAAAATAATTTTTAATTTGATACAAAAAATACTGTACATATAGGAAAACAACGTTTTTAGACACGGATTAATTATCTTCTAGTTTGTTTGCAATGCAATAACGGTTTCGATATAATCGAAAAATACGGAAATTGAGCCATATTTTTGCAAACACGGAAGAATGAATTGACAATTATAAAATAAAATTGTTGATTTAAATCAAAATTATAACTATTCTTAAATAACAGTAAATTTAACAATTAGTTAAGTTGGTTCCCTTTCTTACTTCGACGCAACAAAAAGTAATTGCGTGTTTAATCAGTCATATAAACGAGGAAAAGTAACTGACCATATTAAAACCAAGGATTTACAAAAACAATGCTCTTTTGTCACTTGATCCAAGTAATTGTAATTAATAAAAACTTTATAAAAATAAATACTTCAGAGCGGGTATTTCAAAGATTTATATTTTTTATCATATTGTTATAACACAAGCACATACAAATTTCGCAATATGATGTCCCCAGCACGGAGCAAATCGCTGCCAATACTGGAATACGTTTACATTAGGTCAGCTAGAGCAAAGTTCTATATTTTCATATTTATAAAATGTTTTATGATAGTAACGTTCACGTCTATTACTATAAACATAAATTTAATTTTTCACATGAAGATAACAATACATCCAAAAAAAAATTATAAAGCGAAATTATAATAGATCCTCGACTACATTCGATGCTGGGTATCTTGTATGATAAAATGTACTTGACGTATAAATACGGTCCAGTTTTTTCTCGCCATTTGAATATTATTATTTTAAATTATAATGTTGTATTTTTTATATTCAAAAAAAAAAATGTGAATTCTACAAAAGTGACACGCCGTTTTTCCCAAACTGTAAAACTGTAAAAGTAAAACAATTTTGAATTGTTACAACTTTGTACGATTCCACATGCTTTGTTACTAACGACCCGGGTTTCGCCTTTCGGCATCTTCAGGCATTCTATCAGACAGATGCAACAGAACTGAATCTTGAAGAAGTTGAGTTCTAACACAGTGATAAAAATAGCAATGTATTTTAGTTCTACAAAATTATTTTTTTAAATAAAGTTGATTGCTATTTCGGCTCACGCCATCGTCAGAGCTATGCTTAAACGGACATTTGCTTATGTATATATAGCTGTATAGAAAAGGTACACAATACATCTTTTCTTTTGTTTTAACGACCTAGCTTGTTTCTTGCTCGCAATAAAACTAAATTGTTCCAAAAATTGTAAATGAAGCTAAAAAGGCGGCTATGTCAATAATTTTACATGTAGCACGGAAATGGTCTATTACGGAAGCAAATCTGTCCCCCCCCCCCCCCCGCGGAAAGGGTTAAGTAATGGAGAAGACAATATATTAGTTTGTTCGTTAAGAGTCCTTTGTGATACTTTTTTCACCGTGTTATAATAGAGTTCTGCTAAGTGAATGCCTATTCAGTCAATAAGTTGAGTTCTGTTGCATCGGGTCGTTAGTGACAGAACATGTGGAATCGTACAAAGTTGTGACAATTCAAATTTGACATTGAAATTCCATCAAGCACCTTCAGTCGATATCATAAATTTAGAATATGTCCACTGAAACAACACCCTGGTCAAGTGCTTTAAACTTTACTGATGAAAGCTTTGTAGAAAGAATTTGTGCGCTTATTATTACGTATGTTCACCGGAAATAGTCGCCGGTTATTGTTTGATTTCATATGATCTGCAGTAATTTGTCAAAGACATCGTTGGGTCAACCATCCACATTAATTTCCCGTGTCTTTCAGGTGACACATCCTCTTTAATATTTATTTGTTTTCAAAAACCTTATTTCTTGTTAACATTAATTTCATATTTAATTTCCCGCCAAAAATACAAACTGTTTTTTGAGCAACATCAAAGATTTTCACACTGAATATTTCAAATATCAATTCAGTATTGATAAACTTTATCGAACGTGTTAACGAATCGGGCTATTTTTCAATAACTATAAATTTTACAACAAAATGTTTTAACACTCGTATTTTTGATTATAAAGTATCAATATTCTGCAATTTGCCGTGCCAATAATCGAGAAAATATCAATCAGACTATTGATGGAAACTCTGTAAATATTTCAATACGATTTCATAAAATATTGTCTTTTGTAGGTAATTGTTAATAGATGCAACATATCTGTTTACAACGTTGTTCAACTACGTTGAAAATGGCTGCATGAATAATTTTAATGCTTTTACTGGAGATAATGGAAGATAACACAATGAATAACGCTTTTATTATGATATAAAAATGTAATTACGTATCGTAAATTAGGCACTAAATAAAAAAATCACATCGAAGGACTTCAATTTGTTTGAATAGAAATTCTGTTGAAAACTTATGACGAATTTTCCAATGTAAAGTATGTAGATACTTTTTGCAAGGTCGCCTAACATTGAAATGCATTTTTTGCGTCGATCCGGGAAATCGAAGGTTTGTTTTTTTTGTGTGTGAAAAACTGGTTGCAGGATATTGGCTGTTAATTCGTGGAAAATCGTCCGATCCGCTGGATTAATTTAATGATATCTAACGCTATTTGTTTACATCGAAGGTTTATTTGAAGGCTGCCAGGATTCGGTGGATGTTGTGCAAAATCAGGGCTGAATTAGCATATTCGGTAATTAGACAACATCTTATGGGTTTATTTTAGATAATCATATTGTTTTCGAAACATCGTCACTCACTGAACCTTTCTTATTGTTAAAACATCGAACAGTTGAAGGAAAACTATAGTTTTAAAATACCGAAACTTCCAATCATACATTTAACCTGTTCAACGCTGAGCGACGAAACGGATATTCTAACTCAAAATATTTCAAAAATAAATTCAGTAGCGCCGGTATTAATCAAACCTACCTTAGATTATATTTCTATAGAAAATAACTCTTACACGAAAGCTAGAATACTGTTAACAGTCTTATATTTTTAAAATATCAAAACACTGTAATCAGCTTTCTCAACAGTTGTGACGAAGGCAGACATCAAGTTAGAATAATCCTATTAAAAAAATTCAACTTTTATGTCGACGAATTTTATTTTGTCGCAAAACAGTGAAAAAATCACGGCTGTAATTATTCGGAACAAGTAAGTATAACGTCGGCTCTTTTGTTCCGGCATCCTGTGTTTTATAACAAAACAGTTGCATTAAAGGCACTCTTTATTATTACAAAAAGCGACGAAGCGAGGAAATTAGTATACAAGGATCGTAAAGCGTGCTGATTAAATTTTATACTGGTCACGAAAACAGCAAACCGTTGCAAAATTCTACGGCGTATTTATCTCTTTTAAGGTGTTAACGCAATTTGACACTGAATTTTTAAAAATATTAATGTGCAATGTTACATATGAACTATTTCTAGTATATTATTTCATATTTTTCAGATCTGAGCCGGAATCGATAGTGGGAGACATTGCGAACTAAATAATACGAATTGAAGCAAAGCTAATAACACCTATCCCTCGATTTACACGGTAGTTGTTTTAAACGTTTTCGCTTTTACACGGATTAAAAAAGAATCTGAACCAGTTACATTTACAGCTAAAATCATCCACGAAGGACTCGAATTGGGAAGAAAACTAGGTAAACATTTTGTACAAAATAACTCAGATGTTGAACGGACCATTCGATTCCAACGTGATATTAATCAATCCTTGCCTCATTATGATGAGGTCCGTAAAGATCTAACAAGAAATTCGAAGCAAGTGTTAATAACAGATTCTTTAATATTACCAAATCTCTACTCAAGCTCAAATGTTTCTACTTTAAACATCGAAATGGTACAAATAATTTCGAGTGATGAAAGTGACTTTGAACCAGTCACGAAGAAGAGATTGACAGAGGATTTGTGATAGTGATGAATGATAAAAACTCCACCAACCGTCACTTTATTTTTTCCTCTATATATGCTATAAGTGTATTTAATTAATAAAATAATATGTATATTTTTATTTTTCAATAATTTTGTTTTATTTATGTATTTTAGAAAACAACCAAATTATACGTTTTTTGTGTACTTTTCGGTTTACACAGTTTTACATTAAAAAAAACACCCAGTCCTTTTTTTACGGGAATTTGTTTTACGCGAATTCGATTATACGCGATTTTTTGGACGGCACGGTTACATTTTTTACGCGCTTCACTCGTTTTACGCGATTTTTTCCCCAAATTAGTTTCATAGAAGAAATTTGTATATGATGCTAGGCATGTACGTTTCATTATTTTTTTAAACAAAAAAAATATGTATATTTTTAAAACTTAATTTTGTAAAGCATTTCATTTTTATAATAAATACACATACAATTGCCAAATGTTGACAAGTGTATAGGATATTATGCGAATTTATGTTTTAGGGTGTGTCAAGAAATATAATGCAATTGGGTAAAATCATGGGATGTATGTCTGCTCGTAAACTTGTTTAAACACAATGCATTTACTAAATTCATTGAATAGCACTTTTCTCGGCCTTTAATAATTCATATAAGTGTATATAAGATCATAAAATATATATATATATTTTTTGCACGAATTTAAAAGAACAAATTTTGGTTTTTCATACGTTTCTGGTACTTTTTCACGCGATATTTTAATTTTTGGAACGAAATTGTCAAATTATAGGAAAATTGTGATTCGCGATTTTTTTTACGCGCTGTTTCTGGAACCAATGTATCGCGTAAAAAAAGGACTGGGTGTATACAATTTCAATTTACACGTTTTTTTCAGAAACCTATCTACCCTGTAAATCGAGGGATACGTGTATTTATTTTGTGTAATTTAAGACATACACTTAAAACCTAACCTCAAATGTTGTATGAGTACTTTGTCTCATTCAGTATGGTCTCTATCTCAGCGCTATATGAGTATTATGTTTAATATGTTTTTTTTTATTTTAATTTTTTAATCAATCATTACAAACATCGTTTACATTTACAACGTAATATAAATGACCATTGCTGTGTTGCATTGAATATTCATTCACGTGAGACTATCATTATTCAAACGCCTTGTCCATCAGCGTGCTGTTTGATCCTACTGTGCGTCGAATACTGCCCAAGTTTAATACAAATCACCGCGCCACACAGTGGGTGTCAATCGGATTTATGAAGGTCATTCCGATATTATTTTTTTTTATCTTGTCAAAAACCACGGTATTGAGGAATTTTCACAAGGCCAATTCGGAACATCAATATTGATTTGTCATGGATATCGTCACACCGCCGAAGCACATCCTGGATACGATAACACCAGATGGTTCCTTGGCGTTCTTAGGAATAAATGGCGTTGACATAATAAATATTTCGTATATTAATTTCTCCCATTTTGCAATCATCCTTATAAGTTGATAGCAGAGAATTAAAAAACGATTCTTATTTTAAAACTTTTAAGATAACAAGTAAAAGGTTCAACCGTATAATTAAAAAAATCTAGTCAGTACTATTAATGTTCTTTAATGGGCTTTGAAGGTGTCAACTGTCCCTATTTGGCGGAAATTAATCATATTAAAAAAAAACATCTATTGTTAAGTTTCTGCAAATTTACATTATTAATATCAGGGCCGGTTTCGTTAACCACGAGCATTATCAACTAATACAATACATTAATTTTAAATAATAAAACATAATTTGTAGTACTATTTCGACAAATTATTTTATGATCAGGAAATATGTTGAAATAATACTAAAAAAATATGCATTTATTATTTAAAATATTATTCCCTTCCATCAAAAAGTGACAGAAAACACATTAAAAATTAACTGATACAGAAGAACGAGGCTAAAGATGGTGCAAGCCTAAATAGCTTTCAAAAATCACGCAGAAAAACTCGAGGATTAAATACTGTGTTATTTTTAAACTATTGGAGTAAAAAAAAAATAGAGAATAAATATAAAAATGGTAATAATGGGGCTAAAGAATAAATAATGGAGTTCTACAAATTAAATGCCGATTCCGTAAAGGAATTACAAATTTAGTCTTAATATAATGAAATCAATACAAACGTATTTATTGTCCGTCAAGAAAACGTATTTCATGGTGGAAAGACATTATATTTGAATAATAAAACATTTTTAATTATTTTCTTAGCTCTTAATCCATTGGTTTTGAACATCTGTTAATTAATGACTCTTTTATCATTTCGATCATTGCAGAACTGACGACTTTTGCCATTAATTGAATCATATATCAGATCGATGGTAGATAAGGTTAGAAAAAATAAGTATTGTCAGCTAACTGATCAGTATAAATTTGCCTCAAATCCTTATATTGAAATACCCGATTTGTAATTCATAACCATATTATAAATAGACATGGCACCTTACGCATTTCCTTTGCAAAAATCGATATTTACATACTGAAAAATTTCAAGCAATATTTTCAACGACATTTTTTTGTCTTCAATGAATGGATTTTATTTTAATTAGTGAATGCATTAACCATTTCAAGACTGCGGTCGACAAAAAAGCCTGTATAACGATTGGGTGATCTGCCATCCCCAATAAAAATTGCTTTTTCCTTGTGGTCTCAAATTACTACAAAAAATAATTAATATAACTTTTATATATAACTTTATATAATCTACATCTTTCCCTATATATATATATATATTTATTATTTTTCAATAATTAACCATATTTTTAGTCGTCCAAAGGAAGACTACATCTCAGCTCAAGCAGTATTTCGTAACCGATAGAATCGAGTCCGTCAATCATCACATGTGCAGCGCATACTTACGTCGTCAAATGTAACCAGATATTACATAAAAATAAGCATATATTTTTTAGTAATGTCGTCCTGAATAGGGAAAATATTTATTTGCGATGTAACTGGTCACAAGATATTTGTTTTTCAACAGTAAAGTATCACCGATATAAAAATAGGTATTAATATAACGTGACATTGAGGTAAGGATGTCTTTAGTCTTCGGAATGAGAAAGTTAATACAATTATGAATCAATGATTAATACAATACATCAAGAGAATTCTAAGGTAGAGTCAAGATCAATAATAAATATTTATATGTGCATCCATGAATCATAAATTACATGTTTTAACAGCAAAATAAAAATCTATAGGCTATATTTGTAAGTAAATCATTGATACGCAATTTTGAAAGAACTGCCGAATTAATCACATATTATACACTATTCACAGATGGCAATAGATGTCATCACTACAATCACATTCATATTGTAACTGATGTGATGGCATCATGTTTTCATATTTTGAAACAAAGAATTTTTTTGAAATAATAAAAACACATTTTTCGTAATAAATTTTCCACAATATATTTTTTAATCAGGACCAGTTTCGCTCATCGCGATCATTATCAACTGATAAAATACAATTTACAAACAAGTCTATTTATACAAAATATTTGAGTTAAATGTAACAGGTATACGAAACCATGGGTTCAAGAACTAAGAAACAATTTACAGGAAATCATAAAATTTTAATACAAATAATGTGAATTAGTTTAAAAATGATTTGTTCAAAATCACTCATTAATAATTTTAAAACAAAATAATTTAATCTGAATTTCGTAAATAATATCGTATTTGAATCGATCTATCAGTTTACGATCAGACATGAATTTCTGTGATCTCAAATTTGGAGCACAATGAGAGCGATAAGCAAATCACCTGTTCTGCCCGTACCTTATTTTTCAATCCTTACTCACAGCAAAAAACAAAGTTGATTGGATGGTCAGGGCCATGCCTAACAGTTTTGTAAAATGTATGTTAAATAAATAGATGCCACGCTCATAAAACAATTAATAATATTAATGTTTCATTTAATAACCATGCAAATAAAACCTTATAGCTGAACACCGATAATATTATATAATATGTTAAGAAAAGGGAACTTCGTTAATATTCATTACTTATTATCCATTTGTCTGCTAAACAAAAAAATCATTGTTTGACAATATCACGTTCGGGGTTGTATAACTAAAACCTGTTTTGTATTTTAAAATGTATTCAACAATAATCCATATCACGTTTTGCTGAGATTTTGATAAACATCATAAGTTAGGTTAGGTTAAATTGGGCAAATAAATATTTTTTATATATATCACAGAATGAAAAACAAATCTAAAATAAATCAAAAATCTCTTCCTTAATCAGTCACATTTTTGCACCACACAACTTACATATACAGTAAAATTTGACCTCACCGTATATCACTCTAAACCAGTGGTTCTCATGTGCGGCCACCAGAGGATTTTACTGCGGCCACAAACAGTTTTTAGTAAATATTGATATTTAAAAAAATGCATTTTTACAAATGAATTTGTAAAATTATTATTATTTTAAAATTGATTAAATATACCTGACTTATCTAGTGTTTAGTCGAGCTTAAGTAAAGAACCGTTTTAATATTAAAACTGTTCAAAGATTTTGGTCGAAGTTATACGTTGACCATGAATCAAGTCAATATAAAGAATTAACAACAATTGCTTTATTAATTTGGTCGGTTTTACTTACAACTGTTTCTTATGAAAGATCATTCAATTTAATGCACTATATAAAAAATAAATATCAAAACTATTTTTATCATATTTGGTGCGGCCACGAGACATTTCCATTGGACAGCTGATTTTCACTATGCGGCCAAAGTGAAATTTTACGTGAGAACCACTGCTCTAGACTTGAAATATAGAAAAGTAAAAATTCATTTTATCAACCCGCTGACAGTTATCATACCAACCTTTGAGATGGCAAATTGCAATGCAGTGATTTTATACGCAGATATATTATATTATAAGAGTATTAATACATGCCTGATTTGTGACGATAATTTTGATAAATTTAAACCCCTAACTGCTTACGTCTCAACTGCTTAAATGACTGATTTTATTTTGCTGATAGTTGGTACCCGAAAATATATGAATTAACAGTGGTTACAACCTTCTTATACTCGTTTGTTTTTGAGTCAATGCATTTCTTAGTTTGTCTTGACAAACTCAATAAAATTGTTTCAAACCAACATTGTTCAATATATTTTTGAAGTCTGGGTGTTGAAATATTCTTTAAACGGCTCAGCAGGGAACGAGTTAAATTATTTTTTGAATTATAATACTTATTATCGAAACATCTTTCACGTAACTCAGCAGGAAACAGGTTAAGACAAAAAATTCTAATACATCACATTTCTTTCGTCAGCGTGATGCTGAAGTTGATCTTAACTACTACATATAAGGATCACAATAAATCTATTATTATACGTTAAATTTTCCTCAAAAAAAAAAAAAAAAATTATTTGTACATATATCATTGTTCTTCTACTGAATAACTTAGCTCGAGTGTACAACAAACAAACGATCCAAATGATTGGAAATTCTGCGCGCGTACTCCATGTCTTAATGGGAAAAGGGTTTTCCCATATTTTTGTCCGTGCAATTCATTAATATGATCCTTTTCTAATATTAGATGAAAGGTATTTTTATTATATTTATACTCATAACAACAAAATTAATTCCCCCATTCGTTGTTCAATATTGTAAAATTAACCCTTTTAAGCGTGATATCCCAGGGCTAAGAATTGCAATTCTAAAATCACAAAAAATCGGTAAACTCTGAATTGAAAATATTAAAAACATGAAATAATGAAAACTGCTAAAACATGTAGCTGAGATCTGCATTTAGGTATTTGGCCGCCTGTGCGTAAACAATCAGATTGACAACCCAAGAAAAAAAAATCGGCCGTAAGTTAGCATAGAATATCGATATTAATGTGTAAACTGCCGCTTTTTGGTGTAAATGCATTATATTTTAATAATAAAACTGTATTTTTTCTCTGTGCTTTATTTTTTAATATTTTGAATAATTCCTATCAGAATAAATAGCGCCAGGTTGTTACAAAAATAGTAAAACTATAACAATACATTTTTATATTGTAATTCATGTTGAATATAATTTTTGCCCGAATTTAAAAAATATAAATTTTATAAGCATTTCATAAGAATTTCAAAATTATATATTTATGGCCCGAGAGTCTTATTTTGGACAACCCTGATCATGGCTCCTTCAAAGAGATTTCTTATTTAATCAATAAATAACAAATTATATATAAGACTAGATATAGAATCATTTTTAAGGATGTCAGTCGATCAATGAACTTCAGATTTAAATAAAAGATAAAGAAGATCATGTTTACTATCGATTTTTTACCATATTTGATAACAAATTTGGCCGAAATATTATCATATGTTATCATTTTATCACTAAAAGAAATTGTATGCTTAGCAAACTGGTTCTAATCTTTTATAACAACTGTAAACTTTTTTTATATTTTTAATAGTTTGTTAAATATATCAATATTAAAAGGTATTAACTACAGAAGTATTTGTTTTTGTAAACTCGTTAATTCCGGTGCGCCGGAAAATATCCATTCTGTTTCCTCTCCCCGAACCCCTCGGGGAACAGCTGATTTGGTCTTCTCAGATCGGTATACAGCCTGCCGGCGCAGCCTTAAAAAATAACCACGCTTCCATTTTTCGTTCAGTTATAAGGCGACACTCGATGTGATCGCACGTCAGACGTTTCCCCATAATAAATAAAAACAAGCCCCGCGAAATTAACAAACATACAGTAGTTAATAATACCAGACAATTAAATGCTGTTCGAAATTATTTAAAGAATATCGGCTATGATTCAAAAATTTCGAGATCATTATCAATCGATACACTATTATACAATGAAATTATCTTGTTATATTTAAAATATATTAGATATGCAAACTGACAAAAATTCATAAAGATAGTGATTTGTAATCAATGTGTGTGTTTTTTTAATTTTTATTATAATGTGTGTGAATTTTATATCTTATAATCTTTGATGAAAATTTATCTCTGGTATAAATTAAATTGATCGGTTATTTTAGGCTCACTTTAGCGCAATATGTATTTTTAAATGTCGTCCAAATAACTAGGAAATCGTTACTATTTAGTGTCGTTTTTTCGTTAGCAATTTGATTTTTATATATATAATTAGCTGTGACGTAAAAAAATCGGGTGCTAATTTGTGCGGCGTTGTTTTTTCCGTTTTGAAATAAATGTAGTAAACAAAAAACATTCGACATTTAAAAATATCTTTTTCCAATTAAATATTGCAAAAATTTCTCAAGTGAATTTATCGTTCAGCCAAATACAAGTTTGCCAATACTTAAGACTGTAATAAATCACCAACCAAAGCGAAATTGCGATTATTCCAGTGTATTTTCTGCGATTTTTATGCAATTAACGAACAAAAGTGGCTAACGGAATTGTTTGTAATTCAATTTTTCACACATGGCAATACTGCGCAGTTTATAATCGAAACAAAAAAAGGAAAATATTTATTTATTTTGAAAAAGGAATAATTAATTGATTTGAAAATGGCGATACCGTTGGAACAGCTGATGGCACGTCACGAAGGTCACGAAACCGGCGAAGACGATGACACTTCCGATGTCATCGTCGCCAAGTCCGTAGCTATGGTCGTGTTATTCTTCGCTTCCTTAATCTTCGGATGTCTACCTATGCTGCTGTCGAAGAAATTCAACTGGATGGGCGACGGAAAATCGGCTGCTGATATTAAATCCTCAAATAAATGGGTGGTGGCGCTGCTATCTTTCGGAGGTGGAGTACTTCTTTGCACCACTTTTCAGCATCTACTTCCAGAAGTTGGAGAGAACATTCAGGAACTGCAACGTGAGCTATTTTTCAATACATATTATCTGTTTTTAACATTATTTTAGATTTTATTTCCCGTGTGTTATAATGTTAAAAGAAGTAACCGATAACTGCAAATAAACTAATGCATTTTTGCAATATGTTATACATCTAAGTAAGGTAAAAATACCAAAGTATTTCAAAGTTCTACAAGAATCTTAAGAATTGTTTACTATGCGTTTCGGTTTCACGCCATCGTCACAATTATCTGGATGTAGTCAAAACTACAGCACAACTCCGAAAAAGTTTTCAAAGAATCCATACAATACATTTGGAACTAAATACATTAATAGTTTTACATTATTAAAACATAATTCTATCAAAAAATAAATACAATTAAATTACTAAAAAATTGACTGGTTACTCAAAAAAAATTAAAAAAATATTTAGATAAGGCGACATAAGGATAAGGATAACATTTCTAAGGCGACAATAATACTGTAGATCGAGAGAGATTGTGAAAAATTGTGACAGAAGAGTAAAGGTGGGGCTTTAAGCTATATATTCTCATTTGTTAATATATAAGTATCATTGCCCGACTTCGCACAAGTTCGATTCAAACTCATTTTTCATTCGTTACGAATACATATCAAGCTTACTTTCTCTCAAATTTCAAACATGTCCATATTGCCTGGACAATGACGACTTATATACATTGCCTCTATACATATAATATGATATGCGTTTTTAAAAGAAATAATGAAAGGTACATGTACTACCCAGCTTCACCCTGGTTGTATTGATTTATAGGCATCTTACATACAAATAGGTGCTAAGATTAGAAAATTTTGAATTTACCAACTCTTCTGTATAATATAAGAAATTGAGAGCTTAAAATATCAACATAAGTCGTACCTCAAGAAATACTATTAAATATTGATAAGCTCTATTGCACTTGTGTGATATAATGCCAGCGATGTCAAAAGGCGAAACCTGGACTGTGTATAACAAAATATGTGGAATTGCAGTGTAATGTGGAAGCTTTAACGTTTCAAATTTTATATTGAAATTCCACCAAGCACCCTCAGTCGATATCGTCAATCTTATTAAATATCCGTCTATCAGTTATAATTTCAATGGTTAAATGTTAAAATAAAATATTCGTCTCAAAAATTTCATGTGCGAATAACACATCGTTACTGTTTGCCGTTTTGGATAAGTAGTTGTGACAGACACATAGTTTTTTTTCTCTAAGTTTTACGATTTCAAAAACAAAGGTTTATTATAACCCACGTTTAAATATAAAAAGATTAAAATATATTTTAATTGAAATCTCCTTAATTACTGAAGTGATATGTGTGCAGCATATTGTGCACAAAATAGGCAAATTTAATATTTTTTTGACTTCCACATTATATAAAGCAGTCTACAATTAAAGTTGTATATTTCACTTTTACATTGTAACATTTATATATAATGATCAGTGACCATTATTGTATTTTATTTAAAAAATATATGATTATAATGATATTCAGTTGATTGCTCACTCAACAAACAATAAAAAAATATTTTATATTACGTGCATTTACAGCAACAAATTTCTTTGTACTTACATTTATAATGTTCTATGAAATGCATAGATTATTTTTAAAGATTTTTTCAAATTATTTAATTTACAGACAGATACGATTAAAAAGACATCGCTTAACACAAAATAATACTGCAGCCACAACAAATTTTATCAAATTTCATATTATTTTTTTTCTTTTAACGTAAAACAAAATTTCGCTTAACACTAAAATATTTTACACCTCAGAACATCAACTACGAACAAAATATGCACAGATATTTTTTTTAAAACAAATCAATAAATTTCTGCCTCTCAAAATAAATAACAAAATAAATAATTACTGAATATTTTCAAAAAATATTTAACAGGCTAAATTTTAACACAGATTGTGTATGCAAATGTCAATCATCAACACAGTACTATCAGCCGTCTCATGAGTTGAGACATTAAAAGTCAAACAACCAATACGTAGTGTGATGTGTTTAACAATACGTAGAGTAAAAAATCGTGTTATTTGAGTTTTACTCCGTTGAAAACTATAGTGGTTTTTTTGCTTACCACGAAAATGTCAAACTCTAAAAAATGTTTTCTAACCGTTTTTGCCTGTACATATTAAGTATATAAACAAATATTATGTAATCATAATTGGCAATGAATATTTATCAAGTTTTCCGATATAATTATAAAATCACAAACGAACACCAACAAGTTACGGAATCCATCAAAAATAAAAAAACTTAATTTTATCGAAACCATCTCTTCCGGCGTGGGTAATTAACGTGGCAATTAAATCAGAAAAAAAACATGTTTTTAATCGTAGTTCTACGCATCGAACATATCAATTTAAATTATCCTGATCAAGAGCTGCTGAATGAAGACCTTGAGAGTTTTTCTCCGGCATATTTACGTCTATACTCGTTTTGCCACGTTTTATACTTCTGATAAGCCCTTGAGGCAATAATTTAGCAAGTGCTACTACGCTCTTGTAGTAGAGCTCTATTGTGAAGCCAATGGGCCTTCTTCCTACTGGGACCGTCACTGGGCTTGAGCGGGTAAAGACTATAGCGAATTTATTAAAAAAAGTTAGACTCCGTTCGTGTTCCGGTTCTTTAAAAATAAGATTAAATTATTGTTATATTAACTAGTGTTATAGAAATTCATATTTAACAGTAACACGTCTGCCGTAAGACGATTCTAGCTGTGACGCGGCGTATTTTTGTAACATAAAAACATAAGTTAAATAATTCGTCGACAAAAAACAATATTTCGTGAATACGCAATCTCAAGGAAGCAGAAATGATTATTTGTTTGTTGACATACTATGTCACATCTACATAAATATTATACTTATCATGTACATCAATAAGACAAAAAAAATGTTAAAACAAAATAAACAACAAAGAAAGAATAAGTCAATATTGACAAATGTGACTGACGATGGTGAATCATTCGCATTTTTATAAATATTGTTCCGGAGCACTGGTGTATTAGAGCGTATTATATGTGCCTTTTGGGGAACAGTATTATTGAGGAATATGGTATTGCCATAAATAAAATATCTATTTCACCTTTTATTACTGTGTTACCACAATTCTTTGCAAATTAGGTCATTGATATAGTGATATAACGTCGTTAATTTACACATATACTTCACTTGCATGCACTTAAATAAACGCTAAGCAATGTTACATGTTGTCATCAATTTAAATACGCGAAAATATGATTTTTATTATTTATTTGTCAATTGGCAGCCGTTGTGTGTTCTGCAAATGGCCCAGATTTGCTTTAATTAATTACATTACATGGCATATTTGATCAGTGACTGGTATTTTTAATATTCTGGAAAATGGGTCTAGGTTAAAAGCCGGACGATAAATAATCTCGAGAGGGTTGCCAACGCGACCAACCGATTCCGATATTAAATAATTTCAAAGCGTGCTTGAGTTTTTCGTTTTTAATATTTCAATATATTTATTACACAATTATACATTTTGTCAATGAGTCTGAAATGTTATTCTATTTTGAAAAATGCTTATTTTTATTTTCCGTAGTGAAAGCACAATGATAACAACAACAAAAAAAACAAATGAAAATTAACATATTATGTGATTTGCGAAAAAAATCTATTCTGCCGACGGTCCATCAATTATTTTAAATCTTTTGAGCAAAGTGATTCAGAAGAATATTATTTACAGCTACTTTGTCATTCAATTTTAAAAGACGTATCATATCAAAACAAAGCTACAATGAAACTCTGATTCTACGCCTTTCAATGGATACTGGGGGAAAAAATGTAAAACTTGGGAAAGCTTCAAATAATTTTGAGTTTGGTGCCCAAATTTAAACAAAGAACATTTGAATGCGCTTACTATTCGAATAGATTTATCAATGTCTTTGTAGAAAGAAAATTTTTTTTGAGACCAATTCCGCATCTATAAATAACGGAAAAGAAAATATTCAACAAAACCCGTCGACAACTATAATTTTTAATTAAACTTATATATAAAAATATTTAATTTAACTAAACGATAGATAATTGGTATAGGCTCGGGAAAAAATGAACAAGAAATTCGGCAACGTAAGATCGAAGTTCCACTGCAGTATTATAACATTTTTAACATTAATTAATTAACAGTATGTAGCTTGCCTCAATTAAAAATAACAAAATATTCAATAGTAAGATTAAATTCGTCTCAGACTTCAATAATATCAACTTACAAAATCATTCCATCAAAGTACTTGAAAAAAAATGCAACATATATATAAATAACTATATCCAATAGATTCCTTGTAAATTACAATACATCGTAATCCAACGAAGTCCTCAATCTATAAAAAAGCCAACAGCAATGAATTGAGTATGCAATCCGCTAGTCAAACGCCTCATTTTTACGACACGTTATGACACAAAATCATTTTTATTTCTTTACTTTTCAGTTTTCAAGAGACAAATAGATAAGCGCTATGAATCATTGCCATGTATTTCATTTATCAAGTGACGGGAATGTGTGACAATGGATTTAAAAACTCGTTGACCTGTAATGGCGATATTATGGTAACGAAGCGTCATTAGATATCAATATGGCCTACTATCAATTGTAACGGGAACGTCATAAAATTTTAACTGCCGCCATAGGTACACGTAAATAACTCTATTACAAACATGATATGGCAACTAAATACATTTAATTTAAGCGAATAACCCTTTAAAGAATACAGCAGCACGTGTGCGCCCAAGTGTTTTATAAATAGACAATCCCATATATTTTTTTTATTATTTCTATTTTCCGGATAACATATTGATCATACACATAATCTATCGTTGATTTTTTATAGTCGCTTTTATTTTTTCAAATCGATTAAAGAATTTCAAAAAATAAAATTTGTAAAGAAAACGTGTTATTGTCATTTTTGATTTGATGATTAAAGGCATGACATTTTAAATGAAAAAAAAACACATTTTTCAGCACTTATTTACACAATATTTGTTATAGACCGGTTTCGCTGATCGAGGGCATTATCAACTGATGATGAACAGTGCTATTACTATAGTTACATGTTAATAGAGCTTTAAATTCCATGTCTGTTTGGACGTTTCATATCTTGGTATCAACGTCAGTATCGAACCATATGCGCGCGGAATGCAATTATGATTTTGGCTCCATCGGAAGTAATAGCTCCTAGAAAAATAGTAATGAATAAATTCATTTACATACCTGATTATGCGTATATCGACTGCTTAAACTTATTAACTTCATGGAATAATATTGTAAATATATTTCTCCCAAATTGGCCCATAACTAAAAAAAAAGTTATAGTAAAATATTGAAAATGTACAAAAAAACCCATCTAGTAAATATTAACTCACTTGTCAAAAGATTAATTAGATACTTAACTCAGAATGTACTATTTGAAAGTTTTCTTATGAGAGCTGGTTGTAAAAGTTTTTGGGTCGATACGCTCGCCATCGATGTGGTTTGACCAGGAGTCTTCAAGCCAAGCTAAAAAAACCCCGTAAGTTTTTAAGTAATGATTTTTTCGTCTACTGGAATGTTCTTTCATTTTAGATTTCTTTACAATTAAGGAACGTCACGAAAATTTCAATTTTTTCCAGAAGGAAGCAAAAGTTTCCGGAGTGCTATTTTTTACTTTTTTATATATTTTAAATTTATATTACATACAAATACAAATAAATCAAAATTAAATTACTTATTAAAAATAAACAATATTTTGTATTTTAAAATAAACATTCTATATTTTATAAGAACTAAAGCGGTTAAAAACAAGGTTTATTATCTTTATGAAAATTAAAATAAAAGTTGCTTCTAACCTCAAAAGAGTGTCCATCCTTGGTGATAGTTCTGACGATGGCGTGAGCCGAAATAGCTATCAACTATATCTTATTAAAATTTTGTTGAACTTAAATACACTGGTATTTTTTCACCATGCTATAATGGAGTTCTACCAAGTAAATACCAATTCAATCAATACATCAGTCATTTTTTTTATTAATTCTTATTAAAAATAAAAAATAAATTATCGTTCAATATTTTCAAAATAGTTTATTTTTAATTCATTCGATTTTGTTGTTTATGTTCATAAATTAAAAAAATGAAAATAATATATATTCAAATTTCTCATTTGATCGGTTGCGCATCCTTGATTTACACTAGGAGGAAATGCGCCCCTGAAAAAAATGTCGTTCTCCTCTCTAATATAAACTGTAATATACATACAAAAGTATTCTCCTTACATTCAAGCGTGAAAATATTGTAATTAACCAGCCCTCCTAATACTTCTCTAAATTACAAATTTATTTTTCTTAAGTACAATGTTGCAACTCCTTAACAATGGTAAAAATAATGATGAATACCATCACAAAGCACATTTTAACCATCTGACTGAAGAGTACTAATTCTCATGTAATTTGACCAACTTATTCAAATAAATATGTACATATATTCAATCAACATTTTTATTTGACTTATACTAACTAAATTCATTTCACAGAGTGCCAGGAAATATTGAGCCGTTTTATTGTGGCCGGAAACGCCAACATTTTCATACGATTTTTATTTCTGATGTCAAAATTTAAGCCCTTATCGGCGTTTTCTCTGTACATTAAATCTCTAGCACCAATAAAAATATCGAGCAACGCTTAGAAATAAATTACATTTAATGCTTAAAATGCAGAGTCATTTCTTTAAAAAATAATCGTGCGAAATCCGCTAGTTTGGCCATCAGTCGGTTTCGAAAGACTGCGATAATTATACTGATGTGCAATTTGGTATTACCAATAAAACCAATATGGCGGTTCGAAAGTAAACCTGCGTTACATTTGGCAAATTGGCGCTCCCGATTTCTTATTCCGTTTGGCAACTCTGAGACTGCCTTGTAGAAAGTTCGCAACGCATGCAGTCTTTACTTCTAATTCTTCCATTTCAGTTAATCTTTTGTTGATGCACTTGTATTCTGTCAAATATTCGAAGCGTAAATAAACATCCAGCCAGTGTTGCGGTGGACAAAGCGACCGGTACCGTGCTGTGTTTATGTCTGACAGAGAAAGTTTACGGGCACTTTTTTACTAAATAAAAGAATTGCTTTTTTGAATTTAATTAGCAGCATGTTTTTCTTTATACAACAAACCTTGAAAATTCTTTATTGTATATTAATAATTACATCACCATAGACAATGAAATGATGTTGTTTTTCTGACCAATTTCAAATTAAGAAATTGCTAGCGGCATTTTGGTTGAACAGTTCTATAAAATAATTATGTATACTGTAAATATATCAAATCAGATATAATTCTAAATATTAAAATTGATTTCATAAGATAATTATCTCAAAGTACATTTAATGTATATTTATTATCTTTTGCACGTTGCTTCATTTTAATGCGGACTCTATTCTTTTCATTCGCCAATCATTCAAAGAATGTATTTCAGTTGTCAAAATAGTTTTAAGGTACTTGTTGATCAAACACAACATATTAAACCATTTATCACAATTTTTTGTTATTTAGATAACAGTTTCCCGACCGGTTTCGCTTGTCGCAAGCATTATAAACTGATCTTAATCATTGTTACTGACACCAAAAAATAAACTACAGGACCGAATTTTTTTTCAGATAATTAAGTAGTAAATACAATACAGAACTAACGGTTTTTTCTCTGCATCCCACTTTGCAACGTCATCAAGGAAAAAATACATGCTACTTAATATTTTTACGTCATTAGTCTTCTATAATATAATAACGTAAATTATTTCCAATATCACAACATTATATCTGTAATTTAAGATTCGTAAGAGATTAATTAATATTTATTCAAGAAGACGGTCTATATCGTAGTTTCTTTTTCGATAGCTTACAATGTGTTTAATATAGACAGAAACAAATAAAAGAGAAAAAGATTGGACCCACCACTTCCAATTTAGTGTTACTCTAAAATGACGTTTTAAATCGACAATGAACTACATTATAAATTAATTAATATATGTGGAGACAAAATGTTGACTTAATTAAATTATGTGAGCAAAAAATGGCTACAAATATTTTTTGTGAGTGGGGTGGGGTGATCTACACTGTGTACAGAAATAGATAAAATGACATTGCAAAATTACATCTAACAAACATCGATTTGATTCAACGTTCCAAAATTGAATTTGACAGTTCGTCATAAGTGATTGATTGTGTGATTAAAGAAATGTAATAATACCAACTTAATAATACATATTTTTAAGAGATTAGCGCGCGAAGGGAAAATAAATTGGCGCGCCTGGGTTGCTGCTAGGAACGAATCGCGTTTTCCGTCCTTGAAACATTTTATAACCATAGCGTTTAGCTGTGGAGAAAAACCGGTTTTGGACGCAAGACAATAATGCTAAGTAATGTATAATACATACGTACGTTATATATTCATTTCCAAGTATCATGAAATCACTCATGTCTTAAAACTGTTGTCTGACAGATTTTTTCCAGATGCCTCTCAAACTAGTTTGCTATGTTGGCAAACCTGATTATTCATTGTCCGCAAGTTGATTTTTTTAATAAAATTAAAGGAATGCGCATTCTTTGAGTAATAATATTTACACACAACATATTATGTGCATTACTTAACATCTTCAACGATGTAAATAAACAAACCGCGTAAGAATCCAGTTAGATCTTAATGAATAATTTAAGGCATAGGTACCCAACGTTTTAAAGCCGGGAGCTACTGTCAATGATAATTGTCGTGATCGACTTATACAAAGGACAATTGAAGTCAAAATTCTACTGGCGAAGTGGAAAGTGGGTGCAATAATTTGCCGTCACGAATTATTAATTAATTAATGGTTTGAACATCTTAAATGTTGAAATTATTATTGTTTCCAAAATTCAATTGTCGTAGATGGATCTGACTTAAAAAAAAATGAAACTATTGTGTTACTTAATGGTGGGGATAACATTTTTTTGTATTATTCCTTTTACGTAGAAATATTGATATTTTCCCTGCTGAACTGCATAGAAAAATTTCCAATAAAAAATAATTCATTATTTTTTGTTGTGTTGATGTTAATCAAACATATGGAAATTACCAGAAAAATATTGCAATCAGCTGTCTGAACAACCGTGACGTCAGCAGACCTAGGATTAACAACGTCATATTTTCGTGGTGATTTGTGTTTTATCTATTATTGAGACAATCTGATTCCATAGAAAATGGAAAAAAGGAAGATATTTTTTACCTATATCATAAATATTCCATACTGTGAAAAAATTGTATAATCATGAAATGTTTCTTCAGTATATAAAATATTAATTATATTTATGATTCACCTCACCAGCTCATCTAATGAAGAACCTCAAATACAATTGTATAAGTGGAAATAATTTAGCTCTAAGCCGCCTTATCCGAAGAAATTAAAGTCGGTAATGATACCTCTAGAAAAGTATAAGTAAATTAATTCGGGGTCATGTTGATGTTCAAAGAGTGTTGGTCACTCGACTTAGTTAAGATTAAAATAGTAGTTATATTTAAATTTGTCACAATAAAACCGATTCCAGTTAGGTACATCCATCAAAATTCGTCGCTTAGATATATTTTGCTTATTTTTTTTACTTATTTCGTATGAATTTTGAAATGTTAACGACCAATGTTCGATGCCAATAAATCCATAGCTGATATTAATAGTGCAAAAGTTTTCCATAATACTTCAACAATAGATTTTCACACCGTTAGTATTTTGCAATATGTACGTAATAAATTATGTTTTATTTATATTCACTTACACGCTCAAAGCGGTGACTGGCCATCGAACGACAATTATAAAACCACATAAATAATGAGAAGAATAGAGATAATATCGCAATCATTTTATATTACATACCTATGTATGATATGTTTATACTTTTGATTGTCTATGATTCACAAACACATAATATATAGTAGAAAGCATCGTGTATTCCTAACGCCTAATCTCACTCATGTCAATTTTATAATTAGAGATATATCTTTATGTGCATTTGATAACATAAGCATTGCATTTAATAAATTTATTTTATTTCCGTCGTATCAGTTTGTTAAAACATGCGCGAAAAGCTGTGACGGTTTTATCATTTGAGATGAATAAAACATAAATTCATTATTTTAGACATTAAAATTTACAATTTAAAGCACCTCATTTCTGTACATCTGTGTGTTTAATTTAAATATTGAAATCCTTGCATTTGAATATATCGATGAAAAACGATAGATAAGCAAGAAAACACAACGAACATTATTCAAAATGCTTTTTTACCTTATCCATATCTCTTGTCTGTAACATTTAAACAGTTAATATTATATTCACCGCTTAGTATGCAATACAGCGTTAGCGACAGTTTTATATGAAGTTAAATTTGATGTTATTCAATGGTAAATCATAAAACTATGGGTATTTATTTAACCAACCTTTTTAGGTACTTGTAACACTAATTTAATTGTCTTCAACAAATTTTAATGAAAATCTTTTTTCACGAACAGTGTATTTTTGTCATTCACTTGATGTTGCATGTTGAACAACGAATTACATTTCATTTCAAGGTTTTTTTCAATTGCAAAATATAATAGACGTTAAATAACATTTTCTACATTATAAACCCTGTAATATATTACTGTCAGGGATGGATGTATCGCTTGTAAACAGAATTAATTTCTCACCTCGATTATTGACCCGTTCTCTACTAAGTCTCATTAGATATTACTTCAAAAACTATTTCAGTAATGATGCTGTCAAGGAAATTGATGAAGATTTTCAGGACAGAATAGGGCTTTATTAATTTGAATGCAAAAATTTAACTTTTTTTTTCTAAATTTAGCCTTTAACTTTCTTGTATTTTTAAGTGTCAATTTTCAACATAATTAATTCAGCCATTATAATAGTTTAGACGTAAGCAGTCAGGAGGTTAAATCGTTGCCCGTGTTAACAGAGGTTTAGTGAATCCAAAATTTCGGCTAAAATTTTATTTTTTGGCTTTCATATGCTTCGTAAATGCAACTGGCAATACTAACTACAAGTTAAATTCAGTTGTTATTGTAATTAATGCAACCCTATTCAGTATTCATACGAAATAAGGGGAGTAATAAACTGAATCCAATGATAAGTCGCCATATTTACATGTAACATCAGTAATACTACGAATTGCTTTGCATGACCGTTATGTAAATCCCATGATGGGCATTTGAGTCCGGCTGCTGTCATTTGAGAGCATCCATCACCGAATGATAGCCGATACAGCAAACATTTAAATGTATCAAGTCCATATATTGACCGGACTAAGAATGCGGTTCCAGATCTGCATAATGGCAGCCCGGAGCTTCGAGTCAGTGCTCTACTTTGACGTCCGCTCCAAAACAAGTGGCTTTAAAAACAATTATGTCCACCTGTTGAATATTGTCTCGTATTTTGACACGCCTTAACACTTACTTGGCTTGCTGTGATCAAAAAAATACGAGCTACCCTCTACTGTTCAATCAACAGACGTGAGTGATTCAACATAGTCAAGTGATCATTTTAATAATAAAAACACATTTTTAGTGCTATTTCCACAATAATTTTTATGATCACGACCGGTTTCGCTTATTGCGTGGATTATCAATAGATCAAAATAGTACTGAAATGTGTTTTTATTTATTTTTTTCATTATGCTTTTCCATCAAGAAGTGACAGTCAAAGTGATTGTCAAATGAATTTCTATAATCGAAAACATTCAGAGACATCGTTTTAATTAAATTTTCGCAGAGGTTAACAAGTGTTACACGTGGATATTTTCTGACTCTTTATAAATATTGTCAACTTATTCAATTGTTACGTATTATATATTAACCAATCGGTTCCCCAAAATCCGATTTATCAGCTTTTATCGAAAATTGCTAAATTTGTCAGGCTCGAGATCAAAATTTCCAAAAGTAGCCAATGCATTACAATTTGCATAGTACTATTTCAAGTGTACATTATGTGTGATTACTATAATATAAAAACACATATAACATATGCAGAATTGCGACACTTTTTTTTCACAATAGTCCTAAAGTTTCCGCCACCTAGAGAGTTAAAGAGGAATCAATTAAATTACTTGATTGATTGATTGAATTGACGATTGGACCAGTTAATTTTTCGATTCATTTATGTTTGAAGGCCGGAATGTTTTTTGTATTTTCTTCACGATTAAAAACGGGGCATAGCGATTGACATATTCTATACTCCATTATCTTCTTAATTTCTTAAAAAAAAAAGTATCGTAACAAAAATTAACTCTACTAAATGGAAACTATCCGAGACAAACATTATAGTGACCTAAGTAACCCCAATTTACTGTTATATTTACTAAAACTTTTTTAGTGGTATCTGTCATGAATCGTTAATTCTATAATCCTATAAATATACAGGCGTTTTCATACCATATATTGAATTATTGTAGTTAGTGGAATTTTTAAACAATTACGAATGTGACTCAAATTGTAATTAATTAAATATTTATTTTGTTCACGTGCATCTTCATTTTCCTGTCTGTTGAATTTTTAATAGTAACTCACGTTTATTTATCAGCTTGCGAGAATCTGTATGCTGCTTCTGCACTTCAATGTTTGTAGAAATATAAATGCAAATAAAAAACTCGAAAGAAAACGCTATGCATTTTAATAATATAAATCGTTGCAGACGTCTATTTACTTATGTCAGAAAGAAACAAACCATTATAATAGTTACTGCCCATCCCATTTCGCATCCTATATAAACAAATATAACATGTAATGGAAGCAGGGTCGCCAACCGTCTCGGATTATCCCGGGACTGAGTTGTTATATTGAGTCCAGTTGAATGTCAAACTGTCCAGATATTTCAGAGAAAGCTTACAGTATTACCTACACTCTAAATTAAGGAAAGATCGGTAATGCATCAATGAACGAAGAGAAATACTTATTTTTTAAATAACAAAACAGAACGTTTACAACTATTTCCACAATTTTAAGTAAATAACATTAGGACCGGTTTCACTCATCGTCAGCATATCAACTGATCATTTGTAATAGCAGTCAATATTCCTCGCGATGAGTGTAATGAAGAAAGTGCCTAGAAGTGACAATTAGCACCGTAAGTGGAAAAAGAATTCGTTTATTATCTAATTTTTTACTTCAATCGGTTATTATTTTATACGACCGCAATCACGCTCGCTTGTAATTTTTTTTCCAAAATTAATAAATGTCAAATTTAGTAGTTCAGTGAAAAATATGACAAAATTATGCATGCATATTTCAGTACTGTGCTAAATGTCCCGAAATTGCCTCACTAAAGGTTGGCAATCCTACATGAAACAATCAGGAATACCAAAACAATAAATATAATTTAAAAATTACATTCTATTTATTATTTGACACCCACTTCATTTTCAAAACAATAATTCGACTTCCATTTGTGTTGCCTATTTAACAGATTTTAAAAATGGAATTTTTTTTAAAGAGCATCTTTCTACATCTAATTACAGTTGAAATATACAACATTATTTCAAAGATGGCGACGATTATTTTATTGTGAATTGGAAACGAAAACAGCGTCATATCTTTACAGAGAATAATTAAAAAAACACAAATTTCAAAGCAAGTGCCATATCTGACGTCTTATAGTGTTAATTATGTACATTCTATTATTGTTTCACGTGGTGTATAACTAATGTGACCATTTATTTTTGTCCTCAAAACGGGACATCTACCAATTTTTACGTAATAGTATGTATATTCAAGAAAACATGTATTTTTCAAAGTATTTATGTATTAATAAAAAGAAAAGGAATGTTGATAAAAAAAATAAGAGGACTAAGAATATAAATGTGCCAAAAATATGTTGTTTTATGTTTTTCTGATGAACAAATTTTCTTAAGGTTTGCTTTTAAATAAGAATGGAATTCTTGGCTTGAATTGCCCTCTTTTTTGAAACGGGACATTTCGACGTCCCGAAGCTGTATTTGGGGACAATGGGACAGGCTACCTAAAAACGGGACGGTCCCGTTCAAAACGGGGCGTATGGTCACTTTATGTATAACACATTCGTAAAAAAAATGGTAATTCGCAGTCTTTCAACATTATCGTCAATAATCAAAGATGCACATTTATTTTTAAATTAATTTTATTTTTTACGGTCAAACTTCATATTAAACAAATATATTCCTCTAACACTACATTAAATGGGAAGATTATGATACAGTAGAAGCATGTCGTACCAAATGGCCAAAATTTTGAATCCTTCCAATTTTAAATAAAATATACACGTTATTCATCATTCGTCTTCAAATTTGCCTTCAGTAAATTTTAAATTAATTAAATTTTTATATTAAACCTCAAATAGAGATAAATATTTCCAATAGATGCGGCAGCTCAGTAGATGAGGAGATAAAAAATCGTGTTCTTGCGAGTCGATTTTAGACAGGTGACTTCATCTGACATATTTGCGGTCAGCGTTCTAGGAAACTGTTTTACCGACTATCGACTAAGCACCTATTTAATTATTATTACGCGTTTGTTTCTGAGGGTGCACAATTGCAAGTAATGTTATACTATGCTAGTAATGAAAATTGTCATTTTTTGCATATATTCCTCATGGCATATTTATAATCTACATCACGAGTTATTGGACAATGATATAAAGTCATTCTGATTCATTCTTGAGATAAATAAATTGTTTAGTGAGTCATAAATCACGACCAATCCATAAATAAGTCCATTTAAATTGACAGACAAATCAGTAACTTTAAATAACGAAAGTTATGAAACAAATGACATAATAATGTATCACGCGTGATTACTCAGTAATAAAACAAATTATTTTACGTTTGATGTCAATAAATCTTCACTTAATTAAATAAATTTAAAAAACATAACTGAAAAGTATTTTGTTAGTAGCTAAACAAGAGTACTACTAAGCCATTATAATAAATCTTACATACTGTACACCCAGTTTGACTTTTTCTTTCTATATAATATTAATAATTTAGCTCACGGGAAATACCACAAAATATATTATTCCAAGAAGTAGACAAAAAATAAATTTACAAGACAAACCACTCAATCCTTCTGCAATAACGAATTTGCATTATAATAAATATACGTCACATTACAGAATAAGATATAATAATGAATTTTCAATTTGGAATTCCTAGTATAAATTATGATATTTTAAGCAGATACACATTGCGTTTAAATTATTCATACATCTGGCATTTATGCAATTTTTTTGGCGCCTGATTGCCAGCAAAAAAGTAAAAAGATAAACGGTCCCATAATAGACAAGTCATACGTATTTCATTTGTTTTCGAGTGTGTTTTATCGAAATATTTGTTAAAAATTGAATCATCAAGCACATCATGATCAGGTCGCCCGAGGAGATTTTCGAAAAGAATATCTTAGCTCTTAATGATATTATATAATATAATCGAATAGATTCAATAGAATGTATATTTAAACGGATTACGTCTTTTTTTTGGAAAAACACTTAAGCTGGAACCAAAAATATTTAGCATTCAGCCGTCTCCGACCGAAAAGAATAAAATTCATTCCAACTTAGAATATTTCAAAAGTTAATTTATTATTATAATTTACGATATCGAATGAATATTGATGGAATTTCAATCAATTTTGAATAGTTCATTTCCTCGTGTTTTTTCACTCGCACCCAGTGTGTTGCGTTTCAGCATCTTCGGGCATAGGCATAAAAATCGTCAGTTTTATTGCATCCGTGTGATAGAATGCCTGAAGGCGATCATGAATGACAAAACATGTGGAAATCTACAAAATTTTTACAATTCAAATAATCATTATTGTTGGTGTAAAGCAACCTTTATATAAATATTATCGAAAAAATTAGACTCTTTTTTAACACAAAAATTAACTCATATGCTAAAGGTTGGACATTACTAACACTGTTATAGTTTTGAATATCAACTGTCAATACAATGCAATCTGCCGTCTCAACAGTTGAGACATTAATCAGAGGGTTAAATGCTTTATGATGATGATCAATATAACTGATCAATAATATAGTGGTAATAAGATTATTGCACGTGTGTCTTGATATTTCGAAAATATTTTCTACACGCCTTTCATAATAACAAAACCAGTTTAGCGCAATATTGCCATTATTGAATGGCGGATCGACGAACACTTTCCCGCCACAATGCGTCATTAACGTCAGTTTTTAGGTTAAAAGCCATTAACCTGCACCATTGTGTAATAAAAAAAACGCGGCATAATGTCATTCGAACTGACGCTAACTAAAACTGTATATTTTTCTTAATTCCTTCATTAAAACAAAGTTATATGAGAGACATTTAAAATTACCAATAAAGCGTATCAAATTAATTCAGGCTCCGCGACTGGCATAAGTTATAACGGTGACAAATATACATACATATAATAGTATGCAAAATAATATTGAGGTTGAGCACACACCACTGGAAATATGCAAATAGCTTTGAAAGTTTTTCGCAGAATCTTTATGAATCACGCGCTGTGGTTTGAAATTCGCGAAAATAAAATCCAGTATTCTTAAATGTAGAAGAATTGTTTTTTTCTCTAAAGTTATACATATATAATGGAAAGTTTGAACAATCAAATAACTCATGGTTCATACATGAAAATATTTTTTTTTTATTAAATTCTATAATCCAGAAATAAAAAACTGAGTCACATTTGTCGAATTTTCAGGATTGCGTAAAATAAATAAAATCTTAAAACGCATAGAATTTGAACTTATGTTTTGACTTACGAGGCGGGATTCGCCTTTTGGCATCTTCGGGCATCCACACGGATGCAATATAACTGATACACCATGCAAACGGTGCATTTTTTTTCAATGTCATTTCTTTTGTATATAAAAATATACAAAAGAAGTGACATTGAAAAAAATTATAGACACACTGAAATCTGATTCAGATATATATTATATTATCGCTTCAAATTGAACATACGAGATGTTTGACACGAGGACTTGACTATTTTTGACCGATGAATCACGATTTTTCTCAATGATAAAATGCTAAAAATAGCGTAAATTTTTTTGGATCGATTGTCTCAGATCACTTCATAACAATTATTTTTAAGAATAATTTCGGACGGCCCGCAAAAATTACAAGTGAGAAGCCACGGTATTACCAACTTCTGAAAAAATGGTTGATAAATATTTTTTTATTAAATTTATTTATGGAATAGTTGGGAATTTAAAATTTTCGAACTCAGCAACTTTAGTGTCAAACCGGAACTACACACAGCGCTACGTTTTCGCGCGCATAAGTAACGTGGTCGATCATTACATAGAAAAATGTCATCGTCTTCTCGGTCGGCGTTTGCTTGCTCAAAGCTTGACCTTACGACCGATCACGACTGCAAGACTTCTGCTCGCTGATGCTCAGCGATATTTTGCACGCCTTGAACTTGCGCATGACTACCGAGTTACGTGATGCGAACAGTGTTTTCACTCACTGGGCATTCGGATAAAATTATTTACGCTTTATCACGGCATAGCGGCCAAAATCGATAAAATGTATCGCTAAAAATGAAAGACACTATCTATGTTCCAGGAAAAGGGGTTTTAACCTTTTTTGTTCAGTTAATCTGTCACAATTCGCCCGTTTCTTAAGACAGTCCTATGTTAATATATCATATATAATTGATTAACAAGACATCCCAGCATCAAATATTTCAAGAATTAATTCATTAGTGTTGGTGTCTTTCAAACATATGGAGATTTATAGAACAAATTCAGCTTTATTTCCATATGAACTCACAATTTTAAAGTGTTTACTATTGACACACTGCAATGAGCTGTGAAATGGAGACATTAGCAGTAAGAGGGTTAAAGAATTTTGACCTTAAAATACGGCAGTTAGTCTCCTTATTGTAATTCTTGGATTTTACACTGAATGGTAAAATTTTGTATGGCGTCAAGCTTCACCAGAGCGATAAGCTGACAAGGGGTTCAAATCACTGTCTTAAACTAAATTGATTTATTTTTTATTTTGAACTTATGTCTTAAATTATTTATTTGTTTTTTGTCCTTTCAAAGAATATTTTTTAAGCCATCTTTTATCTATTGCTATTGGAAGATTTGCTCTTTTACTATTTTTTTTATACATTAAAAGTACAGATAACGATCAGTGACTTTTGAAAGTCATGCAATTATTATTATTTGTTTGAAATTTATTAAAAATTATATGAAATTTTAATATTTTGAAAAAAATACTGAACATATAATTAATATTTAGCGTAAAAAATCATTTCAGTTTATACTACTTAATAACTATTAATAGAGAAAAATACAATAATTGAGTTGGCATTTATTAATTGAATAGGTATTTACTTGGTAGAACTACATTTAACACGGTGAAAAAAAACAATGTATTTTAGTTCTAAAAATTTTAAAAGATATAGTTGATAGCCATTTCGGCTCACGCCGTCGTCAGAACTATGTCGACATGTGAATGAAATAAAAACCTTATGTCAAATCGGAAGCAAAAGCTTCTAGATAATTATTTGCGAGCAAAAATTATATAATTCGCTAATTAAATTTTAAGTATAAACCGTGGACCTACAAGTCGCTATCCAACGAATCTATCTATGTAAATCCTAATATAAGTATCGTATTAAAAGAAACGGGGTTCATATAAATCCATATAACAAAATCGTTTATTGCAAAACCATAACCACTTCTCAATACAACACTTCTCATAACAATCTCATTAAAAGTGTTCGGCTTAATGTCAAAAAGGTTATTTTATTTCATGTGCCGTGGTAAATTTTATATTTTCTCAGACATCAATATAATTTCCGGTACGTACAGCGAAGTTTTTTTATGCAGTATATAAAACTTCGCAATAATAAAACATGGACAGTAAAAATTCTCGTATGACTATGAAAGTTGCCCTCAGACGCTGTTGAGATGATATGATCGCAGTGAAGCACCAAGGCCATGCGAAAAGGCGGAATAAGTTATATATTTTTTTTAGTCACACTGCACCTATAAACAACAGGTTGAAAAAAACCATTGAATGAATTTTATTTTCTTTACAGGGTAACGATATTCCCAGAAACTTTTCACCCAATACCCAATTGAATCATTTTTAATTTGTTAGCTGTCAATTATTGATGGAAAGATATTATATTTCAATACGAAGAATTTCCTGTTTCCACATTTCTTGCACAACACATTATAATATAAATTAAAACAAATCATACTGTCGTATGTAGCTGATTAATTTTAAGATTTTTTTTAATAATAAAAACACATTTTTTACTACTTATTTCCACTGTATATTTTTTGATCAGGACCGGTTTCTCTCATCGCGAGCATCATCAGCTGATCGCTCATGAATCGCAGCTGAATGCTCGCGGTGGGCGAATCCGGTCCTGATCAAAAAATATACTGTGGAAATGAGTACTAAAAATATGTTTTTATTATTTAAAATGTCATGACTTTCCATCAAGAAGTGACAGTTAACACCTTAAAATTTTATTTTAAGAGTTCATATATTTTGTTTGATTGCTTGAAAAATGTTTTCTTATATCTTGTACATTTTTTTGCATACCTAGTAATTATTAACTTAATTTTTTTTTTATTTGTATTGTATGATTTCATAATGTTAGCGATTACCAAATCTGGTATAGATGTGGATAACATAAAATTTTGAAAATAGTTATAGAAACTGTGTTTTAATACTTCATTTAATATCTGTTTTATTCACGTATCATTGTGATTTAGCGTTCTAGAATCGGTGTTTATTAGAATATGACTAGAAAACAACTTGTAGTAAGCTTATCACCCCTGTTGTGATTCATTTACTTGGATCAGATTAGTGGAAGAGATTCCATATCGTTAACACTTGTATTTGTGATAAGCCATGCCTATAAACAGATATTTATATATCGATTGGATAAACCTATGAACTCCTTGAAGCTCATGACGGAAGTATGTCTATAAATGAAAAAAAACATTTAAAATATGTTCCATCGATATAATAATTTAACCTTTTGGCTGCTAACTAATTTAGACGACTTATTGAAGTGTGTTTATAGTTGACTAAGGCTCAGTGAGGAACGGGATAAATAAATTTATTTAATAATAATATATAAAATAAATATCTTGGACTATTGAACATCAATAAGCCAAGGGGCGTTATATTTCAATTGTTTGAAGCCGCGTGAGATCAACTCGAATGACAACTATTGACAAAATCAATCAAAATCAATTCGAAGACAAGATTGATCATATGTATCACTTGTCAAAGATCTCATATTTGAATTGAAAAGATAATTAAACAGTTTTGCCACTGTCGGGGTATAAGCCCAGACCGATCTGAGTATTGAACAAACTAATTTAAGTCTGTCGCCGCTTCTCAGACCATTGCGAGGGGCTAATTCTTTTCCGTAATAAACCATATCAGTCCAATATGTAAGCTCATTGATATTGTCGCTTGTTTAATTTCATTTACAATTTTTTTTTTAGTTTTATTGCTAACAGGAAATAAGCTAGGTCGTTAAAACAGGAGAGAAGATGTATTGTGTACCTTTTATACACAGCTATATATAGATAAGCAAATGTTCGTTTGAACATAGTTCTGACGATGGGTGAGCCGAAATAGCTTTCAAATACATCTTATAAAATTTCGGTAAAACATTGCTATTTTTTCACCGTGTTATAATGGAGTTCTACAAAGTAAATGCTAATTCAATCAATAATTTGTAAACATTGCTGTAAGCAACGCTATTGCTGAACAAATGCAGACATCGCCCGAAGAACGATATGCCGTAATTTCACCAGGTCGTATAATATAATTAGAGCTACTGGCTACATCAAAATTTACGTTATGTGACGTACATTAATAATTAATGTTGCATTCTCAATTAAAAACAATCCAAAATGTATTGTACATCATTTTTCGGATGATGTCTTCAAGTGTAAGGACGCCAATGCCCAATGAGGCAAATCGCCGTTATAGAAAGTGCTCAAGATTATCGCAGATAAACTATTGCCAATTCTTAGAAGAAAAAAATACATCTTGGGGTCGATGATCTTAGGCTGGTTCGTACAAAAATGACAATGATAATATTCGGACATTAAATATTGATATATTTTATGGGTCTATATTAATAAGACATTTTCATTTATGATATACGTTCGCACTCATAGTGGAGCCTACGTCAACAAACTTTTTTCTACGGTAACTTTTCGTAAGTTTACTTCTTCAATCACTTTGTCGGAGAGGGTATGGAGATAAGGACGGCCAAGCGCCGACTGGTAATTTTATGCCAACATAAAAATAAGCGAAAAATGATAGAAAACTTCAAATAATATTTTTTTAACCACTTCATAATACATATATTTCAAAAATTCTTTAATACTTACATTTTCAACATAAAAAAGTGTTAAATTTTAAATAATAAAAACACATTTTTGAGTACTTATTTCCACTATATATTTTTTGATCAGGACCGGTTTCACTCATCGAACTCATCGAAACCATTCCTGATCAAAAAATACATTGGGGAAATAAGTAGTATAAATGTGTTTTTATTATTTAAAATATCATAACTTTCCACCAACAAGTGACAGTTAACACCTTAAAAGTGAAGATGCTAAATGTCTGCTCTTGGTGGAAAGGTATTATATTTCAATAAACAATGCTCGCGATGAGCGAAACTGATCTTAAAGTTATGAAATTTTGAATATAATACTCAGCACTTAATTGTTTCTTGCAATTTAGCACTTGTCTTAGACCAATAACGCCTCTGTAAAACTCTGTGTGTCTTCAACAAAAACAGTCATACCAAACATATTTATGACAGGAATAAAATATTTACGATAGAACGAGTAAACCGGAGTATCATAAATTCCGAATTATTTAACATCTCTTATGGGTACTTGGCCGAGACTATATAAAATGAAAATGAATATTTGGAAAAGCGATGAATAAAATAAATGTGTAAATCAATTTATTAAACTGTCTCTACTGGCATTTGAACCAGCGAGCACCACAACCAAATCCAACGACGTTGGTCGCCCAGCTATGGACCCCGCAAATGTATTTATAAAAAATTATCGATCTGTAATTAACTATAGGATGCTAATCAAAGATATATACTAGCAATATTTTCTAAGATTGTTTAGAATACAATATTTCTTGTATATTTAACCTGAGTGTGAATCGAGTGTGAATTGATATGGCAATATTTAAAGAATTTTCACATTTTTTATTCTGCTTACTTAATAAATATCCTTTTCGGACTTCGACTAAAAGTTTTCAATTTGTCTTTTATGTATGTCAGGCGATAATTTTATGTTTATATAAAAAAAAGTACACCAAAATGTGTAACATGCAATGTTTTTGAAGATTTCAATTCACAAAATGGCACTTGTGCCATTTTGGCGAATTTTCTTTGAATCTGTAAGCATGATGTAAAAGAAAAATTTCGAAACAAACCCTTATAGAAATATTATCAGATGTTGCAATTAATAAAAATAGATAATTTGTGTTTATTTTAACCTCTTATAGTGTCCAGATTCGGACCTTGCAATGGAAACACAGCCGCGCTTTAGAAATGAGACAACATTTCGAGTTAGGCTTCTTTGTGTGTGTGTGTTTATTTTAATTAGTATTAAATTAACATATATTAAGTATTGTTGTTATTTGTCAATCACATCAAAATATATTAAACGATGTCAACTGGAATTGAAAATTTTGTTTCCAATGCAGACATTTATGTATAATATGATATTTCATATTTATTGAAAATGGAGCGCTATAGAAGGCTATACCGCACGAGCTATCAAAAACTGTTTTTTGACATGAACGCTATAAGAGGGTCATCCGTTTTTTTTAATTAATAATACACAAGTTTATGGTAAATTATTTTTTTAACCAAAATATTTATGAGACCGATATACCAATTTCAATAAATTTGATTTTTGATTAAAAAAAACCAGTAACTGAATGAATAGATGTTTTATCAAGTATGTCAAATTTTGACTGCAATATTACTATTAAAAATCCAACATTTTCCCAATCATTAAGTAAAAAGCAACTTGTGACCTATACTTAGAAACCTCATTGTAACATTGTTTCATTCTTATATAGTTGAAATTCGTATTTCTTAATGTACTTATCCCGTTCCTTCTTCTTTAGTCCGTTTTTACTTAGTAGCTTAGGTTAGCTACTAAAATGTTTACCGTAACCTATATTTAAAATACACTTTAAAATATATCTAAAAGGTTTTAATTGTATAATTTTTAGCATCAATAGTAAAAATAACATAAATATAAACAACATTGGTATACTTAAAATAGTATTGTACTGTTGGTTAAATTTAATGATGCACCGGAAATACAATAGAGAAAATTTTGTGACATTCCATTTTCAAATAACTACATGTCGCTATTCGACTTTCGTAATCACGCTCGGTTCTAGAAGTTTAAAATTTAGATTTCATTCTGTCTTTTCTCCAAAAAAATAAAATGTTGGACGTTTGTTATTGTTTTTACGTTAAATCTCGTGCGATCGATATCGCGTATTTTTGAAACGTGACTGATAATTCATTTGGTTTTTTTTTAGATTTAAATCCACGGCATGTAATCTATCAGTATTTTAATTTTATTCCTGTCATAGATAATTAATTTGATCTTATCATGGTAAACTACACGCACTGAGTTTAATAAATTCAATAACATTAAAATTTGACTCTTTTGACTTGTATGTAAATACTTTTCGATAAAGTTGAATATTGCAATTACTAAATCCAAACGACTTCTAAGTCTTCTAAGAATAAAATGTATTACTTTTTAACGATTCTCAAATCGTAATTATTTGCTGTCTGTTGTTATTCGTCATAAAAATCTAAACATTCAACAAAATGTCTTGTCAAAATCATAACAATGAAAAACTAACGAAATTAATTTTTAGACCATGACTAAATTGACTTAATGTTCGATATCGACTAAGAATACTTCGTGGAATTTCAATATTTAATCTCAATTGTAAACAATGTACAATGACTTAAATTTTGTCACTCACAACCCGGATTTCGCCTTTTGGTTTCCTTGTGAATTACATTACAAGAATGCAATAGAACTGACTCAGTGAATCCTTTATCTTACTGAGCCAATTATATTGCATCCGTGTGGCACATACCTGAAGATTTTGCGAAGTAAATCTCTGGTTGTGAGTGACAAAACCAGTGGAAACATAGACAGTTTAAATAATTTAAATTTTTAGTATATGTATGTATAATACATATTTTAGAATCGTACACTTTCAGCTGTCTTGAAACTATACTTAATTGTTGCGCTTCAAAACCCAAACGAATCATTGTATATTTTTTCCATACCATAAAATATAAAAAGATAAACATTCATTCTAGTAACCAGAACTCACGCATATATTGACATCAAATAAAGGTTTAGAGAGAATTTATTTTTTAACTTATTTTAATTGAAAGAGCACTGATTGCAATATAAAACTGTTGGTCTTACAACAAACTGTATATTATTTTTATGAACAGTAAAAACAAAAAATTATCTTTCAATTACAATTAATCAATCAAGTAAATATGATGTAGCGTTTTTCCTGTCAAAGGTCAATGTTTTCCATATTACCAATTAAAGTATTCTCGACAGCATATACCAGCAATTAAGAGAAGTAATTTAGTCATTATATAATCGTTATCGGTTTTTTTATGAGAATGTCGTAACCGGCAAACAAATAACCGACTAGATGTCAATGCCAACTTTAGTTATAATTCATTTTACGTTTCCACCATTTATAATTACGTAAGTGACGTATTGCACGACGCTAAATGTTGAGAATCACAATATAGTTACATTTTCGAACAATATCCAGTATCATAAACAAGTGGGTATATCTGCATATACCCACAGCATAGACTAATAATCTCACGGTGGGTAGTGAAAGAGTTATACGTGAGCTGTTTGAAAATATGACATTCGCCATTTTTCATTTGGCAACGCCATCTCGTGTGGACAATTTACAATTAATAATGTTTACAGCATCGTTGAAGTGACAGTAAAAACTTTATCGTTGAAATAACGTCACGTGTTTGAAAAAAACAACGCCACAACTCACTTACACCTTTATACTCATGTCTACCCACAGTTCTGGGACATCGGGAATTGTACAGTGGGCAAATACATTGTCAGTTTTACTTGAACTAAGTCATAATTAACGAACGCCTCTTCGTGACTTATGGGAGTATTGTTTTGTCACACTGCGTTCGCGTCTCTGGAAGAAAATGGGAAACCTTGGGAAGATAGTTATATATTATATTAATAGAACCGTGGAGGCACAGAACGTAAGGAATATGTTATTTATCACGATATAGAAGACGGGACTCGTAATAAACGTGATATATTAACAAAAATAGACAATTATAAATATATCAATACTTACTAAAACTATTGTAAAGTGTACACCGACTTAGAATATTTCAAAAATTAATTCCGTAGCGTTTTGGTAAAACAATCTTTGTAGAAAATTAAGTCAAGTCGTGCAAAGCTTAAACCCAAAAAATGGCTTATCCAAGCAAGTTTTGAAACTGTCAAACTGATCAATCTTCTCAATAGTTTAGACCAGGCGTGGGGAACCTGTGGCATGCGGCCTTTTGACTGATGCCAATTTGAATGATTCCTTTAAATACATACATATGTATAACATTTTTTTTAACAATATAGAATGTAATAAATTAGATTTGTAAGTGTGTAATTCTTCTGAAAAGATTTTTTAAAAGCGTTTTGACGAATTTATATTGTGAATTAAAATATTTAGTTTATAAGGGGGGGGGGGATGTCAAAGTTTTCTTTACTGAGGCCTTATGTTGAATCAGATAAGTGAATGAATGTGATATTTAAAAATGAAAAGGTTCCCCACCCTTGATTTAGACGGTAGCAAGCAGTACGATAATGTAAAAAAATAGTAGCCACTTTTAAAGTGTCAATTGTCGATTCTCGGAGGAAAGAAATTTTATTATACAAAATAAAACATTTTACGAATATATATATATATATATTGATTGTGATGAGCGAAACTAGGAAGTAATAAAACAAGTGACAAACTAACTAGTGAAACTTGTTAATTGTTCATAATTTATTTTATTTTAATCAACTTTTTCGATTTTACTTAATTTATATATATTGTATATTTACTTGTAATTTATTTTTCTTAGTTCTTGAATCATTTTTTTGTATACCTAGCGATTATTAACTCAATTTTGTATAAATAACCTTGTTCTTAATTGGATAACGGTATCCATTTAGAGAACGAAAAAAATGTTAATAAGGAATCAACTGTCGCTCTTGGTAAAAAAGAATTATATTTAATTAATAAACACGGTGTTTAGTATTATTTCTAAAATTTTATACTACTAAGATCATGAAATTGAATCAAGAACATTATGTACCAAGTGTTGATACTTCAGTTCATAATGCTCGCAATGAGTGAAACAAGTGATATTGACAACATAAAAATTTTAAAGTACTTTTTTACATTTTTTTATTTAAATAGAATATAAGTACAATATATATGAAATATTCTTCCGCATACATGAGTACAAAAATGTTAAATAATAAAACGACCACGCAGTTTCTTTTTCGTTATATTTTGACGAGTCCATTCGAATCGCCAATGAAATCAATTTTTCATCAGTTCTATTTCCCATCTGACTTCATTTGGACACTAAATTATTCATTGTAAACACGTAATTAAAAGCCAATACGAGTGAACGTAATATAAATACGTGCTTTTGCGTACAGAATCGCATGGTTGATAATTCTGCTGGATTTTTTTGAATAATTAACCAGTGGCGCGAATCATAATGAATGGATCATTTGCAATGAATTGCAGATTACGTTGGTAGGGTTTCGAATCATGTTTTGGGGCCAAAAATTGATTTAAAAAAAATCGTAGCTGGCAACAAATTAAGTTAAATTTGAATCGTTCAAACTATATATACTTCCACATTTTTTTCACTCACGACCCGGGTTTCGACTTTCCAAATCTTCAGACATTATTTAAACGGATGCAATAGAACCGACGGGTCACAAGTAAATTGTTTAACACGATCAGTGCGTTCGACACGGCTGTCCATGACTGAATTGTAGCCCCGCGTCGGTCACGGGAACCGTGTTCAATTTTACAAAAGTTCTTATACAAGATAGATCTTAGATAATAGTCCCTAATATTTAACAAACTTTTATGGTATAGATAAATGC